>CM029021.1:62266277-62912943 GCA_016801055.1 Panax notoginseng | reverse complement strand
CATCCCAATATTATGCCTAAGGTAGATACCAAGACTAAAAATATGTAATGGCCTGGAGCAAGCCATGAGGAGTGCATTAACTTCTAGACACATACATTGATGCATACACAAATACAAAGAAAAATGGAAAAAGCATAGAGAAGCCAGCCATATAAAATTAGACTTAATAAAGTAAAAACACTGTCAAAGATTTAGACAAGGAATCCACCAACAAGGTTAAGTAGGAGCATTGATTGCATCTGTGTAGACTATAGACAGTACATCAACAGTCCAATTGACGCATTCTATGGTTTGAGAAAGAGAAAATATGTTGAAGTGTCACAAAAAAAATTTAAATTTGTTTTTCAAGGCATGAAGGCAGTAATCACTTGGAACCTCTTGAGCTCAAAGTTGAGTTGAGTCAGGTATATTTCTTTATGCATTTATCAGTTCACACTATAGCAATACCATAACAGCTTCAAGAATTTTTGAACAACATCAATTTTTGTTCATATGGTTAGCCGTCAAAAATTTATATAGAATTCTTTTGCTTTCACTCTCTTTCTCTCTCTCTCTCTCTCTCTCTCTCTCTCTCTCTATATATATATATATATACATATATATATATATATATATATATATATATGTCTGTATATTAGTCCAGAAAACATGATGAATTAAAGTTAAAGTGGGTGCTAATTGGGGCAGCTAGCTAGGCATACAACTAAAAAGGGGAAGATAGTACATATAGAAGTGCATTGATACGTACTGGAACAGAACATAACCATATTCTATTACATAACTAGTACTACTACTATTAATTAGTATTATATTTAGCTTTTTTTAAGAATCTACGAATACAGAATAGTAGTACTAGAACTAACTAGTACTTTTATTATGCATGCATGGCTTAATTTTTGGATATATCTAATATATTCTTCTAATTGGCTAAAAGACCTGGACAGACATGACTTACATCAGCTTTTCTATATTAAAATGCAGTTTTGTACAGATTTATCTAAGAGTGTGAGTTACTTCACTGGGTGTTGTTCAAGTCCCTTTTTGATCAGTGGCCATCATACCAATTTTCGCCAACGGTAAGCTTTTATTTACCTTAAATTATGCAATCAGAAGGCAATATGAACTTGAGTAAGGATATAAAAAATTAGTTTCCAAATTTGAAAAGTGTCAACATAATGTTTTGTATTCTAACTAAGACATCCCTCTTGCAACACATGTCTAACATTTGAACTTTCGAATTTACCCTGTGTTGCAAGTGAAGGACAAATCCTCCAGTGAAGGACAAATCCTCCATCTTAATCATTACTCAGTATGTCCTGTGATTACCCTGTGTTACACTGTGTTGCAAGTGTCAACATGATGTTTTGCTTGCAACACAGGTCTAACTTTTGAACTAAGACATCCCTCTTGCAACACAGGTCTCAGATGCAGAAACAAAGTGGGTGGTTTTTCTTACACCACTTGTTCCTTACATTCGGATTTGCCCTGAAGTCAAAATCATTTTATTTGTATTTTTCAGTTGGACATTAACCATCATTGATTTGAATGAAAAACAAAATCATGTAATCTTATAATCTATATCAGAAGCTAATAAAAAAAAGGATTTACTGCAATCTCCTTAGCACAGGAGTTTATATAAATTCCATTACCATGTTCCTTCTTGTGGGTCCTATCCCATACCTCTACCAAAGTTGGAGCTCTTTTATTAGCCATTGTCAAATCCATCATATACTTAGAAAATGGTGCAGAACCACCAGTGTGACCTACTGTCAATTTTGCTCGATTCTTTTTAGACTCTGCACTCTTTGATTTCCAGGCTTGCTCCTTCCACACATCAATCATCTCTGTCCAAACTTATTGCGAAAGCCAACTGGGATTATATGGTTTCAAGGCATCACACATCTCATCTGTATGAGCCTTCTTATGAGCTTCGCGCCTTGCAACGCTGAAACATTTTGAATAAAGTCTTTTACAATGGTTACGAAAGGCCTCCTTCACTTTCTCATTTTCCCCTTCGCGAAACCGAAAGCAAGCCTAAGCAAGTATTGAAGAAAAGAAATAAAGCAATAAATATTAATGTTATAACTTGATTAATTATGATAACAATATGATAAAGTTGTTAGCTTAAACACTGCCATTTAAACATAAAAAGAAGGGAAGAAGAATGAGCCATGGACTAGAACATAAAAAATCCTCCACAACCCAAGAACATGGATTAAGAAGCATGAGGACACTTTTTTTATCAGTTAGTATCTAATGCTTACCAAAAATGGAATAAACCAGCAGAAATTAACCCCCAAAAATAGGACAATTTGGTATTATTACAAAAGTTGTAGATTGATTAGGACAACCTGGACTGGATAAGTGATACTAAGTTGTCAAATAGCTTAACCACTAATCTTAATATGCTGGTTGAACCCTATATTGATCGCTGTCAAAGACTCAAATGACTAGTTCGACTAGCAAACGGTAGATACAGGTATGGTAAAGTTGAAAAGAACCAACATCGGCTAAAAAGACCTTCACGAATGAACTAAGATAGGCAGAACCAAGGAATGTCTATTATTATACCATTGTTTTTCAAGTAAATAGTTTAGAAAACAAGAAAGTTTCTAAAAAACACCCCTACAAACAAGAATTAATAACAAATATAAAGATTCCCTTGCATAAATCCACATCTATAAATTTAACTTTCTTTTCTACCAATAGAAATTTAGTTAAAGGTATTCAATGAACTAAGAACAACCCAGTTACAACTTATCAGAAGGGCAAGAAAAGATTAAAAAGAAAATAAGCAACAAAAAAACAGATCAATTCCTGAACAGCTAACCATGTAAATGAAACTCAAATTATCATTGCTAAGTTATTAAGTTATAAAAACCCATATTAGTATGAACTATTTTAAAAATACACTTTCAGTAAAGTGTTTATTTACATTGTTGCAAGAATAAGACTATACACTTGTCACTTATCCTCCCCTGTTATGCAAAGATTGCATATGCACAATGACTCCAATCACATAAAGATATAGATTTGTGCTTATGCACAATGACTCCAACCACATTTCAATGAGCCTGAGTATCTGATAATACTATAAACTCAATTTATGAACTGAACTCTGTAGTAATCACAAAGTTTTACTTCAAATCAACCCAAGAATGGGTACAAATTGACTGACAACTGTGTGAAGGAATGGAACATAAATTTTGTGATCCTTCATCTTGCGAAAGATATAGAACATAAACTACCAAAATGTCCAAAGGAGGTACCCAACAATTTTTCACGATTTTAACACACAAAAAAATCAACAAAAACAGGACTCGGAGGGGGAGAGTATATTAATCAACAAAACTAAAAATAGGGTGAAAACTAAGATTTCATTTAACAACAAAATTTAGTAATATGTTTAACTGTTTGAGCAGACGGAAAATGAAATTCATTTTAGCCTTAACCATCTCACAGCAACAGTGCAAGCTATCACAAACAAAATATATAATTAAAACTACAAATACTACACCCAAAAGTTGGATGATGATGAAAAACAATCATAAAGTAAGAAGGGAAGGCATTTCGTCAAACAGATAGAGACCATTGAACCTCACCTTCGGTCAGATCGATTGGCGTACCTCTCGACATTCTTGTCCAAATTCAACCCCACCATAGCCTCACCAAGCCCACAGCTAATCTGATAGACTCCACGACACGCTTGCGTGAGGTGGCCGTCGCCCGGATCGTTTCTAGCACAATTGTTGAGTGAATTGCTTGCAACACCTTAACCCCTGGTCTATACTTTAGACGGTAATCTTGGTACAATTGCTCGCGTTCGAAAATCTGCGTTGAATGAACACCAATGACACATTGACCCCTCGCTTATATTGAAGCGGTAATCTCCGTACAATCGATGATTGATGCGGTAGAAGACGCCACACACAACTATGAATTGTTGTATGATAAGTCAAATTGAATCTCAAAGAAATAACTAAGAAAAATACTTAGAAATTTTTCCAAGAACTAAAAGTAGAGAATAACCTCACAAATATATTGAATAATGAAAATAATGTATTTGATTACATTAACTTAAACCTCTATTTATAGGCTTAAATATGAATTAGTACCCTAAACTATAGGGCATATTCCATTTCGGTGATTCACCTTTCAATTTTGTCAATTAGGTATTTAAACTATCAATTTTTTTCAATTGAAAAAATTGAACATGCCACGTCAGAAATTGCTGACGTGGCTAATTGAAGTGGGGTCTTAACAAGCTTACGTGGCAAATAAATAATTTTTTAATCATTAAATAAATAAATATGTTTAAATAAAGGGCAAAATGGTCCAAACCTAATTTAAACATTAACTTAAAATTCATTCCAACAAATAATTCACATCTGCAAACCCTTGATCTAAAAAACCCACCAGTCTTTCTAAAAAACCTTAGCCGAAGAAGAAATCACCGGAGAAGAAGACCTGTCCTCCACGTCCTTCACCGGAGCTGTTGAAGCCAGGTGGAGGGAGAGTCCATGGCAGGACTTCTTGAGACATCCTGCTATTACCACCACCAGCATCGGCTTGTTTTGATTTGTTTCTATTACTCTGACATTCTCTTTCCTTCGCATTTGTTTCGATTAGGGCTTCTTGTTTTGTTTGTTTTTCTCTTCAAGTTCTGATTTGGGATCTCTGTTTTTTCATTGATGGTTCAGTTTTTGGCTGCTGTCAGTTTGAGTGCTTTCTTTCCGAGCTCGTTTTTTGATTTTTTCTAGGCTGGGTTTGATTGTGTTTTGTTTGGCCAAAATTGGTCCTGGAGTTTGATTTCTTTCTTTTGATTTAGTTCAAATGAATTTTCTGTTATTACTGATTTGATTTTGCTGATTACAAGATGTGATTTCCGTTTGAATGGTTTGATTGGCCAGATTCTGGTACGCAACTGCTATGGACTGTTATTTCCTCTTTACATGGTTGTGAGTTGTTTCTGTTGGCCAGCATTTATGGTGGTTCTCTAGCTGATTAGTGGACATTTGCTGCTATGGTCTGATTTTCCGGTGGTCCTTCGCCGGCGGGTTTTTGCTCCACTGCCCTAAGTGTCCTGTTTTTTGTTGTTTTTGATCTGGTATTAGTATAGATTTTAGATAGTTTGGATCCAGGCTCCGGTGACTTTGCTCTGGGACCGGTGAAGGCGGAACGAAAAGGAAGAAGAAGAGGCGACTTTGCTCCGGGAAATGATTTCTCCGGCTTGAAGAAGAGGCGACTTTGCTCTGGGAAATGATTTCTCCGACTTTTCTCCGACTTTTTCTCTTCTTACGTGTCATTGGCGGAGGTGGTGGCTATGGAGGTCGCCGGAAAAGTGGTGGCAGTGGTGGCTGGGTTATAGACAATTGGTCTTTAATTTTCGGTTTGTGTTGATTGTTGTCGCCATTGTTGATTGTAGTGAAGAAGATGAGAAAGAGAAAATGGAATATTAGAAATGTTAATTTATGGTTTGACTGTTTTGCCTTTTGTTTAATAAGAGTTGTTTATTTAATAATTAAAAAAAAAAAATCTGCCACATAAGCTGCTTAAGGCCCCACATAATAAGCCACGTCAGCAATTGCTGATGTGGCGTGTTCAATTTGTGTAATTGAAAAAAATTGATAGTTTAAACACCTAATTGACAAAATTGAAAGGTGGATCACCGAAGTGGAATACGTCCTGTAGTTTAGGGTATTAATTCATATTTAAGCCCTATTTATACTACTCAAAACAATCCAAATCCTAATAGGAATTTATAAACTATAACCCTAATTTCTATAAGGAAATAGAAATTAATTTGAAAAAGAAATCCTAATTATAATAGAAGTTAAAATTAATTCTAAATTCTAAATCCCAAAGATTTTTCCAGCCGCGTGCCAATTATTATGATATTTTCCAAGCTGCGTTAGGAATTGTGTGAAAGCTGATATTCTGTTATAAGCCAAAATCCGTGTACTGCTAGGAAACTATATAAGCCAGCTGGATGATGGTAACGCGGCCCACGAAAACAATAAGCTGCTGAACCAATGCATTAACAAGCTGCTGATCTCCTTGCTAGTGCTAGCCCACACGTGACATATCCCATATGAATATTAGTAATAATTAAAACTAATCCGGCCCACATCTGCTAAATTGATTTTGTCCTTTAATTGTGAGATTGAACTTTAATTTGGACTTGTATTAAATTGACCCAAATTTATGTCTCATCCTTCCTTGCGTTATCTTCAACCCAAACATCTTGGATCAATCCATTATTTAACTGAATATTAAATATAATACCAAAAAATAAAGTTACTTTAAATTAATATACAAAAGACTTTTTTGGATTAATATTATATATTTAAAATAAAATTTAAAGTATTTTGGATTATTTATTTTTATTTTTATTTAAATTTATCTTTATTTAATTATGATCATAAAAATAAACTTTTATGGACAAATTTTAAAATTTAACATAGTGTAAAGTTATTTACTTTATAGTTTATTAAAATAAATAGTTGATATTGTAAGTTACTTAAAAAGTGTTATTAAAATTAAATCTACTATTGTAAAAATTTTAAGGTATTTATATTCACCACAATTAATTAAAAAAAATTATTTAGAACAAGATAGGGACCAGTTTTATCCCTCGCAAATAACTTCTGAATAATGATATATAGTGAGTAATAATTCCTTCACTAAATAGATTTCTTCCTCGCAAATTTTCATCATAACTTGGCTCCAAAAATCTTTCTATCGCCCCAATTTTGAGAGGAAAAATATATAAATTATGAAGGATGTTTCTTTTGCTAATAACTATATTGTCACTATACTTTTTTCCTTCACTGTTACTTCACTAAACAACTCCTCGTGTGAAGGAATAAATTCATTCACAAATTTTTTTTCGCTAGAGGCCATTTTTGGTGTAGTGACATCATTATTACAATTATCGTGCAAAATACGACAACACATATACTGTGAGTTTAAATACAAATATTGTCTTCTAGACAGTATTCAAACTCAAATGAGTCCTCATCACAATTATTGATACACTATTTTACAAAATAGTGAGGACTACTAAAATAACTATCTTGAACCATCACTCTATACCCCGGCTAGTTCCTACTAAATTCTCACATCATGAGAAGAAAAATAGAACAAAAAGGATAAGGGTGAGCTATTATGACTAAGATAATGAACAACAAATTATCGTTAGCCTTCAACAAATCAGATAAAATATAATGGACAACCAGTTTTAGATCAATATTCGCAGCAAAAATAACAATTCATTAGAAGAGTTAAGTAGAAAATGAAATCTACTATCATCTATGAATTTAAAAGTCCATCATCAATATTTTATCCCTGTAACATCGATCAATATATATCCTGAATCAAATATTTATTTTTGCACTACAGACAAAAGATATTCATCAGTTGGTCATGTTCATTCCATAGGATAGTTAATTCTCTACAACTTTGTATAAGAAAGTTTTTCCAAATTCTAAATAGAAAATATTCGAAATCTATATACAGATGATTTTTAATACCTCAATTCTGACAAAATACTGATAAAGCACCTCAACATTAATTCCTTCATTTATATACACATAAAAATAAATATTTTTTTATCTTATAAATCAATAATTAATTATTCACAAATAATATTATAGAATCACAATTATGACAACCAAGTCGTTCCCAAGAAAGAGAGAACTTTTCAATAAGGATTTCTCCTTACTGGCGCGCAATTAGGTGACCAAACCCCTTTCCTAGATAGATGTGACGAACGAGAATTTTATAATTTAATTTTAATATTTATTGAGTTAAATAAATATTTTTCGATGATTTAATTATTGGATTAAATAATTAATTGATGCAATTGTGGTAGATTAATTTAATTATATATGTTACATTTATTAAATTAATGTAGAAAATTTTTATTATCAAAGTTTGTAATTATGTGAGCTTAATGAATTATTTAATTAAGCATGATGTTACTTTAATTAATTTAATTATTAATTAGAGATTTAATAAATTAACATTATTAATTAATGAGAAAATTAATTATATGATTATGTGAATTTATGATAGATTATCATATGTTATTTAATTAATTTAAATAAGATAATTGAATTGAGTGTGACATGAATTAAACTATATGATAAAAGGTTTTATTAAAATAATGAGCTTTGAACTTAGTTGCTAGCCAAACATGGCACTATGGGAGTTGAGGGCAGTTACCCATGACTGGGTAACTGACCACCAACGCGTCTTCTCTTTTTAACAATACGTACTCTCTTTTCTTCATAATTTGCCTAAGTCTGATAAGCATCACAGAGAGAATTCAGGGAGAAATTAAGAGTTTTGAGTGTGTGATTGAAGAAAAGTTTGAGAAGAGTTACAATTCATTGTTCAACATTACACTCTACGCTTTGGGTAATTTTATCCAACCTAATTTTTATTCTACGTCTTTTAAAGTTTCCATGAATATGACTCCTAAGTCTTCTGTAAAGTCTCTGTAATTGAATTTGTGAGAGTTATGTGCATATATGTGTTAAGATGTCATTTTAATGTGTTTTAATATATATTGTATATAATTGCTTATCATCAATTCATAATTTAACGTCGTATATGATTGCTGCAAAATTACAGAGTTTGGGTTTTGGCCTTATGGCCTTATACGTGAAATTTTATGTAGTGATCGTATATTATCCCTAAATTTTACACTCCTATATTATTATGCATGTTGATACGAAGAGACCAAGCTTTAAATGAACGGATTTGGCTTTATAACGAATCTGTGGCGTTGAATTTTAGGAATTTATGTTAAAAACTTCAAGAACATCAAGAACAGAGAAAAATTTTATGTTTTAATTCTGTGATTATATGTTTAATGGGTTAAAATCACTTTATAGATGTAGTATTATGATTATACATGAATTATAACATGTGGGTATGTTTAAATTCGTGTAATAATAAATTAAATTGGAGTTTTTGGCTGTGTTCTGCAATTTTCGCGAATTGCAGAACAGTTTCTGGTTCGCCGCGCCGCGGCGCCAGACTCCCGCCTAAACATCTGCGCCACAGCGCCACAGCGCTGCAGTGCCATGTGTCCGATTGCAGCGCCACGGCGCCGCAGCGCGAAGATCAAGTATAACAGTGGCGCCGCAGCGCCACTCTCCAGAATGTCCAGAAATGTAATTTTTTAAATGTTAAGTCTAGCAATGTGTTAGTGGATTAATGTAATGAACATATAAACATGTTAGAGGTATAATGTGATGATAAAAATAGTTGTTTAAACATGTAAATAATATAATTACATGTGGATTAAATTATTGAAAACATAATTAAATTATTATTTATGAAGTGATATTATGTGGCAGTAAATGTGATAATTTAACTAAGTATAATCAATAATTAAAGTAGACAAAGAGAATGAGTTTATGATGATTAGTTAAGTTATAATTAACTGGTATTGTTTATGTGAATGGTATGTAGGATTTAATTCAAAGAACGTGCTTAGTTAAAGTGTAATCCACGCACGAGGCAAGTTTCCTAAACTTAAACTCTTAAATTTGAGCAAGTTTCCTAACCCTACTTGTCATTATTATTCAAGTTTATTATTTACCTCGAGTAAATTTTCATTGCCATTATTCATGTTCAAATGTTATATTAAAGATTGATTATTTTTTTAAAGTATGATTTAGTTATACAATAATTGTTCTATTGTATACATTTTGAGATTATTATTATTCAAATTGAATATCATTATTGTTGAACCTTATTAGACTAGTGAACCCTTAATGATTCAACTAGTCCATAGTTGATGAGCGTTCTAAATTTCAGAACCCTCGAAGAATTATCCAAACCAAACTTCCTTTGGTGCGGACTCGAATGTCAAACTGAGATGAACAATCCTGTATAGGGGATTATTTACGCTTTAGCGTTAAGATATTGGGCATGGTATGGTACTAAGGGCTGATCCCCCTAAGTACGAGAAGAAGGTTCATAGTCTTATGACTGTTAAAGGTTTCAAGTAAAACCCTTGTTAACCTAGGACATAGTTCAAGGTCTTATGACCCTCAGAATTCTTTTGATTCTTGTTATTCATTCTTGATTCAAAAGTTGAGCTTTTATTCAGATGTCTTTGATTTATTCGCATGTTATTATACTGTTATTTCATTATTATACTTGTGGGCATTTGTGCTCACTCTTGCTTAATAATAACATTGCAGTTAAGAACGAAAGAGCTGACGAACTTTTCACTAGTAAGGGCAAGGGCAAAGTTAGCAAATGATGAAGACTTGTTATTTGATATGACTTGTTATTTTATATGATGTATTTGTTTAAGACTTAAGTTAAAGATGTTTTTTAAGACTTATTTATTTATAATTCCGCACAGATGTTTAAGGTTAGTTTAACCTGGGGTTGTATTATTATTCAGATGGTGTAACCCTTACGGGAAATATTTTATTTCTATTTAATGCATGGTTGTATTTATTATGGGTAGATAGATGGATGATTTTTGTATCGTAAACACCAAATTCTGTGGAACTGGAAGTACCGGATTTGGGGGTGTCACAGGTTGGTATCAAAGCTGTAGGTTATGAACCTTAGGTGGGGGAACAACCTTAGGTAGTAACCTTATAGAAAGAAGATAGTAAAGGAAAACTCTTATCGAGTCTTAAGAAATGAATTTTTGGGTAATTCGTTGAAGATAATAAAATACATTATGTGTTTATGTGTTAATTTACATGCTCGTTAGTATGACTTAGTAACTAAAACTTAAAATTTTGTTTTCAGGATGACGAATGTTGGAGAAGCTAGTCAAGTTGGGGAGGAAGAACCCCGATTACCTATAGTACCTACAGAGGAGGAACCCCGAGACATACATGTTGTTAGGGAACAGTTAGTTCAGAGGGAGTCATCTCCATTGATCACCGTTGTTGGTCAGGAGTATGAGCCCGAGACTAATCTTGAGGAGAATCCTGAGGAGGAGTTTGATGAGGAAGAGGAAGAAGAGGAGTTACCATGGTACACCGTTGATGCGGAGATGTATGACACGTTATACGACCGTAACGTGGAATTATATGACACGTTATACGACCGTAACGTGGAATTACAAGACGAGGTTCAGGAATTGACTGAGCGAGCGACTGTTCAGCAGTCTACTTTAGAGCAGAAGGAAAGGGAGATTTCGACTCTTCACACATGATTGGGAAATGTAGAATGGGATTTGGTCCATGAGAAGGGTCAAACCGAAGATAAGACCGAGGAGATAGAGAAGCTGAAAAAGGAACTGAAAGAAACCTCCGGAAGACTGAAAATAGCAGAGGAAGGATGGGTAAGAGAATCATGTCGAGCTGATCGTGCAGAAGATGATAGTCGCGCATAGAAGGCAAAGCTTGAAGAGACATACTCCGCATTTAATCATGCAATGGATGAGGCTCAGGAACGAGTTTTGAGATACCCCATCCAGTTCGAAGGACTTTCGTCGTATATGCTGGATCGCAGGACGATGTCTCGTATCATGGATGAGGAGCGTGGCAAGGCTATTCAGCACCTTGATAGACAAGATTAGAATCCGTTTAATTATGTGAAAGACTTAATTAGTTTTTATATGTAAATTTCGATGTGTTTATGAACAAAGGAATATGTTAATATTTTAAATCCTGTGGATTCTTTATTCCAGGATAGTTGATGTAAATAGCAGTTATGCTATAGTTTGATGTTAAAACTTTGAGTTGAATTAAATATATTAAGTTGTTTGAGATGATGTGATAAATGAGTATGTCAAATTGTTGAGTAATGCCTTAACTATTTAGAGAAATAAATAAAGTCCTAATAAGCGTTTATTTTATCAGAAATATGCCGCCAAGGAGAAGACAACAACGTCAACCGGCTCAGGAAGAGTCAACCAATAATAACAATAACGCCAACGCTAATCCTGTTCAGCAGTTGGTGAACTTACTGACGGGAGCAATGAACAATCAACCTCAAGCTCCACCAAATACAACGTTTAAAGACTTCAAGGCGGTGGGACCGCCAGAATTCAAAGGTTCCAAGAACCCAATCGAGGCTCAAACGTGGGTCATGGAAATGGAGAAAGTATTCGACGTTGCTAGGGTTAGAGAAGACCAGAAGATTGCTTTCGCAACATTTATGCTGAAGTCTGAGGCTAGCTACTGGTGGCAAGCAAACAAAGTACGAGGAGGTGAAGGTGTAATTATGTGGGAGAGATTTAAAAAAATGTTTTTCGAAATGTACTTCCCAACTTGTTCGCAAAATCAGATAGAAATTTAATTTCTGGAACTGAAGCAAGGAAACATGAGCGTACCTGAATACGCAGCTAAATTCGATGAGTTGGCAAGGTTTGGCCCGTACCAAGTACACACTGACGAAAGAAAGGCCAGAAGATTTGAACAAGGACTAAAGCCTTGGGTTTACAGTAAGTTGTCAATGTTTCAGATAAACACATTTGCCGAAGTACTGGTAAAGGCCATCCTCGCTGAAGGTGGGAGCGATGTGGTGACCAAGTACAATCAAGAGCAGAAGAAGAAGAAGAGTGAAGGTGAAGGAAATAACAAGACTGGTGGGAGTAACATTGGGGGTACTCATAATCAGAAGAGGAAGTGGACGGATAATTTTTCAACTGGAAGTCAACAAGGTGGGCAGAAGAAAAAAATTGAAGCGTGCTCAAACTGTGGAAAAGCTCATCTGGGAGTTTGCATGAAAGGGAAGCGAGTGTGCTACAATTGTGGTCAGGAAGGCCACATAGCACCAAACTGTCCAAACCCAAAGAAGGGTGCTTGTTTTAACTGTGGTTCTAAGGATCATCTAGCAAGCGATTGCCCCAAGAAGGGATCAGGAGGAGCAGTGCAAGGAGCTAACCGTGGAAATGCCTTAACCATCACCGGACCACCTGTAACAAACCGACCGACCGCCAGAACTTTCAATATGACAGTGCAGGACGCAATTTAGTCCCGTGAGGTGGTGTCAGGTATCATTCCGATCAATGAAATTAATGCTTATGTTTTATTTGATTCGGGTGCTACTTGGTCCTTTATATCCGAAGACTTTGCTAATAGTTTAGATTTGCTTACGGATGAGTTGGAATATTCCATGAATATAGAAATTGCGAATAGAGAGATAATTCCTGTTAAGTACGTGTTTAAGAACTGTAGGGTGGATATTAAGGGTAATATCATGAATGTAGATCTTATCCCTATTCGGCTTGGGGAATTTGACGTTATTTTGGGTATGGATTGGTTATCCAATTATGGGGCGATAATTGACTGCCAGAAGAAGCGTATTAACCTTATGACTCCGTCAAAGGTTGTGTTTTATGGTAGCAAGTCGCCTAGACAAGCGAGTTGCCTAACGATGATGCAGGCCAGGAGGTTGTTAAGACAAGGCTGTGTAGGATATCTAGCTTACATAGTCGACAGTCGAAAAGAGAATCTGAAGGTAGAAGAGATACCGATTGTGAGGGACTTCATCGATGTATTTCCAGACGATTTACCAGGACTTCCACCAGATAGAGAGGTATATTTCATGATTGATTTGGCGCCCGGAACCGCTCTAATATCGAAGGCACCATACCGAATGGCACCAGTAGAGATGAAAGAACTGATGGTCCAACTACAAGAATTGCTGGACAAAAAGTATATTCAACCGAGCATATCGCCGTGGGGAGCACTGGTGTTGTTTGTGAAAAAGAAGGACGGATCGATGCGGCTCTGCATTGACTACAGAGAACTGAACAAGGTCACGATTAAGAATAGATATCCATTACCAAGAATCGACGATCTGTTTGATCAATTAAAGGGAGCAAGATACTTTTCCAAGATAGACCTGAGGAGTGGTTATCACCAACTGAAGGTGAGACCAGAGGATGTACCGAAGACAGCGTTCAGAATGTGATACGGTCACTACGAATTTTTAGTAATGTCATTTGGTCTAACGAATGCTCCTGCAACATTTATGGGACTAATGAATGGTGTGTTCAAGCCGTTTTTGGATAAATTCGTGGTGGTATTTATAGACGACATTCTGGTATATTCCAAAACCAAAGAAGAACACGAAAAACATTTGAGGTTAACGTTGGAAGTATTGAGAAGGGAGAAGTTGTACGCTAAATTTTTGAAATGCGAATTCTGGATCGAGCGAGTACAATTTCTTGGTCACGTGATCGATAAAAACGGAATTTTGGTAGATCCATCCAAAGTAGAAGCCGTGATTAACTGGGAACAGTCGAGAACACCGTCAGAAGTAAGAAGTTTTCTTGGATTGGCGGGATATTATAGAAGATTCATTCAAGATTTTTCCAAGATCGCAACTCCGTTAACGAATTTAACTCGAAAAGCTGTGAAATTTGTTTGGACGGAGAAGTGTGAGGAGAGCTTTCAAGAATTAAAGAAGAGGTTGAGTACGGCACCTGTGTTATCTCTTCCGGATGATACAGGCAATTTTGTTATTTTTAGTGATGCGTCGCATAAAGGACTTGGTTGTGTGCTAATGCAAAACGGTAAAGTCATCGCGTATGCATCACGACAGTTGAAGGATTACGAGAAGGGATACCCGACCCATGATTTGGAGTTAACTGCAGTTGTTTTTGCTTTAAAAATTTGGAGGCACTATCTGTACGGGGAGAAGTGTGAAATATATACAGACCACAAGAGTCTGAAATATATTTTTACACAAAAGGATTTGAATATGCATCAGAGAAGATGGTTGGAATTAATCAAGGATTACGATTGTGAGATTTTATACCACCCGGGTAAGGCTAATGTAGTTGCCGACGCCTTAAGCAGAAAGGGTCGTGAGAAATTGATAATGTTAACTGCTCAAGAAGAGCTAATTGTGGAAATGGAGAAACTGGAATTGGAAGTGAAGTATCCAATGGAGATTGATGAGAAGCTATTTCATATGCAATCTGGTATAACTCTACTAGATAAAGTGAAGGAGGCTCAGCTTCAGGATGATGAATGCAAAAAGGTGACAAAGAAGATATCTGAAGGAACTGAACCAAGATTTAAGAGGGATAAGGAAGGAATATTAAGATTTGGAAACAGAATTTGGGTTCCGCCAGTACAAGAAATTAAGGAAGAAATTTTAAGTGAGGCTCATAGTTCACGATATTCGATTCACCCTGGTAGTACCAAGATGTACCAAGATCTTAGACAACATTTTTGGTGGCCGAATTTGAAACATGATGTTACAGAATGTGTTGCCAAGTGTTTGACCTGTCAGAAGGTTAAAGCAGAACATATGAGACCAAGTGGATTGCTTCAACCGTTGGAAATCCCAGAATAGAAATGGGAACACATTACAATGGATTTCGTGGTTGGCCTTCCGACAACTCAGAAAGGCTACGACGTAGTATGGGTTATCGTTGACCGACTGACGAAATCTGCACACTTCCTTCCAATCAAAATAAGATTCAACTTAGATCAGTTGGCCAGGCTATACGTAAAAGAGATTGTTTCGAGGCACGGAGTTCCGGTATCAATTGTTTCAGATAGGGATCCGCGCTTCACATCAAATTTCTGGAAACGTCTTCAGGAATGCATGGGTACGCAATTGCGAATGAGTACAACTTACCACCCTCAAACAGACGGATAGAGTGAGAGAACGATTCAGACATTAGAAGATATGCTAAGAGCCTGTGTGATGGACTTTAAAGGAAATTGGGATGATCACCTACCATTAGTAGAGTTCGGCTAGTATTGGCATGCCGCCTTACGAAGCGTTATATGGCAGAAAGTACAGAACTCCGCTTTACTGGGATGAGGTTGGTGAAAGACAATTGCTAGGGCCAGAATTGGTACAGCAGACAGCAGAAATAGTCAAAGTAATCCGAGCACGACTGGTAGCGGCTCAAGATCGACAGAAGAAATACGCTGACCCACATCGTAAAAATATCGAGTTTGAATCAGGTAGTTATGTCTTCTTGAAGGTCTCTCCCTGCAAAGGAAAGATCAGATTCGGAAAGAAAGGGAAATTGAGCCCAAGATTCATTGGACCCTTTGAAGTATTGAGAAGAATCGGAGAAGTTGCGTATGAGGTAGCCTTACCTCCAGCACTAGAGAATGTCCACAACGTTTTTCATGTTTCTGTGTTACGACCCTACAAACCCGATTACAAGCATGTAATTGAATATGAACCCCTACATTTTGAGAAAGACTTATCTTACGAAGAAATTCCTATCCAAATTGTCGACCGAAAAGAACAAGTTCTGAGAAATAAAGTAATACCTTCTGTTAAGGTAATTTGGAGGAACCACAATGCTGAAGAAGCCACGTGGGAACTCTAAGAGAATGTGATGAAGAATTACCCTCATTTATTTGCTTAATTATGTGTATGCGATTTTGGGGACATAATTTTTGTAAAAGGGGGGGGGAGAATGTAACGGGTCGAATTTATTGAGTCGTGATTCTGGGGACAGAATCCTTTTAAAGGGGGAAAGATGTGACGAACGAGAATTTTATAATTTAATTTTAATATTTATCGAGTTAAATAAATATTTTTCGATGATTTAATTATTGGATTAAATAATTAATTGATGCAATTGTGGTAGATTAATTTAATTATATGTGTTACATTTATTAAATTAATGTAGAGAATTTTTATTATTAAAGTTTGTAATTATGTGAGCTTAATGAATTAAATGAATTATTTAATTAAGCATGATGTTACTTTAATTAATTTAATTATTAATTAGAGATTTAATAAATTGACATTATTAATTAATGAGAAAACTAATTATATGATTATGTGAATTTATGATAGATTATCATATGTTATTTAATTAATTTAAATAAGATAATTGAATTGAGTGTGACATGAATTAAACTATATGATAAAAGGTTTTATTAAAATAATGAGCTTTGAACTTAGTTGCTAGCCAAACATGGCACTATGGGAGTTGAGGGCAGTTACCCATGACTGGGTAACTGACCACCAACGCGTCTTCTCTTTTTAACAATACGTACTCTCTTTTCTTCATAATTTGCCTAAGTTTGATAAGCATCACATAGAGAATTCAGGGAGAAATTAAGAGTTTTGAGTGTGTGATTGAAGAAAAGTTTGAGAAGAGTTACAATTCATTGTTTAACATTACACTCTACGCTTTGGGTAATTTTATCCAACCCAATTTTTATTCTACGTCTTTTAAAGTTTCCATGAATATGACTCCTAAGTCTTCTATAAAGTCTCTGTAATTGAATTTGTGAGAGTTATGTGCATATATGTGTTAAGATGTCATTTTAATGTGTTTTAATATATATTGTATATAATTCCTTATCATCAATTCATAATTTTACGTCGTATATGATTGCTACAAAATTACAGAGTTTGAGTTTTGACCTTATGGCCTTATACGTGAAATTTTATGTAGTGATCGTATATTATCCCTAAATTTTACACTCCTATATTATTATGCATGTTGAAACGAAGAGACCAAGCTTTAAATGAACGGATTTGGCTTTATAACGAATCCGTGGCGTTGAATTTTAGGAATTTATGTTAAAAACTTCAAGAACATCAAGAACAGAGGAAAATTTTATGTTTTAATTCTGTGATTATATGTTTAATGGGTTAAAATCACTTTATAGATGTAGTATTATGATTATACATGAATTATAACATGTGGGTATGTCTAAATTCGTGTAGTAATAAATTAAATTGGAGTTTTTGGCTGTGTTCTGCAGTTTTCGCGAATTGCAGAACAATTTCTGGTTCGCCGCGCCGCGGCGCCAGACTCCCGCCTAAACATCTGCGCCGCAGCGCCGCAGCGCCACAGCGCTGCAGTGCCATGTGTCCGGCTGCAGCACCACGGCGCCGCAGCGCGAAGATCAAGTATAACAGTGGCGCCGCAGCGTCACTCTCCAGAATGTCCAGAAATGTAATTTTTTAAATGTTAAGTCTAGCAATGTGTTAGTGGATTAATGTAATGAACATGTAAACATGTCAGAGGTATAATGTGATGATAAAAATAGTTGTTTAAACATGTAAATAACATAATTACATGTGGATTAAATTATTGAACACATAATTAAATTATTATTTATGAAGTGATATTATGTGGCAGTAATGTGATAATTTAACTAAGTATAGTCAATAATTAAAGTAGACAAAGAGAATGAGTTTATGATGATTAGTTAAGTTATAATTAACTGGTATTGTTTATGTGAATGGTATATAGGATTTAATTCAAAGAACGTGCTTAGTTAAAGTGTAATCCACGCACGAGGCAAGTTTCCTAAACTTAAACTCTTAAATTTGAGCAAGTTTCCTAACCCTACTTGTCATTATTATTCAAGTTTATTATTTACCTCGAGTAAATTATCAATGCCATTATTCAAGTTCAAATGTTATATTAAAGATTGATTATTTTTTTAAAGTATGATTTAGTTATACAATAATCGTTCTATTGTATACGTTTTGAGATTATTATTATTCAAATTGAATATCATTATTGTTGAACCTTATTAGACTAGTGAACCCTTAATGATTCAACTAGTCCATAGTTGATGAGCGTTCTAAATTTCAGAACCCTTGAAGAATTATCCAAACCAAACTTCCTTTGGTGCGGACTCGAATGTCAAACTGAGATGAACAACCCTGTATAGGGGATTATTTACGCTTTAGCGTTAAGATATTGTGCACAGTATGGTACTAAGGGCTGATCCCCCTATACAAAATGTAAATTACTGTCAAAATCCATATCTGGCAATCAACATGATGAGCAGTTAAAAAGGTGAGAAATCATCACCAACTATGAAGTTTGTGCCACTAACATTTTTTTCAGGAAAAGATTCCATTCTTGTATCCAATATTGAGAGTTGGGATTTCACCCATGGTGGATTATACCTGCCTTCAACCCATAAAGCTTCTCCAGTATCTTTGTGCTTGAAATCTGGATAGTTGGGGTTCCTCTGTTAATTACAGTTAAGAACGAAAGAGCTGACAAACCTTCCACTAGTAAGGGCAAGGGCAAAGTTAGCAAACGATGAAGACTTGTTATTTGATATGACTTGTTATTTTATATGATGTATTTGTTTAAGACTTAAGTTAAAGATGTTGTTTAAGACTTATTTATTTATAATTCCGCACAGATGTTTAAGGTTAGTATAACCTGGGATTGTATTATTATTCAGATGTTGTAACCCTTAAGGGGAAGATTTTATTTCTATTTAATGCATGGTTGCATTTATTATGGGTAGATAGATGGATGATATTTGTATCGTGAACACCAAATTTTGTGGAACCGGAAGTACCGGATTTGGGGGTGTCACAATAGAACTTCCTTAGACATTGCCAATAATGCTATCTAATAATATTATTCAAATAATATGAATTACTGATCTGATAATGGAAAATATTGTGCTGTGACAATTATTGAAACAACAATAATATAAAATATCAACCCAGCAATTATTGAATCAATAAAATAAATATTGAACAGTAATTACTGTAACAATTATTGAGTAGTGTCTGCTTACGTAAGGATTAATAATTCAACAATACTATGCAATACCGTGTGCTACTGTGCAACCACGCGTATTACTGTACTTTAACCACCAGGTATTCCAACAGTGTTAACGGTAACAATTACGCCGTTATTTGTAAAATCTCAAACCTGTCGTTTTCTTCATCCGACCATTTTTCTTTATGGGGCCCACAAATGGCTGCGCCATCGTACGAATATTTCCTGACAGCAAGAATATTCCACGAAAAAACGAATATTCCCCGACAACAATGAATATTTTATAGCCACTTGCTTATTTTGCAAAATTTATATATTTCACCCATAACCACAACATTATATCAAATTAACACTTTATTATTTAAAATAATAATTAGAGGAAATTCGATTTTATTTATAAAAAGTTGGGGTCTTACATAAGTAATGATTAAAGAGAGAGAAAGAGATAAGAAGATGTTGGGAAAATATCTTCACATATATATTTTATATCTATACAATATTCTCCAACAAAAATCTAATCCCATTCTCTTTCATTTTTATTTTACTTTATCTTACTTTCTATTAAGCCAACAAAGAAAAAACACAAGAGAGAGAGAGAGAGAGAAATTCAGTGGAGAGGAGGAGAGAAAGGGGAAGGAGATCCACCATTGATGCACCCAAAGTTTATCTTCTACTTTGGAAGAGAAAGAAAGTGTGCCAAAAAATCAAGGTGCAAACTAAATTAGCTTATTCCTTTTATTTTGTTAGACTTTGGTGATTTAAAGTTTATGATCTTGAGGTTTAAAACCCTCTATCTACATGTTTTACATGGTTTCATGTATGGTTATAACATATTTAAGTGTTAGAAAGTAATCAAAAGGATATAAAAGAAACTAGTTTTATTTTGTTATAAAACTCTAGTGTTTTTTTCACTTCCTTTGATCGAGTACTCTTTTTGATCTACACCTTCTTTTTACGATCCTTCAAAGAGAGGTGCTAGATATTTAAGTTAACTACTAAATCCAAGTGGTGTCGCTAAAAAATGTTGAGTACATAATTCTTAGTGACTATTTTAGCCAAAATAGTTTTATTTCTATAGAGGAAATAAGACTGTTTTTGGACAGTTAAGGGTAAGGATAGTTTCGTCCTTTTTCTGACATTCAAAAATTCTAAAAAAATTTGAGATTATAATATGATGAGTTATCTTTCAAACCAAAGTGAAATCACTGAAAAAGGAGTTGTGTATTTCCGTATGGATTAATTTTAGCAAAGTAGGTAAAAGCCAAAAATTCCAAAAACAAACTGCCCAAGAAATTGTTGGAGCTGTTTTGGCCACATATTTTGTGAACTAAATTCCAACCGTTTGAGACATGAAAATATATGGTATAAAGTAGCTCCTGTCCAAAAATGAGCTCATTCCAACTTAAAATAACCAAGTTATGACCATTTTAATATTTGGGTTTTTTGGACAAAAAGCGCTATAACCCGAGTTCTATAACTTCGATGGCCATGAACCTTAAACTGGAGGGTCATGTTAACATGTATAAGATTATGCCAAGAGATGGAAATTTTTGAAGTTAAGCATGATGGGGCTAATTTCTTAAGCTACGGACTAAAAAATGATTTTTTGAAAAATATTAAAAGAAATTGAAAAATTACAGAAAAATTCTTTTTGTGTATGAAATATATGTATATATGTTTGACCAAAAGATAGAAAAGTAATAAGTTGATTTGGTATTTTCGTGAAAAGGAATAGTGAATTCAGGTTGCTGAATTAAAAATTTGAGGAATTCAGGTTGCTGAATTGCAAACCAGTTTACTAAATTGAATGAATAGTGATTTCAACTTGCTGGATTGGAAAACAGTTAACTGAATTAAAATTCAGTTTAAATCCAGGTTGCTGAATTGTGGGAGTAGTGAATCCAGTCTACTGGATTGGTCATTCCAGGTTGCTGGATTTGTCAATTCAGGTTGCTGAATTGGTATGCTAAAATAATCCGGACTATAGTACTAGTATTCGGCTTACTGGGGTATAAGGAAGAACTAATAAAAGGAGAGATTAAGTGTTAAATCATAATATATAAGCATAAAGTAATTAAAATGTTATCAAATGACGATAATAACAATGATGTTTTAAAGGTAATTGATTTTGTGGTTAAGTGTTAACTAATTTGCTGATAGAGTAATTGTATTGTGATATAAAGTATGATATGCTAATTGTAAGATCAATCTTAACAATAATAGGTCTTTACAATAAAGATATTAAATTAATTTGTGTAGCAGTAGATCGCAGTCGAGGCAAGTTCTCTAACTCAAACTTGAGTTATTATTTTCAAAGCATGTTAGTGAATAATTATTATTTATTATTTAAATCTATATTGGTTATTGATACTCGCACTTGGTACAATTAAATTCCGATTCTATTATTATTGAACTGTGAATTAGTTAAAGTTCTTTCATTCATGAAATGTTTAAGATATGGATCTATGCTCATTGTATCAGCTAGATCAAACATGTTTAAATTTGTTAAGTCAAATATGTTGTTTAAAGCTATTTTTCACCAATTGTCTTGGTAAGAACTCAAGACTGAGAAAAAGAATAATTTGATTAAAGCATTATTGAAAAATAATTATTGCTTGTACATCAAGTGTTTATGCATAATACACCGAGTATGAAAGGCTAATCCCCTTGATTACCAAAACTTATTAAAAGGACCATTTTAAATACTGACAACCTTAGCATATGTTCATGGTCATTATGACCACTCAGCATCTGTTATTCAATTATTTGAATATTCAGTTATAAAGACTTAATTCATGTTCTTTCACAATTAATTTCTATTGTTGAACATTGAACGAAAAATTTCTTGCTAATCATGATATATCTTCCTTGTACTTAAAATTGCTAAGCAAATTTGTTGCTTACCCTTGCTATATCATGACATTTATTTCAGCGATGCCAGAGACGTCCAAGAAGGACAAAGGCAAGGGAAAAGTGCAGGGATAGATAATGAGACTATTTATGTATGATATTATATTATGTACATTGGTAATGTAAACCTTTTCTATTACTAGGGGTAATTTAATTAAGGTATGTATAAGTTAAGGTTAATAGACCTTGGGATAATGTTGGAAGACTTTATTATAGCGAACAATATATGTTTACTATTCCGTAATAGTTTATAGAATGCTTATGATGATGATGGATCATGAGCACCAACCCCGAGGTTTGAGAACCCGGATTTGGGGGCGTCACAGATTGGTATCAAAGCCGTAGGTTATAAACATTGGGATGCGAAACCTAGGTTATAACCTTAGAGAAAAACTCGTATAGAGTATGTTAGGAGATGAATTAAGGAAATTCATCGAGTATGAGTAGTACATAATAAAATATTATTTAATTTCATCAATGAATATATTTTATTGTTATACTGATGTTATTTTATCGTTTTGATATTGTAGGATGTCCGAAGAGAGAAATGAGAGTCATTCAGTGGAGCAGGATCAGGTGGTCCCTGTCCAGGAGCCTATAGAGGCGGAGGACACCACAGAGGATGTCTTGATATGATATTTAATGGCAAGAAACACGGAGTTAGAGGAAAAAGTGGCACCGTTAGAGATAGAAAATCATACTATTCAGTTTACGAAGCAGCATTATATGGATGTAGCTTATCAGGCTCAGCAAGAACTAGCAGAGATGAAAGCCAAACTAGAACAAGAGAAGTATAAGTTTGCAGCATTGAGCATTGAACATTAGCCATTGCACCTGAGGTTTGACATAGAGATCGCTGACAGGATCTGAGTTGAGGATGCTTGGGTCCGAGCAGTGAGAAGAGTGGATCAGATAGAAGTTAAGTCAAAGGTCGGACGGGTTAGGATGGAGTCCTTGGGACGAGCTTTATATGTAGCATATGCGAGTCCCCAAGTAGGAGAAGGAGGTCGTACTTTGAGATTGGCGAGTCTAGTTGCTCCGTTAGACGTCGCGTGAATGAAGTTGCACCCAATGAGCATACTCAGACCGAGGAGGCTCAGTCAGGCAGTCAGTGAGATGTTACCTCTGATGATATGTAGATAGATAAAGTAGTACCCCTTTTATTTATTAGGGTTATAAGTTTGATGTAAACCTCAAAAGGTGTGAGGTAGTATGTGAATATGATGTATCCCCATTTATGTGAATAGGGGAGTATATTTTTGGTAGATCCCATCTTTTGATGTTTAAAAATGGGATAGTTAGCGTTTATAAAAATATATGCCAAGTATGTAAGTGTATGACGCTAAAATTTGGTACATGAATATAAATGCAGTATTACAATTACATGTTTGATTAAATAGATAAGTATTAGGAATTAAAATGTGAAGCTATCTGTTTGATGATTTGAAAAGTCAATAAATCGAATATGTTAATTCAGGAAGCTGAATGTGTTATTCAGCAAGCTGAATATGTGAATTCAGTAACATGAATGTATTAATTCAGCAAGCTGAATTAGTCAATTCAGTAGGTTGAATTCGTTAATATAACATTATGATAATATGATTGTTAGAGTTTAAATTACATGTTATATTTTAAACGCTTAGAAGACATAACATATAATGAAACTCGATGTAAAAATTTAAGGTTTTGTTTAATTAGATAATGTCGCCAAGACGTCAAAATTGTAACCAGAGAGAGGAAAGATCTATAAATAATGAAGGAGGTCAGGTAGACCCAATGCAAAACTTTGTTGATATATTAGCTCAGGCTATGCAAAATCGAGCACCAGCAGCTAGAGGTAGGCCAGATGTTGGATTGACGAATTTTAAAGACTTTAAAGTAGTCGGACCGCCAGAATTTAAGGGAACCACAGACCCTATTGAAGCTCAGACCTGGATAAAGGAGATGGGAAAAGCATTTATGATTGCTAGAGTAGCAGAGGGGCAAATGATAGCTTTTGCTACCTATTTAATGAAAGGTGAAGCTAATTACTAGTGGGAATCAAACCAGGCTAGAGCCGGAACAGCAGCGATAACTTGGACAATGTTTAAGGAGTTGTTCTTCGAGAATTATTTCTCACCGAGCATGGAAGCTAGGATGGAAGTGAATTTTCTTGAATTTAATCAAGAGAACATGACAGTTTTAGAATACACAATCAAATTCAACGAACTAGCAAGATTTGTACCACATCAGGTGGACACGGAGGCAAGAAAGGCGTGTAGATTTAAGAATAGATTGATGCCTTGGATATACAGTAAGTTGGCAGTTTTGCAAATTAATACATTTTCAACGTTGTTAGAAAAGGCTCTCATTGCAGAAGGTGGTGGTGAAGCGGTGTCCAAGTACAATAGGGAAAAGAATAAGAAGAAGATGGAAGGTGGAAATCAGGGTGCTAGCAGTGGTGGCAGTAACAACAAGAAGCTCAAGTGGAACGACAATGGTAACGAATTAGGAACGTAACAAGGGAATACCCAGCAAAAGAATTTAGCGTGTTCAAAGTGTGGAAAGAATCACTCGGGAGAGTGTATGAAAGGGAAAAATGCCTGTTATAATTATGGTCAGGATGGACATATTTCACCAAATTGTCCTAAGCCGAAGAAAGGTGGTTGTTTTTCTTGTGGAGGAATGGGACATCGATTCAAGGATTGTCCATTGAAGAAGAATCCCGATGGAGGAAGTGGAAACAAGAGCAGTTCTACAAAGTTAACCATTGGAGGACCAGTTCAGCAGAGTAAGCCGACAACGATAACATTTAATATGACTGTGTAAGACGCAGTTGCATCAAAGGACGTTGTGTTAGGTATATTTCTGATCAATGATATAAATGCATATGTATTATTTGATTCGAGAGCTACCTGTTCATTTGTGTCTGATGAATTTGCAAAAAGATTATATTTGCCTTGTGAAAAGCTAACAAACCCAATGAATATAGAAGTTGCAAACAAAGAAGTGATCCCTGTAGAGTTTATCCATAGAAATTGTTGTGTGGAAATAAGGGGACATAAGCTAAGGGTGAACTTAATTCCAATAAGCTTGGGAGAATTTGATATTATCCTAGGGATGTATTGGTTATTTAAACATGAGGAAGTTATAGACTGTCGGAAGAAGACTATACGCCTTATAACACTGAATAAGTCTAAGGTTGTATTTTATGGTAGCAAGTCGCCAAGATAAACGAGTTGTCTGATGATGATGCAGGCCAAGAGGATGTTACGAAAAGGATGTGAAGGTTATTTAGCTCATGTAGTGGATACACGTATGGTGAATTCGGACAATGGACAGATACCTGTAGTCAATGAGTTTGTGGATGTCTTTCCAAAAGAACTTCCTGGACTTCCACCAGACCGAGAGATAGATTTTGTAATTAATTTAGTATTGAGGACAACACCGATATCGAAAGCACCGTATAGGATGGCTCCGGTAGAAATGAAAGAGCTAATGATCCAGCTACAGGAGTTATTGGATAAGAAGTACATCCAACCTAGTGTATCTCTGTGTGGGAGCACCAGTATTGTTTGCAAAGAAGAAAGATGGTTCGATGAGATTGTGTATGCATTATAGAGAACTGAATAAGGTGACAATTAAGAACAAGTATCCGTTACCAAGAATAGACGATCTGTTTGATCAACTTAAGGGAGCGAGATATTTTTCGAAGATTGACCTGAGAACTGGTTATCATCAGTTGAAGGTTAGAACAGAGGATGTACTAAAGACAACATTTTGAACTCGTTACGGCCATTACGAGTTCTTAGTGATGTCATTTGGACTGACGAATGTGCCAGCTGCTTGTATAGACTTGATGAACAGAGTGTTTAAACCGTATTTGGATAAATTTGTGGTGGTGTTCATTGACGACATTTTGGTGCATTCAAAGACTGAAGAGGAGCATGCTGAACATCTATGGATGGTGTTGGAAACATTGAGAAGGGAGAAGCTATATGAAAAATGTTTGAAGTGTGATTTTTGGTTGAAGAGAGTTCAATTTTTGGGGCATGTTAGCGACAACGAGGGAATTTCTATTGATCTAGCTAAGGTAGAAGCGGTGAAAAATTGCGAACAATCGAAGACGCCGACATAGGTCAGAAGTTTCTTAGGATTGACAGGATATTACCGGAGCTTTATTCAAGATTTTTCAAAGATAGCGACACCATTGACGAATCTAACGAGGAAGATAGTTAAATATCTGTGGACGAAAAAGTTTGAACAGAGTTTTCAAGAATTAAAGAAGCGACTAAGTGAAGCAGCTGTGTTATCTTTACCAGATAGTACAGGGGGTTTTACAGTGTATAGTGACACGTCACACAAAGGACTAGGTTGCATATTGATGCATAATGGTAAATTCATTGCGTACGCGTCATGACAGTTAAAGGACTATGAGAAGGGATACCCTACCCATGATCTAGAATTGGCTGCGGTAGTGTTTGCCCTTAAGATTTAGAGATATTATCTCTATGGAGAAAAGTATGAGATATACACAGATCACAAGAGTCTGAAGTATATCTTAACACAGAAAGAATTAAATATGAGGCAGAGGAGATGGTTAGAATTTATCAAAGATTATAATTGTGATAATCTATATCATCAGGGAAAGGCTAATGTTGTGGCAGATGCTTTAAATAGGAAGAGCCATGAAAAATTGTTTGTATTAACAGAACAGGAAGAATTAATAAGAGAAATAGAGAAAATGGAGTTGGAGGTGAAACATCCGAAAGATTCGGATAGAGTAATAGAAATGGAAGCAAGTCCAACTTTATTGGAAAAGGTAAAAGATTCACAAGAAAATGATGAAGAATGTGGTAACATCAAGAAGCGATTAGATGAAGGTGAAGAGTTGAAGTATAAGATTGATGGCACTCGATTACTAAGATTTGAAGGAAGAGTATGGGTACTTGTAATTCCAAAGTTACGAGAAGTGATTTTGCAAGAAGCGCACAATATAAGATATTCGATATACCTGGGAAGCACAAAGATGTATCAAGATTTGCGTCAACATTATTGGTGGCCGAACATGAAGAGAGAAGTTGCAGAATGCGTTAACAGGTGTCTAATGTGTCATAGATTCAGGGTAGAGCATCAACGACCCAGCGGGTTATTACAGCCGTTGTAGATTCCAGAATGGAAATGGGAGCATGTCATGATGGATTTTGTAGTGGGACTTCCAATAACATATAAAGGTTATGATGCGATATGGTTAATTGTTGATCGTCTTACAAAGTCAGCGCACTTTTTGTTGATCAAGATTAGGTATAATTTGAATCAGTTAACCAAATTGTATATCAAGGAAATTATTTCGAGACATGGAGTCCCGATATCAATTGTGTCTGATAGAGATCCGCGTTTTGCGTCAAACTTTTGGAGGAGTCTTTAAGAAAGAATGAGAACATAGTTAAGGTTGAGTATTGTGTACCATCCACAAACTGATGGGCAAAGCGAAAGAACTATTCAAATATTAGAAGACATGCTCAGAACCTGTGTGATGGACTTTAAGGCAAGCTGGGAGGATCATCTTCCACTGGTAGAGTTTGCATATAATAATAGTTATCATGTAAGCATTGGCATGCCACCGTACGAAGCCCTGTATGGAAGGAAATGTAGAACGCCATTATGTTGGGACGAAGTAGCTGAACGAAGACTGTTGGGGCCAGAATTGGTACAACAGACGGTGGAGATCATTAAGATGATAAGAGCTCGACTGGTAGCATCTCAGGATCGTCAAAAGAAATATGATGATATTCATCGCAAGAAAATAGACTTCGAGGTGGGGAGTTCTGCATTTTTAAAAGTATCTCCCTAGAAAGGGAAAATTAGATTTGGGAAGAAAGGTAAATTGAGTTCAAGATTTATTGGACCATTTTAGATATTGAAGAAGATAGGAGAAGTGGCGTACGAGGTAGCTCTACCTCATGAACTGGAACATATTCACAATGTGTTTCATGTGTCAGTGTTACGTCCATAAAAGCCGGATTACAAGCATATGATATCATATGAGCCGATTCAAGTCGAGAAGGACTTATCATATGAAAAAATCCGTGTAGAAATTTTGGATAGGAAGGAGCAGATATTAAGAAATAAGGTTATACATTCTGTCAAAGGGCTCTAGAGGAACCACAACGCTGAGGAAGCTATGTGGGAACTCGAGAAAAAGGTGAGGAAAGGTTTTCCAAATCTTTTTGAGTAACCATAGATGAAATTTCGGAGATGAAATAGCCAAGAATTCTAAGTCACTTTATAAATAGATATATTAATTAAATATTAATGATATCGAAAACTTTAGTGATATGTGTGGAATGATTTGGAAGTAATATTATTATGTGGATTGTAGTTATGACTATGTGTTTATTTATTTGATAGAAAGAGTTTAAAAAGGAAAGGTTTCATAACCTAATTATACATTAGGTATGGAAATTTAAATAACCTAAGGGTTATGGTATGGGAGAATATAATATTTAAAATTATACTAATTTAAGAGATATATTTTACTATCCCAATTTATTAATTTTTATAACTTAATTTGAGCAAGTCTAATTGGGTTATAAACTTTAATGTACAAGAGTAATGATTTAAATTCTAAATGTGCAGAATGGAAACCCTAATTAAATAATTAGGGTAGGATAACATGGAAAGGCATCGAAAAATATTAATTTTCCTTAGCCCAAAGAATTTAATTGAAAGCCCAAAAGATGAAAATGGTGGCCCAACTTTAAGCCCAATTAAGGAGGGACATGTTGGACTTTTGGAAAACTAAATAAAGAATTAAAAGAAATCAAATTTGGTGCAAAGAGTGGCCATATGAGGAGGAGAAAAGGGGAGTGCACATTATGATTACAAGTCCACAATTTTCAAAGATATTTCAAAAACTTTGACATGTGTCAAAGTTGTTAAGGAGCCACCTAAATTGCTAATCTCCCATATATCTAAGTAATGATTAAAGAGAGAGAAAGAGAGTAGAAGATGTTGGGGAAATATCTTTACATACATATTTTATATCTATACAATATTCTCCAACAAAAATCTAATCCCATCCTCTTTCATCTTTTATTTTACTTCATCTTACTTTCTATTAAGCTAACAAAGTAAAAATATAAGAGAGGGAGAGAAATTCAGTGGAGAGGAGGAGAGAAAGAGGAAGGAGATCCACCATTAATGCACCCAAAGTTTATCTTCTATTTTGGAAGAGAAAGAAAGTGTGCCAAAAAAATCAAGGTGAAAACTAAACTAGCTTATTCCTTTTAGTTTGTTTGACTTTGGTTATTTAAAGTTTATGATCTTGAGGTTTAAAACCTTCTATCTACATGTTTTATATGGTTTCATGTATTGTTATATCATATTTGAGTGTTAGAAAGTAAATCAAAAGGATATAAAAGAAACTAGTTTTGTTTTATTACAAAACTCTAGTTTTTTTTCACTATCTTTGATGGACTACTGTTTTTGATCTACACCTTGTTTTTGCGATCCGTCAAAGAGAGGTGCTAGATATGTAAGTTTACTACTAAACTCAAGTGGCAGCACTCATAAATATTGAGTACACAATTTGTAGTGATTGTTTTAGCCAAAACAGTTTTGTGTCTAGAGAGGAAATAATATTGTTTTGGATAGTCAAGGGTAGGGGCAGTTTCGTCCTTTTTCTGACATTCAAAAATTCTTGAAACATTTGAGATTATAATATGATGAGTTATCTTTCAAACCCAAGTGGAATCACCGAAAAAAGAGTTGTAGATTTCCGTATGAATTAAGTTTAACAAAGTAGGTAAAAGCCAAAAATCCCGAAAACAAACTGCCTAAGAAATTGTAGGGGCTATTTTGGCCACTTATTTTGTGAAATAAGTTCTTGTTGTTTGGGGCATGAAAATATATGGTATAAAGTAGCTCCTGTCCAAAAATGAGCTCATTCCAACTTAAAATGATCCAGTTATGACCATTTCAATATTTGGGCTTTTTCAGATAAAAATCGCTATAACCGGAGTTTTATAACTTCGATGGCCACGAAACTTAAACTGGAGGGTCACATTAACATGTATAAGATTATGCCAAGAGTTGGGATATTTTCTGGAGTTAAGCATGATGGGACTAATTTCTTAAGCTACGGACTAAAAATGATTTTTTGAAAAATACTAAAAGAAATTGAAAAATTACAGAAAAAATCTTTTTGTGTATGAAATATATGTATATATGTTTGGCCAAGGATAGAAAAATAATAAGTTAATTTGGTATTTTCGTGAAAAGGAATAGTGAATTCAGGTTGCTGAATTGAAAATTTAAGGAATTTAGGTTGCTGAATTGCAAAACAGTTAACTAAATTGAATGAACAGTGAATTCAGCTTGCTGGATTGAAAATAGTTAACTGAATTAAAATTCAATTTAAATCCAGGTTGCTGAATTGGGGGATTAGTGAATCCATTCTACTGGATTGGTCATTCCAGGTTGCTGGATTTGTCAATTCAGGTTGCTGAATTGGTATGCTAAAATAATCCAGACTATAGTACTAGTATTCGGCTTACTGGGGTATAAGGAAGAACTAATAAAAAGAGAGATTAAGTGTTAAATCATAATGTATAAGCATAAAGTAATTAAGATGTTATCATATGACGATAATAACAATGATGTTTTAAAGGTAATTGATTTTGTGGTTAAGTGTTAACTAATTTGCTGATAGAGTAATTGTATTATGATATAAAGTATGATATCCTAATTGTAAGATCAATCTTAACAATGATAGGTATTTACAATAAAGAAATTAAATTAAATTGCGTAGCAGTAGATCGCAGTCGAGGCAAGTTCTCTAACTCAAACTTGAGTTATTATTTTCAAAGCATGTTAGTGAATAATTATTGTTTATTATTCACATCTATATTGGCTATTGATGCTCGCACTTGGTGTAATTAAATGCAGATTATATTATTATTGAACTTTAAATTAGTTAAAGTTCTTTCATTCATGAACTGTTTAGGATATGGATCCATGCTTATTGTATCAGCTAGATCAAATATGTTTAAATTTGTTAAGTCAAATATGTTATTAAAAGCTATTTTCACCAATTGACTTGGTAAGAACTCAAGACTGAGAAAAAGAACAATTTGAATAAAACATTATTGAAAAACAATTATTGCTCGTACATTAAGTGTTTATGCATAATACACCGGGTATGAAAGATTGGTCCCCTTGATTACCAAAACTTATTAAAAGGACCAGTTTAAATACTGACAACCTTAGCATATGTTCATGGTCATTATGACCACTCAGCATCTGTTATTCAATTATTCGAATATTCAGTTATCAAGACTTAATTTATATTATTTCACAATTAATTTCTATTGTTGAACAGTGAACGATAAATTTCTTGCTAATCATGGTATATCTTCCTTGTACTTAAACTTGCTAAGAAAATTTGTTGCTTACCCTTGCTATATAATGACATTTATTTCAGCGATGCCAGAGAAGTCCAAGAAGGACAAAGGCAAAGGAAAAGTTCAGAAATAGATAATGAGAATATTTATGTATTATATTATATTATGTACATTGGTAATGTAAACCTTTTTTGTTACTAAGGGTAACTTAATTAAGGTATGTATAAGTTAAGGTTAATAGACCTTGGGATAATGTTGGAAGAGTTTATTATAATGAGCAATGTATGTTTATTATTCCGCAATAATTTATAGAATGCTTATGATAATGATGGATCGTGAGCACCAAACCCGAGGTTTGAGAACTCGAATTTGGGGGCGTCACAGCAGTGGTTTTTGCATTAAAGATTTGGAGGCACTATCTGTATGGAGAAAGATGTGAGATATACATAGACCACAATAGTCTGAAGTATATTTTCACACAAAAGGAGTTGTACATGAGATAAAGGTGGTGGTTGGAGCTAATCAAAGGCTATGATTATGAGATTATGTATCATCCAGAAAAAGTAAATGTAGTGGCAGATGAGTTGAGTTGAAAGGGAAAAGAAAAGTTGGTAATGTTGACAGATCAGGAGAAGTTAATAGAAGAAATGGCCATAATGGAGTTAGAAGTAAAGAGATTGTCTAAGATAGAGGAAAATTTATTTGTGGTAGAAATTCGTTTGACTTTGTTGGACAAAATTAAGGAAGCTCAAGAAAAGATGTGGAATGTAGAAGAATAAAAGAAAGAATATCAAAGAATGGAGAAGATAAATTTAGAATAGATAAAGATGGAATGTTGAGGTACGAAGACCGAGTTTGGATCCCGTCAGTGCAAGAGCTGAGGGAGGAAATTCTTTAGAAAGTGCATAGTTCAACCTACTCAATTCACCAAGGGAGCACGAAGATATACAGAGAGTTGAGCCAACACTTTTGGTGGCAAAACATGAAGCAAGAAGTTGAAGAATGCGTCAGCAGATGTTTTACTTGCCAGAGGGTTAAAGCCGAATACCAAAGGCCGAGTGGATTATTACAACCGTTAGAGATACTAGAGTGGAGATGGAAACACATCACGATGGATTTCCTGGTAGGGCTTTTGACTACACCAAAGGGCTACGACGCGATATGGGTTATCGTAGATAGACTAACGAAGCCAGCACACTTTTTACCAATAAAGATAAAGTTCAATTTGGATCAGCTTGTGAAGCTTTATATCAAAGAGATTGTGTCGAGACACGGAGTGCCTGTGTCAATTATATCCGACAGGGATCCACGATTCACGTCGAATTTCTAGAAGAGTTTCTAAGAACGCATGGGGACTCAGCTAAAGCTAATCATAGCTTATCATCCCTAGATCGATGGTTAAAGTAAAATAACCATTCAGACGTTGGAAGACATGCTCCGAACATGCGTGATGGACGTCAAAGGAAGTTGGGACATTCACCTACCTCTTGTAGAGTTTTCCTATAATAATAGTTATTATGCGAGCATTGACATGCCGCCATACAAAGCTTTATACGAAAGAAAGTGCAGAACGCCCTTATACTGGGACGAGGTAGGGGAATGACGACTATTAAGGCCAGAACTGGTACAACAGATGGCCGATATTGTGAAGCTAATAAGAGCCAAATTGGTGGCCGCACAAGATAGGCAAAAGAAATACGCCGACCTACATCGACAAAGAAAAGACTTCGAGGTTGGTAGTTTTGTATTTTTGAAAGTATCTCCTTGCAACGGGAAGATTAGATTCAAAAGAAAGGGAAAGTTGCAACGAGAAGATTAGATCCGGGTACTTCAATTCCCACGGGATTTGGTGTTCACTGTCTAAACATCATATGTCTATCTACCCATAATAAATGAAACTATAAAATATATAGAAATAAATCCTCTCCTTAAGGAGTTACATCATCTGAAATAATTACATCAATCCCAAGTCATACTAACCTTAAATCTTAATTGCGAAAACATAAACTAATAATAGTCATACACAACATTGACATAAGTCTGAAACATAAATACATAACATAATCACATAAATAACAAGTCTTCATCCTTTGTTAATCTTGCCCTTGCCTTTGATACTAGAAGGCTCGTCAAACCTTTCGTTCTTAACTGTAATGTTATTATTACGCAAGAGTGAGCACGATTGCCCGCAAGTATAATAATGTAACAACAATTAATGACATGCGAGTGAATCAAAGACTTCTAGAGTAAGAAACTCAACTTTTGAATCAAGAATGAATAACAAGAATCAAAAGAACTTCTGAGGGTCATAAGACCTTGAACTACGTCCTAGGTTGTCAAGTGTTTATGCTCGAAACCTTTAATAGTCATAAGACTATGGACTCTTCTTCTCGTACTTCGGGGGATTAGCCCTTAGTACCATATTGTGCACAATATCTTAATGCTAACGCATAAGTAATCCCTTATATAGGGTTGTTCATCTCAGTTTGACATTAGAGTCCGCACCAAAGGAAGTTTGGTTTGGATAAATTCAACAACGGTTCTAAAATTTAGAACGTTCATCAACTATAGACTAGTCAAATCAATAAGGGTTCACTAGTCTTACAAAGTTCAATAATAACTGATATTCAAATTGAATAATAAACTCAAGAAGTATACAATAGAATAAGTATTGTACAACAGAATTCATACTTTGAAAAGATTAATATCCTTTAATATAACATATTGAACTTGATAAATAATAACAAGAACTTGATCGATATAGACTATAAGTGTAGAATTTGCTCAATGTAAAGAGGTAAGGTTTATAAACTTTTATAATGATAATGAATAGGGTTAGGAAACTTGCTTAACAACAATAGTTTAGAAATAGAATATTTGCTCAATATAAAAGTAAGGTTTAGAAACTTGTCCCTTGCACAAGCTACGATTAATTCACGTTCTTTGTTAAATCCTACATATCAATATATTCACAATACCCATTAATCAATAGTTCGATATACCTATCGAATCCCAACAATGGTCTTTGAATACGTTATTGGACTTTTAAGTCTCATTAATTATTCACATAACGTATGTTAATTAGCATATTATCATATGCTTGACATGTCTTCACGTTCATTACATTAGGTTTTAAAAACACATTTTCAAAACTTGAACACTTAGAAAATTTTTTGAAGTTCTGCACGTAGGGTGCATACACGCTCCATTTGTTTTTTAAAGTGGCGCGGGCGCGCTCCATTCGTTGTTTGGAGTGGCGCGGCCGCGCTATGACGCATACCCAGATTCTGCAGTTCGCGAAGAACACCCAGAACAACCCAAAATCTACTAATTTCTTTATTCATACATGAATTTAAACATACCCAGACATTATAATATACACATAATCATTACTCAACCTTTCTAGCATGATTTTAACAGGTTAAAACATACAATTACTTGAATCAATTCATATAATTTCAGTGTTCTTGGTGATTTTGAAAATATTGAACATGAAACAGAAAAAAAATTGGCATTACGGGTTTGTTATAACACCAAATCTGTCCATTGAAAGTTTACTTTATTCGTTTTGACATGTGAAAATATAATCTACCGTTAAATTTCAAATTAAACAACAATTCGTAGCATACCAATTCCCATAAGGGCCATACATATGAAACTTATACTCAGTAACTTCACAAATCTATTTACAACATGTTTGTATATAATTAATGTTATGAAAACATACATATATGGTAATAAAAACATATTATGATTATATATTATCACGTTTTTACACCTAGATCATCAATTCATGCATAGATCACACAAATTTGTTTTACAGAGAAGTTAGAGATAGTTTTTAACAAAAATAATAACAACGTAAATTATAAATTGGGTTGAAGAGATTACCTTATCAATTCGTCCCGTTACATTCTCCCCCCTTATAAAGATTCTGTCTCCAAAATCGCTTACACATAAATTAAGTAAATTAATGAGGATAATTCTTCATCATATTCTCTTCAAGTTTCCATGTAACTTCTTCAGCGTTGTGGTTCTTCCAGATCACCTTAACAGAATGTATTACTTTATTTATGAGAACGTGTTCTTTCCTATCGACAATCTGAACAAGAATTTCTTCGTAAGATAAATCTTTTTTAAATTATAGGGTCGTAAAACTGAAACATGGAAGACGTTGTGAACATTCTCGAGCGCTGGAGGTAAGGCTACCTCATACGTAACTTTTCCAATCCTTCGTAGTACTTCAAAGGGTCTAATGAGTCATGGGCTTAATTTTCCTTTCTTTTTGCAGCTGATCTTTCCTTTCTAGTGAGAGACTTTCAAAAATACATAACTACCCGATTTAAACTCAATATTTTTACGATGTGGATCGGCGTATTTCTTCTGCCTATCTTGAGCTGCTACTAGTCTTGTTCAGATTGTTTTGACTATCTCTGCTGTCTGCTGTACCAGTTCTGGACCTAGTAATTGTCTCTCGCCAACTTCATCCTAGTATAGTGGAGTTCTGCACTTTCTGCCATATAACGCTTCATAAGGCGGCATGCCATTACTAGCGTGATAACTGTGGTTGTAGCCGAACTCTTCAAGTGGTAGATAATCATCCCAATTTCCTTTAAAGTCCATTATACAAGCTCTTGACATATCTTCTAATGTATGAATCGTTCTTTCACTATGCCCGTCTGTTTGAGGATGATATGCCGTACTCATTCTCAATTGCGTACCTATGCATTCCTATAGTCGTTTCCAGAAGTTTGAAGTAAAGCGTGGATCCTTATCGGAAACAATTGACAACGGGACTCCGTGTCTTAAAATAATCTCTTTTACATATAACTTTGCCAGCTGGTCTAAGTTAAATTTGATCCTGATCAGAAGAAAATGTGCGGATTTTGTCAGTGGGTCAAGGATAACCCATACTGCGTCATATCCTTTCTGAGTTGTCAGAAGGCCAACCATAAAATCCATCGTAATGTGTTCCCATTTCTATTTTGGGATTTCTAACGGTTGTAGCAACCCACTTGGCATCTGATGCTCTGCTTTCACTTTTTGACATGTCAGACACTTGGCAACACATTCTGCAACATCTCGTTTCAAATTTTTCCACCAGAATTATTGTCAAAGATCTTGTTACATCTTGGTACTACCAGGGTGAATCGAATATCATGAGCTATGAGCCTCGCTCAAAATGTCTTCCTTAATCTCTGGTACTGACGGTACCCAAATTCTACTTTTCAATCTTAGTATTCCTTCATTGTCCATCTTGAATCTCGGTTCGGTTCCTTCGGATATCTTCTTTTTCATCTTTTCACATTCTTCGTCCTGAATTTGAGCCTCCTTAACTTTATCCAGCATAGTTGTATCAGATTACATCTGGAAGAACTTTTCGTCCCTCTCCGTAGGATGCATTACTTTTATTTCCATCTTCTCCATCGCTGAAATTAGTTCCTCCTGAGCTGTCAACATCATCAATTTCTCCCGACCCTTTCTACTTAAGGCGTCGGCAACCACATTAACCTTACCCATATGGTATAAAATCTCACAATCATAGTCCTTAATTAACTCCAACCACCTTCTTCGACGCATATTCAAGTCCTTTTGTGTAAAAATATATTTCAGACTCTTGTGGTCTGTATACATTTCACACTTCTCCTCATAGTGATAGTGTCTCCAGATCTTCAAAGCAAAAACCACTGCGGCTAACTCCAAGTCGTGGGTCGGATACCCCTTTTCATAGTCCTTCAATTATCATGACGCATACGTAATGACTCTACCGTTTTGCATAAACACACAGCCAAGTCTTTTATGCGATGCATCACTATAAACCATAAAATTTCTTGTGTCATCCGGAAGTGATAACATAGGTGCCGAACTCAACCTCTTCTTAAGCTCTTGGAAACTTTTCTCACACTTCTCTGTCCAAATGAATTTCATCGATTTTCTAGTCAAATTTGTCAACGGAGTCGCAATCTTGGAAAAGTCCTAAATTAATCTTCTATAATAACCTGCCAATCCAAGAAAACTTCTTACCTCCGACGGCGTCTTCGGCTGATCCCAGTTCATCACAGCTTCGACTTTGGAGGGATCCACCGAAATTCCATCCTTATCGATCACATATACAAGAAATTATACTCTTTCAATCCAGAATTCGCATTTCAAAAACTTGGCATACAACTTTTCCCTTCTCAACGCCTCTAATGTTTCCTTCAAATTCTCTACATGTTCTTCCTTGGTTTTTGAGTATACCAAAATGTCATCGATAAATACCACCACAAATCTATCCAAAAACGGTTTAAATACCCTGTTCATCAGGTCCATAAACGCTACAGTAGCATTTGTTAGACCAAATGACATCACCAGAAATTTGTAGTGACCATATCGAGTCCTAAACGCTGTTTTCAGATTATCCTCTGGCATCACCTTCAGTTGATGATAACCACTCCTCAAGTCTAACTTTGAAAAGTATCTCGATCCTTTCAATTGATCAAACAGGTCATCGATCCTTGGTAATGGATTTCAATTCTTAATCGTGACCTTATTCAGTTCTCTATAGTCGATGTAGAGTAGCATCGTCCCGTCCTTCTTCTTTACAAATAACACCGGTTCTCTCCACGGTGATATGCTTGGTTGAATGTATTTCTTGTCCAGTAACTTTTACAATTGTACCATCAATTCTTTCATCTCTACTAGAGCCATCCGATACGGTGCCTTCGATATTGGAGTCGTTCCTGACGCCAAATCGATTACAAACTCAACCTCTCTATCTGGCAGAAGTCCTGGCAGATCATCTGGAAATACGTTTGTGAAGTCCCTCACTACTGGTATCTCCTCTATTTTCGAGTTCTCTTTACGACTGTCGACTATGTAAGCTAGATATCTTACACAGCCTTGTCTTAACAACTTCCTGGCCTGCATCATCGTCAGACAACTCGCTTGTCTAGGCGACTTGCTACTATAAAACACAACCTTTGACGGAGTCATAAGGTTAATACGCTTCTTCTGGAAATCAATTACAGCCCCATAATTGAATAGCCAATCCATTGCCAAGATAACGTCAAATTCACCAACTTTGACAGGGATAAGATTTACGTTCATAATATTACCCTTAGTATCCACCCTACAATTCTTGTGTACGTATTTAATAGGGATCACTTCTCTATTCGCAATTTCTATGTTCATGGGGTATTCTAACTCATCCTTAGGCAATTCTAAGTTATTAGCAAAGTCATCGGATATAAATGAACAAGTAGCACCTGAATCAAATAATGCATACGCATTAACTTTATTGATCGGAATGATACCTGATACCATATCACAAGACTGCACAACATCCTGCACTGTCATATTGAAAGTCCTGGCGGTTGGTCTATTGGTCGCGGTTGGTCCAGTGATAGTTAAAGCAGTTCCACCGCTGTTTCCCCTATTTCCTCCTGATCCTGCCCCTCCAGATCCCTTCTTAAGACATTCTCTTTCCAGATGGTCTTTTGAGCCACAAGTGAAGCAGGCGCCCTTCTTTGGGTTAGGATAGTTAGGTGCTATGTGGCCTTCCTGACCACAATTGTAGCACACCCATTTTCCTTTCATTCAAACTCCCAGATGAGCTTTCTCACAGGTCGGACATGCTTCAATCCTCTTCTTCTAACCTCATTGCTGATTTCTAGATGATGAGTTGTCATACCACCTTCTCTTCTAATTGTTACTTCCTCCCATGTTACTTCCACCGATTTTATTAATTCCCTCATTTTCACTCTTCTTCTTCTTCTGATCCTGATTGTACTTAGTCACCGCATCGCTTCCACCTTCAGCGAGTATGTCTTTCTCCAATACTCTAGCGAACGTCTTTAACTGAAACATTGACACTTTACTATACAACCAGGGCTTCAGTCCTTATTCAAACCTTCTTTCTTTTCTCTCATCCGTGTGCACTTGATACGTGGCGAACCTAGCCAACTCATTGAATCTTGCTGCATAGTCTGGCATAAACATATTTCCTTGCTTCAATTCCAGAAATTATACCTCCATTTGGTTCTGTGAGCTTGTCGAAAAGTACATCTCCTTAAGTCTCTCCTACGTGATCATACCTTCTCATTCACACACTTTATTTGCTTGCCACCAATAACTGGCTTCAGATTTTAGCATGAACATTGCGTAGGCTATTTTCTGGTCCTCTCTGACTCTGGCGACGTCAAAAACTTTTTCTATCTCCATAACCCAAGTTTGAGCTTCAATCAGGTTCACGGAGCCTTTAAACTCTGGCGGTTCAACTGCCTTGAAGTCCTTGAACATTGTATTCGGTGGAGCTTGAGGTTGATTGTTAATTGCTCCAGCTAATATGTGACAACCCCAAAATAAGTTTATTTCATCCAACCTATTCTGACTCGTCAAATACATTGTACAGAAAATAACTACAATTTATTACAATAATTATCGTGCAAAATACAACAACACATATGCTGTGAGTTTTAATACCAACTGTGACTCATGTCCTAACTATGGACATCACCTCACATTGATACATCACATAAAGGTACAGTCAATAGCTGTTTTAGAAATTAAAATCTTTGGGAAGTGCTCAAGGAAACCTTCGTACATGGGAGGCCATGCGTCTAGGTTATGATAGATATCATATGTGCACAGAATTATCCTTGGTTGACCCAATAGACCCCAAAGAAAAATAAGAAGATTACTATCATATTCTTTCCAATGGTGAGTCTTCTCTTGACATATCATTATCTCCACTGTCTTTAATCGTGAATTATACTTCAAACAAACACCAAGATTATATAGGTAGTGCTCGTAAATATACTCAGCAAGTGGATGTGCACAACTCTGTCTTATAATGACACGAGGTTGTATGACATTAGACATCATGTATGATAGTGGCAAAACACCCTTCCAACGTTGGGTTCGCCTCACCCTATTGGATTCATCAAATATAACTACTAAATGATGACCACCGTTCTATTCCCCTGTTACCCCCACTCGACCCAGCTACACTCGTATTACCTGAAAGGAATTTTGAAACAGAAGGGTGAGCACAACTAGCTCAGTAAAGAATATTATGAATAAAGATAAATAAATTACCAATAGCCTTCAACCGTAATAAATCAGAGATTTAGAACATATGGTAGATGATAAAATTTTTCAACCATAGTTGCAGCGGAACGAGCAATCCATTAGAAGAGTCAAATAGACCATAAAATCAATTATCTTATCCATGTTAAAAATCCATCAACAATGTTGTATCCCTGTAACATCAATCAATAACTCTGGTCCACAATCATATAAATAACTCATAATCATAATTGTGATTCTAAATTCCTCTTCGCATCTAGGACGAAGATAATTTTCATAATCTGTCTTTACCTAAAACATCAAAGATCATGGTTATACCAAATCACATTTCATGTTCATAATCATACTGATAAATTCATCTTTGCACTACGGGCCAAAGATATTCATCAATAGTTCATCTTTGCACTACTGGCCAAAGATATTCAACAACAGGTCATCTTTGGACTACATGCTAAAGATATTCAACAACAGATCATCTTTGCACTGCAGGCCAAAGATATTCAACAACAGATCATCTTTGCACTACAGGCCAAAGATATTAATATCTCAAAGAAATATATAATTATTTCAGAATTTATATAAACAATAATTATAACCATGTTAATCAATTCATCTTTACACTTAAGCTAAAGATATTCAATTATAAATTCAATGGTCATGATCATACCAGTTAACAATTCATCTTTGCACTACAGGCCAAAGATATTTCTCAGTCACGATCATACCAATAATTTACCCATCTTTACACTCAAGTGAAAGAGAAATTCAACATCAGGGTTATAAAAATGTTATATATGATAATAAAAATAATATGATCAATAACTGCATTTATTTTCAAGAGCAACAATCCTAAATCAACGATAATTTGGTTAGAAAAAAAAACTAATTTTTATCGTAAATAGTAACTCGTGAATAGTAACTCGTGAATTGTATCTCATTAATAGTAACTCGTGAATAGTACTACGTATTCGTACATAGTACCGTATACGTAAATAATGTCATATACGTAAATAGTGCCATATACATGAATAGTGTCTTATACGTGAATAGTAATCCCGACTCAAAAAGATAAAAATTCTACAATAAAATCTATACCAATATTTCAGTATAATGATATTGAAAGAATAACATCATTATGAAGAATATAGCATCCCTTAATATCCTTTACTATCTCTTACCTCAAAATAGCAATATTTCTGACTGGATATCGGATATGACGCTGAAGGAAACTTGCACTGATGAATAGTAACTCACCAAGTATCTAAATACTCACAAAATACACTCGATAATCTAGAGAGAAAAAGAGAAAAAACTTATGAATTCTGGTGTGATTTTCAATTCTAACTTAGCCCTCTATTTATAGGAAAAATGTTAGCACGCCGAAGCAGACTTGACCTGCTACCTGATGGCTTTACCTGTTACTATTCCACCCACCAAAAATTAGCCATCTTCCCCAACAACCAAAAGTGGGGCCCACCAATTTCTAAAATTTTCCACCAAAATCATTTTTAAACCTAATTTTCGAATCAGTCACCTCTTAAAATTCATAACAAATCATTCGTTCATTTTTAAAGGTTCAAAATTTGTGAACATATACTCAACTTATATATGTATAACATATCCAAAAATCACAACGATCCAACGGTCAGATTAAAAATTATAACTCACACAATAAAGCTGTAAGAACACTGATTTGATCTTTTAATATCTCCAATCCGACAAAATACTGATAAAATACCTCAATATTAATTCCTTCATTTATAACCACATAAATAAATCCATCATTTATATCCACATCAAATAAATATTTTATTATCATATAGATCAATAATTAATTATTCACAAATAATATTACAGAATCACAATTATGACAACCAGGTCATTCCCAGGAAAGAGGGGACTTTCCGATAAGGATTTTTCCTTACTGCCGCACAATTAGGTGACCAAACCTCTCCTTGACAGAACTTTTTAGACATTGCCAATAATGCTATCTAATAATATTATTCAAATAATATGAATTATTGATCTGATAATGGAGATATTGTGCAGTGACAATTATTGAAACAAAAATAATATAAAATATCAACGCAGCAATTATTGATTCAATAAAATAAAATATTGAACAGTAATTACTGTAATAATTATTGAGTAGTGCCTTCTCATCTAAGAATTAATAATTGAAAAAAATACTGTGCAATACTGTGTGCTACTGTGCAACTATGCGTATTACTGTATTTTAACCACCAGGTATTCCAACAGTGTTAACGGTAACAACTACGCCGTTATTTATAAAAACTCAAATTTGTCGTTTTCTTCATTCGACAGTTATTCTGTTATGGGGCCCACAAATGGCTGCACCGTCGTATGAATATTCTCCGATAAAAAGAATATTCCACGACTAAACGAATATTTTCCCCGACAGCAATGAATATTTTATAACCACTTGCGTATTTTGAAAATTTTCATATATTACCCTTAACTTTAACTTGTTATCAATTTAACCATTTACTAAATAGAAAATTTAAATACTTTTATTTCATAAAATTCGGGGTCTTACATAATAAGTTCACCAATTGCTGAACGGGGTTAGCATTGGTGTCGTTATTGTTATTATTCGTTGACCCTTCCTGGGCTGGTCGACGATTTGGTCGTCTTCTTGGCTGCATATTTCTGTTAAGAATATATGCTTATTAGGTCTTTATTTAATCCCTTAAACATTTAGGGCTTAACTAAAACATTTAAACATAATCACTTAACACATTATCTCAAATAAACTTTGATATTTTATTCAAATCGAAAGTTTTAACATCATACGATAGCATCACTGCTATTTACATTAACTATCCCGAGATAAAGAATCTACATGATTTAAAACATTAAAATATTATTTTGTTTATAAACACATCGGAATTTACATTTTTAATTACCATATAGGTTTTCACATAGTTAAACTATTCCTATCACTGCCTGTTAAGGTGTTGAATAGCCTTGCTACGCTCTTCTTCCATAATGCGGGACATCGTCTTGCGATCTAGCATGTACGATAGTAGTCCTTCAAACTGAATTGGGTATCTCATAACTCGATCTTGGGCCTCATCCATTACATTAAGAAGTGTAGAGTACATCTCCCTAAGCTTAGCCTTCTTTGCACGACAATCCTCTTCTGCAAGATCAGCACGAGGCCTCCTCTGCTATGGTCGGCCTTGCTGAGTTCTCCTTCAGTTCATTCTTCAACTTCTCTATTTCCTCGGACTTCTCCTCAGTTTGACCCTTCTCGTGAACCAAATCCCACTCTACGTTTCCTAGACGTGTGTGAAGAATCACAACTTCCCTATCCCTCTGGTCGATGGTAAGCTGCTGAATAACCGTCCGCTCATTCAGCTCCTGAACAGTATCACGTAACTCTATGTTACGGTCATATAGCACATCGTACATCTCAACACTGATAGAGTTCGGTGGGAACTCATCTACTTTCTCTTCTTCCTCAAGATCAGACTTAGGCTCATGCTCCTGACCAACAACAGTGATCAACGGAGATGGCTCTCTCTGTACCAACTGCTCCTTGATGACATGAATGTCTCGGGGCTCCTCCTCTGTAGGTACTTAGGGTACCTCCTCCCCAGCTCAACTTAATCCTCTAACATCTGACATCCTGACAACACAGTTTTAAGTTTTAGTTACTAATCGATACTCGCAAGCACATAAGTTTATCACATAAACACATAAAGTCTTTTATTATCTTTAATGAATTAAGGAATTCATTTCTTAGAACTCGATAAGAGTTTATCACCACTATGTTCTCGATTTCCTATAAGGCTACTACCTAAGGTTATTTCCCCCACCTAAGGTTCATAACCTACAGCTTTGATACCAACATGTGACACCCCCAAATCTTGGTACTTCAATTCCCAAGGGATTTGGTGTTCACTATCCAAACATCATATGTCTTTCTACCCATAATAAATGAAACCATAAAATAAATAGAAATAAATCATCTCCTTAAGGAGTTACATCATCTGAAATAATTACATCAATCCCAGGTCATACTAACCTTCAATCTTAAATGCGAAAACATAAACGAATAATAGTAATACACAACATTGACATAAGTTTGAAACATAAATACCTAACATAATAACATAAACAACAAGTCTTCATCACTTGTTAATCTTACCCTTGCCTTTGCTAGTAGAAGGCTCGTCGGACCTTTCGTTCTTAACTGTAATGTTATTATTAAGCAAGAGTGAGCATGATTGCCCTCATGTATAATAATGTAACAACAAATAATAACATGCGAGTGAATCGAATACTTCTGGAGTAAGAAACTCAACTTTTGAATCAAGAATGAATAACAAGAATCTAAAGAACTTCTGAGGGTCATATGCCCTTGAACTATGTCCTAGGTTGTCAAGTATTTATGCTCGAAATCTTTAACAGTCATAAGACTATGGACTCTTCTTCTCGTACTTAGGGGGATCAACCCTTAGTACCATATTGTGCACAATATCTTAACGCTAACGCATAAGTAATCTGTGACAACCCCAAAATAGGTCCATTTTACCAAACCTATTCTGAATCGCCAAATACATGGTACATAAAATAACTACAACTTTATTACAACAATTGTCGTGCAAAATACAACAACACATATGCTGTGAGTTTTAATACCAACTCTGACTCATGTCCTAACTATGGACAACACCTCACATTGATACATCACATAAAGGTACAGTCAATAACTGTTTTAGAAATTAAAATCTTTGGAGAGTGCTCAAGGAAACCTTCGTACATGGGAGACCATGCATCTAGGTTATGATAGATATCATATGTCCATAGAATTATCCTTGGTTGACCCAATAGACCCCAAAGAAAAATCAGAAGATTACTATCATATTCTTTCCAATGGTGAGTCTTCTCTTGACATATCATTATCTCCACTGTCTTTAATCGTCAATTATACTTTGAACAAATACCAAGATTATATAGGTAGTGCTCGTAAATATACTCAGCAAGTGGACGAGCACATCCCTGTCTTATGATGACACGAGGTTGTATATCATTAGACAACTTGTATGATAGTGGCAAAACACCCTTCCAACGTTGGGTTCGCCTCACCCTATTAGATTCATCAAATATAACTACTAAATGATGACCACCGTTCTATTCCCCTGTTACCCCCCGCTCGACCCAGCTACACTCGTATTACCTGAAAGGAATTTTGAAATAGAAGGGTGAGCACAACTAGCTCAGTAAAGAATATCATGACTAAAGATAAATAAATTATCAATAGCCTTCAACAGTAACAAATCAGAGATTTAGAACATATGGTAGATGATAAATTTTTTCAACCATAGTTGCAGCGGAACGAACAATCCATTAGAAGAGTCAAATAGACCATAAAATCTATTATCTTCTCCATGTTAAAAAATCCATCAACAATATTTTATCCTGTAACATCAATCAACAGCTCTGGTCCACAGTCAAATAAATAACTCATAATCATAATTGTGACTCTAAATTCCTCTTCGCATCTAGGACGAAGATAATTTTCATAATCAGTCTTTACCTGAAACATCAAAGATAATGGTTATACCAAATCACATTTCCTGTTCATAATCATACTGATAAATTCATCTTTGCACTACGGGCCAAAGATATTCGTCAATAGTTCATCTTTACACTACTGGCCAAAGATATTCAACAACAGGTCATCTTTGCACTACATGCTAAAGATATTTAACAACAGATCATCTTTGCACTACATGCCAAAGATATTCAATAACAGATCATCTTTGCACTACATGCCAAAGATATTAATATCTCAAAGAAATATATAATCATTTCAGAATTTATATAAACAAAAATTATAACCATGTTAATCAATTCATCTTTACACTTAAGCTAAAGATATTCAATTATAAATTCAATGGTTATGATCATACCAGTTAACAATTCATCTTTGCACTACAGCCTAAAGATATTCCTCACTCACGATCATACCAATAATTTACCCATCTTTACACTCAAGTGAAAGAGAAATTCAACATAAGGGTTATAAAAATATTATATATAATAATAAAAACAATATGATCAACAACTGCATTTATTTTCAAGAGCAACAATCATAAATCAATGATAATTTGGTCAAAAAAATAAACTATTTTTTGTCGTGAATAGTACCCGTGAATAGTAACTCGTGAATAGTAACTCGTGAATAGTACTTCGTATTCGTACATAGTACCGTACACGTAAATAATGTCATATACGTAATTAGTGTCATATACATGAATAGTGCCGTATACGTGAATAGTAATCTCGACTCAAAAAGGTAAAAATTCTACAATAAAATCTATACCAATATTTTAGTATAATGATATTGAAAGAATAACATCATTATGAAGAATATAGCATCCCTTAATATCCTTTACTATCCCTTACCTCAAAAGAGCAGCACTTTTGACTGGATATCGAATATGATGCCGAAGGAAATTTGTACTGATGAATAGTAACTTACCAAGTATCTAAATACTCACAAAATACACTCGATAATCTAGAGAGAAAAAGAGAGAAAACTTATGAATTCTGGTGTGATTTTCAATTCTAACTTAGCCCTCTATTTATAGAAAAATATTAGCACGCCAAAGCAAACTTGACCTGCTACATGATGGCTTTATCTACTACTATTCCACCCACCAAAAATCAGCCATCTTCCCCAACAACAAAATGTGGGGCCCACCCATTTCTAGAATTTTCCACCAAAATTATTTATAAACCTAATTTTCGAATCAGTCACCTCTTAAAATTCATAACAAATCATTCGTTCATTTTTAAAGGTTCAAAATTTGTGAACATATACTCAACTTATATATGTATAACATATCCAAAAATCACAACGATCCAACGGTCAGATTAAAAATTATAACTCACACAATAAAGCTGTAAGAACACTGATTTGATCTTTTAATACCTCCAATCCGACAAAATACTGATAAAATACCTCAATATTAATTCCTTCATTTATAACCACATAAATAAATCCATCATTTATATCCACATCAAATAAATATTTTATTATCATATAGATCAATAATTAATTATTCACAAATAATATTACATAATCACAATTATGACAACCAGGCCGTTCCCAAGAAAGATGGGGCTTTCCGATAAGGATTTCTCCTTACTGGCGTGTAATTAGGTGACCAAACCTCTCCTTGACAGAACTTTCTAGACATTGCCAATAATGCTATCTAATAATATTATTCAAATAATATGAATTATTGATCTGATAATGGAGATACTGTGCAGTAACAATTATTGAAACAACAATAATATAAAATATTAACGCAGCAATTATTGATTCAATAAAATAAAATATTGTACAGTAATTACGGTAACAATTATTGAGTAGTGCATTCTTACGTAAGAATTAATAATTTTAAAAATATTGTGCAATACCGTGTGCTACTGTGCAATGACGCGTATTACTTTACTTTACCCACCGGGTATTCCAACAGTGTTAATGGTAACGATTACGTCGTTATTTATAAAAATTCAAATTTGTCATTTTCTTCATCTGACAGTTATTCTGTTATGGGGCCCACAAATGACTGCACCGTCGTACGAATATTCCCTGACAGAAAGAATATTCCACGACCAAACGAATATTCCCCGACAACAATGAATATTTTATAAATACTTACTTATTTTGAAAATTTTGCATATTTCTCCCATAACTAAAGTATTATATCAAATTAACTCCATATTATTCACAATAATAAATAGAGGAACTTTGATTTTATTCATTAAAAAGTTGGGATCTTACAACCTCCCCTCGTTATAAAATTTCGTCCTCAAAAGTTACGTACCTGGTATTTCGAAGAGTTGAGAATACCTTGCTTTCATTTCAGATTTTATCTTCCCTGTCCTGATGATTTCTCTATTGCTCATCTCCTATATTTTATATATCATTCTAGAATACAGCTTCAAAAAAAAGTTAATTGAACAAATTAACATATCACATAATATCCCGATATTATGACTGACCAACAAATAAGCTTAGGTAGGACACACTAGCGAAGGATTTACTCATCTCTCCCCTCTTAGTTCTATTCCCCGATCTCCGCCAGAGATCATATCCCTAAGCTCTGATAACAAATGTGACAAATGTCCCATCAGTGGACAGCACCTCACATTGGTACCTATCAGTTTGCCACCGCAGAACGACGTCCCCTACAGAGAGTCTGACTTCGGTGCATCCCCCATCAACAAGAAGTCACTAGATAGAGGCTCGGGGCTCTTTACTTATAGCTCTGATACCAAATGTGACAACCCCAAAATACGTCCATTTCACCCAACCTATTCTGAGTCGCCAAATACATGGTACAGAAAATAACTACAACTTTATTACAATAATTGTCGTGCAAAATACAACAACACATATGCTGTGAGTTTTAATACCAACTGTGACTCATGTCCCAACTATGGACAACACCTCACATTGATAGTTCACATTAAGGTACATTCAATAACTGTTTTAGAAATTAAAATCTTTGGAAAGTGCTAAAGGAAACATTCGTACATGGGAGGCCATGCGTCTAGGTTATGATTGATATCATATGTCCACAGAATTATCCTTGGTTGACCCAATAGACCCCAAAGAAAAATAAGAAGATTACCATCATATTCTTTCCAATGGTGAGTCTTCTCTTGACATATCATTATCTCCATTGTCTTTAATCGTCAATTATACTTCAAACAAACACCAAGATTATATAGGTAGTGCTCGTAAATATACCCAGCAAGTGGATGAGCACATCCCTGTCTTATGATGACACAAGGTTGTATATCATTAGACGTCTTATATGATAGTGGCAAAACACCCTTCTAACGTTGGGTTCGCCTTACCCTATTGGATTCATCAAATATAACTACTAAATGATGACCACTGTTCTATTCCCCTGTTACCCCCGCTCGATCCAGCTACACTCGTATTACCTGAAAGGAATTTTGAAATAGAAGGGTGAGCACAACTAGCTCAGTAAAGAATATCATGACTAAAGATAAATAAATTATCAATAGCCTTCAACAGTAATAAATCAGAGATTTAGAACATATGGTAGATGATAAAATTTTTCAACCATAGTTGCAGCGGAACGAACAATCCATTAGAAGAGTCAAATAGACCATAAAATCTATTATCTTCTCCATGTTAAAAAATCCATCAATAATGTTTTATCCCTGTAACATCAATCAACAGCTCTGGTCCACAATCATACAAATAACTCATAATCATAATTGTGATTCTATATTACTCTTCACATCTAGGATGAAGATAATTTTCATAATCTATCTTTACCTGAAACATCAAAGATCATGGTTATACCAAATCACATTTCCTGTTCATAATCATACTGATAAATTCATCTTTGCACTACGGGCTAAAGATATTCGTCAATAGTTCATCTTTGCACTACTGGCCAAAGATATTCAACAACAGGTCATCTTTGCACTACATGCTAAAGATATTCAACAACAGGTTATCTTTGTACTACAGGTCAAAGATATTCAACAACAGATCATCTTTGCACTACAGGCCAAAGATATTAATATCTCAAAGAAATATATAATCATTTTAGAATTTATATAAACAATAATTATAACAATGTGAATCAATTCATCTTTACACTTAAGCTAAAGATATTCAATTATAAATTCAATAGTCATGATCATACCAGTTAACAATTAATCTTTGCACTACAGGCCAAAGATATTCCTCAGTCACGATCATACCAATAATTTATCCATCTTTACACTCAAGTGAAAGAGAAATTTAACATCAGGGTTATAAAAATGTTATATATGATAATAAAAATAATATGATCAACAACTGCATTTATTTTTAAGAGCAACCATCATAAATCAACTATAATTTGGTCAGAAAAAGAAATCAATTTTTGTCGTGAATAGTACCCGTGAATAGTAACTCGTGAATATTAACTTATGAATAGTACTCCGTATTCGTACATAGTACCGTATACGTAAATAATGTCATATACGTAAATAGTGCCATATACATGAATAGCGCCGTATACGTGAATAGTGCCGTATACGTGAATAGTAATCTCGACTCAAAAAGGTAAAAATTCTACAATAAAATCCATACCAATATTTCAGTATAATGATATTGAAAGAATAACATCATTATGAAGAATATAGCATCCCTTAATATGCCTTACTATCCCTTACTATCTCTTACCTCAAAAGAGCAGCACTTCTGACTGGATATCGGATATGACGCTGAAGGAAACTTGTACTGATGATTAGTAACTCACCAAGTATCTAAATACTCACAAAATACACTCGATAATCTAGAGAGAAAAAGAGAGAAAACTTATGAATTCTGGTGTGATTTTTAATTCTAATTTAGCCATCTATTTATAGGAAAATGTTAGTACGCCAAAGCAGACTTGACCTGCTACCTGATGGCTTTACCTGCTACTATTCCACCCACCAAAAATCAGCCATCTTTCCCAACAACCAAAAGTGGGACCCACCCATTTCTAAAATTTTCTACCAAAATCATTTATAAACCTAATTTTCGAATCAGTCACCTCTTAAAATTCATAACAAATCATTTGTTAATTTTTAACGGTTCAAAATTTGTGAACATATACTCAACTTATATATGTATAACATATCCAAAAATTACAACGATCCAACGGTCAGATTAAAAATTATGACTCACATAATAAAGCTGTAAGAGCACTGATTTGATCTTTTAATGCCTCCAATCCGACAAAATACTGATAAAATACCTCAACATTAATTCCTTCATTTATAACCACATAAATAAATACGTCATTTATATCCACATCAAATAAATATTTCATTATCATATAGATCAATAATTAATTATTCGCAAATAATATTACATAATCACAATTATGACAATCAGGCCGTTCTCATGAAAGAGGTAGCTTTCCGATAAGGATTTCTCTTTACTGGCGCGTAATTAGGTGACCAAATCTCTTCTTGACATAACTTTCTAGACATTGCCAATAATGCTATCTAATAATATTATTCAAATAATATGAATTATTGATCTGATAATAGAGATATTGTGTAGTAACAATTATTGAAATAACAATAATATAAAATATCAACGCAGCAATTATTGATTCAATACAATAAAATATTGAACAGTAATTACTGTAACAATTATTGAGTAGTACCTTCTTACGTAAGAATCAATAATTTCAAAAATACTGTGGAATACCGTGTGCTACTGTGTAATAACGCGTATTACTTTATTTTACCCACCAGGTATTCCAATAGTGTTAACGGTAACGATTACGCTGTTATTTATAAAAATTCAAATTTATCGTTTTCTTCATCCGACAGTTATTCTGTTATGGGGCCCACAAATGGCTGCATCGTTGTACGAATATTTCCCGATAGAAAGAATATTCCACGACTAAACAAATATTCCCCGACAACAATGAATATTTTATAATCACTTACTTATTTTGAAAATTTTGCACATTTCACCCATAATCAAAGTATTATATCAAATTAACACCATATAATTCACAATAATAAATAGAGAAAATTCGATTTTATTCATTAAAAAGTTGGGGTCTTACATAATCCCCTATATAGGGTTGTTCATCTCAATTTGACATTACAGTCCGCACCAAAAGAAGTTTGGTTTGGATAAATTCAACGAGGGTTCTGAAATTTAGAACGTTCATCAACTATGGACTAGTCGAATCAATAAGGGTTCACTAGTCTTACAAGGTTCAACAATAACTGATATTCAAATTGAATAATAAATTCAAGAAGTATACAATGGAATAAGTATTGTATAATAGAATTCATACTTTGAAAAGATTAATAACCTTTAATATAACATATTGAACTTGATAAATAATAACAAGAACTTTTTCGATATAGACTATAAGTCTAGAATTTGCTCAATGTAAAGAGGTAAGGTTTATAAACTTTTATAATGATAACGAATAGGGTTAGGAAACTTACTTAACAACAATAGTTTAAAAATTGAATATTTGCTTAATATAAAAGTAAGGTTTAGAAACTTTCCTCTTGCACAAGCTACGATTAATTCACGTTCTTTATTAAATCCTACATATCAATATATTCCCAATACCCATTAATCAATAGTTCGATATACCTATCGAATCCCAACATTAGTCTTTGAATACGTTATTGGACTTTTAAGTCTCATTAATTATTCACATAACGTAGCTTAAGTAACATATTATCATATGCTTGACATGTCTTCATGTTCATTACATTAGGTTTTAAAACACATTTTCAAAACTTGAACAGTTAGAAAAATTTCTAATTTCTGCAAGTATGGAGCGGGCGCGCTACATTTACTCTTTGAAGCAGCGCGGGTGCGCTGCACGGCGCGGACGCACTCCATTTGTTCTTTAATGTGGCGCGGGCGAGCTGGACGGCGCGGGCGCGCTTCATTCGTTCTTTAGAACGGTGCGGCCGCGCTACAACGCAGACCCAGATTCTACACTTCGCGAAGAACACCTAGAACATCCCAAAATCTACTAATTTCTTTATTCATACATGAATTTAAACATACCCAGACATTATAATATACACATAATCATTACTCAACCTTTCTAGCATCATTTTAATAGGTTAAAACATACAATTACTTGAATCAATTCATGTAATTTCAGTGTTCTTGGTGATTTTGAAAATATTAAACATGAAATAGAAAATAATTGGCATTACGGGTTTGTTATAACGCCGAATCTGTCCATTCAAAGTTTATTTTCTTCGTTTTGACATGTGAAAATATAATCTACCGTTAAATTTCAAATTAAACAACAATTCGTAGCATACCAATTCCCATAAGGGCCATACATATGAAACTTATACTCAATAACTTCACAAATTTATTTACAACATTTTTTATGCGATTGATGTTATGAATATATATATATATATATATATATATATATATATATATATATATATATATATATATATATATATATATATATATATATATGGTAATAAAAACATATTATGATTATATATTATCACGTTTTTACACCTAGATCATCAATTCATGCACATATCACACAAATTTGTTTTACAGAGAAGTTAGAGATAGTTTTTAACAAAAATAATAACAACGTAAATTATAAATTGGGTTGAAGTGATTACCCTATTACAGATTAATAAGAGATGAAATCTTTCTCAGATACTTCTTTAAATCACACAACCCACAATTTTCTCAATGTTTCTCTGAACTCTCTCTGAACTCTCAAGTTAAACTCTTAATTGAAAATACGTAAAAGAACCAGACTAATCATTTATGCGCACAGTTGGGGTCAGTTAATCCATACGTAGTTTAACTGCTCCCAACTCCTCATAAGGCCTCGTTTGGCTTGAAACATAAGTAACACTTCTAATTATTTTAATTAATCTCCTATACTATAGTTTAATAATGTCACACCCAATTAATAAATCAAATATCTTATTTAATTTAATTTAAATAAAATATAATAATTTCTCATTAATTCACATAGTCACATAATTAAATTTCTCATTTATTAAATATGTCAATTTATTAAATATCTAATTAATTATAAAATTAATTAAAATAACATTATGTTTATTTAATACTTCATTTAATTCAATAAGCTCACATAAATACACGCTTTGAATAATAAAAATTTCCCACATTAATTTAATCAATATAACACATATAATTAAATTAATCTACCACAAATTCATCAATTAATTATTTAATCCAATTATTAAATCATCGAAAAAATATTTATTTAATTCAATAAATATTCAAATTAAATTATAAAATCTCGTTTATCACATCTTTCCTCCCTAAAAAGGATTTTATCGCCAGAATCACGACTCAAATCAATTCGTCCCGTTACAGGTTTATAGGACCTTTTCGAAGTGCTAAAGAGGATCGGTGAGGTGGTTTATGAGGTGACATTACCTCCCGAGCTAAAACACATTCACAATGTGTTTCACGTTTTAATATTGTGACCGTACAAGCCAGATTACAAGCATATGATATCCTACGAACCTATTCAAGTAAAGAAAGACTTAACCTATGAGGAGGTTCTGATCAAGATAATCAATCGGAAGGAGCAGAAACTACGTAATAAAGTGATACCTTCGGTTAAGATAGTATGGAGAAACCAGAACGATGAGGAGGGTACGTGGGAATTAGAAGATAGAATGAAGAGAGACTACCCCCATCTCTTTGAGTGACCTTTTATCGATTTCAGGGACGAAATATTTATAAGGAGGGAGAATGTAATGACCTAGAATTTTTGGACAATTTTGGACAATGAATTATTAATGGAAATGAGTAATTATTTGAAAATGTTGTGTTCACTTATGTGTGTATATGAATTTATGTGATAAGAAGATATGGAAATAGTGCATTCCATAAATAAGAATTGAGTATGAATTAAATATGAAATTATAAATAATGAGAATATGTGACAAGCTTAAGTTAGGAATTAACTAAGCTTAGGAGAATAATTCTTTTGTAACTTAATTAATAATTAAGATAATGGATTAATCATGTGTGTGATTAATTCATGGAAGATGATGGGAAATAAATCTATGATGTTAGTTAATGTATGAATTGAGTTTATAATAAAGAATGCTTAAGTTCTATTGATTATATGTATTGGCCCAATGTGAATTAATATTGGGTGAACTAGTAAATGCATGCTTATATGGGAATTAAGAAGCCCAAAGCTTTAGTTACTAATAAAATTGGTAGAAGGATAATAGAAGTTTATTTTTGGGCCCAATGATTTAATCTTACACTTACGTGTGGGAGACCTAATAAAAATTGTCATGGCCCAAATTGTTACCCAATAAGGAGTCCATTTTATAGAAAAATCCATGTGGGGAAAATGAAAATAATATAGTACTCCCTCCTCCCCAATTTTTGGCCAAGAGGCCTTAGAAGAGCAACGATGGCTTTATTTTTTTAGGTAATGAGGCCTTAGGGTAGCCATGATGTCCCAAATTTAGCCATGAGACCTTAGGTTAGCCTTTTTCCTAATTTTGTGTAACCATTGGACAAAGTAATCTCATGGCGGTTAAATACGTGTATTATACATGTATGTGGATATTTTATGTATGGAATTCTCCTATAAATAGGATCTCCCAATCCATTAAGCAAAGTTACTAGAATTTGCTAAGTATTATTAGAGAGAGAATAGTGAGGAAGTGAGAGAGAAATAAGAAATCCAAAGAAGGTTGTTGCAAGTTGGTGATTCAAGAGGAAATTTGGAAGAGAAAGAAATTGGAGGTTTTTTACAAGTTCATCTCTAAGAGAAAAAGAACTTATAGAAGGTATGATGTTTAATCACTACAATGCATTAAGTTCATAAGTATATATTAAATTCATAGTTAATCTTGCATGCTTGGTTGTGGGGGAATTGTTTATGGTGGGATCATGAAGGATCCGAAGTTATAAGGATGTGTATTGAAAAGAGAATATGTGATTTGCATGCCTTATATGTGTTTTAGGTTTAAAGGAACCATAAGAATGCATGAAAGTATGAGATCTAAGTTATAATATTTGAAAACATGAGATTTGGTGTTAAGTGACATAAAATATGTAAGTTATGTGCTTGATCTAAAAGTCTTATGTTGAACATCTATGAAGTACGAGAACACTCCAAGTGGAATCATAAAAATTGGAGTTAAAAAGAACCTATGATGAATCATTGAGCGAAAACAAGGCAAAATGGAACCCTAGATTGGTAAATCCATAATTTTGATTAAATAAATAATTTTAAGCAATCAAATATTTAGGATATATGAGTTTATAAGATTATTGAAGTAGTTTATACTTATTTTGATTTAAAATGAATAATTTATGCAAAATTGAATCAAGAAGGTAGAAGATCAAAATGTTGAAAAACCTCAAACTTAGAAAATCTGCCAGGCTGGCGCGCCCCGTGCCACCCGTAAGAACGAACCAGCGCACCCTGTGCCATAGATAAAAAGTTTCTACTGGACTAGAACAACCCACGCTACTTGGGAACTCAAACCGGCACCCCGTGCCGAATCAGATTTTTAATAGGCCAGGTCGGGTCAACTCGAGTCCGAAAAAAAAATTCAAAACAAAAATGATAATTTAATTTTTATAATTATATTAAGAGATTATATTTATACATTAAAGGTTACTTTAAGTATGATTAAACAATTAGAATAATAATAAAGATTATTTTAATTGTGGGATAATAATAGCCTAATTGAGGTATTGTGCTAAAGGTTAATAAATGGAGTATAAGCAACTTGAGTAATGTTATGAATTGACCAAAATTGTAAATAATTAAAATAATAATAGAAGATTGTTTTAATTGTAAGTTAATGGTAAAGATTATCTTAATTGAAAGATAATCTTGAATCAATTTAGGATTGATGGAGAATGAATAAAGTAAAAGTTATTTGATTATGAATTAATGAGATGGAGAGATAACTCTCAGTTTAGATTTAAAAAACAATAAAGTAACTAGATTATTTTTATGGATTAATAAAGTTTGAGAAATAATTACCTAAAAGATTAATTAAATAAAGTAAGAATACTTTATGAGACATGACTAAATAAAATGAATTGTGAATCATGAATTAAACAAATAAAACGATTAAAGATTATTTGTAGTATAGCCTGATGAACAAAGGATTAATAAACCAAATGGGATGTAAGTGGATGAATTTGTGAGTCTTAATTGTATAAGGCTAGTACGATAGATTGATTAGATTTCTATGTGGAGGATTATAGAGATTTAACAATTAGGATAACTATGATAATCATAGGTTATTCTAAGGATAAGAGGTCGAGGTTGAAGTTAGTCGACTATCCAGACAAGTTCCCTAACTTACACAATTTTGATATTGTGCAAGTTTCTTGATTGTTTTTGTATAAACTATATACATATTGAGTAAGCTCCTTAACTTGTACACTCGTTGTTTTGGTAAAAGTAAATTAGATGTTATATCCATTGCAAATATTTCTTACTTGTACACTTTTATTGTGTTGTACAAGTTCGTTGTTATAGAAAATTGTTGAACTTGAATTGTTAGGAATCGAACAAGATCATTCTTATACCTAGTAAACGTTAAGAACATGGATTTATATCCATTATTGAATGAATAAGTATATGTCTTTGATTCGACTATACTGATGATGACATGAACTGTCGATATTTTGGAGGAGCTATCCAAACTAATTTCTTTTATGTGGAATTCTTGTATGCTGAGATGAACATTATTTATAAGTCGTGGATTCTACTTGCGTGCTCAGATGATTAAATGTTATGCATAATATAAGGTATGACGGGGCTAATCACCTCATATACCTATTTATTCGAAGGTTTATCAACAATTATATCTTTTAACCTTCATAGAGTTCATTGGTCCTTAATGACCCTCATCCTTGAAATATATTTATGTTTTGAAATGTAAGAGTTAATCTTATTTAGTTATCTAACGATTGATTATTCATGAAATATCTAAACTTTGAAATTGTTCAAATTATAATTCTTGAAAAGTTATTCATGATTAATTCTTTGGTAGATTATCCCACTTTATTCGATATTTTTAAACGCATTGAATCCATAAACCCTTATCAAAGATTGTTAACTATTATTGTTATATACTTGCTGAGAAAACTCATTTCTTATTCCTGCTTTATAACCATTCTTAAAGTTAAGACGGAGATGGTTAGTGGTTCTGGCAAGGATAAGGGTAAAGTTAAGGCAGCCGAATAGCTTCATATTATATTGACTTTATGAGAACTTTTATGTAAGAACAATATTAATGTTATTTTATTAAGACTTGGTATGTAAGATTAAAGGTTGATGAGTCCTAGGACTGTAATGTAAGTTAACTATTATCATGTAATGTATTAATTTACGATACTATATGTAACGACCCCAAAACAGGTCCATTCCATCCAACCCATTCTGAGTCGCCAAATATATGGTACAGAAAACAACTACAACTTTATTACAACAATTATCGTATAAAATACAACAACATATATGATGTGAGTTTGGATACAAATATATACCAAATGTGACTCATGTCCCAACCGTGGACAGCACCTCACAATGACACCTTACATAAAGGTATAATCAAAAACTATTTTAGAAATTAGCATCTTTGGGAAGTGCTCAAGGAAACCTTCGAACATGGGAGGCCATGCGTCTAGGTTATGATAGATATCATATGGCCACATAATTATCCTTGGTTGACCCAATAGACCCCAAAGAAAAACGAGAAGATTATTATCATATTCTTCCCAATGGTGAGTCTTCTCTTGACATATCATTATCTCCACTGTCTCTAATCGAGAATTATGCCCCAAACAAACACCAAGATTATATAGGCAGTGCTCGTAGATATACTCCGCAAGTGGATGTGCACAACCCTGCCTTATGATGACACGAGGTTGTATGTCGTTAGACATCTTGTATGATAGTGACAAAACACCCTTCCAACGTTGGGTACACCTTACCCTATTGGATTCGCCAAATATAACTATTAAATGAACTTTTCTATACTGCTTAGGGAGAACTCCACAGCTAGAGACCACCGTTCTATTCCTCTGTTACCCCTGCTCGACCCAGCTACACTCTTATTACCTGAAAGGAATTATGAAGCAAAATGGTGAGCACAACTAGCCCAGTAAAGAATATCATGTCTAAAGATAAATAAATTATCAATAGTCTTCATCAGTAATAAATTAGAGATTTAGAACATATGGTAGATGATAAAACTTCTCAACCATAGTTGCAGCGGAATGAGCAATCCATTAGAAGAGTCAAATAGACTTTAAAGTCTATTATCTTCTCCACGTTAAAAGTCCACCAACAATGTTTTATCCCTGTAACATCAATCAACAATTCCTGTCCACAATCACGTGTATAACTCATAATCGTAATTATAGTTCTAAATTCCTTTTCTCATCCACGACAAAGATAATTTTTATCATCTGAAACATCAAACATCATGGTTATACCAAATCACAGATCATGTTCATAATCATACTAATAAATTCATCTCTGCACTACAGGCCAACGATATTCGTCAACATTTCATCTTTGCACTACTGGCCAAAGATATTCAACAATAGTTCATCTTTGCACTACGGGCCAAAGATATTCATTAACAATTCATCTTTGCACTACAGGCCAAAGATATTCCTCAATAGTTTATATTTGCACAACAGGCCAAATATATTAATATCTCAAAGAAATATATAATCAATTCAGAATTATATAAACAATAATTATAACCATATTAATCAATTCATCTTTACACTTAAGCTAAAGATATTCAATTATAAATTCAATGGTCATGATCATACCAGTTAACAATTCATCTTTGCACTATAGGCCAAAGATATTCCTCAGTCACGATCATACCAATAATTTACCCATCTTTACACTCAAGTGAAAGAGAAATTCAACACCAGGGTTATAAAAATGTTATATATGATAATAAAATCAATATAATCAACAACTGCATTTATTTTCGAGAGCAACAATCATAAATCAACGATAATTTGGTCAAAAAAAAACCAATTTTTATCGTGAATAGTACCCGTGAATAGTAACTCGTGAATAGTAACTCGTGAATAGTAACTCATGAATAGTACTTCGTATTCGTACATAGTACCGTATACGTAAATAATGTCATATACGTAAATAGTGCCATATACATGAATAGTGCCGTATACGTGAATAGTAACCCCGACTCTAAAAGGTAGAAATTTCACAATAAAATCTATACCAATATTTCAGTATAATGATATTGAAAGAATAACATCATTATGAAGAATATAACATCCCTTAATATCCCTTACTATCCCTTACCTTAAAAGAGCAGCACTTCTGACTGGATATCGGACATGACGCTGAAAGAAACTTGCACTGATGAATAGCAACTCACCAAGTATCTAAATACTCACAAAACACACTCAATAATCTTGAGAGAGAAAGAGAGAAAGCTTATGTTTCTGGTGTGATTTTCAATTCTAACTTAGCCCTCTATTTATAGGAAAATTTTAGCAGACTTGACCTGCAACCTGATGGCTTTACCTGCTACTATTCCCACCCACCACATTTTAAATAAAATTCAGCACATTTCTTCACCAACCATAAGTGGGGCCCACTCAATTCTAGATTTTTCCACCAAAATACTAAATTCGGATACTTCAACAATTTCTGAACCATTCACCTCTTAAAATTCATAACAAATCATACGTTCATTTTTAATGGTTCAAAATTTGGGGACATATACTCAACTTATATATGTATAACATATCCAAAAATTAAAACGATCCAACGGTCGGATTAAAAATTATAACTCACGCATTATATCTCAAAAACACTGGTTTAATTTTTAATACCTTCATTCCGAAAAAAATACTGATAAAATACCTCAACATTAATTCCTTCATTTATAACCACATAAATAAATCCATCATTTATATCCACATCAAATAAATATTTCCTTATCATATGAATCAATAATTAATTATTCACAAATAATATTACAGAATCACATTTATGACAACCAGGTCGTTCCCAGGAAAGATGGGGCTTTCCAATAAGAATTTCTCCTTACTGGCGCGCAATTAGATGACCAAATCTCTCCTTAGACAGAACTTTCTAGACATTGTCAATAATGCTATCTAATAATATTATTCAAATAATATGAATTATTTATCTGATAATGGAGATATTGTGTAGTGACAATTATTGAAACACCAATAGTATAAAATATCAACGCAACAATTATTGATTCAATAAAATAAAATATTGAACAGTAATTACTGTAATAATTATTGAGTAGTGCCTTCTTACTTAAGAATTAATAATTTCAAAAATACTGTGCAATACCGTGTGCTACTGTGCAATAACGCGTATTACTGTATTTTAACCACCGGGTATTCCAACAGTGTTAACGGTAACAACTATGCCGTTATTTGTAAAAACTCAAATTTGTCGTTTTCTTCATCCGACAGTTATTCGTTATGGGGCCCACAAATAGCTGCGCCGTCGTACGAATATTCCCCGACAGAAGGAATATTCCACAACCAAACGAATATTCCCCGACAACAATGATTATTTTATAACAACTTGCGTATTTTGAAAAGTTTTCATTTTTCACCCATAACTTTAACTTTTTATCAATTTAACCATTTACTGAATTGTAATTATAAGAAAAATTGAATACTTTTATTTCATAAAATTCGGGGTCTTACAATCTCCTCTCCTTATGAAATTTCGTCCCCGAAATTTACGTACCTGGTATTTCAAAGAGTTGAGAATACCTTCCTTTAATTTCAGATTCTATCTTCCCTGTCATCATAATTTCTCCATTGCTCATCTCCTGTATTTTAAATATCATTCTAGAATACAGCTTCAAAACAAGGGTTAATTTAACAAATTAACATATCACATAATATCCCGATATTATGACTGACCAACAAATAAGCTAAGGTAAGACACACTAGCGAAGGATTTACTCATCTCTCCCCTCCTAGTTATATTCTTCGATCTCCGCCAGAGACCATATCCCTAAGCTCTGATACCAACTGTGACAACCCCAAAATAGGACCATTCCATCCAACCCATTCTGAGTCGCCAAATACATGGTACAGAAAACAACTACAACTTTATTACAACAATTGTCGTATAAAATACAACAACATATATGTTGTGAGTTTGGATACAAATATATACCAAATGTGACTCATGTCCCAACCGTGGACAACACCTCACAATGACACCTTACATAAAGGTATAATCAAAAACTGTTTTAGAAATTAGCATATTTGGAAAGTGCTCAAGGAAACCTTCGTACATGGGAGGCCATGCGTCTAGGTTATGATAGATATCATATGGCCACAGAATTATCCTTGGTTGACCCAATAGACCCCAAAGAAAAACGAGAAGATTACTATCATATTCTTCCCAATGGTGAGTCTTCTCTTGACATATCATTATCTCCACTGTCTCTAATTGAGAATTATGCCCCAAACAAACACCAAGATTATATAGGTAGTGCTCGTAGATATACTCCGCAAGTGGATGTGCACAACCCTGCCTTATGATGACACGAGGTTGTATATCGTTAGACATCTTGTATGATAGTGACAAAACACCCTTCCAACATTGGGTACACCTTACCCTATTGGATTCGCCAAATATAACTATTAAATGAACTTTTCTATACTGCTTAGGGAGAACTCCACAGCTAGAGACCACCGTTCTATTCTCCTGTTACCCCTGCTCGACCCAGCTACACTCTTATTACCTGAAAGGAATTGTGAAGCAAAAGGGTGAGCACAACTAGCCCAGTAAAGAATATCATGTCTAAAGATAAATAAATTATCAATAGTCTTCATCAGTAATAAATTAGAGATTTAGAATATATGGTAGATGATAAAACTTCTCAACCATAGTTGCAGCGGAACGAGCAGTCCATTAGAAGAGTCAAATAGACTTTAAAGTCTATTATCTTCTCCACGTTAAAAGTCCACCAATAATATTTTCTCCCTGTAACATCAATCAACAATTCCTGTCCACAATCACGTGTATAACTCATAATCGTAATTATAGTTCTAAATTCCTTTTCTCATCCACGACAAAGATAATTTTTATCACCTGAAACATCAAACATCATGGTTGTACCAAATCACAGTTCATGTTCATAATCATACTAATAAATTCATCTCTGCATTACAGGCCAACGATATTCGTCAACAGTTCATCTTTGCACTACTGGCCAAAGATATTCAACAACAGGTCATCTTTGCACTACGGGCCAAAGATATTCATTAACAATTCATCTTTGCACTACAGGCCAAAGATATTCCTCAATAGTTTATATTTGCACAACAGGGCAAATATATTAATATCTCAAAGAAATATATAATCAATTCAGAATTATATAAACAATAATTATAACCATATTAATCAATTCATCTTTACACTTAAGCTAAAGATATTCAATTATAAATTCAATGGTCATGATCATACCAGTTAATAATTCATCTTTGCACTACAGGCCAAAGATATTCCTCAGCCACGATCATACCAATAATTTACCCATCTTTACACTCAAGTGAAAGAGAAATTCAACACCAGGGTTATAAAAATGTTATACATGATAATAAAATCAATATAATCAACAACTGCATTTATTTTCGAGAGCAACAATCATAAATCAACGATAATTTGGTCAGAAAAAGAAACCAATATTTATCGTGAATAGTACCCATAAATAGTAACTCGTGAATAGTAACTCATAAATAGTAACTCATGAATAGTACTCCGTATTCGTATATAGTACCGTATACGTAAATAATGTCATATACGTAAATAGTGCCATATACATGAATAGTGCTGTATACGTGAATAGTAACCCCAACTCAAAAAGGTAGAAATTTCACAATAAAATCTATACCAATATTTCAGTATAATGATATTGAAAGAATAACATCATTATGAAGAATATAACATCCCTTACTATCCCTTACCTCAAAAGAGCAGCACTTCTGACTGGATATCGGATATGACGTTGAAAGAAACTTGCACTGATGAATAGCAACTTACCAAGTATCTAAATACTCACAAAATACACTCAATAATCTAGAGAGAAAAAGAGAGAAAGCTTATGTTTCTGGTGTGATTTTCAATTCTAACTTAGCCCTCTATTTATAGGAAAATTTTAGCAGACTTGACCTGCAACCTGATGGCTTTACCTGCTACTATTTCCACCCACCACATTTTAAATAAAATTCAGCACATTTCTTCACCAACCACAAGTGGGGCCCACTCAATTCTAGAATTTTCCACCAAAATGCTAAATTCAGATACTTCAACAATTTCTGAACCATTCACCTCTTAAAATTCATAACAAATCATACGTTCATTTTTAACGGTTCAAAATTTGGGGACATATACTCAACTTATATATGTATAACATATCCAAAAATTAAAACGATCCAACGGTCGGATTAAAAATTATAACTCACGCATTATATCTCAAAAACACTGGTTTAATTTTTAATACCTTCATTCCGAAAAAAATACTGATAAAATACCTCAACATTAATTCCTTCATTTATAACCACATAAATAAATCCATCATTTATATCCACATCAAATAAATATTTCCTTATCATATGAATCAATAATTAATTATTCACAAATAATATTACAGAATCACATTTATGACAACCAGGTCGTTCCCAGGAAAGATGGGGCTTTCCAATAAGAATTTCTCCTTACTGGCGCGCAATTAGATGACCAAATCTCTCCTTAGACAGAACTTTCTAGACATTGTCAATAATGCTATCTAATAATATTATTCAAATAATATGAATTATTTATTTGATAATGGAGATATTGTGTAGTGACAATTATTGAAACACCAATAATATAAAATATCAACGCAACAATTATTGATTCAATAAAATAAAATATTGAACAGTAATTACTGTAACAATTATTGAGTAGTGCCTTCTTACTTAAGAATTAATAATTTCAAAAATACTGTGCAATACCGTGTGCTACTGTGCAATAATGCGTATTACTGTATTTTAACCACCGGGTATTCCAACAGTGTTAACGGTAACAACTATGCCGTTATTTGTAAAAACTCAAATTTGTCGTTTTCTTCATCCGACAGTTATTCGTTATGGGGCCCACAAATAGCTGCGCCGTCGTACGAATATTCCCCGACAGAAGGAATATTCCACAACCAAACGAATATTCCCCGACAACAATGATTATTTTATAAAACTTGCGTATTTTGAAAAGTTTTCATTTTTCACCCATAACTTTAACTTTTTATCAATTTAACCATTTACTGAATTGTAATTATAAGAAAAATTGAATACTTTTATTTCATAAAATTTGGGGTCTTACACTATATATTAGTTAGATGTGTGTGAGATGATTGTATCGTGAGCATCAAGTTTGAGGTAAGAGTACTTGATTTTGAGGGATGAATCCATACCTTTCAGGTATCTTCGGTAATCTTCTAGATTTATGACTTTGCTGTGGTACAAAAGGTATTTCTACTTGGACAGGTTCATCCATTTGACCTATAGTGGTTTGTGGTTCTTAAACTTCTTCAAGATCTATTTTCTTCCAAGTAGCTCTTTTGAGGATAAACTCCTTTTCCAAGAAGCTGTATTTTTGGCAACAAACACCTTTTGCTCAGTAGGATTATAAAAATAGTATCCTAAACTTTCTTCAGGAAATCCCACAATATGCACTTATCAGATTTTGTCCCAAGCTTATCATTCTGAAACTTTTTCACATAAGCTGGACATCCTAAATCTTAACATGCTAAAGACTAGGTTTCCTCCCTATCCATATCTCATACGAAGTCTTCGGGATGCATTTCGAGAGAACCTTATTTAGTAGATACACAGCCATCTCTAGGGCATAACCCTAGAAAGATATTGGAAGATTGGTAAAACTCATCATGGACCGCACCATGTCCAACAAAGTATGATTTCTCCTTTCTGATAAGCCATTTAGTTGTGGTGTGCTAGGAGGTGTCCATTGTGAGAGGATACAATTATACTTGAGATGATCATCAGTGAAAGTAATCAAATAAGAATACCCTCCTCTAGCATCTATAGTCATAGGTCGACATACATCTGTGTGTACTAACTCTAACAATCCTGCAACTCTCTCTCTCTCTCTCTCTCTATGTCCACTAAATTGAGATTTAGTCATATTTCCTATGAAACAAGATTCACAAGTTGGATATGATTCAAAATCAAAGGACTGTAAAAGCCCATCTTTATGCAACTTGTTTAGTCTTGTTTCATTAATATGACAGAGTTTGAAACGTCATATGAAGATATGATTCACATAATCTATTTTTCTTTTATTAGTTTATTCAATTTGCAAAATATTTTTATGTAAGTCAAGTACATATAATCCATCAATTAATCTTCCAGTTCCATACAAAACATTCAAATTATAAATAGAACAACTACTATGCTTTATTATAATATTAAATCCTTCCTTTTCCAACAATGGAATTGAAATAATATTTCTAACAAGAATGGAACATAATAACAATTTATTAGACTAATTGATTTCCCCAAAGGCAGTGCTAAACTATAAGTCCCTACGGCAAATGCAATAACCTTTGCTCTATTTCCCACATGCATGGTGACTTCTCTTTTGTTCAGCTTTATAATTTTGCTTAGTCCCTGCAAAGAATTGCAAATGAGAGAACCACAGCCAGTATCCAATACCCAAGTAGAACTTTGACTTACAGAAAGATTTGTTTCAGTCATGAACAAACTTGTAGCTGAAGCTGAAGCTGAAGCTTCTCCAAGCTTCTTTAGCTTATGCTCTACAAGCTACTCCCTACAGTTTCTCTTATAATGTCACAAATTGTTGCAGTGAAAGTAAACTCTTTTGCTATCGGCATCGGTCTTTTTCTTGTCCTTTGGTTTCACCTTCCCTTTTTTCCTTCTAAGGATTTTTCTTCTTTTCAGAAGATCATTTGGCCCTCTTCCGCTTCCTGGAAGAATCATCTACATGTAAAACATGGTATTTTTTCATTAGAAGGTGACTCTTAGAGGTTCTTAACATGTTAAGCAATTCAGGTAAACTGACATCAAGCTTGTTCATGTAAAAATTCACAACAAATTGTGAAAAGGAGTCGAGGAGTGATTGCAAGATCAAATCTTGATTCAACACACCATCCATGATAAAACTAAGCTATCCTAAATTTTCAATCAAATTAATCATCTTTAGGACATGTGTTTACGTTGTAGTGTCATCAGTTATCCTAGATCGGAAGAGCTCTTTAGATATCTCATATCTAGCCGATCTACTTTGCTCACCATATAAATCCTAAAAAGGTGCAACAGCATAAACGGTGCATCCATTTTCTCATGTTGACGTTGTAACTCGTTACTCATGGATGCTAATATGTTGCACTGAGCCACCTGTGTATCATCCTGCCACTTTCTAAAAGTAGCTTGCCCTTCCTCGGAGGCATCTTCTGCAACAGTTACAGATATAAGCGAGTTAAGGACATAAGCCAGCTTTTCAGTTGTGAGAAAAATTCTTAAGTTCCTTAACCAGTCCTTGTAATTTGGTTCGATTAATTTATTTGCATCAAGTATGCTTCACAGTGATAGTGAATTTGCCTTTTGTAAAATTCTGGAGGTGAACATAATTTAACAATATTAGCATTCACTCTTTCATTAATAACCAGATTAATTCAGGTCTTTATTAAAATGGTGTCTCCCACTTTTTCTTAAAATTATATAATCCTCTTTTATATATATATAGTTTGACAGATTTTGTATTGGTGACTTTGTAAAATTGTCTTAGTGAGAAAAGATCCAATTGCAATAAATATATAGCCTTGTGTATGTATAACAGACTACATATTTATTCAAAAGGTAGACAACTCTTGTCGATTACATCTCCATGTAACTCCTTGTTAATTTTGCCTTTTATATTATAGTGGTTAAGTGTGTGCACATCCAAACAAAAATAATCTAAGTTAAGTTAGACCCAACATTTTCATATAAGTGAAATACAAAATATAGTCCTTGTGTGTGCACAAAAAAATAATATTGTTCAATTCCTTATAAACATCCAATGTAATAAAGCAACATCTCAAATATTTAATACTTGCCTTGTGTGTGCACAACACGCTCATATTAAATATTCGTTACTCTACCACTTTACAATCCTAGAAGGCTACGTTCAACTTCTCAAATATCTTTGAACTTATTCAACTTAATATATAATCTTTTGAGGGTTTTGTTATTAATTAGTCTCATCTTGATTAGCGCGCATGCAAATATATATACAGAAATACGCATCATATTAAATATACATCAACATGTATAATAATATATCTACTATATAATTAGCATGCATTTGTAGAATTATATATTCTACCTGGGATGATTATGGACATAATTCTAATTTTGCTCATTGGACCGACCATGAACCAAAAGGTCAAACATAGGGTGCAAGAATAAATCATTGAATATAACTATTACATTCAACCCGGGATTCATTACAAATGGGCCTTCAAAGCTCCTTCTCTTCGTCTCCAATTTCTCAAACAATTCTATATAATCCTATTACAATCTATTTTTCATAAAACAGAAATATTGATCAGCAGTCAAGGGGAAGTACATAGGAAGAATATAGAATTTACATCAGAATATTAGAGAGGCGAGGTTCGCAAACTCCATTTATAAAAACCACATTCATTCAAGCAACCATTAAAATTAAATCCAATCACATTGGTCAAATGCCCATAATCATCCCTTTATTATCATACATAACAGTATATGCATCAATAAAATAAACATTTAGTATATATGTTGATATCATTTAATGGGCAATAAACTTTTGCTAGAAATCCAATTTTTAAAACAAAACAAACTCCTTTATTTTAATTAAAAACCAAATTAAAATATACCATTTTATTTTTAGCAACATGGAATCCAATTTCAATTAAAATAAACACCTTTATATTAATCATATTTCAATTAAAAAATAAACATTTTATTTTAATTAAAGTGAATAAGAAAAATAAATAAAATATTCAAAACTTGTAGACTAGCGCGGTCGCACCTTCTTTATACTAGGAAACTGTCCGGCCGCGCTGCAACTCAAAAAACAAATTCTGGAAGCAGACGCGACCACTCTAAAAACTTTAATAATAAAGATTATCACAAAAAATACAAATAACCTATTCCGTGGATAGTTACCGTACAATTCAATCATTCTACTATACAATGTCACAATCAAATAAAAAAATGGAAGTACTGTAAAGTTTTATTTAGTTGATTATATGTATTTTAATTCTTAAATACATAACTATAGTTAATGTAAATTAGAAACTCCTTTCTAATTTCCATTCAACACTGGCTAGGGATTTCCAAGCTGTCACTTTATCGAATCACATAGAACATTCTCTCTCTTTACCGAAAGTGGTAGATTCTTTGTTGATCATTTAGCTATCTCCATATATACTTTGTTATATCCAAACATACCCTATGACATACCCTAGAGTATTAAGGAATATGTCAAAACCTAATTGAGTATATAAAAGATATTTTGATAATTTCATGTTCAATAATCACTTGTACTACTATCACATTAGGAAATCCTTTTGACATACAAGTAAAATTCCATTAGGGTTCATTTATTAGTCACGTTTAGTGAACTTATCTCCAATAAGCACTTACATACTCTCTTTAGTGTCTCCACATAAATGATCATGAGATCAATCATCCTCTTCAACAAAGCAAGCATAGTATGCATTAATCTATCCGGAATCAGTAACCCCAAATTAATGATCCGTACGATTAGGAACAATTTACTTTTGAGCTATCAAGAATTTAGATCTCATTAGCATGATTCTAAATGCATTGCTTAATAACTATGGATTTATCACATTTATTAATTTAACTAATTAACATGGATAAAGAATGTCTTTTATAAAATAAATTCTCTTATTAATAAATGAATAAGATTACAAAGTAAATGCTTATTACATCAAATGTAATTGGCTTAAAGGCATACTACTTTCATGAAGTCCATTGGAAAGCTTTCTCGTTTTTCGACCATTTCAATGTATCAAAGAATGACAAACACCTTTCTACTGACTTGGACATAAATCTCCTCAATGCTGCTATATGATCAGTTGACCATTGTACATCCTTAAAAGATTTAGGAGACATCATATCGAATATTAACTTGATCTTCTCTATGTTTGCCTCAATTCCCATTTTTCTTATCAGATAACCCAAAAATTTGCCTACTCAAGACCGAAGGTGCACTTTGTTGGATTTAATCAAATACTGTAATGTCAAACTATTTGAAAACAATCCTCTAAGTCATCTAGATGATCCTAAACTTGCATACATTTGATGATCATATCGTCCACATATACTTCCATGGTTTAAACCAACTGCCTCCAAAACATATAGGTCATCATCCTCTGTTCAGTAGCACCGACGTTCAACAATCTGAATGTCATCTTCTTGTAAGTGTAAATTACCCGATGTGTTATAAAAGCTGTCTTCAGGATATCCTCCTTATGTATATAAAAATCTGGTTATATCCCGAAAAGGCATCCATGAAGCTTACATATGCATACCCCGATGTGGCGTCTATTAACTAATTAATATGAGGAAGTGGGTAGAAATCCTTCGGACAAGCCTTGTTCAAGTCCGTATAATCGATGAAAATTCTCCACTTCTCGTTCTGCTTCTAAACCAGAACCACATTCGCTAACCAATTAAGATAATCAATCTCGAATATGAAGTCATCCGCTAACAACTTGGCCACTTCGTCATCCATAATCTCCTGCCTCTCTGGGGAAAAGATACTTTTCTTCTATCAGATCAGTTTCTTAGCAGGATCCGCATGAAACCTGTGCACAACCACTGATTCATTCACTCTTGGTCGCTAGGAACCCAAGCAAAGATGTCTGCATAAACCTGAAGTAGTTCTATAAAATATGTTCGAAATGATTCCTACAGTCCCGATCCGATGTTGATTGCTTTGTCCTTTTTCCCAAGTATGAGCTCAATGTCTTCTATTTGTTCGGCAGGCATCACGAGATGCTTTGTACTGCCTTCGGTGAATGGTTCAATCTCTATAACAATTGTTAATGCGTTTTGATAACACCTTCTTGCCAAGTCGAGGTTCCTAGCAACCTCTCCAACTCTATTCGATGTAGGAAACTTGATCTTAAAATGTGGAATTGAAGTCACTGCCTACAACGCTATTAAAGTTGATCTCTGTAAGACCCCAACTTTTATAAATAAAGATGAATTTTCTATAAATATCATTTTTAAATATTATGGAGTTAATTTGATATAATGTTATAGTTGTGGGTAATATTTATAAATTTTGCAAAGTACGCAAGTTGTTATATAATATTCGATTGGTCGGGGAATATTCGTTTTAACAGGAAATATTCGTACAACGACACAATCATTGGTAGACCCCACAAAGGAATTATTGTCGGATTGAGAAAACGACAAAAATATTTTATTAAAAATAACGGCGGAAATTTTACCATTGTTACTGTTGAACTACTCGGTAGTAAAAGTACAGTAATACGTGTGGTTTCATAGTAGCACACAGTATTGATTATTAATGCTTATGTGAGAAGTCACTCAGTTTGATTCAATTATTGTCAATTAATAATATGAATTATTTAGCGATAATGACGTTTTGTTTTATTCGTATTATTAACGTAATAAAACAGAAACATCTTTTTATATAAAACAGAATACTTTATTAAAGTTATTTTATAAATAGAATATATTATATTTTATTTAAAATATTTTTCTTTAAATATGGACCGTTCATAGATTAGTTACTATGCATTCTATTTTTATATAAATAGCAGCTCATTCCTTCATTATTTCTTACGAATTCACTGAACTCTAGAGAGAGAAACTATAGAGAGAAACTATAGAGAGAGAGAGAGAGAAGAAGAGTATTCTGCTACTTAACTACTTCCTTATTTCAGCTCGTCTTTAAAACGGTAAGGGGTGTTATTCTTTCTTATTCATGAAGAGAACTGTTGTTATTCCATTTCTTATTATTCTGTTGGAATAACCTGTATACGCGGATCTACCCTATACTTGGTGACATTCTTCTATTATTCTGTTGGAACATCCTGTCTGTGTGTTTTACACCGGACCTGGTTCCGTTTTTATTATTATTCTGTTGGAACATCCTGTCTGTGTATTTTACACCGGACCTGGTTCCGTTTTTATTATTATTCTGTTGAAACATCCTGTCTGTGTGTTTTACACCGGACCTGGTTCCGTCTTGTTATTATTCTGTTGGAACATCCTGTCTGTGTGTTTTACACCGGACCTAGTTCCATTATTTATTATTCTGTCGGAATATCCTGTCTGTGCGTTTACGCCGGACCTGGTTCAATTATTTATTATTCTGCTGGAATAACCTGTCTGTGCGGTCTATCGCATGCATGGTGATTTCTTTTGTTATTCCATTCTTTATTATACTCAGTTGGTTAAGTTTTGACTTCTATACTCCATGAAATTTGTGGAATATCCTTGATAATTGCGTTTCATCCAGTATCTTTTCATGAAAATATTCTTCTAAGTATTCTTGAATTTTACTCCACAAAGCAGTATCATGTTGACAATTTGGACGTTGTTAATTCTTGGATAAATTAATTCTTGAACTTATTTTATTGAATTCTTATATCATTGTCATCATCCTCATGTTTATAAAATGTTGAAAGTCATCTGTGGCCTGTAGTGCATAGATGGACTTGGTATGATTATGACCAGTGATTATTCGGTATAATCATGACCGTAATATTACAAATGATGTGGTAAAAGTCCTCATTGGCCCATAGTGCATTGATGGACAGTTGTTGGCATGATCATGACCATTAATGAATACACGAATATCCTTGGCCGTAGTGCAGGGGTGATTCGATGATGTGGATTATTTTATTAAGCCGAGTCCCAACGATAACAGTGTTGAAAAACCTTTTAAATCATAAAAGATAGTAGAGTTTATTTTCTACTTGACTCTTTTAATGGATTGCTTGTTCCGCTGCAGTTAAACTTGATGTCTATTATATTTTATCAGTTTAACATTGTTGAAGGCTAATGATAATTTATTCTGCATTATCTTAGTCATAATATTTCTTACTGGGCTAGTTGAGCTCACCCTTTCTTTCACTGTTCTATTCAGGAAATAAGAACGTAGCTGGGGCAAGTTGGGGAACGGAGTGATGGTTTGAATGATAGTATTAGTTAGTAGTCCTCACTATTCTATGTAATAGTGTGTTAATAAATGTAATGAGGACTCCTTTTGAGTATGAATACTCTCTAGAAGATAATATTTGTGTTCAAACTCGCAGTTTATGTTTTGTCGTATTGTACACGACAGTTGTATTAGTAAGTTGTATTTGTATTCTGTACTTTGTATTTGACGACCCAAGATGGGTGATGTATACCTAATTTTGGGGGCGTCACAGTTGGTATCGGAGCTTAGGGATATGATCCCTGGCTAAGATGTGAGAATAGAACTAGGAGGGGAGAGACAGGGAATTCCTTCGCTAGTATGACCTACCTAAGTTTATTTGCATGGTATTTAATTAGTCGGTCATAATATAAGGATAATATATGACATATCAATTAACTTTTATTTTGTGGCAGTATCTAAAAATGGCATCTGAGAATGTTGAGAATAGCAATGGAGCACATGAGACTGTTGATTCACCACATATCAATAATCAGGATAATGTGCATCAGGAAGGTGACAATCCTCATGCAAACAACAACACTGACCAGATGATGAATGATGGAATGTTTAGAAACTTTATGCAGTTCATGTAACAGCAGGCGAGAGCGGCTCATGTCCAAAATATAGGTGGAAACACTGAAAACTCTCGGACGGTCACCGCTAAACAGTTCAAGGAGCTGAGACCACCAGAGTTTAAGGGAGAGCCAAAACCACTTATAGCGGAAACATGGATAAAGCAGATTACCAAGATATTTGATGTCTTGGGATGCTCCGAGGAGCAAAAGGTTCCCTTTGCCGCCTTTATGTTGCGAGGAGAGGCAGATTACTGGTGGGAATCGATTAAGCGTACTCAACCTGCCGCACTGAAGATGTCTTGGGAGAAGTTCCAAGAGCTGTTCAACGACAAATACTTTCCTGAAAGTATTCGTCACATGAAGGAGGTGGAATTTATCAAGTTGGAGCAAAACAACATGACCGTGTCGCAGTACGAAGCCAAGTTTGCCGAGTTGTCCCGGTTTGCGTCCCACTTGGTGGATAATGAAGAGCGAATGACGCGAATATTTTTGCGAGGTTTGAAACCTGAGATACGTCAACATCTTATTTCTCATAAACTGTGTTTGTATTCAGATGTTGTGAATAGGGCTTAGTTAGTGGAGCGCGATAACGAGTCAACGCAACCAAAAGAGAGCAGTCGACAAAATGATAATACCAGTGAGAGAAGTCATCGAAGCGGTGACAAAAAGCGAGGAGGGAATCAACAGGCCAGAAATGGTAACCACTTCGGTGGTAATCACGACCAAAACAATAAGAATGGTCATTTCAAGAAGAGGAGATTCAACAATGATGGAAAGACGTCAGCACCAGCACCCGTTGTTAAGGAAGGAGAACGACCACCTATCATATATTTCAAATGCGGAGGGGAGGGGCACATCAGTCCAAACTGCGCGATGCCGCCTAAAGCATGTTATAATTGTGGAAGAGAAGGTCATTTAGCTCGATTTTGTCGTTTACCAAAAATAAGTTCAGCCAAGATGGAAACACCAAAGGCCATCCCAGAAAAGTTAAAATCGGTAGTGCAAGGGAGAGCGTTTGTTGTGACCTCCCAGAGAGCAAGGAACCCGAATGAGGTCATCACGGGGATTGATTGGTTAACTACTCATCATGCAAAAATTGATTATTTTCGTAAGGTTGTTAGCTTTCATATTCCTAATTGACCTATTATGCGAATTCAAGCAACCAAACCATTAAAATCAATCGCTGTCATCTCAAGCCATAAAGCTATTCGTTTATTGAAAAACGGATGTCAAGCTTTCTTAGCTCATGTCACGGATCTAAACAAAAATACGTCAGTTTTGAATGATATTTCTATTGTTAATAAATTCCCTGACGTATTCCCTGAAGAACTTCCTGGCCTACCCCCAGAGCGTGAAATTAAATTTTGTATCGACCTTGAACCCGGTACAAAACCCATTTCCAAAGCCCCATATCGAATGGCTCCTATTGAACTTCAGGAGTTAAAGATCCAACTGCAGGAATTATTAGACATTGGCTTTATTCGTCCTAGTACTTCTCCTGGGGTGCTCCTGTTCTATTCGTGAAGAAGAAAGATGGAAGTATGCGACTTTGTATTGATTATCGGGAGTTGAATCATGTCACCATCAAAAATAGGTACCCATTGCCACGTATTGATGACCTGTTTGACCAGTTGCAAGGAGCACAATTCTTTTCAAAGATCGATCTTCGTTCTGGATATCATCAGCTGAAGGTTAGAACTGAGGATATTCCAAAGACGGCTTTTAGAACTCGGTACGGGCATTATGAATTCCTAGTCATGTCCTTTGGATTGACTAATGCTCCTGCTGCCTTCATGGATATGATGAACCGGGTATTCAAAGAATATTTGGATCACTTTGTGGTCGTCTTTATTGATGACATCCTTATTTATTCCAAAAGTCGTGAAGATCATGAGCAACACTTGAGGCTGGTACTCCAAAAGCTTCGTGAATATAAGCTTTATGCCAATTTAAAGAAATGCGAGTTCTGGCTGGAGGAGGTAGCATTCCTTGGGCACGTAGTATCAAGTCGTGGAATATCGGTTGACCTGGCAAAGATTGAAGCTATTCAAAGCTGGGAGCAACCTAAATCAGTGACCGAAGTACGTAGCTTTCTTGGTTTAGCTGGTTATTATCGAAGATTTATGGAAGGATTTTCTCGAATCGCTACTCCATTAACTCAGCTGACTCGGAAAGATACAAAGTTCGGTTGGAGCGAAGAATGTGAGCAAAGTTTTCAAGAACTCAAGAGGAGACTCATTTCAGCACCTGTTCTAACAATACCATCTGGCTCGGAGGGATTTGTCATCTACAGTGATGCTTCGAGCAAAGGGTTGGGATGCGTTCTCATGCAACATGGAAAAGTCATAGCCTATGCATCAAGACAACTCAAGGAATATGAGAGGAATTATCCTACTCATGATCTAGAGTTGGCAGCTGTTGTCTTTGCACTTAAAATTTAGAGGCATTACTTGTATGGGGAGAAGGTGAAGATCTTTACGGATCATAAAAGCCTTAAATATTTCTTCACTCAAAAGGAACTCAACATGCGACAACGACGTTGGCTTGAACTGTTGAAAGATTATGATCATACCATTCAATATCATCCTAGAAAAGTGAACGTGGTAGCTGACGCATTGAGTAAAAGATCATATGCAAGTACGAGTACGATATTGTTAACACAAAGGCCCATTTTGTGTGATTTACAAAGGATGGAGATAGAGTTAAAGACTCCAGGAACCCATGTGATGATGGCGAATATACGAGTAGAACCGACTTTAATCGATAAAGTTAAAGCTGCTCAAGCTACAGACCTGGAGCTGATGCGTATGAGGAAGAAAGTGCAAGAAGGTGCTATGCCGGAAGCAAGAATCGATGAAGAAGGAATACTTCGAGTCAACTCCAGACTTTGTGTTCCAAACAACCCTGATTTAAAGTATGAAATCATGATGGAGGCGCACAACACACCGTTTGCAATCCATCCTGGAAGTACCAAAATATATCATGATCTTCGTCATACATTTTGGTGGAGCAATATGAAGAGAGAGATAGCGTTGTTTATCTCAAGGTGTCTAACTTGTCAACGAGTCAAAGCGGAGCATCAAGTACCAAAAGGTCCATTGCAACCACTTGAAATTCTAGAATGGAAGTGGGAGCACATTACCATGGATTTCGTTACTGGTCTTCCTAGGGTTTCTCAAGGTATTGATGCGATTTGGGTCATTGTTGATAGATTGACCAAGTCTGCTCATTTCTTACCGATACGAGAAACTTATACACTTGAACGTCTTGCTCGTATGTACATAAACGAGATTGTAAGACTGCATGGTATGCCAGTATCCATAGTTTCTGACCGAGACCCAAGATTCACTTCACGATTTTGGGTTAGTTTACAAAAAGCTATAGGCACGAAGTTACGATTTAGTTCAGCATATCATCCTCAGACGGACGGACAATCAGAGAGGACTATTCAAACTCTTGAAGATCTATTAAGACTCTGTGTCTTTAACTTCAAGGGAAGTTGGGACAAGTTCTTACCATTGGTGGAGTTTTCCTACAACAACAGTTATCAAGCAAGTATTGGCATGGCTCCATTCGAAGCATTGTATGGAAGAAAATGTCGTTCTCCAGTATGCTGGGATGAGGTGGGTGAAGCAACGTTGTTGGAACCGGAGTTGGTACGTATAACTACAGAAAAGATTCAAACGATCCGACAACGTATAAAAACCTCACAAGATCGACAAAAGAGTTATGCTGATCTTCATCGAAAGGACGTGGAATTTGATGTAGGAGATCATGTGTTCTTACGTGTTGCTCCATGGAAAGGAGTTACGAGATTTGAAAAGAGAGGAAAGCTCAATCCTCGATTCATCGGTCCAGTTTTAATCCTCGATCGAGTAGGAACTGTGGCTTATAGACTCGCTTTACTGCCAAGTATGTCTCGTGTTCATAACGTTTTTCACATATCCATGTTACGCAAATATGTGGAAGACCCAAACCACATTATTGAGTTAGAACTGGACGAAATAGCAGAGGATTTGACGTATGAAGAAGTTCCTGTTCAAATCTTGGATAAGAAGGAACATATTCTACGCTGTAAGGTTATACCTCAAGTCAAAGTTTTGTGGAGAAACCACGATGTTGAGGAAATGACTTGGGAGTTAGAATCTGAAATGAAATCAAGGTATCCTTACCTCTTCGACATACTAGATACGTACCCTAATTTCGAGGGCGAAATTTCATAAGAAGGGGAGGTTGTAAGACCCCAACTTTTATCAATAAAGATGAATTTTCTATAAATATCATTTTTGAATATTATGGAGTTAATTTGATATAATGTTATAGTTGTGGGTAATATTTATAAATTTTGCAAAGTACGCAAGTTGTTATATAATATTCGATTGGTCGGGGAATATTCATTTTAACAGAGAATATTCGTACAACGACACAATCATTGGTGGACCCCACAACGGAATTAATGTCGGATTGAGAAAACGACAAAAATATTTTATTAAAAATAACGGCAGAAATTTTACCATTGTTACTGTTGAACTACTCGGTAGTAAAAGTATAGTAATACGTGTGGTTGCATAGTAGCACACAGTATTGATTATTAATGCTTATGTGAGAAGTCACTCAGTTTGATTCAATTATTGTCAATTAATAATATGAATTATTTAGCGATAATGATGTTTTGTTTTATTCGTATTATTAACGTAATAAAACAGAAACATCTTTTTATATAAAACAGAATACTTTATTAAAGTTATTCTATAAATAGAATATATTTTATTTTATTTAAAAGATTTTTCTTTAAATATGGACCGTCAGATTAAAGTAATCAATCTGGACCGTTCATGGATTAGTTACTATGCATTCTATTTTTCTATAAATAGCAGCTCATTCCTTCATTATTTCTTACGAATTCACTGAACTCTAGAGAGAGAAACTATAGAGAGAGAGAAGAAGAGTATTCTGCTACTTAACTACTTCCTTATTTCAGCTCGTCTTTAAAACGGTAAGGGGTGTTATTCTTTCTTATTCATGAAGAGAACTGTTGTTATTCCATTTCTTATTATTCTGTTGGAATAACCTGTATACGCGGATCTACCCTATACTTGGTGATATTCTTCTATTATTCTGTTGGAACATCCTGTCTGTGTGTTTTACACCGGACCTGGTTCCGTTTTTATTATTATTCTGTTGGAACATCCTGTCTGTGTGTTTTACACCGGACCTGGTTCTGTTTTTATTATTATTCTGTTGGAACATCCTGTCTGTGTGTTTTACACCGGACCTGGTTTCGTCTTGTTATTATTCTGTTGGAACATCCTGTCTGTGTTTTACACCGGACCTGGTTCCATTATTTATTATTCTGTCGGAATATCCTGTCTGTTCGTTTACGCCGGACCTGGTTCCATTATTTATTATTCTGTTGGAATAACCTGTCTGTGCGGTCTATCGCATGCATGGTGATTTCTTTTGTTATTCCATTCTTTATTATACTCAGTTGGTTAAGTTTTGACTTCTATACTCCATGAAATTTGTGGAATATCCTTGATAATTGTGTTTCATCCAGTATCTTTTCATGAAAATATTCTTCTAAGTATTCTTGAATTTTACTCCACAAAGCAGTATCATGTTGACAATTTGGACGTTGTTAATTCTTGGATAAATTAATTCTTGAACTTGTTTTATTGAATTCTTATATCATTTTAATCATTCTCATGTTTATAAAATGTTGAAAGTCATCTGTGGCCTGTAGTGCATAGATGGACTTGGTATGATTATGACCAGGGATTATTCGGTATAATCATGACCGTAATATTACAAATGATGTGGTAAAAGTCCTCATTGGCCCGTAGTGCATTGATGGACAGTTGTTGGCATGATCATAACCATTAATGAATACACGAATATCCTTGGTCGTAGTGCAGGGGTGATTCGGTGATGTGGATTATTTTATTAAGGTGAGTCCCAGCGATAACAGTGCTGAAAAACCTTTTAAATCATAAAAGATAGTAGAGTTTATTTTCTACTTGACTCTTTTAATGGATTGCTTGTTCCGCTGCAGTTAAACTTGATGTCTATTATATTTTATCAGTTTAACATTGTTGAAGGCTAATGATAATTTATTCTGCATTATCTTAGTCATAATATTTCTTACTGGGCTAGTTGAGCTCATCCTTTCTTTCACTATTCTCTTCAGGAAATGAGAACGTAGTTGGGGCAAGTCGGGGAACGGAGTGATGGTTTGAATGATAGTATTAGTTAGTAGTCCTCACTATTCTATGTAATAGTGTGTTAATAAATGTAATGAGGACTCCTTTTGAGTATGAATACTCTCTAGAAGATAATATTTGTATTCAAACTCGCAGTTTATGTTTTGTCGTATTGTACACGACAGTTGTATTTGTATTCTGTACTTTGTATTTGACGACCCAAGATAGGTGATTTATACCTAATTTTGGGGGCGTCATAATCTCCCTAGAATATCATTGTAAGCCGAGTCCACATGTACCATGAAGAATCTGCACATAACCTCAACTTGCTACGGGGTTATCCCAAAGACGACTGACAGCTCGATCGTCCCTTCAACCTGAACCGAATTGTTGTTGAAGCCTTATAGAGGAGGCTCCTGCCCGGTCTCCATCTTTTTGCCTTCCAAATCCTTTCTCTAATAGGCATGGGCATACAATATATCCATCGATGAACCATTATCAATCATTATCCTTTTCATATCTATCGAACCCATCTATGTAGTAATGACATGTGCTCCTTCATACGGCTCGAACGGCTCCGAATGATAGTCCTCAGCATAAAAAGATATGTATGTGCCCGGATATTGTTGTTCTTGCCTAACAAGCTGATCAGACACAGAGAGTACAACATCCAACAATCCTCTCTTTCCCCATAACCTTTCCAACTGACCCGCGCGTGATCACATCCACTACCCAGCGTGATGCCTGGGTCTGACCTTATTACTGGGGCTGGGTGGCCGAGTTTTGTACTGGGGCAGTGTTCATCTGCTATACTCCCAAAGCATCAAGTCCTGTATCATACTGAACCAATTTAAAGCTTTATACGTTCTTCTCGATTAAATTCTTCAGACTCCAACAAGCCTCGTTAGAATGCTTAGCTGTCCCATGGTAGTTACAATACTTGTTCTAATTTCCTCTGTTTCATTTTGTGTTGTTTTTGGCTGGTTCAAAGTATGGCTTGTCCTTCATCTATTCTAGAATGGTGGCCCGATTGGTGTTGAGAGGAGTATGAACCTTGTTGACCCTCTGATCTGGGAAGGGTGGTCGACCTCCTCCCGATCCCCAATTATTATTATTATACTTCTTCTATTGTTCGTTCGATCTATTATTGCCATCATTTTTGGAGTAGTTATTATTGTCCCTATTCTTTGGCTTCTCTATTGTGCTTGACTTCAGACTACTCATTGCCTTTTCCACTATTATAAAGCCTTTGGCCATGTCAAACGCTTCAGTCAAGTCCTTCAAATGATTGAACATCAAATTTGTTAGTTCCCAGAGGCACGAAAGTTATCTAGAAGGGGGTTGAATAGATATTTAAAATCTTTATCTTTTCAAAGAGTAACTTAACAGATTTGTTAATTATATAATTAATTAACCACATCGGAATGTATCAATTAATTATCCCCTTTAAGATAAAACAGAAGTTATAATTTAAACAACAGTTTTAGCAGATATAGCAGTTAAAGAGACTGAAAGTAAATGACACATTGTTTTAAGTGATTTAGAGCACTCAAGACTCCTAGTCCACTCTTCTACTCCACGAGTAGGAAATCCACTGAGGATATTGATACAATCTTCGAATAACTGAGATTCCTTCAAGACCAGCAGTCTTGGAAAACTAGTTCACAAAGAACTCTTCAAGCCCAGCAGACTTGGAATGTTAGTACACTAAGTATTCTTCAAACCTAGAAGGTTTAACAACTCTGCAATGAGTGTAGTTGAGGTTGTTATTGTTGTTATACTAAGTTACCTTAAGCCCAAGTTTTGATGAACTTAAAAGAGAAGCAAGATTTTGCTGAACCGTGGAGTGAAGATTTGTTAGATGTTCTTGTGATTTTCATTTACATTCTTGTTTCTTGCTTATCTGACATCTTCAATCTGTTAGCCTTATATAGGAGCCTTTGAAATCTTCCCATTGAGAGGCTTCCGTTTGAGCATTTAATGCTTCATGCATTCTAAGCACTTTGATGTTAACATCCTGGGATGATATTTAACAATCCAAAATTTTATTTATAATTTCAAATATTTATTGAATTAAATAAATATTTTTAATTGATGTGTTTGTTGTTTAGTAGATATTTATTGGATTATTTGTTAGTAAGTAAATAATTCATGAGTTATAGAATTTAACTTAATTAAGATAAAAGAGTGATAAATTAAATTTATGAAATAATACTCTAATTTAACTTAATAACTAAATTAGAGAATTATTAAGGATTATATGGTTTGTTAGAATTTTGTTTTAATTTAATTTAGTAATTAAAGAGATATGTTAGTTTATTAAGTAAAATTATAATGAAAATTATAATTTTGTGGTAATTAGTTTTGTTTATTTAAATAAGTTTGGATATGGAAATCTAAGTAAATAATGTGGGACAATAAACTATAGTATAAATGATTTATTGAAATAAATTAAAGGAGCTTTAATTGGATTTACCGAATAAGGCTTAAGATATATTAAGTCTTTATTTTAAAATTAATTTTGCCAAACAAAGCCTTATGACTTTTGAATTTGAATTTGATTTTTTAAAATAAATAAATAAAATATATTAAATTTTATAACTGATATATCATTATTATATTTAATATTATGTCAGTTTAGACGTTTAGTTTTTTGTGCGTTGATTTTTATGTAAAGGTTACGATTTAGGGCAATACAGAAGGAAATGTATAAAAGTTTTAAATATTCCGCATTTTTAGTGATTTTAATATCGAATAATGATGTAAAGATAGATTAAAGTTGTATTGTTAACGAACGAGAAGGAGAATATTATTGTATGAATTTTGGGGTCGTTACATGATGTGAAAGCTTCTTTTGACTTACCTGACACAACAGTCTACTTTCTCTCCTAACACCTCTAAAACGTCACTATCAGCAGACTAGTTGGTAAACACGTTTCTTCTTACTTTTTGATTCTTCGATTCAACCAAGGATGTTGGTGAGGGCATATGGTTTCTTAATCATATCAACGTTCAAATGCCAGTTGATGATGTCAGACATTTTTGTTTATCAGACTCGATCTTCAACTATTTTGATGTTTACTGATGAGCACTACGATCGTGGTCTAATGATAAGTGCTCGCAGGCAATTTATACTTGTCAGCCTCTGATGAGAATTGCAGATTACTCTACGATTTTGCCTTAGTTTTGACAAAGCTTGACTTACTACGATCTTGATGCTTCGAGGACTCCATGATTTAGAGCAGTGCCTACGATTTTGAGTTGACTTGACAGGCACTCGGTAAATTGCTTCACGATTATGACAGGCTTGCTTAGCAGACTACAATTTTGGCTTCTGCAATCTCTACGATTTTGTTCTTCCTATCTATTACACCTCATAAGATAAACTTAACAAGTTTGATCTTTCTACTACAAGAGATTTTACAAAAAGATAAACATTAAGTCCTTGTAAGGACTTTACATCTTTTGGTAATGCATGCGCATTTATTTATTCCAACGTCAAATTTAAATATGCAATTCCCAACAATCTCCCCTATTTGATGTTGACATTACCAAGTAGATTTGCGTCATACCATCAATTTCTAATGCAACTTGCTTGAAAATAAATATGACTTAATGATCAGTGAGCAACTGAATCTCTAGAAGATAATCATGAATTTATTGATGTATTTTAAGAAAATTACAGTTCAAAATTGTTACATCAAATACAGATAGAAACTTATCTTCTAGGTTTCTTGAATCTTGGAGGATGTGCATATTCATATTCCCTTCTTTTCCTGCTAGCCTCATTTTACCTTACAATTTCTTCCAGCTCACGTTGCTCCACAGGTTTAGTATGATCATATTTGTTCATAAAGGCAGGATCTCTAATGGGCATGCTTAAGGTAGTGTGCGATACTACTTGCAGACTGAAAGGAGTGGGACCTTGACTTGCCATCAGTATCAGTTGACATTTTGCTGCTCTTGTAAAATTTATTCTTGAGAAAACTGTAACCTGCTTCCATTTACTTTTCTCAATATTCTCCGCCTTTATGTCAGCATCTAGGGTTTGAATTTGTTGAGACAAATAACTTATTTCTTGCACCAGTTCGTGTAGTTGAGTGTGCAACTGGGCAATGTCATTGCGATTCTCTTGGACCATAGCGTCAGTCTCGACTTTTTGTTGATGAATGATGGCCAAGAGATCATCTGTCTGCCTTATCTGAGTTAAAGAGTACTCTTTAAATTCAGTTAGGGAGGAGCGAAGGTGTAGACACTTAAAATTTCATTTTCCTGTTACTAACTATACAGGAGGGCAAAAGCCTTTTTTTCACACTATAGAGATAACCCTGGAGGACCACAACATCCGATCTAACCACAGAGACATCCCCGTGGAACATCAAATCAACCTCGGAGATAACCTTGAGGAAAGATATAGTCAACAATAGTCAAACCCTGGAAATAACCCTGAGGAAAGATAGTTGCAGCACATCAAGTCTAGAGACAATCATGGAAGGGAAAAATGGTCATTTTAACAAGTCAACTTCAACAAATCTAATACATAAGTAAATAGGGTCATAAAGAGCCATTGCAGCACTTTCGAGCGCAAACTACGCAAAATAGCTCAACGGACTGCCTACGAATATCTAAAGATGCCATTTCAGTCATGGACCTATCTTCCTGAATTCAGAAAAGGGCAATCCCTATGTCATTATGTAGCTCTCAGAAAGAGCTTTCCAGAATGGTATGGCACACCTCCATCGGACTCCCGAATTGAAAGTTATGAAAGTTCGAGCGGAACATATATTGGCTCGAGTGCACGTACTTTGAGACAACGGGACCAACAAGGCATGGGGCAACCCGGGGAGCCGCAGGTTAACCCGCGGCCATTTTGGTCTATAAATAGACCCCCCATCAGCTATAAAATGTAAGAAAAAAAAGAAAAAGAGAGAAAACTCTATCCATTTCATCCTTTAACATCTTGTATAGTGCTCTAAACTTGGATATTTTTCTTTCTAAACACTTGTAAGCTCATATTCTACAAGATATCAAAATTTAACTGGTGGAAACCGAGTTTTTAAGCTCCAAAAGCGATCTGAAGTCTTCTTGGCATCCCACTGTAAGATTTTTTAGATTTTTTAAGCTTTCTACTGCTTTAGTATATATATATATATATATATATATATATATATATATATATATATCAAGATTCTCGCCGATTAGTTACGCCCAAATCGTCGATCCATGCCATTAAGGGCGGAAGGAAGGGAGAAGGGGAAATAGACAGTGGCGCATACAAATATAACAACAGAAATTACTAATACCGAAATATAAATTTTACTGATAAAGGAAATATTTACAAACAAAGCAGAAAATAAAGGTGACTTACAATTTACTTAGAACATTGTAAATGAAGAGAAGAGGGGGAAGTGAGTCTAAAGATTAGTCAGAGAGAACTCTGAGTCTTTCTAAGTCTGAGTAACTAAATGAGTTCGAGTTCTTTTCATAGAATAAGGAATGAACTATTATAGATAACTATTACAAAAGTGAATGATTATAGACAACTTTAACTGTTGATGAATAGTAATAAATAGTGCTGATTTTTTACTATGCAACCCAACTTTCGACAACTTTTGATGAAGTGGTCGAATCTTTTTACTATGGAGCTGGTTTTTCATAGAAAAGTAAAGGCACGTGATTGTGGCTACTTTCGGTGGGAAGCAGGAGTGAATGCTGGCAATTGATAACTGGGATGTCAGGTAAATGGGTCTTGAGCATCTTGCAAGTTGATGGAGCCATATGGATCTTCATCTTCATCATCTTTACTGGCAACTATTTTCCTATAAGAAGAACATTCTGAAGCTTCAATTTCTTCATGTAACTTGATGACTCTCTCTTGAATGGCTTGGGCTAAGAGTTTTAATTCTGAGCTCGAACAATTCTTGATATTAGAAATATCAATAGAGTTTGTTGAACTGGATTTTGACTGTAACAATACAGATTTTTAATTATAATATTTAAATATTTATTGAATTATATAAATATTTAATGGATGTATTTATCGTGCATAAATGTTTGTTTGTTTTGATTTGAGTTGATTAATTAATTATTTAATAAATAATTAATGAGTTAAGGAAATTCTGGGATAGTATTCTAATTTAATAATTAAGTTAGAAAGTTATAATATTATGAATTGTTATTAGAATTAATTAAATTAAGTATGAAAACTTAATTAATTAGAAGTGTGACAAATAACTTTATTATAAGTGGTTATTAAAATAAATTAAAGTAGTTTTAATTTATTTTGCCAAACAAGCCTTAAATATATTAATTCTTTAATTTTAAAGAGTTTTGTCAAACGAAGCCTTATGTTTTTGGATTTTAAATTTTGAATTATTAATAATATAATATAAATAACATATATTAATTTGGTAACTGCTAATTTAATAAGGTCATTAGTAGCGTCAGTTTTTAGACGTTTTAAATTAGTACGTTGATTTTATTTTCTACGTATAATCTATTTGGCTAAAGCCTAAGTAAGAAAAGGGAAGAAATTTTGTCAGAGAAAAGTTAGAGACAAGAGAGTTTTGAGAGAGACTATCAAGGGTTGGAGAGAAAGTTCTGAGTTTTAACAAGTGGTGGTCAAGCAAGTGAAGGTGTGTATATAAAACTTAAAAAAATATTACAGTATAATTTTATTGAATATCATTGTGTATGTTATAAAGTTTTACAAAAATTGTATGAAAATCATGTTTTTATAATTACGTATGATATTAAGTGTATTTGTAACTGTAATTGTTATATTAGCACATGTATATATATATGAGAAGTATGCTAGCATTCACAAAGAAAGAAGAGTTGGTTTTATAGTAAACATTCACATATGAACGTGGTTCGTAGAAATATCAAAATTAGTATATGTTAATTGTGAAATTGTGAAATTGAACTGCGAATGGTTAATTACTGTTAAAAATAAAGACAGTAGCTTTGTTCTGTTCTTCGTGGTTGGGTTCTGCAAGTTTCGGCGCCCCAGCGCCAAAATTTGAGCCCCAGCGCCAAAAATCGCGCCCCGGCGCCAAAATTCGCGCCCCAGCGCCAGAAGTTGGCGCCCCAGCACTGAAACTCGCGCCCCAGCGCCAATCTCACGCCACAGCGCCACTAGTTGGCTTAGTCCTCGCGCCCCAGTGCGGGGACAGAAGTCTGACTTGGCAGTTTTGACCTCCTGTAGTAAAATGGCCATAACTTCCTCATACGAACTCCGATTGAGGTGATTCAAGATGATCCGGAACGAGGACGAGTAGACCTACAACTTTCGTTCTTTACGTTTTTCAATTTGAGGTCATTGGAATGGGTCAAAATGGTCATCTTTAGGACTGTTATGTTTTCGGAGGCAATCGGAGGGTGTCGGGCATGCACATATGCATGTGTAGTGCTCTAGACCGTAAAAGATGATGTCCTAACTTAGAAAACATGAATCTTAGTAAATATAATGATGCTTAACATTAATAAATAATGTATTAGATAAGTTATAGAAGCATAGTAAGCATACACAAGAGAGGCAAATCGGGCGTGTGACGATTGAAAGTCGAAACGCCGTGCCAAGTGTTAATGAACTTAAAAAGTGTTTCAATTCCATTGAAATGGATATTATAAGATATGGAATGGGTTTAATATAAAACCAATAAGTAGTCCTAGCAAGACTTAAGCACTTGAACTTCGAGTTTGACTAAGAAGAAATATAGTGAGTCATAAGTCGAAAAGTTAACACAATTTAATTGACCATTGTGTATTTATTAATAAGAAAGATTATGAGACGTAGAGTAGAGTTTACATTACAATTACTATGTGTTGTTATGTGACTAATATTTGATGTGATTATATAATTGCGTAGGGCACGTGAAGTGCAGATAGCTGTAAGCTGTTAAACTGTTATTGGTAAACAACGATCAAGGCAAGTCTTTCGGTTCCTATTTTCTACGTGGATTTGATGAATTGTTTTAAATTACATGATATGTTATGCATGTTGAAATCATGAAATGTTAAAGTCAACATATGACTGCATTGTTTTGGCTAAGTAATGATGATTGAGCAAGGAACTCAATCTTTATATTTGTTATGTGAATTAAAAGCATGAATGCCATGTTACTTTAATGAGATGTATGTCGAGCATGTTATTAGGTGCTTTGTGATGCATGAAAACTGTTAGACTTTGCCGGGCTGTCGAGCTCACTCTTGCAAATAACCACTTTTGCAGGTCAAGATTTTAAGGTAAAGATACGTGCTATGTGAGTTATAGAAATCTATATTCACGAAGATTACTTATGTTTTATGAGAAATGTATTTCATATTTTGAACGTAACATGTTGAAATGTAAGTTGAGCTATCCAATGTATATGGATATTTAGTTATGATGTAAGACTTTGTATAGTCATTTTGTTGTAACGATTCATGATATAAGATTGAATCAAAGAGATGTAATGTAATGGTTGCGATTCAGGGCAAGAAAGAAGGAAATGTATAAAAGTTTTAAATATTCTGCAATTTTATTAAGTTTAACATCGAATAATGATGTATTATTTAGAGGTTGGATGTATGGTTAACGACCGAAGTCGAGATTTAAATTGTATAGATTTTGGGGTCGTTACATTGACTCTTTTGCCTTACTTGAAGATCCTTTGGAAGGAGCAAATTTAATTGGAACAATAGGAAGATGGGCAGAGGGAAATTCCTTTTGGACTTGACCAATTATCCTACTAATATCAAACTTATCCCACCATTTAATTAAGAAAATGTGGGAAACCATGGTGACTTGACTAAAAGTGGTAGAAGTAGAGTTCTTACTAGAAGAAGGAGATTGAAAATCTGACTCTATAATTGGCGTTAGAAAGTTATACTGCCATTTGAGGATCCAAGGAATTTTGTATTCACTAACAAATTACAGCAGTATTAGGATAGCTTCAAACTTTGAATTATACTGACTATGATTGCAGAAGTGACTGACTTGAGCTTTTAATGGCTTGGAAAATAGGTCGAATGAAGAACCAAATCTCGACCACCAAAGAAGAAACCAAAAGGGAATTTGACTTTTGAATTTGTGGTGGAATTGGATGAACCATTAATGACTAAAATATTGATTATGATAAAGGAAGATCTTGTTCCAGTCTTCCATGTAATCGAAGTAGTGGGGTAGCCAGGACATCACTTGGCTAGCTTTAAGGACTTTAAATTGGTAGGACCACCGGAGTTCTGAGGAACCTTGGACCCAATTAAAGCACAATCATGGATAGAAGAAATGAAGGTGTTTGAGGTCGCACAAGTGGCCGAAGCACAGAAGACGAGTTTTTCCATTTTCATGATGAAGGGCGAAGCTAATTATTGGTGGAAAGCCAATAAGGGACGAGCAGACGAAGGAGTTATTCCTTGGGACATATTTAAGGAGCTATTCCTTGAGAATTACATCTCAGAGAATACGTAACAGGATATGAAAGTTAAGTTTCTGGAACTGAAGCAAGGTAGTATGTCTATCACAGAGTACGCGACAAAATTTAACGAGTTGGCCCGATTCGCGTCACATCAGGTTGACACGGAGGCCAGGAAGGTAAGGAGGTTCGAATTAGGACTGAAACCATGGGTGCAAAAAGAAGTGGCTATATTAAAGATTAAGACTTACTTTGATCTTTTGGAAAGGGCTATCATTGCCGAAGGAGGCAATGAAGCCATCGTGCGATTCAAACAAGGGGGAAGCAGCGGAGGAAGCAACCCCAACAAGCGTAAATGGATGGAGAGCCAAGAAAAGTATGAAGTGCAACAACTGTGGGAGGAATCACTCGGGGGAGTGCATGAAGGGAAAGAGTGTTTGCTATCGTTGTGGACAACCAGGGCACATGGCTCCTAAGTGTCTGAATAAGCCGAAGGGAGGATGTTTCTCGTGTGGCGCCACAGACCATCAAATCAAGGACTGCCCAAAGAAAAAGGGCAATGCAGCGAGCGGCAACCGCAACAACAACAACAATGGGCTAAACATTGGAGGGCCAGTCAGTCAAGCCAACAGACCAATGGCACGAACATTCAATATGACCGTACTGGATGCGGTGGAGTCTAAGGACGTGGTGTCAAGTATCATTCCTATCAATGATATAGATGCATACGTGTTATTTGGTTCGGGTGCTACCTGCTCTTTTATTTTCGAAGAATTTGCTAAACAGTTAGACTTACCCTGTGAGAGATTAGAACACCCTATGAACGTAGAAGTAGCGAACAAGGAAATTATTCCCGTAAAATACATTCATAGGAATTGTTATGCCGAATTACGAGGATTTAAGCTCAAAGTGGATTTGATACTGATTCGTTTGGGGGAGTTCGATGTAATCCTTGGGATGGATTAGCTATCAGTTCATGGAGCAGTGATAGACTGTAAGAAGAAGTGTGTACACCTTAAGACTTCGAATAAGTCAAAGGTGGTATTTTATGGTAGTAAATCGCCGAGACAATCTCATTGTCTGACGATGGTGCAAGTGCAAAGATTGCTTAGGAAGGGTTGTATAGGTTATTTGGCTCATGTGGTTGATACTCGACGAGTCGAGGGTGAACTGAGTCAAATACCAATTGTAAGGGATTTTGTTGATGTTATCCCAAACGAGATTTCGGGATTGCCACCGGATAGAGAGATTGAGTTTGTTATTGATTTGGCACCAGGGACAACACCGGTATATAAAGTGCCGTATCGCATGGCACCAGTAGAGATGAAAGAACTAATGGCTCAATTACAAGAGTTGTTAGATAAGGGATACATTCAACCGAGCATATCACCGTGGGGAGCACCAGTCTTATTTGTAAAGAAGAAAGATGGGTCGCTAATGCTTTATATCATCCACGGAGTGTTGAATAAGGTCACCATTAAGAACAAGTACCTGTTTCCCAGGATAGACGACTTATTTGATTAGTTGAAGGGGCAAAGTACTTTTCGAAGATTGACTTGAGAACTGGTTATCACCAACTGAAAGTGAGGCCGGAGGACATTCTAAAGGCGGCACTCAAAACTCGATATGAACACTTTGAGTTTCTAGTAATGTCATTTGGATTGACGAACGCGCCAACAGCATTTATGGATTTGATGAACAGAGTGTTCAAACAGTATTTGGATAAGTTTGTTATCGTATTCATAGATGACATCCTAGTATATTCAGAGATGGTGGAAGAACACGCCGAGCATCTTCGGATAGTGTTGGAGACATTAAAGAGGGAGAAGTTGTATGAAAAATTCTCCAAGTGTGAGTTTTGGTTGCAGAGAATGCAGTTTTTAGGGCACGTTATCGACAAGAATGGTGTTTCAGTGGATCCAGCGAAGGTAGAAGTGGTTATCAACTGGGAGCAGCCAAAGACGCCGACAGAAATTGGGAATTTCCTAGGATTGGTGGGAAACTATCTAAGATTTATTCGGGATTTTTTGAAACTAGCATTGCCATTGACCAATCTTACCAGGAAGACAATTAAGTTCGCCTGGACGGAGAAGTGCAAAGAAAGTTTCCTAGAATTGAAGAAGAGGCTTAGTCAAGCACCTGTGTTGGCTTTACTGAACAACACAGGAGGATTTATAGTGTATAGTGATGCATCACACAAGGGTCTCAGTTGTGTATTGATGCAACACGATAGAGTCATTACGTACGCGTCACGTTAGCTGAAAGATTATGAGAAGGGATATCCGACTCATGATCTGGAGTTAGCAGCAGTAGTTTTTGCCTTGAAGATTTGGAGGCACTATCTGTATGGCTAGAAGTGTGAGATATATACGGATCACAGGAGTCTAAAATATATCTTCACGCAGAGGAAGTTAAACATGAGGCAACGTCGATGGTTAGAATTGACTAAAGATTATGATTGTGAGATTCTGTACCATCTAGGCAAAGTAAATGTAGTGGAAGATGCCTTAAACATAAAAGGTAGAGAGAAGTTATTGAAGTTGACCATTTAAGAAGAATTGGTGAGAGATTTCGAACGACTAGACTTGGAAATTAGGAATCAGATGGAGACCGACGAGCAATTATTTACAGTGACAGCGAGCCTGACTTTATTGGATAAGGTTAAAGAGGCACAAGAAAAGGATGAAGATTATAATAACATCAAAAAGCGATTAACTGAAGGTGATGAATTGAAATTTAAGATTGATAGCGCTGGATTGCTAAGATTTGAAGGAAGAATTTGGGTACCGTTAGTACTAGAACTGAGAGAGGAGATTTTGCAAGAAGCGCACAGTACGAGATACTCGATACACCCAGGAAGCACGAAGATGTACCAAGATTTGCGTCACCACTTCTGGTGGCCAAACATGAAGAGAGAAGTTACGGAATGCGTAAGTAGATGCCTAATGTGTCCGAGAGTCAAGGCAGAGCACCAACGACCAAGCGGGTTATTACAACCATTAGAAATTTCATAATGGAAATGGGAGCACATCACAATGGATTTTGTGGTGGGACTTCTTGCAACGCAGAAAGGGCACGACGCCATATGGGTGATTGTAGATCGTCTGACTAAGTCAGCTCACTTTGTGCCGATTAAGATTAAGTATAGTTTGGACCAGTTAGTCAAATTATATGTCAAGGAAATTATCTCGAGGCATGGGGTGCCGGTATCTATTGTATCAGATAGAGATTAGCGATTCACCTCAAACTTCTGGAAGAGTCTTCAAGAAAGAATGGGGATACAACTACGAATGAGTACCGCATATCATCCGCAGACCGATGGGCAAAGCGAGAGGACAATTCAAACACTTGAAGACATGCTCCGAGCATGTGTGATGGACTTCAAGGGTAGTTGGGAGGACCACCTTCCATTAGTAGAGTTCGCATTTAACAATAGCTATCACGCCAGTATTAGAATGGCACCGTACGAAACACTGTATGGGAGGAAATGTAGAACACCCTTATGCTGGGACGAAGTTGGAGAACGTCGACTGTTGGGAACAGAGTTGGTACAACGGACGGTGGAGATCATCAGGGTGATAAGAGCACGATTAGTAGCAGCTCAAGATCACCATAAGAAGTATTCGGATTTACATCGCAAGAAGAGATATTTTGAAGTAGGGACCTATGCATTTCTGAAAGTATGTCCCTGGAAAGGGAAGATTCATTTTGGGAAGAAGGGTAAGTTGAGCCCTAGGTTTATAGGACCGTTCGAGATTTTGAGGTGAGTCAGTGAAGTGGCATATGAGGTAGCGTTACCTCCTGAACTTGAGCACATTCACAACGTGTTTCATTTATCAGTATTGAGGCCATATAAATTGGACTATAAGCACGTTATCTCCTATTAACCAATTCAAGACGAGAAAGACTTATCGTACGAGAAAGTTCCTGTCCAAATGCTAGATAGGAAGGAACAGAAGTTGAAGAATAAGATTATCCATTCCGTTAAGATTCTCTTGAGGAATCACGCAGTCGAAGAAGCTACGTGGGAGCTAGAAGAGAAAATGAGAGCGAATTATCCTTTTTATTTGAGTAACCTTATTTTTGCAATTTCGAGGACGAAATTTTTATAAGAGGGAGGAATGTAACGTCCACGAATTTGAAACTCCTTATTTAATTAAATATGTGATTTAATTTTAATGAGTTAGTTTTGTGAATTTATTTAAACCTTATGTGGTTATTTGAATTTATGAAATGATTAAAGGAAATCACTAATAGTTATTTAAATTAGTAGACTAACCCTAAGAGTTTGATATCAAAGAATTGATAGAATTATTAATAATTAAATATTCAATTTATATGAATATAGTAGCAAGAGTTGAGCATATTGATTAATTACAATTATGAGTAATTAATTGATAATGTGTTAATTAATAATTATTATTGATTAAATAATAATTAATGTGTAAAAGATTAATAATTTATAAAATGATTATATGTGTACTTGATTAATTTGTGCAATATAGTAAACCTTTATTATATGGTAGTTAATTATATATTGTATATAGTACAAGGTGGCACATTAATATGTCTATATATTATATATATAGGCTATATAGTAAGAGTTATTTGCATTCATGTGAGTTGCATAATAATATTGTTATATGATATGAAGTATGTGGGTAAATATTCATGTATACCCTATTGACATATAATAATATCAATTGTTAAATTAATAATGATTTCATTAAGTTATTATAATAATAACAGTCATGGTAATTGAAAATGTACATAAATTATATGTATGTGCACTACTTGATATCTTGTAATTATGAAATACATTGTATGCCCTTTTAAATCATTATAACCTACGTTATGTGAAATGAATTGTGCATACATAATTTATAACCAAAGTATATATTATGTATATAAGGTATTAGCCAAGTGTGGTATTTCATTTTGCAAATGTTGAGAATTCTCTTGTCCCATAATAAGAGTCTCATTTCATCTTCCCACGTGAAAAGCTAGCAAGCCTAGTCTAGCTTCATCTCAAATTCACCAATCTAGATCAATTAGTGAATGGGGAGTGGGATTCATGATGAAGATTACCAACTCTCCCTTAACCCTTGTGCATTCTTGAAAGCCAATGGTTTGATTTGTGAGGTAATGGCATTATCTAGTTAACCATTCTTCTATAAATAAGACATTCATCTTCCTTATTACAATTGCTGAGAATTAGTTGCTAAGGAGGGAGTGTATTGCTACCCAATCTCTTCAAGAGGTATGAAAATCCTAATTGTGTTCTTAGTAAGGTTTTGTCAAATTCTTAGAAATTTCTAGAATTATTTGGCAATCAATGTGAATTAGCATGCTATTATGTGTTTAAGAAGTTTACTTATATGTTTGAACTCTCAAATGATGCTTTGGAACATGTTTGAAGCAAGTGAAACCAAGTTGGTTAAGGCTCTGCAAACAGAGTCTGCTTACTGTCTCTGATGCAGGCACGGCGCAGCTGCGCCCTAATTGTACTAGGGTGCAGCGCAGCTGCGCCAGACCTGCACCAGATCTGATATTTTCTGTTCAGTTTCTGTTCTGATAACTTGTTAGTATATGGTTAGAGCAAGCATGTAAACTGTTGTAACAAACACGTGTAAGCACATGCATGTGGTATGAACAAGTATATCAATGATTAACATAACACTTGTGGTTTTGAAAGGAAATCATAGTTTCAAAAGTAGACTTTGTCTCAAACCTATCATATGAGCATTCTGACTTTATGAGTAAGATAATATGGGTTATATTGTCATGAAATGCAAGACTAAAGTGATTGAACACACTAGCATACATGATTAAAAGTTAATACTATTTCAAAGATAAGAAACTTAAGGCTTTTCAAAGTGAACTTGACTAAGACCTTTATCTTATAAGATCTAACCATTTGAACATGCATGTGGCTTTAATATATGTTGTAAATGCATTAGAGTTACATGTTAAGATGCCTTGTATATGCTAAGTTGACTTAGTGTTAGATTTAAAGAAAGTTAGAATGAGAAAGCTAATGTAATCAAGTAATGAGTAAAGTATGTTATGACTATGCAAGCAAGTGTATTAGGATTCATTATGCCTATAAACATATTGACATGAACATCATTTGGTTAATGTATGGTTTTCACTTATTCACACATAGTCATGAAAGGGAAATTCTAAAATATGAACTATGTGAGTAAAGTATACATGAGTTGTCTATATACAAGCATGACTACTGAGTATTGGATGATCAAGTTGTAAGGCACAAATGATTACATGACTTTTGTGTTTTAATGACGTATAAAGTGTAAGTTAAACTTGAAGTAATGAATTCAAGTATGTCCATGTGTTATATGTGAACCTCTAGCATGTATGTATGTTAATATGTATGTATAAGGGTGTGTTAGCATTGGATTGAAAGCAGGATGCAAAGCTCAACCTTGGACTGGCCAAGGGGCAGCGCAGCTGTGCCGTCCCTAAGCCTGGACCAGGCGCAGCTGCGCCATTCTGCAGTCATAATTAGATTATGTTTTTGATCTGAAGTTTCATGGCATGCTTATATGATTATCTTACTTTGTAATATATGACCAATATGCTTTGTAATATGTTGAGAAGCATGCTATGTGATGACTTGATTCTTGTTAGTGTAAATGCATATTAGTTTACACATACTAATTGAAATGATCGACTTGTTAACGTAAGGTCGTTTCAACGCAAATTAATTAAAGCTAGAATTGTATTGTAGCTGAGTAAGCAGGCAAGAGTCCTAAACCCTTGCATTACTTTAGTTGACGCATATCGTAAACAAGTTTCTTTGAACTTCACTCTTTGATTGTGAAAGTTTCCTTAACCTTACTCAAATTTATATTGAGCAAGTATCCGAACACTATATTATTGTGTTGAAATGTTTCCTAGCTTACACAACTTTATTTGTTGTGAAAATTTCTTATCCTTCTCATATTGTATTGAGAAGGTTATTGTTGAATGAAAAGTTATTCATTTAAGCTTGAATCTTATTTCCAAGCATTCTATTAAGTGGTTTAATTACCTTATAATTATTCCACATCGATATTATTGATATTCGCACTTAGTGCACTTGAGTTCATACAGTCTTGGACTTGTACATCGTTTAAAGTTCTATAATTCTTGAACTATGTTAGATAGAGTCTGAACCTTTGTTGGTCAGACAAGAATATGAAGTTTTATAAAAGTTATCCAAACCTATTGAGGGTAATGATTTTTACACTGAAAGAACACACCTTTCTATGATAGGGGAGTACCAGGTATCTAATATAAGATACACAGAGCAGATTTAAATGTTATGTATTTACATGGTGTACGCGAGGTTGATCCCCTCAAGTACTTATTCTGTAGCCAGTAACCAAAGGGTCAATTGGCCATTGATTCTATTGGAGAGTTATAGTTCAAAGTCTATTTGACTAGCAGTTATTCTAAAAGTAATCATTATCTTTGTTTGCGATATTCATATTGTTGAATCCTTCATATATTCATATTATTGAATCCTTCAGATATTCATATTGTTGAATTCATTGTCAATTATTTTTCCATTCATCATGATATATCCTTATTGTTGTATTTAAACTTGTTGATCAAACTTGTTGCTCATCCTTGCTATATCATGAATTATATTGCAGCTAAGCCCGAGACCTCAGGAAAGGACAAGGGTAAAGGAAAGATGTAGAATAGTGACAAGGAGCAGATTTTCCTTATGCCTAGTTTGAAATTACTATTATGTAATATGAACGCTAATGTTTATTTTAAGGTATGTGTGTAAGATGATATTAAGGTTATCGTATCTTGGAACTAGTAACACCTTTTGAATGAACGACGTACGTTTATTATATTCCGCATTTTAGTTATCGTATGTTGTTTAGAGGTGGATGCTTGTATTTTATCGTGATGACCGAACCGGGGTCAGAGGACCCGAATTTGGGGGTGTCACAGGGGTGTCACAAAATCTCCCCCCCGACTCGCTTCTTCTAGTACGATTACCACCAGAGTGGTTACCGCTTTTGTCCGAATATTTTCCTCCCCGTTGGTCGTCATTGCTCCGATGACTGCTGCCACCGGTATGACCCTGGTTGTGGTCCCTCGATTGAATATACTCATTATCTTGCTCTAATAATTGAGCCCTGTTTAAAACATCTGAATATAAAAAAAAATTATGACAGATAAGATATTGCCGAATTTCAGGTTTTAGACCTCTCAGAAACATCCGCGTTATACGTTCCTCATTCTCTACCAAATGAGGTGCAAACCTGGATAACTCTGCGAACTTAGCCTCGTACTAGGACACAATCATGTTGTTCTGTTCCAGTCTAATAAACTCTACATCCTTCATATGACGAATACTTTCAGGAAAGTACTTGTCATTGAACAATTTCTGAAACGTTTCCCAAGACATATTGAGTCCTGCTGGCTGGGTACGCTTCACAGACTCCCACCAGTAGTCTGCCTGGAACATAAAGGTGGCGAATGGAACCTTCTGTTCCTCCGTGCATCCCAAGACATCAAATATCTTGGTAATTTATTTAACCCATGTTTTCGCCATGATCGGATCCTGCTTTCCCACAAATTTTGGTGGTCCCAACTCTTTGAACTGCTTGGCTGGGACAAGCAACGCGTTGCTATCATTTCCACCCGTATTTTGTACAGGAGTCTCCCTCGTTTGATTTTGTACGAACTGCAAAAAGCTTCTAAACATTCCATCATTCATCGTTTGTTCGGTAGTGTTGTTTACAGGAGGAATATTGCCTTCCTGTTACACGTTCCCCTGGTTGGTGATTAAAGGTGTCTCCACGGTCTCATTCACTCCATTGTTAACATTCTTAGCAGCCATTCTCAAATATTGCCATAAAACAAGGGTTAATTAAAGAAATTGACACGCCACATAATACCCCTATATTATGACCGACCAACAAATAAGCTTAGGTAGGACACACTAGCGAAGGATTTACTCGTCTCTCCCCTCCGAGTTCTATTCCCCGATCATCGCCAGAGACCATATCCTTAAGCTATGATACCAACTATGATGCCCCAAAAATAGGTATACATCACCCATTCTTTGTCGCCAAATACATGGTATAGAAACAACTACAACATCATTACTACACTTGTCGTGCAAAATATGACAACACATATACTGTGAGTTTAAATACAAATATTGTCTTCTAGATAATATCCACAGTCAAATAAGTCCTCATTAAAATTATTGAAACACTATTTTACAAAATAGTGAGGACAGCTAAAACAACTGACTGGAAACATCACTCCACACCCCGACTAGTTACCGCTATATTCTCGCATCCTGAGAAGAAAAATAGAATAAAAAGAAAAAGAGTGAGCTCAACTAGCCCAGTAAAGCATATTATGACTAAGATAATATACAACAAATTATCATTAGTCTTTAACACGGAAAATCTGATAGAATATAATAGACAACAAGTTTTAGATCAACAACTACAGCGGAAACAATAATCCATTATAAGAGTCAAGTAGAGAATGAATTCTACTATCTTCTAAGATTTAAAAATCCATCATCAATATTTTATCCATGTAACATCAATCAATATACATCTTGAATAAAATATTCATCTTTCCACTACAGGCCAAAGATATTTATTTGTATTACCAGTTGGTCATGTTCATCTCAACACCTGTTCATCTTTGCACTGTGGGCCAAAGATATTCATCAGTTAATCATTCATCTTTGCACTACAGGCCAGAGATATTCAGTAATATTATCATTTAGGACCGAGGTTGATGAAAAATATCTTAAGAAAAACGAATCCAGTGAGACAAAATGACAAATATTAGGGATTCGTACTAAAGTTTATCCAAGTTCAAAAATACTCTATAATAATCAATTGTGTAGTAGAATTCAAAAATAAAGATCAAAACATGGATACAATTAAAGATAGTAACCACAATAGACAACTTGGACAAAGAAAGAAAGATTTATTTTTCAGCAAATAGTGTCGTATTCGTGAATAGTACCATATATGTGAATAGTACCGTATACGTGAATAGTAATCCCGATACGAAAAGGTACAAATTCCACAATAAAATTCATACCAATATTTATGTATAATGATATTGAAAGAATAACATAATTTATAAAAAAAATAACACCCCTTACCTCAAAAGAACAGTACTTCCTGCTGAAATATCAGATATAAGGCTGAAGGAAACTTATACTGAATAGCAACTCTCAAAGTATCTAAATACTGACAAAAATACGCTCAATAATATAGAGAGAGAAAGCTTATGATTCTGGTGTGATTTTCAATTCTAACTAAGCACCCTATTTATAGGAAAATATTAGAACGCCAAAGCAGACTAACCTGCTACCTAATGGCTTTACCTACTACTATTCATGACCATCACTTTTGAAATAAAATTTTAGCACATTTCTCATCAACCAAAAGTGGGGCCCACCCATTCTAGAAAATTTCCAAAATATTTTAAATTTAAACAATAATCAGCAACTTCAATAATTCATAATAAATGGCCCTTTTATCAGAAAAATTTGAATCTCATGTCCATTCCATAGGAAATTAAATTCTCTATAACTTTGTAGATTTAAGTTTTTCCAAATTCCAAACGAAAAATGACCGAAATCCATATATGGACGATTTTCAATACATCTATTCCGACAAAAATACTGATAAAATACCTTAGCATTAAATCCTTCATTTATATCTACACAAAATAAATATTTCCATATCCATCCATATAGAATAAATATTTTCTTATCATATAAATCAATAATTAATTATTCACAAATAATATTATAAAATCACAATTACGACAACCAGGTCATTCCCAAGAAAGAGGGGGCTTTCCGATAAGGATTTCTCCTTACTAGCGCGCAATTAGGTGACCAAACCTCTCCTTAGACAGAACTTCCTTAGACATTGCCAATAATGCTATCTAATAATATTATTTAAATAATATGAATTATTGGTATGATAATGGAGATACTGTGCAGTGACAATTATTGAAACAACAATAATATAATATATCAACATAGCAATTATTGAATCAATAAAATAAAATATTGAACAGTAATTACTGTAACAATTATTGAGTAGTGCCTTCTAACGTAAGAATCAATAATCCAATAATACTGTGCAATATCGTGTGCTATTGTGCAACCACACGTATTACTGTACTTTAACAACCGGGTATTTCAACAGTATTAACGGTAAATACTACGTCGTTATTTATAAAAACTCAAACTTGTTGTTTTCTTCATCCGGCGATTTTCTGTTATGGGGCCCACAAATGGATGCACCGTCGTACGAATATTCCCCGACAGTAAGAATATTCCACGATCAAACGAATATTCCCCGGCAACAATGAATATTTTATAACCACTTACTTATTTTGCAAAATTTGCACATTTCACCCATAACCAAAGAATCATATCACTTAACGCTTCATTATTTCAAGATAAAGAATAAATAAAATTTAATTTTATTTATTAAAAAGTTGAGGTCTTACATAGTTACTATGATAAACCTAAATTATACGGTAAAAAATCTAAAAAATTTGATAAGAGTAAAATTGTTTGCCACAATTGTGGGCAAAAAGGACACTATAAAAATGAATGTAAAATAAAACAAAAGTTAATTTACGTTCTTAAAGTTTTTAATGAAAACCAATTTTTAGCTCTCTATAATTGAATTTTATGGTTAATTGTTGAATTTATGATGTTGTATATGTTTATTAAAATGTTAGTTCAATTATATATGATTTATATGTGTTTTAGAGTAATCAAATCCATGTAATTGTGTTTAATTGAAGTTTTATAGTTATAGAGTAAGAACATATGAATATGGCTTAAAAGTACAAAAAATTCATGCATCAATTGCATATAAATCGATAAATTGATGAATGATTATGTTTATACATGTAAAAATGAAAAGATCAAAACTTGTATAGACTAATTTGTTTGAAAAACAAGTTCGTAGTAGTTCATTTCGTTAAGAATGTCAAAAATGGAGCTTTTCCCAAAAACATCAAAATTATGGCTTTAAATCTTGTAATTTATGTGACTTAACATGCTAAAAGTGTGCTAGGAATATCATTAAATATTTCTGTCAAGTTTAGAACATATGGGTGAAATTGATTTCGTTGTATGTGTGAAATTTTGGCCTAAATTGGGCTTGTTCTGTGTTCTTCGTGAATTGCAGAAACAGAAACTTCTAAGAAGAACCGCTTAGCAGGCTTGTCTGCGCGCTGCAGCGCCACAGTGCCGCAACGCCGGTCTCCAGTGTAAATGGAGCACTGCAGCGCCGAGTCAAAGCTGCAGCATCGGGCCATAGGCTTAACAGAAGAGCTGCAGCGCCGGATCCCAGTTCATTATGAGGCGCTACAGCGCTGGTTAGCAGATTTGCCCATAAAATTTTATTTAATTGTTCAAGTCCAAAAAATGTGATTTAAACCCAATATAATGAACACAAAAATGTATTAAGCATACAATGTGATGTTAAAACTTGTTCTTAACATGCCAATAATGTTCCTAAGTGTTTAAATGATATGTCGAATGCATAGTTAACTCGTCATTCATGATTTCTAATAATATGTGAAAACTAATGTTGTGATGTGATTAATATAATCATAATCAGAGTATAGTGACAAGGGAAAGTACTTATGACATCGATTATGTTATAATTAACTAGTATTGTGAACGTAAATGGTATATAGGATTAAATTGAGGAACGTGAATAGTAATCATGTAATCTACGCATGAGGCAAGTTTCCTAAGCGTAAACTTTCATTTAGCAAATTTCCAAACCCTAATTTACATTGAGCAAGATCTTATTCTATATTATGTTATGATTGAGCAAGTTTTCTATTCCTAAACTTTATTATTGTTGAGCAAGCTTTTTATTCTTATTTCGAATCGTTCAGAGCTTAATCATTCAATTTCAAGATTTCAAATGAAATGTTCTAACCCATTTGAAGTATTACTTTTGTTATACAGTGTTCATTCAATTGTATAGAGTTAAGATTCAAACCTTGATTTGAGTATTGATTTCAATATTGTATTGAAACCTTGAATAGATAGTGAATCCTTATTGATTCAACTAATCCTTAATTAATGATTATTGAACTCTAAATTACCCTTTAGATCAATCCAAACCAAACTTCCTTCGATGCGGACTCTAATGTCAAAGATGAGATGAACAACATTGCTACAAGGGATTATATTACGCGATAACGTTAAGATGTTGTGCACACATGGTACATATGGCTGATCCTCCTAAGTAAAAGAAGTAACCCTCAGATGCAGTTTTGATTTCTGTTTTAATCTTGATTCAAAAGTCGAGCTTTCTTTTGGTTCAGTACCCATTGTCTATTCGCATGTTATTATTATTATTGTTATTGTTAAACTTGTGGGCAATTGTTGATCACTCTTGCATAATAACATTGCAACTAAGATTTAAAGAGTTGATGAGCCATCTACAAGTAAGGGTAAGGGCAAAGCAAACAAATGATGAAGACTAATTTATTATTTAAGAATGTTTATATTAAGACTTATGATGCGATGTTTAAGACTTATTTGTTTATGATATTTTCGTATTTGATGTATTAAGGTTAGATAATCTGAGATTTATTTGTTTAAGTTGTTGAAACCCTTTATTGGGAGGATTTCTATTTAAATTTTACTTGTTATCATTATTATTGGTAGTTAGATGTTAGTTATTTTGACAAGTGAACACCAAATCTGTGGCAAGTTTGAGTACTGGATTTGGGGGTGTCACATTCTTGTTGTATGATTCCTCCACCGGGAGGCAAACCCGTCGGTGTTTGATTACTAGACTCAATGGAGACTAATCCTACGAGGCTCAGGAAAGGCACCGCTCAGATCCACTCCAATTGAAAGATTGGATTAACTTCCCATCCAATAAATTGCGATAATCTGGGAACCTTTATGCCGAAAAGCCGCGAGAATAGCCTAAGATAGGCCAGCCTCTAATAAACCAAACGTGAAAGGAAGTCTCTTCATGTCTTTACCTTTTAATTGCATGTAATTACAATTCCATGTAAATTCCCAATTCCATAAAAAGAAAAGTAAATGTGAATATCATTTCCATGCCATATCAAAACCTGTCATGTTATACTGTCATCAAAACAACTAATGTTTGTTTTGCAGGAAAATATTAAAAACCATTAAAACCAAGACATTACATCAATCTATGTTGCTTATCAAGACTAAACTACCTACTCTTCGTGTAGGTAAGATACTTCCCATTACCAGATCAAAATATAAGAATGCATAAAGCCTATCCACCGACATGGCTGAAAGTGCCCAACACAATAAGGTTCTGTGTCTCGAAATGAGTTTGAGGGACTTAAGAATCAAATAGCAGAGTTGACTATCCTCTTGAAACAACAAAGTAAAAGCACTCAGGGACAGACAATGCCTACTCAACCAAGGTTATTCACATAAGGGGGCAGTTAGGATATTGACATAAAGATGGAAACCCCGATACCTGGACCTCATTCCAATAAAGGAACTAACAAAACCCCTAAAATCACAAATCTTACGGAAAACCAAAAAATTGGGGATATAAGAAAGAATGTCAAACAAATGGAGGAATCCATCTGGTCAATCAAAGGGATTGGAAACTATGGAAGTGTCACCTATTCAGATCTCTGCATATTCCTAAGTGCTCGATATCCTGAGAGATTCCAAGTCCCAGAGTTTGAAAAGTATAATGGGGCAGGAGATCCATATACATTGGCGAGCTGGGGTCTTATTCTGAAGATGAAGAATGCAGCTTTTTCAAAAGAGTCTCACTGGAGAGGCTAGAGCCTGGTATGCCCGACTGGACAATGTCAAAATCTACAACTAGGAAGAATTGGCCCACGTCTTTTTAAATCAGTATAGTTTTTAGTCGCAAATGGCACCGGATCGATACCAAGTGACTAAAGTCAAAAAGCGGAGTACTAAGTCTTTCCGAGAATATGCCCAAAGGTGGAGACGGCTGGTAGCGCAAGTCATTCCACCAATGACAGAAATTGAGATGGTAATGACATTTATTGATATCCAAGAGGCACCTTACTATGAGAGAATCCTAGCAGGCATATGAAAGCCATTCTCGGAGATGATCAAACATGCTAAAATGGCAGAGATGGGCTTGAAAGAAGGCAGGATTAAAGACTACACTGCCTTGGAAGCAGTCGTCGAGCATATACAGACTGTCAACTATGTTAGCGATCCTAAGAGGGTACCCGGTAAAGGTAATGAAGATGTATCCGTTGTCTTACAAGGGCAAGCTAGGAGACCAACCTATAGTCCCCTCATTGGAAGAAGCAAGGCAATCTTCAATTTCAACAACAGACTGCATTCAATCAATGCCAGGACAGAAACAAAAAATTTGAAAGAACAGAAAATTGGGTGCTCACTCCACTGGGCGATTCCCTTGAAAATATATTGGTGATGTTAATGAATCACAAGAAAATTACCAAACTAGCTCCACCTCTAGATCCATAAATCAAAAGACACAATCCAAGACAGAGGTGTGCTTACTACTCAGGATCTACGGGACACGATACACAAGATTGTTGGTCCTTAAAGCATAAAATTCAAAATCTAATCGAAAGTGGCAATATTGTGGTCCAACGACCTGACCGGCAAAATGTTAACATCAACCTTCTATTACAACATGATACAGAGGGAGTAAACATGATCGGGTCAGGAAGCGATGAAATGTATCCAAATCATAAGTACATACGAAGACGAATGATGGAGGAATACCCCCAAAGGAATATAACAAATATCCTAGAGGGGGAAAAATTAGAGCAATATAGGACAGTAAGTTAAAATTTGGAGACGATTCAGCATCAAGTAACTTTGTTAGCTAATCTAATAGTACGCCAACATCAGGTTACAAGGCAACTTTTCACTCAACTATCAGAAAACCAAGAGAAAAGAAAAGAGAACCAAAATTCAAGTCTATGTCCATCTAGGATGAACCAAATAAATAAAGAAGATTAAAGCAGGCTTAAAGGGCAAGAAAAGAGGATTGATAAAATTGTTAGAAGATCTTGCCAGGGAAAAAATCGCTCGGGGGAATGCAAATTCTCAAAGAAGAAAGATCAAACAAACTCCAAAAAAACACTTTTCACCACTTCATGAAAACATGAACTATGAAAGACCTGATCTCCCTTCATCAATGTGAGTATGTAGGCAGCCATCTATGGTTCGATCAAACGAAATAAAAGCACAAAAAATCCAAACAAACACTTCTCAAACTGATCAGCTCATCAAGAAGGAACTACGTAGACCTGATCTCCCCTCATCAATGGGAGTACGTAGGAAACCATCTATGGTGCGGTTTAACCCCTAAAAAAATTTCTAAAAACCCCTTCAACTAAGCTCAAACTTTAATAAATACTTTTAGCCATCAAACCAAAGCTTGAACTACGTAAGACTTGATCTGCCGAATACACGAGAGTACGTAGGCAGCCATTAGTAATGCGGTCTGACCCTCAAAAGAAACATCCAAACCCAAACATCAATCCCAAGACACCAAAATCAAACCTTAAAAGACTAAGCCTAAGAAAAAACCCTTAAAGTCAGCGACCCGTGTTGAGAAGACCCAACAAGCACTTCAATGCATTCCATCAAATCTAGCATAAGTCCCGAAAAGGAAGAAACATCGATACATCAAGATGACCCGCAACAGGGATGAAATGGCCATCATCATAAGATGCAACTCATCAGCAACTCATCGCTCCTGAAGTGAGAGAAGAATTGATCTCTTTTAACCTCCAGCAGTACATAGGAAACCATCATGGCGAAGTCTATCTCATACCTGATGACCTATTTCCCCAGCTCAAGGCAACAAATCAAACCTTACAGATCAAATCAATCTCGGGTGAAGTCATCACCAACCAAGCTGAGATCATAGGGCCAATTTAGTGGAGTCTGAAGGCCTCTCGACATCAATCATTAAATTTAAAACAATAACACAATGATATATCAAGCATGATCATCAGCAAGGACCTTCAAAGTGACACTCTCAATAACAAGTCTTTATCAAATCAGAAGAAAATCATCAAGGCTGAATGCGCCAACAAGTTAGGAACAACGATTGAGGGCATCAAAGCCCAAATCCACTACCTATTCACCATATGGTACATAGGTAAAAGCCTCTTGTGATCTTGACATCTTATCATCCCATATGTCAAAGCAACTATCCTAGATAACAAGTAAGGCTGGGGCAATTTTAGAATCGACAACAACCCGATATTAGGACCCTTACATCAAACAAGCTAACTCAACACTGGGACATTCATCGACCATCCTAAAAAGGGAAATGCACCAGTTGGCATCATCAGCATAATCCATCATCATCAGAACTTCCCTCATATCATCTCATTGGCGATTCGGTATGATCATTTTGGTATTTTCTAATCATACTATTCTCAGAATGAATAATCCACATGTGAGGTATGACTCTTTCATTTCTTTATGAGCTTTTAGTCTCCATTTACATACAATAGTGATAATATAAATGTTAAGTATTCTTAGAAAGAGGGTTTTGCTTAACTTATTATGAATGGGATTAATTCTGATAAGCATCAATGGAGCAAGAATCACGAAAACAATTAGAGAATTAAGATTATTCAACCTTTTGGATTGGGCATGACATCCTAGTGCAAAGCACTTTTTAGAATAGACTTGACCTTATATGTATGTTTGCACTTTGCGATTGCCCTGACTCTTAGTTGTGGGGTATGAAACAATGGAAATAATAATGGCAATTAATGAAAGATAAGTCGCTACCCTAATGTCTTGAATCTTGACCTAGGTTGCTCGAGTTATTAAGCCTGAGGGATGTCTTTACACATGGTACACTAAAGCCATCTGGTTTGGGAGTCATCGGCCCAACGCTCATTACATGGGTAACTTAGCGCCTAAGAAAACAAGCATTGAAAAAGAAAAGGTAAAACCAGAATAGATCCGAATTGTGGCCTAGATTATTCAAGTAATTAAGCCCGAGGGGTGTCTTTACACCTGGTGCCCTAAAGTCATCTAGTTTGGGACTCACCGGCCTAATGCTCCTTACATGGGTGACTTAGAGCCTAAGAAAAAGGAACTATCAAGCTCAGGCAAAGAAGCAAATAGAGTGATCGGCTGACTCGTCTTGAAGTATGGCCTTTATTACTCAACCCAGTAAACCCGAAGGGGGATCTTAGCACCTAATGCCCTAAAGCCATCTGGTTTGGGAGTCGTTGGTCCAAAACTCATTACATGGGTAATTCTGAATGGCTTAAGAAAACAAGACAAGTTAAGGGAGAGAAAAGAAAATTTAGAATCAAATTTTTTTTAAAGGCATAAAAATGAAACCCCTGCTAAGAGTTGCGTCACTCATAGTGCGTGTGTCATATGAAGTCAATTCCGCGAAGAATAACATCTAGAGCGAAGATGAAGTATCTCTGATATCAGAAGATTAGCCTTTTGAATATAATCCTACCATGAATAATGATCATGGATGTTTCAAAATTTTCTTACGATTTCATAACTCATTCAACTTCATAAACTTTTACTTCAAATGCCTTATTCACAAGAATGTACTAATCCTGAAGGTCGAGCCGTCAAGCTTTTGGCGCATTTTGTTTATTTGATGTGCAGGATATTGCTCACTCGCGACTTGGTCAACAAAGAGAGTTTCTCACATGAATCCTAGGCATCAATATGCGAAAGGGCTGGGGTATTTTCCAATTCTATGAAATGGAAGGAGTTTAAGGCGGGATCAAGCCTCTCATCAAAAGAAAGGGGAGAACTCCTGAAAGAAATCATGGCGACATAAGCTTACCCCTACAGAAGAAGGGGAAAATTCTTAAGAAAGTCCTTAACTCAAGAGCAGAAGCCCAGCGATAAAAGGTCTAGCGAATGAAATCTACACCATCAAACATGTCAACTTGTGTCAAGTCCTCACAAGTCGAGGCCTCTACACCGAAGTTCAAAGTTGGGCAGTGAAAGAACGGGCTGCACCCTCCAGGGATGTCAGCGACACTCAGGTCATCAGTCCAGTCAGGTAACGAATTAAAAGTACAAGGAAATGGGGCACAAGCACCCAACAACAAAAATAAACTCCAAATCACCTTAGAAAGGGTGAGGAAAGTTTCTACTTCAGACAATTTAAAATGTGCATCAACCAAGGATAATAGACTCCTAAGGATAAATCTAGATCATCACATCATGCATGATCTGCACATGTGCAAAAGCGCTACATCAGTGTACATCTCCATCAAGGTTTAGCATGCATCTCTAGTAGATTTAAATATGCGTGCACATTAAATGCCTAGATTAAAGAAAATTTTTATCGCAGACATCATTTGGTATTATAAGCCGTTAGGTGACAACTCCAGTGAAGCGTCAGGGAAGCCTGTCGATGACAACTGTTGAAAACAGTCTTCGGCAAGAAAAATCGATGATGGAATCTATTATAAAAACTTTCCCCAGAAAATATATTAAGCATCAAGCGGAGTGTGGTGAAATTAAGCCATTGAAAACTACTTTAGCAAAGATATCGGAGAAGGATCCGATATTATCAACCATTGGCATCAATCTAGCTTAACGTCAGGCAGAGTCTGGTGAAGTAAGTCGTTGAATATTACTTCAGCAAAGGTATCGAAAGATCCGGTATTCAAAATCATTGGCATCAATCTAGCATAACATCAAGGAAGTTCAATGATGAAAGCTTTGTATGCCACTGTTCGAGTGGGAATCAAAAAAATTTGGTGAGTCTGCGTAGTCAACTACGAGCAGGGTAGGCTCTGTTGTTAACTACTAGTATGGTAGGCTCCATAATCAAACTACCAGTAAGGTATGCACCATTATCAACTACCAGCAGGGTAAGCACCGTTGTCAACTACCAGCAGGGTAGGCACCATTTTTAACAGCAAGCAGGGTAGGCATCGTTGTAAACTACCAGCGTATACATCGGGAAGGTTGGATGATTTCATAATGTCATCCCCATTCGAGATGTAGAAAACATCTCAATTTATCTTCATCAAACAAGTATCGGTGACACCGATAAAAAACCAAACCGTTAGAGTCAACACCAGCATAGGCATCAGCAATAATCAGAAATGGTAAAGAAATTTGCGATGTGGGAAGTGTGATTTGAGATTTGCAAAATGCGATGTGCGAGTTGCAAAGTGCAATAGACCAAAAGCAAAGTGCGGAGTGCGAAATGTGATTTGCGATTTGCAATTTACAAAGTGCAATTTGCAAATTCATCTTAACATTCATCATAACATCTATTGCATTGTGATTTGAAACATTAAATGTACCTTGCCATATTTCTAAGTGTCTAGTAATCTTTATCATGTTCATTCCATTACATTGTATAAACATGATAAAGAGGGGCATCTGTAGACACTCAAAATTTTGTTTTCTTGTTATTAACTACGTAGGAGGGAAAAAGCATCCTTTTCACACTTCAAATGTGATGCCGCCAAAATAGGTCCACACGAACCCATTCTGAGTCGCCAGATATACGATACATAATTCAAATACAAACTTCATTTATATAACTGCTAAACTATCGTGCAAAATATGACAACATATAAACTGTGAGTTTCAATACAAATAATAGTACTCACGCTCTAAATTAATGATACTCTACATAAAGGTACAATCAGATGTTTGTTAACTAAGTCACGCGTGAGCAATGTCCTGCACATCAAAAGAATAAAATGCACCAAAAGCTTAACGGCTCGACCGTCGAGATTAGTACATTCTTGTGAATAAGGCATTTGAAGTAAAAGTTTATGAAATTGAATGAGTTATGAAATTGCAAGGAAATTTTGAAACATCCGTGATCATTATTCATGGGTAGGATTATATTTAAAAGACTTATCTCCCAATATTAGAGATACTTCATATTCACTCTAGACGCTATTCTTCACAAAATTGACTTCATATGACACACACACTATTAGTGACGCAACTCTTAGCAGGGGTTTCATTTCTATGCCTTCGCAAATTTTTCTTGATTCTAATTTTTCTTTTCTCTTTCTTAACTTGTCTTATTATCTTAAGCTATTCAGAATTACCCATGTAACGAGTTTTGGACCAATAAATCCCAAACCGGATGGCTTTTGTGGCATTAGCTGTTACAACACCCCTTCGGGTTTACTGGGTTGAGTAATAAAGGTCACACTTCAAGACGAGTCAAGTGATAACTCTGTTTGCTTCTTTGCCTAAGCTTGATAGGTCCGTTTTCTTAGGTTTTAAGTCACCCATGTAAGGAGCGTTGACCGGTGACTCCCAAACTAGACGACTTTAGGGCACTAGGTGTAAAGACACCCCTCGGGCTTAATTACTTGAATAACGTAGGCCACGATTCGTATCTATTCAGGTTTTACCTTTTCTTTTTCAATGCTTGTTTTCTTAGGCGCTAAGTTACCCATGTAATGAGAATTGGGTCGATGACTCCCAAAGTAGATGGCTTTATAGCACCAGGTGTAAAGACAACCCTTAGGCTTAATAACTTGAGCAACCTAGGCCAGGATTCAAGACATTAGGCTGTCGAATTGTCTTTTATCTTTTCATTAATTGCCATTATTTTTGCCATAGCTTCATACCCCACAACTAAAAGTCAGGGCAATCGTAAAGTGCAGACATGCATATAAGGTCAAGTCTATTCCAAAAAGTGCTTTGAACTAGGATGTTTTGCCCAATCAAAAAGGTTGAATAGTCTTAATTCTTTAATCGTTTCCGTGATTCTTGCCCCACGGACGCTAATCGGAATTAATCCCATTCATAACAAGTTAAGCAAAAGCCCCTTTCTAAGAATACTTAACATGTATATTATCACTAATGTATGTAAATGGAGACTGAAAGCTCATAAAGAGATGAAAGAGTCACACCTCACATATGGATTATTCATTTTGAGAATTGTATGATTGGAAAAGACCAAATGATCATATCGAATCGCCAGTGATATGATATGAGGGATGCTCTGACGATGATGGATCATGCCGATGATGCCAATTGGTGCATTTCCCTTTTTAGGATGGTCGATCAATGTCCCAGTGTCGAGTTCTCCCTATTTCTGACATTGTCCCAGGCTTGTTTGATGTAAGGGTCCCAATATCGGGTTGTCGTCGATTCTAAAATTGCCCCAGCCCTGCTTGTCGTCTGGGATAGTTACTTTGATATATGGGGTGATAAGATGATAAGATTAAAATAGGCTTTTACCTCTGTACCATATGGTGAACAGGTAGTGGATTTGGGCTTTGATGACCTCAATCATTGTTCTTGACTTGTTGGCGTAATCAGTCTTGATGATTTTCTTCTGATTTGATAAAGACTTGTGATTGAGGGTGTCTTTTTGAAGGTCCTTGCTGATGATCATGCTTGATATATCGTTATTTTGTTGTTTCAACTTTGATGATTGATGTCGAGAGGCCTTCGAACTCCACTAAATTGGCCATAAGATATCAGCTTGGTTGGTGATGACTTCACCTTAGTTTGATTTGATATGCAAGGTTTGATTTGTTATCTTGATCTGGGGAAACATGTCATCAGGTATGAGATAGACTTCGCCATGACGATTGCCCATGTACTGTTGGAGGTTAAAAGAGATTAATTCTTCTCGCACTTCAAGAGCGATGAGTTATTGACGAGTTACATCTTATGATGATGACCATTTCATCCCTGTTGTGGGTCGTCTTGATGTAACACTGTTTCTTCCTTTCTAGGACTTGTGCTAGATTTGATGGAATGCATTGAAGTGCTTGTTGGGTCTTCTCAACATGGGTCGCTGACTTTGAGGGTTTTTTCTTGGGCTTAAACTTTTAAGGTTTGATTTTGGTGTCTTGGGATTGATGTTTGGGGTTAGAAGTTTCTTTTGATGGTCAGACCGTATCACTAATGGCTGCGTACGTACTCCCGTGTATTCAGCAGATCAAGTCTTACGTTGTTCAAGCTTTGGCTTGAAAGGCTAAAAGTATTTATTGGAGTTTGAGCTTGGTTAAAGGGGTTTTCGGATTTTTGTAGGGGTTAAACTGCACCATAAATGGTTGCCTACGTACTACTATTGACGAGGAGAGATTAGGTCTACGCAGGTCTTGCTTGATGAGCTGAACGGTTTAAGAAGTGTTTGTTTAGGTTTTTTGAGTTTTTATTTGGTTTGACCGCACCATAAATGGCTGCCTACATACTCCCATTGATGAAGGGAGATCAGGTCTTTCGTAGTTCATGCTTTCATGAAATGGTGAAAAGTGTTTGTTTGGAGTTTGTTTGACCTTTCTTCTTTGAGAATTCCCCCGAGCAATATTTTCGCTGGTGAGATCTTCTAATAATTTTATCATTCCACTTTACTTTTCCTTTAAGCCTGCTTTAATCTTCTTCATTTAGCTGGTTCATCCTTGAGGGATATAGGCTTGAATTTTGGTTATCTTCTCTTTTCTCTTGGCTTTCTGATAGTTGAGTGAAAAGTTGCCTTGTAGCCTGATGTTGGCATACTATTAGATTAGCTAAAAGAGTTACTTGATGCTGGATCGTCTCCAATTTTTGACTTACTGTCCTACATTGCTCTGACTTTTCCCCCTTTAGAACATTTGTTCAATTCCTTTGGGGGTATTCCTCCATCCTTCGTATGTACTTACGATTTGGATACATTTCTGTGCTTCCTGACCCAATCATGTTATCTCCCTCTGTATCATGCTGCAACAGAAGGTTGGTGTTGACATTTTGCTGGTCAGGTCGTTGGACCACAATATTGTAACTTTTGATCAGATTTTGAATTTTATGCTTTAAGGACAAATAATCTTGTGTATCGTGTCCTAGAGATCCTGAGTAGTAAGCACATCTCTTGCTTGGATTGTGTCTTTTGCTTCCTGGATCCAAAGGTGGAGCCAGTTTGGTAATTTTTCTTGTGATCCATTCACATCACCAATACATTTTTAAGGGAATCGCCCAGTGGAGTGTGCACCCAATTTTTTGTTCTTTCAAATTTTCTCTTTCTGTCCAGGCATTGAAGCCTGTTGAAATGGTAGATTGCCTTACTTTTTCCAAATGGGGGGGGGGAGGGGGGACTATAGGTTGGTCTCCAAGCTTGCCCCTGTAAAACAAGGAGTACATCTTCATTGCCTTTAGCGGGTACCCTCTTGGGATCGCTTGCATAGTTGCCAGTCAGTATATGCTCGACGACTACTTCCAAAGCAGTATAGTCTTTAATCTTGCCTGCTTTAAAGCCCATCTCTGCAATTTTACCATGTTTAATCATCTTCGAGAATGGCTTTCCTATGCCTACTAGGATTCTCTCATAGTAAGGTGCCTCTTGGATATAAATAAATGTCATTACTATCTCAGTTTCTGTCATTGACGGAATAACTTGCGCTACCAGCCGTCTCCACCTTTGGGCATATTCTCGGAAACATTCAATACTCTGCTTTTTGACTTTAGTCACTTGGAATCGATCCTGTGCCATTTGTGACTGAAAATTGTACTGATTTAGAAAGGCGTAGGTCAATTCTTCTCAGTTGTGGATTTCGACATTGTCCAGTCGGGCATACCAGGCTCTAGCCTCTCCAGTGAGACTCTTTTGGAAAAGCTGCATTCTTCATCTTCAGCATAAGACCCTAGCTCGCCAATGAATATGGATCTCCTGCCCCATTATACTTTTCAAACTTTGGGCTTGGAATTTCTCAAGATATCGAGGCCCTAGGATTATGTAGAGATCTGAATAGGTGACACTTCCATAGTTTCCAATCCCTTTGATTGACCGAATGGTTTCCTCCGTTTGTTTGACTTTCTTTCTTATATCCACAGTTTTACGGTTTTTCCTGAGATTTGTGATTTTAGGGGTTTTGTTAGTTCCTCTATTGGAATGAGATTCAGGTATCTAGGTTTCCATCTTTATGTCAATACCCTGACTGCCCCCTTGTGTGAATAACCTTGGTTTGGTAGGCATTTTCTGTCCCTGAGTGCTTTTACTTTGTTGTTTCAAGAGGATAGCCAACTCTGCTATTTGATTCTTAAGTCCCTCAAACTCATTTCGAGACACGAAACCTGATTGTGTTGGGCACTTTCAGCCGTGTCGGTGGATAGGTTTTATGACTTCTTATATTTTGATCTGGTAATGGGAATTATCTTACCTACATAAAGAGTAGGTAGTTTATTCTTTATAAGCAACATGCATTGATGCAATGTCTTGGTTTTTATGGTTTTTAATATTTTCCTACAAAACAAACATTAGTTGTTTTGATGGCAGGATAGCATGAAAGGTTTTGATAGGGCATGGAAATGATATTCACATTTACTTTTCTTTTTATGGAATTGGGAATTTACATGGAATTGTAATTACATGCAATTGAAAGGGAAAGACATGAAGAGACTTCCTTTCACGTTTGGTTTATCAGAGTATGACCTATCTTAGGCTACTCTTGCGGCTTTTCGGCATGAAGGTTCCCAAATTATCTGGGAAGTTAATCTGATCTTTCAATTGGAGCGTGTGACACCCCCAAATCCCGGTACTTCATTTCCTCAGGATTTGGTGTTCACGTAATCAAAACATTCATTTGTAACTACCCAATTATAATAAAATTGAATAACAAAACCTGCCCATACATGATTAAACTTAAATAAATCTCCCAGGTTAACTAACCTTTACAAACAATCATTCATGCGGAAAATTAAAATAAACTCCATTACAATCTTTAAACCAAGTCTGAAAATAAACTATTCAACTATTACAAGTCTTCAGCATTGTTTCGTCTTTCCTTTCCCTTTGCTGGTACTAGGTACATCACCAGTTTCAACCTTAGCTGTAAGAAATTTTACAGGCAAGAGTGAGTAAACAAGGCCCACTTGAAATAATAATAATTAAATCATTAAACTTTTACATCATTTGTCAACATTAAGCTCAATAGAATTTAACAATATATTCTATTAACTTTTGGAAAGCTTTAACCTTTACTGAGGGTCTAATGACCGCGAATCATGTCCACAGTTATAAGTAATTTTTCAACTTAAACTTTAACAGTCATAAGACTATAAGGACTTCACGTAATTAGGGGGATCAACCCTTCGTACAATGTATTGTGCACAATCATTTCAACGCTAAGCGTAACCTCTTATAAAAGAGTTGTTCTTCTCAGTATTTAGAATACAAGTCCGTACCAAAGTGAGTTTGGTTTGGATACATCATGGGATAATTTAGAATTCAACGGTAATCAACTAAGGTTTAGTTGATTACAAACGACATAACTGTATACTATGGAATAATCATAGTTTAATTGATGTTTATAAATTGACATCATGCTTTAGGGATAATCTAATAGCATACAATTTGAATAATTATAACCTACCTTGCTTGAACAATAATAAGACAAGGTTAATTGAATAATAAACATCCACAACATGTATATAATTGTACATGCTAAACCACAAGTTAAGTACAAGAATAACTTGCTCCAAATAAATTTATACCATTATATGATAATCGAAATTGAAACAATAATTAGTTCAATAACACCAATGATTAGAAAACTTATACAATAAAGAACTTGCTAAATATTAAAAGTTAAGGCTTAGAAACTTGCTCAATGTAAAAGGTAGGTTTAGGAAACTTGCCTTTAGCACAAGCTACACTTTTACCACTTGAATTGATACCCTAAACATATGTCATATTGACATAATTAGTCCTAACCAACATTGTACATTTATATAAATAATTACATTCATCATATGGGTTGAATTACCCGTTCACATAATCAATTATTTTTCAAGTAGATAATACTTAATAACATGATAGTTCATAGTCTAATCATACTGAAATTATCATTTAACATTATTATGATAAACACATAACATTTATTTTCAAGTTTTGTACATTTAAACAAAACTGTCAGACAGTTCTGCCAAGCCGCGCCGCGGCGCCACAGTTTGTACTGTGGGTCGCGCTGCGGCGCTGAGTCGGCGCAGCGGCGCAGCGATTATACTATGAGCCGGCACTGCGGCGCAGTGATTGTGCAACAGGCCGTGCTTACGTCATGGTGATGGAGCTGCGGCGCAAGCAATGAACTACTGAACCGCGCCGCGGCGTGAACTGTCAGCGTCGACTGACAGCTTCGGTAACCATGAAAGAAAAAGCCAAATTGGCCAAAAAGCTCGAATCTAATAGACTGATTATCATGAAAATTGCATATGGACATCATATAAACATATTGTGAGTACTCCTAACATGTTTCTATCCATCAATTAGCACAAACATCAATTATACAACACCCAATTTTAATGTTTTTGGCAAAAACACCATTTTTGATATTTTCCATGAAATTCAACACTGTGATTTTGTTATTCAATCAAAACAGAAATTTCCAAGCATCATGATTATGATTTTTCATACTCTAGCAATTCTTATAATCAATTTATCAATTTAACAACAATTAAAACCTTAATTTCTATTTTAAAATAGCCATACTCATATATATATTTCATATGAACACTGTGATAAATTTTCTTCATAATTTGCATACATACATAAATAAATTAATTATAATCATACATACATTCAAGAAAAATAGTTTTACAACAACAATCATCATCTAAAGCTATATACATAAGAAATTCATCATCCATAATTATTTACAGAGAATTTTTTTTTTTAGAAGAAGAAGAAAACTAGACTTTTTAAGAAAAAGGTTAAGCTCCTACCTTTGATTGAAAAGTTGATGGCTACTTTTGACTATCAATTACTTTTCTCCAATTCCTTTCTCAAACCTTCAAGGAATTCTCTCAAGTTTTATTTCCCTTTTCTCTTTTCTTCTTCTTCTTCTCGTTTCTTTCACTGAGTCTTTCTCTAGTTTACGTATAATAACATAACGTATGTAATAATAGATATATTTAGTATAGAATTTAACTGACATCAGTTATCTTATTTTGAAAATCAAAAGTCATAAGGCTTGTTTGGTTAAGCTTAATAAAAATAACCTATTAATCCTTACTCCTTGTTTGGTAAATTGAATTAAAATATAATAGATTAATCCTTATACCTTGTTTGCTAAAATCCTAATAGATTAAAGACTTATTATGCATTAAGCCTTGTTTGACAAAACTAAATTAAACCATTTTTAATTTATTTTAATAACTCCTTTATAGCAAGGTTATTAGTCACACCTTTATTAAATTAATAAATCAATTAAATATTAATCTATTAAATTACTTTAACACATAAACAATTATAATTCTTTTTACAATTATAATTTCATTTAATCAACTAATATTTCAAACTACAATTTCTCATTTAAATATTATTATTTATTTAAAATCATTATAAGCTCTCTAGCTTATTAAATTAAACTCCATTATTATAAAATCTCATAATAATTAATTTATTTAGCTCCTTAATTATTTGCTCAACAAATAATTAATTAAATCACATCAACTCAAATTGCCATATAATTCAATAAATACTTAATATTGCCAATAAATATTTAATATTTAATATTTAATTATTTATTCAACAAATAATTAAATAAACCACATCACTCAAATTGAACAATTATTTATTCAACAATAACATATCCATTAAATACTTAAATAAATCAATAAATATTTAATATCACACTTTAAAATTATGGAATGTTACATCATTCCCTCCTTACAAGGATTCTGTCCTCAGAATCACAATTCAAACAAATCATTCGTTACATTCTTCCCTACTTACAAAGATTCTGTCCCCAGAATCGAAGACACAGATTAAACAAATAACTAAGGGTATTCCTTCAATATTTTCTCTTCGAGTTCCCACGTAGCTTCTTCAGCGTTGTGGTTTCTCCATATCACCTTCACAAAAGGTATCACTTTATTCCTGAGCACTTGTTCTTTCTTGTCGACTATTTGGATAGGGACCTCTTCATAAGTCAAATCTTTTTCGAACTGCAAAGGCTCATACTCGATCATATGCTTGTAGTCGGGTTTATATGGTCGTAACACCGAAATGTGAAAAACATTATGAATATTTTCCAACACTGGAGGTAGAGCTACCTCGTAAGCCACTTCTCTCACTCTTTGCAGCACTTCAAAGGGTCCAATAAACCTCAGACTTAGCTTTTCCTTTTTACCGAAACGAATTTTCCCCTTCCAGGGAGAAACTTTTAAGAATACAAAAGTTCCTACGTCAAATGTACGATCTTGTCTGTGTTGATCAGCATACTTTTTCTGTCTGTCTTGAGCTGCGACCAGTCTTGTCCTGATGAGTTTGACAACATCATCAGTTTGTTGTACCAGTTCTGGTCCTAACAGTTGGCGTTCACCGACTTCATCCCAACACAGTGGGGTTCTGCACTTTCTGTCGTACAATGCCTCGTAAGGTGGTATGCCGATGCTCGCGTGATAACTGTTGTTGTAAGAAAATTCCACCAATGGTAGTTGATCTTCCCAGCTTCCTTTAAAGTCCATGACACATGCTCTCAGCATATCTTCCAATGTCTGAATTATTCGTTCGCTTTGGCCATCTGTTTGTGGATGATAAGACGTACTCATTCGCAACTGTGTTCCCATATATTCTTGTAGTCTCTTCCAGAAATTCGATGTAAACCGCATATCTCTATCAGACACAATTGATACTGGCACTTCGTGCCTCGAAACGATCTCCTTAATGTACAATCTTGCCAACTGATCAAGATTGAATCTAATCTTTATTGGTAAAAAGTGTGCTGATTTCGTCAGTCTGTCCACTATTACCCAAATCGCATCGCATCCTCTCTGAGTAGTTGGAAGACCCACCATAAAATCTATCGTGATGTGTTCCCACTTCCATTCCGGTATTTCTAATAGTTGGAGTAATCCGCTGGGTCTTTGATGTTCGGCTTTTACTCTCTGACATGTCAAGCATTTCGCTACGCATTCAGCAACATCTCTTTTCATATTTGGCCACCAAAAATATCGGCGCAAATCCTGATACATTTTCGTGCTTCCTAGATGAATTGAATACTTTAAGCTATGAGCTTCAGTCAGAATTTCTTCTTTTAGCTCTAGCACTGCTGGAATCCAAATTCGTCCATCGAACCGTAGTAAACCTTTGGTATCGACCTTGTATTTTACATCTCCGCCTTCACCCAAATTCTCTTTGATTTTTCCACACTCTTCATCTTGTAATTGAGCAATTTTCACTTTGTTCACTAAAGTTAGATCAACTTCTATCTGGAATAGTTGTTCGTCAGATTCTTTTGGAAATTTGATTTTCAACTCCAATTTTGTCATTGCTAAAATGAGCTCCTTTTGAGTTGTTATCAGCATCAACTTCTCCCGACCTTTCCTGCTTAAAGCATCTGCAACTACATTCGCTTTACCCGGATGATAAAAGATCTCACAATCGTAATCTTTTATTAATTCCATCCACCTTCTTTGACGCATGTTCAAATCCTTCTGAGTGAAAATATACTTCAGACTTTTGTGGTCTGTGTAGATCTCACATTTCTCTCCATAAAGATAGTGTCTCTATATTTTTAGAGCAAACACCACTGCAGCCAATTCCAAATCATGAGTCGGATACCCTTCTCATAATCCTTCAATTGTCTTGATGCATAGGCAATAACTTTGCCGTTCTGCATAAGAACACAACCCAACCCTTTATATATACCACAAAATTTCCTGTATTATCTGGCAAAGTCAATACAGGTGCCACACTTAACTTCTTCTTCAAATCTTGGAAACTCTCTTCGCACTTCTCCGTCCAAATGAAATTTACAATTTTTCTTGTCAAATTTGTTAGCGGAGTAGCTATCTTAGAAAAATCTTAAATAAATCTTCTATAATAACCAGCCAGTCCCAAGAAACTCCTCACTTCCGACGGTGTTTTTGGTTGTTCCCAATTGATTACTGCTTCCACTTTCGACGGATCCACTGAGATCCCATCTTTGTCAATCACATGCCCCAAAAATTATACACGGTCGAGCCAAAATTCGCACTTAGAGAACTTCGCGTACAGTTTTTCCTTTATTAGTGTCTCCAATGTCAGACGTAAGTGTTCCACGTGTTCTTCTTGAGTTTTGGAATACACTAGAATGTCATCAATGAATACCACTACAAACTTGTCTAGGAATGGTTTAAATACCCTGTTCATCAAATCCATGAACGCAGCAGGTGCATTGGTTAAACCAAAAGACATCACCAGAAACTCGTAATGTCCATACCGAGTTCTGAATGCCGTTCGTGGTATATCCTCCTTTCTTACCTTCAATTGGTGATAACCACTTCTCAAATCTATTTTCGAAAAGTACTTAGCACCCTTCAGTTGATCAAACAAGTCATCTATTCTTGGCAACGGGTATTTGTTTTTAATAGTGACTTTGTTTAACTCCCTAAAATCAATGCAAAGACGCATTGACCCGTCCTTCTTCTTCACAAATAAAACTGGCGCTCCCCACGGCGATACGCTTGGTTGAATATATTTCTTGTCCAGCAGCTCTTGCAACTGAACCATTAGTTCCTTCATTTCTACCGGAGCCATTCTGTACGGGGCCTTCGATATCGGTGCTGTTCCCGGTACTAAGTCGATCACAAACTCAATTTCTCTGTCAGGCGGAAGTCCTGGCAAATCCTCTGGAAAAACGTCTTCGAATTCCCTCACTACTGGTATTTCTTCCAGCTTTACCCCCTTCTTTTGAGTATCGACTATGTAAGCTAAATAGCCCACACAACCTTGACTCAACAATTTCTTGGCCTGCATAGTCGTCAGACATTTCATTTGTCTAGGCGACTTGCTACCATAAAATACTACCTTTGACGGAGTCATAAGGTTTACACACTTCTTTTGGCAGTCAATTACCGCTTCGCATTTAAACAACCAATCCATTCCCAAAATTACATCAAATTCCCCCAGTCTAATCGGAATCAAATCTACCAACAAGACATTTTCCTTAATGTTCACCCTACAGTTCTTGTATACGAATCTAACAGGGATTATTTCCTTATTCGCAATTTCTATGTTCAAAGGAAAATTCAGTTCTTCTCTAGGCAATTCTAACCTCTTAGCAAATTCATCAGATATAAACGAGCAAGTAGCACCCAAATCAAATAATACATATGCATCAATATCATTGATTGGGATAATACTTGAAACTACATCCTTTGATTGTACAACATCTTGCACAGTCATGTTAAAGGTTCTGGCTGTGGGTTTGATTGATGCTGCAGGTCCTGTAATAGCCCACGCACCTCCGTTGTTATCTCCTTTGCTTCTGGTTGTCACTCCCTCCTTCGTCTTAGGACATTCACGAGCAAAGTGATCCTTGGATCCGCACGTGAAGCACGCATTCTTCTTTGATTGAGTGCAATTTGGGGCGATGTGACCCTCCTGGCCACAATTGTAGCAAACTCGTTTTCCCATCAAGCACGCACCCTTGTGAAACTTTCCACATGTCGCACATGCTTCAAACTTTTTGTTCTGCTGGTTACCTTGCTGGTTTCCAGTACCCATACTCCCATTCCACTTCCTCTTGTTGTTGTTGTTGTTGTTATTGTTGTTGTTATTGTTGTTGTTTCCACTGCTACTACCACCATTCTTCACCTCATTCTCATTCTTCTTCTTCTTTTGTTCCTGGTTAAATTTTGTCACCGCCTCGCCTCCACCTTCAGCGAGTACTGCTTTCTCCATCACTGCTGCAAACGTCTTCAATTGGAATAGGGAAATCCTACTGTACAACCATGGCTTCAGTCCCTGTTCAAACCTCTTCGCCTTACGCTCATCTGTGCTAACCTGATATGGCGCAAACCTCGCCAATTCATTGAATTTTGCGGCATACTCAGATACCGTCATCGTCCCTTGCTTCAGTTCTAGAAATTGTACTTCCAGCTGACTCTTCGAACTCTCCAGGAAATAGGTCTCAAAAAACAACTCCTTGAACCTATCCCAAGTCATCACTCCTGGCCCTTCACGAGTTTTATTAGCCTGCCACCAATAACTAGCTTTTGCTTTCAACATGAACGTTGCGAAAGCAGTCTTCTGATCATCCCCTACCCTAGCGACATCGAACACCTTCTCTATCTCCATAATCCAGGTTTGTGCTTCGACTGGATTCATGGACCCACGGAATTTAGGTGGTCCAACCGCCTTAAACTCCTTAAACGTTGTACCTTGGTTTTGAGGTTGATTCTGCAACGCTCCTGTCAGTAGTGTTACTAGTTGTTGAACGGGATTCGCATCAACATTGTCGTTATTGTTAGTTCCTTCAGTGGTTCTCTGTCGTGTTGGCTGACGTCTGGGAGGCATTTTCTGTTAAAATAAAACATCTATTAGACCATTACTCAACTTCTTTAAGTATTTCTAATTAACTTGCCTCTATAAAAGAAATACCCACATAGCACATAACACTTTGAACAAAATAATAACATTTATTTATTCATAAACTTTCTGAAAACATAACACAATAGCATCTCTGTTATCTACATTCCTTTCCTGAACTACAAATGTTTCAGGACAACATCATTATTATCATATCCCATGGTTACTTAACACTAGGGACTTACACATTATTTAATACTTATTATGTACATTACCGACACATTTTCTACGATGATCTATTAAGGTACTTCGTAGCCCTATCACGTTCTTCCTCCATGACTCGAAACATTGTTCTGCGATCTAACACGAATGATGGCAGCGTCTCGAACTGAATCGGATATCCCATGACCCGATCTTGAGCTCGATTAATTGCGGTGTTAAATACTTTATCCATCTCTTCCATCTTCATCCTCTTTGCCTGCACGTCTCTCGCTGCTCTTCCAGTTCATTGATAAGCTTCCTCGTATGCATCTTCAGCTCTTGCCCTCTTAGCAGCTTCTTCTCTCAGCTTGCTCTCCAGTTCAGCAACCATCTCGATCAATTGTTCTTTCTCTCCTTCAGTCTGTATTAATTTCTCCTCGGCGTTAGTCAGTCGTTCTTCACGATCCAGAATCTCATCGTCCTTCTGTGTCATTGCAGTCTATTGTTCAGCTACTATCTCTTGCAATTCCTCAACTGTATCCTGAAGTTCCACGTTGCGGTCATGCACCTCATCGTAAATACGGCCTGTTATCGAGTTAAGTGGATTCCTTTCTTCCTCATCCTCCTCATCTGTCTCCACATCATCCTCCTCATCTTCAAATACTGTGACCAACGGGGCTAACTCCCGTGGCAGTAGTTGTTCCCAAACTACCTGAATGTCGTGAGGCTCCTCCTCTATAGGCATTTGAGGTCCCTCCTCCCTAGCCTGACAGGATTCTCCGACATTAGTCATCCTGACAATAAAATTTTAAAGTTTTAGTTATTAATCATTCTACTCGACACTCGTGAGCACATAAGTTATAAACACATAAGCACATAAGTGTTTTATTACTTCTTTCTTAAAATTCGATAAGAGTTATCTCCACTATCTTTTCAAAGGTTACTTCCTAAGGTTTTTTTTTTCCCCACCTAAGGTTCATAACCTAAAGCTTTGATACCAACATGTGACACCCCAAAATCCCGGTACTTCATTTCCTCAGGATTTGGTGTTCACGTAATCAAAACATTCATTTCTAACTACCCAATTATAATAAAATTGAATAACAAAACCTGCCCATACAGGATTAAACTTAAATAAATCTCCCAGGTTAACTAACCTTTACAAACAATCATTCATGCGGAAAATTAAAATAAACTTCATTACGATCTTTAAACCAAGTCTGAAAATAAACTATTCAACTATTACAAGTCTTCAGCATTGTTTCGTCTTTCCTTTCCCTTTACTGGTACTAGGTACATCACCAGTTTCAACCTTAGCTGTAAGAAATTTTACAGGCAAGAGTGAGCAAACAAGGCCCACTTGAAATAACAATAATTAAATCATTAAACTTTTACATCATTTGTCAACATTAAGCTCAATAGAATTTAACAATATATTCTATTAACTTTTGGAAAGCTTTAACCTTTACTGAGGGTCTAATGACCGCGAATCATGTCCACAGTTATAAGTAATTTTTCAACTTAAACTTTAACAGTCATAAGACTATAAGGACTTCACGTACTTAGGGGGATCAACCCTTCGTACAATGTATTGTGCACAATCATTTCAACGCTAAGCGTAACCTCTTATAAAAGAGTTGTTCTTCTCAGTATTTAGAATACAAGTCCGTACCAAAGTGAGTTTGGTTTGGATACATCATGGGGTAATTTAGAATTCAACGGTAATCAACTAAGGTTTAGTTGATTACAAATGACATAACTGTATACTATGGAATAATCATAGTTTAATTGATGTTTATAAATTGACATCATGCTTTAGGGATAATCTAATAGCATACAATTTGAATAATTATAACCTACATTGCTTGAACAATAATAAGACAAGGTTAATTGAATAATAAACATCCACAACATGTATATAATTGTACATGCTAAACCACAAGTTAAGTACAAGAATAACTTGCTCCAAATAAATTTACACCATTATATGATAATCGAAATTGAAACAATAATTAGTTCAATAACACCAATGATTAGAAAACTTATACAATAAAGAACTTGCTAAATATCAAAAGTTAAGGCTTAGAAACTTGCTCAATGTAAAAGGTAGGTTTAGGAAACTTGCCTTTAGCACAAGCTACACTTTTACCACTTGAATTGATAACCTAAACATATGTCATATTGACATAATTAGTCCTAACCAACATTGTACATTTATATAAACAATTACATTCATCATATGGGTTGAATTACCCATTCACATAATCAATTATTTTTCAAGTAGATAATACTTAATAACATGATAGTTCATAGTCTAATCATACTGAAATTATCATTTAACATTATTATGATAAACACATAACATTTATTTTCAAGTTTTGTACATTTAAACAAAACTGTCAGACAGTTCTGCCAAGCCGCGCCGCGGCGCCACAGTTTGTACTGTGGCTCGCGCTGCGGCGCTGAGTCGGCGCAGCAATGAACTGCTGGACCGCGCCGCGGCGCGAACTGTCAGCGTCGACTGACAGCTTCGGCAACCATGAAAGAAAAAGCCAAATTGGCCAAAAAGCTCGAATCTAATAGACTGATTATCATGATAATTGCATATAGACATCATATAAACATATTGTGAGTACTCCTAACATGTTTCTATCCATCAATTAGCACAAACATCAATTATACAACACCCAATTTCAATGTTTTTGGCAAAAACACCATTTTTGATATTTTCCATGAAATTCAACAATGTGATTTTGTTATTCAATCAAAACAGAAATTTCCAAGCATCATGATTATGATTTTTCATACTCTAGCAATTCTTATAATCAATTTATCAATTTAACAACAATTAAAACCTTAATTTCTATTTTAAAATACTCATACTCATATATATATTTCATATGAACACTGTGACAAATTTTCTTCATAATTTGCATACATACATAAAGAAATTGATTATAATCATACATACATTCAAGAAAAATAGTTTTACAACAACAATCATCATCTAAAGCTATATACATAAGAAATTCATCATCCATAATTATTTACAGAGAATTTTTTTTTTTAGAAGAAGAAGAAAACTAGACTTTTAAAGAAAAAGGTTAAGCTCCTACCTTTGATTGAAAAGTTGATGGCTACTTTTGACTATCAATTACTTTTCTCCAATTCCTTTCTCAAACCTTCAAGGAATTCTCTCAAGTTTTATTTCCCTTTTCTCTTTTCTTTTTCTTCTTCTCTTTTCTTTCACTGAGTCTTTCTCTAGTTTACGTATAATAACATAACGTATGTAATAATAGATATATTTAGTATAGAATTTAACTGACATCAGTTATCTTATTTTGAAAATCAAAAGCCATAAGGCTTGTTTGGTTAAGCTTAATAAAAATAACCTATTAATCATTACTCCTTGTTTGGTAAATTGAATTAAAATATAATAGATTAATCCTTATACATTGTTTGCTAAAATCCTAATAGATTAAAGACTTATTATGCATTAAGCCTTGTTTGACAAAACTAAATTAAACCATTTTTAATTTATTTTAATAACTCCTTTATAGCAAGGTTATTAGTCACACCTTTATTAAATTAATAAATCAATTAAACATTAATCTATTAAATTAATTTAACACATAAACAATTATAATTCTTTTTACAATTATAATTTCATTTAATCAACTAATATTTCAAACTACAATTTCTCATTTAAATATTATTATTTATTTAAAATCATTATAAGCTCTCTAGCTTATTAAATTAAACTCCATTATTATAAAATCTCATAATAATTAATTTATTTAGCTCCTTAATTATTTGCTCAACAAATGATTAATTAAATCACATCAACTCAAATTGCCATATAATTCAATAAATATTTAATATTGCCAATAAATATTTAATATTTAATATTTAATTATTTATTCAACAAATAATTAAATAAACCACTTCACTCAAATTGAACAATTATTTATTCAACAATAGCATATCCATTAAATACTTAAATAAATCAATAAATATTTAATATCACACTTTAAAATTATGGAATGTTACAGAGCGGATCTGAGCGGTGCCTTTCCTGAGCCTCGTGGGATTAGTCTTCGTTGAGTTCAATAATCAAACACCGATGGGTTTGCCTCCTAGTGGAGGAATCATACAACATGCATGTGACACGCCTAAATCCAGTACTCAAACTTCCCATAGATTTGGTGTTCACATGTCAAAATAACTAACATCTAACTACCTATAATAATGATAACAAATAAAATTTAAATAGAAATCCTTCCAATAAAGGGTTACAACAACTTAAACAAATAAATCCCAGGTTATCTAACCTAAATACATCAAATAAAACATCATAAACAAATAAGTCTTAAACATCACATCATAAGTCTTAATATAAACATTCTTAAATAATAAATTAGCCTTCATCATTTGCTTGCTCTGCCCTTGCCCTTGCTTGTAGATGGCTCATCAACTCTTTCAATCTTAGCTGCAATATTATTATGCAAGAGTGAGCAACAATTGCCCACAAGTTTAACGAATCAAGATTAGAACAAGAATCAAAAGTACATCTGAGGTTCACAAGACCATGCACTATGTCCCAGGTTACCAAATATTTCTACTTTAAACCTTTAATAGACATAAGACTATACAGACCTTACTTCTCGTACTTAGGTGGATCAGTTATACGTACCATATATGTGCACAATATCTTAACGCTATCACGTAATATAATCCCCAGTAGCAAGGTTGTTCATCTCATCTTTGACATTAGAGTTCGCACCAAAGGAAGTTTGGTTTGGATTGATCTAAAGGGTAATTTAGAGTTAAATAATCATTAACTAATGATTAGTCGAATCAATAAGGATTCACTATATATTCATGGTTCAATACCATATTGAAATCAAAACTCAAATCAAGGTTTGAATCTCAACTCTATACAATTGAATGAACATTGTATAACAAAAATAATACTTCAAATGGGTTAGAACATTTCATTTGAAATTTTGGAATTGAATGATTAAGCTCTAAACGATTCGAAATAAGAATATAAAGCTTGCTTAACAATAATAAAGTTTATGAATAGAAAACTTGCTCAATCATAACATAATATAGAATAAGATCTTGCTCAATGTAAAGTAGGGTTTAGAAATTTGCTCAAAGAAAGTTTAGGGTTAGAAAACTTGCCTCGTGCGTAGATTACATGATTACTATTCACGTTCTTCAATTTAATCCTACATACCATTTACATTCACAATACCATTTACATAATCAATGTCATAAGTACTTTCTCTTCTCACTATACTCTGATTATGATTATATTAATCACATCACAACATTAGTTTTCACATATTATTAGACTTCATTAATGACAAGTTAACTACGCGTTCAACATATCATTTAAACACGTAAGAACATTATTGGCATGTTAAGAACATGTTTTAACATCACATTGTATGCTTAATACATTTTCATGTTCATTATATTGGGTTTAAATCACATTTTCTAGACTTGAACAATTAAATAAAATTTTTTGGGTAAATCTGCTAACCGGCGCTACAACACCCCAGAATGAACTGGGATCCGACGCTGCAGCGCGGCCCTAGCGTTGCAGCGCGACCCTAGCGCTGCAGCTCTGTTGTTAAGCCTATGGCCTAGCGCTGTAGCTTTGACTCGGCGCTGCTCTATTTACAATGGAGACTGGCGCTGCGGCACTGTGGCATTGCAGCGCACAGACAAGCCTGCTAAGCGGCGCTGCTTAGCAGTTTCTGTTTCTGTAGTTCGCGAATAACACAGAACATGGCCAATTTAGGCCTAAATTTCACACATACAACGAAATCAATTTCACCCATATGTTCTAAACTAAATAGAAACATTTAATGATATTCCTAACACACTGTTAACATCTTAAGTCACATAAACAACAAGATTTAAATCCATAATTTTGATGTTTTTGTGAAAAACTCCATTTTTGACATTCTTAACGAAATCAACTACAACGAACTTGTTTTTTAACCAAATTATTCCATACAAGTTTCGTTTTTTTTCGTTTTTACATGTATAAACATAATCATTCATCAATTTACTAATTATTATGCAATTGATGCATGAATTTTTTGTACTTTTAAGCTATATTCATATGTTCTTACTCTATAGACTATAAAACTCCAATTAAACATAATTACATGGATTTGATTACTCTAAAACACATATAAATCATATATAATTGAACTATACATTTTAATAAACATATACAACATCATAAATTCAACAATTAACCATAAAACTCAATTACAAAGAGTTAAAATTTGGTTTTCATGAAAAATTTTAAGAACGTAAATTAAATGTTTTGATTAAGAGATTACCCTTGATTTCTCTGCTATGATTAAGCAAGAAGATAGGAAACTTCTTCAATTCTCTAACTCCTTCTTCAATCTCACTAACTCTCAAATTCTCTCTTTTCTCTCTGTGTTATGCTCTCCAGGGTTGCAAACATGAACTGATGCATAACATAAACTGATGTTAAATGGCGCAACATGGGTAGCGGTTAAGCACACCCTGGCCTTAACTACTCCCATATTGTTAAGGCCATGTTTGGTTTGTTACTTATTTGTTCCATTTTCTATTTATTTTAATTAACTTATTTATTATATAGTTTATTTGTCACACTTTAATTAATCAAATAATATTATTTAACTCAATTAAATAAAAGACAACATTACCAATTAAATCACCTCATCACATAATTAAAATTCTCATTTATTATTTATAATTAATCAATAAATCTCTAATTAATTATAACAACATTAAAATTATTTAACAACTCATTTAATTTAATTATCCCAATTAAATTTACACTTTGAACTATAAAATTATTCTACATTAATTTAATCAATGTGACACACTTAAATAAATTAATCTACTACAATTCCATCAAATAATTATTTAACTCAATAATTAAATTAACAAAATATTTATTTAATTCAATAAATATTTAAAAATTAATTACAAAACTCTCGTTCGTTATATCTTTCCCTCCTTAAAAGGATTCTGTCCTCAGAATCACAATTCAATTAATTCGACCCATTACATTCTCCCCCTTACAAAGATTATGTCCCCAGAATCGCTACATACAGATTAAACAAATAAATGAGGATAATTTTTTATCATTTGTTCTTCGAGTTCCCACGTAGCTTCTTCAGTGTCGTGGTTCCTCTAGATTACCTTAACGTAAGGTATTACTTTATTTTTGAGTACTTGCTCTTTCCTGTCGACTATCTGAACATGAACTTCTTTATAAGATAAATCTTTCTCAAATTGTAGGGGTTCATATTCGTAACGTGCTTTTAATCGGGCCTATACGGTCGTAAGACAGAAGCATGGAAAACATTATGGATATGCTCTAATGTCGGAGGTAAGGCTACCTCATACACGACTTCTCCAATTCTTTGCAAAACATCACAGGGTCTAATGAATATCGGGCTCAATTTTTCCTTCTTACCAAATCGGATCTTTTCCTTCCAAGGAGACACTCTCAAGAAAATGTAGCTACCATATTCAAATTCTCGATTATGTCAGTGTTGATCAACATATTTCTTTTGCATGTCCTGAGCAGCTATTAATCTTGTCCTGATCACCTTGACAATCTGAACAAGCTATTGTATCAATTCTGGTCCTAGCAATTGATGTTCGCCAACTTCATCCCAACATATTGGGGTTCTGCACTTTCTGTCGTACAACGCTTCGTAAGGCGGCATGCCAATACTTGCATGGTAACTGTTATTATAAGCAAATTCCACCAACAGTAGATAATCATCCCAATTTCCTTTGAGGTCCATGATACAAGCTCTTAGCATATCCTCTAATGTCAGTATTATCCTCTCGCTCTGGCCATCTGTTTGAGGATGGTATGTTATACTCATTCTCAATTGCATCACCAAGCATTCCTGTAGTCGCTTCTAGAAGTTTGATGTGAAACGTGGATCTCGAACAGAAACTATAGACACCGGAACACCGTGCCTTGAAACAATTTCTTTCACGTAAAAATTCACCAACTGATCCAAGTTAAACTTAATCTTGATCGGTAAGAAATGTGTCGACTTCGTCAGGTGGTCAACAATAACCCAAACTGTGTCAAAATATTTCTGAGTCATTGGAAGACCTACCAAAAAATCCATCGTGATATGTTCCCACTTCCATTCTGGTATGTCTAATGGTTGTAACAACCCACTTAGTCTCTGATGTTCTTCTTTAACTTTTTGACATGTCAAACACTTGCCACACAATTGGCAACGTCTCTCTTTATATTCGGCCACCAAAAATGATGTCGGAGATCCCGGTACATCTTCGTACTTCCCAGGTGAATCGAATACCGTGAATTATGAGCCTCGCTCAAAATTTCCACATTTACCTCTAATACATGTGGAACCCAAATTCTTTTCTCGAACCTCAATATCCCTTTGTTATCGATTTTGAATTTCTTTTCCTCTCCTTCAGATATTCTTTTACCGACTTTCTCACATCCCTCATCTTTGAGTTGTGCTTCCTTAACCCTATCCACCAATATTGGACCAGTTTCCATTTGGAATAGTTTTTCGTTCGACTCTTTCAAATATTTCACTTCCAATTCTAGCTTTGCCATCGCTGAAATTAGTTTCTCCCGATCCTTTCTACTTAAGGCATCGGCAACAACATTCACTTTACCCGGATAATATAAAATCTCGTAATCTTAATCCTTTATTAACTCCGACCATCTTTTCTGACGCATGTTTAAATCTTTATGTGTGAAAATATATTTCAGACTCTTATGGTCTATATATATCTTACATTTCTCCCCGTGGAGATAGTGCCTCCATATCTTCAAAGAAAACACAACTACATCCAATTCTAAATCATGAGTTGGATACCCCTTCTCATAATCCTTCAGTTGGCGTGATGCATACATAATGACCTTGTCGTTCTGCATAAGCGCACAGCCTAGTCCTTTATGCGATGCATCCCTATACCCCACGAAATTTCATGTGCTATCCGAGAGAGACAACACAGGTGCCGTACTCAACCTCTTCTTCAGCTCTTGAAAACTTTCCTCACATTTTTCCGTCCAGATGAACTTCACTGATTTCCTAGTAAAATTCGTCAGTGGAGTCGCAATTTTAGAAAAATCTTGAATAAATCTTCTATAATAACATGTTAGTCCTAGAAACTCCTTACTTCCGGCGGTGTCTTTGGCTGATCCCAATTCATCACAGCTTTAACTTTCGATGGATCTACTAAAATCCCATCCTTGTCAATCACATGCCTAAGAAATTGCATCCGCTCTATCCAAAATTCACATTTTAAAAACTTAGCATACAACTTCTCTCTTCATAATGCCTCTAATGTCACCTTCAAATGTTCCACATGATCCTCCTTGGTCATAGAATATACCAAAATATCGTCGATGAAAACCACCATGAATTTATCCAAAATGGTTTAAACACCCTATTCATTAGGTCCATAGACGCTGCAGGAGCATTAGTCAGACGAAATGACATTACCAGAAACTCGTAATGACCATAACGAGTCCTGAATGCTGTCTTTGGTACATCTTCTTTCCTCACCTTCAACTGATGGTACCCACTTCTCAGATTTATTTTTGAGAAATGCCTAGCTCCTTTCAGCTGGTCAAACAGGTTGTCAATCCATGGAAATGGATACTTATTCTTAATTGTGACCTTGTTTAATTCTCGGTAGTCAATGCAAAGTAGCATTGACCCATCCTTCTTCTTAACAAACAACATCGGTGCTCCTCACGGTTATACGCTAGGCTGAATATATTTTTTGTCTAACAGTTCTTGCAGTTACCCCATTAATTCTTTCATCTCTACCGGAGCCATGCGGTATGGGGGCAGTTCCCGGCACTAAGTTATCATGAATTCTACTTTCCTATCTGGCGGAAGTCCTGACAAATCATCTGGAAATACGTCTCCAAATTCTCTAACGACAAATATCTTGTGATGGCCCTAGAATTTAGACAATTTATTAGAATATTAATTGATTAAATTAAGGTTGAATAATAAGACCCAGATTAGAAAATAGGCATGAATTTAAAAAATTTTGTGAAGGACTTGGATGATTTGATACATTGTAAGTGATGGTCTAATAGTGAGGTATATGTTTGGTGTATACTGATATATGTGATTATGTGCTAATAAAGAATGTTAGTATGTAAGATTATACTAACCTTAAAGATAAATTTTATTATCTCAAGTTATTAATTATTTTAAACCTAATTGAGACATGTCTCATTGGGTTATGAGATTGAATGCATAAAACCAAACATTTTAAATTCTAACTTGGATGGAATGGAAACCCTAAGTAACTAATTAGGGTAAAATAAAATTAAGGTTTTGGGTCATATTAGTTTACTTAGCCCAAACAATTAAATTGGAAGTCCAAAATAATTAAAAGAATGGCCCAAGCTTAGCCCACTTGAAGAGGGGTATTTTGATCATTTGTTTAAGGTTAATTTGGCATAAAAAATAAATCAATAAGGGGAAATAAAGAGGGGAATAGCCAGCCCCTAATGGGGCATAATGGGGAGACAAATTTTATTTTAGTAGCTTGTCCCATTGGTTATAAGCTACCAAATCCAAGCTATGTGTCACTTGGTAAATTAGTCCAACACTTTTATTCACATATGCAAGTAATCCAAGGCTAGCAATCAAACTAATGGGTAGCTACATTCCTTGCATTATTACACTAAACAAAATCCAATTCTTCACTTCTCTCTCTCATTTTCTCTCTCACTTTCGAAGTTGCTAAGAAAAGAAAAAAAAAACAAAACACTAGAGAGACAAAGGGGGCTGTAGATTTTGGCAGCCATAGGGAGTCTAGGAGGGGTCTTGGATTTTCATACAACTTAAACTCATAAGCTACTTTGAAGGATCAAGAAGGCTTGAAAGAAGAAAAAGGTAAGAATTTGAAAATTTTCAAATTTTGTGCTCTCTTTTGTTAGATCTTTATGAACCAAGTAACTTTTGTTTTGGATCTTTAAAAACTCATGATTTACATGAGTATTGGTATTTTATATGTGTATCAAAATATTTTTGAAATCAAAAGTTAGATCCAAAGTGAGAAAATCAAGTTTTGTACCAAAAGGTTTAAGAAAAAGCTTTCCTTTGTATGTTATATATATTTTTATATTAGATTCTTTGGGTTCATGTGGTAAATGGTTTAAAACATGTTAGCATGCTAGATACATGAGTTAAGAGCAAAACCCCTTTGGAATCACTCAAATATATTAAGAAATGAACAAGTTATGAATTAAATCCCAAACTACCCTAACTGTTGAACACAAGCTACTGATCAGTCAATTCTGTCCATTTTTTCCGGGATCAAAACAGAACCAAAATGGATATTTGATACATGGAAACTATAGTTTAGGAAAGTACGAATCCAACGATACCTATTGGACCTAAATCCGATGTGTAGATTTTGTTTTATAAGCGTTTCCGTTAAGGACCCCAAATCCAAAAAATGAACCAATTGTTGAAGAAAACCTTTCGGACCAGTCACTTTGGGCGTGATTTCCGGGAACTAGACAGATTGGAATTTGGTGTTTGATAAAAGAAAACTATAGTTCAAAAAGATACGGATCCAACGAGTCTGATTGAGCCTCAATCAGAGCTGTGAATCTCAAAATACAAGCATTTTCTGTAAAAGACTACAAAACTGAAATTGTTTGCAAGGCACGTAATGGTCAATCGGTAGTGACCTATTTTCAGGGTGTTATACTGGGCCAAATTGACTGTTTCTTGAGCCTAAAACGTAGCTCGGGAAGTCACGGTTCTAACGATACCAAGTGGCCCCAAATTGGACTTGTAGATTTCCGTCTACAAGCGTTTCCGTGGAGGACCCCAACTTTAGGCGAAAATTATAGAATAAATAGAAAATAAATATTAGAAATTCATAATAAAGTTTAAAAAAAAATAATTATTTTAAAGCCTAAAAATGAATTTTTTTTAATTTGAGATATATTTCATTAATATTTTAATATTTTTTGAATATTAATGTTATTTAATTTATTTTATTATTATATTAAATAAATTGCTTAAAAATAATTTTAATACTTTAAAAATCATTTGAAATTATATTAAAATGTTAGAAAATATTTTAAGTTATTTTGAATGACTTTTAATATTTTGAGATGAATTTCATAAATAAATTAATATTAATGTTGATAAATTTATTTAATAATTATATTAAATAAATTATGAAAAAATAGGTTTAATGTTTTAAAAATCATATAAAAATGATTTAAAGGTTTTAAAAATATTTTAAGTTATAAAACATAACTTTTAATATTTTGCCTTGAAATACATTAATATTTTAATATTAATGGCAGTTAAATAATAATGGTTTTAAATGTTTTAAAATCATTTAAAGGCAATATTAAGGTATTAAAAATACTTTGAGATATTATAAATAATTTATAATATTAGCTTGGGTATTTCATTAATATTTGATATTAAATAAATATTAATGATAATGGAATTACGTAGTATTTAAATCATATAAATATGATATTAATTATTGAAAAATCATTTTAAATAATAATAATTATTTAAAAATTATTATGAGCCTTTGAAAAATATTTTGACTGATTAATAAATTATTTAAGATAATAGTTAAGCATTTAGGCAGAGTCTTGTTAGAATTAGGCTCGGTAATTATTTGATTAGGCAATCGGGATGTCGAAATAGTACCGAACTCAACTAAACTGAAATAGTTTGACTTTATAATAGGTTCTTAAGTGTTTTATTGACTGATAAGAATATGTGCTAATGTGTTTTGGTTATTTTATAACTATAATTAGTAATAGTTATTGTGATGATATTATTCTAATTTGGATATCGACATTATTAATATTAGGTATTCAGACAAAGCTAAATAGAATGCGTAGCAGTAGTCAGCGATAAAGGCAAGTTTCCTAACTCGAACTCGAGTTGATTATTGTATAATATGTTTGTTGCCTCCTTTTTACTTTAACAAAAAGGAATCTAACTCATGCAAGCATACATGGGTCAACAAGTAGTACATAGTAAGAAAAGTATCAGTCCACGGAGAAAGGTTTTAAATCTAAATTACCATACAGCAACTATATCACTATTTTTATATGCTTAAACGAACAATTCACAATTATATTTAATTCTAAATTTAATTTATGAAATGAAAATATAGTACTAAAATAATGTAATCAAATTTGGAAAAGAATGAGATTCTAACTTCATTTAATATTTCATCTAAACTGAAACCATCATGTAATGTTTAAATATTTATCATGGAAAATTAGTCAAGAGCACAATAGTGGACATAACCATTTTTCAATGAACTATAACCAATTCACATAACCTCCACAAATGATAGAAATCATGTAAGCAACACTATTAACAAAATCACTATATGTCTATGTGAAATTGCAACAATAATGAATTAAAGTGCAAGCTCTTTTCATGACTACACACGGTGAAACGGTATATGTCTATCCGGTTCACGAATCACAAAGCTTAACAAATCAGCCTCATAAACATATGCCATTATGATTTAATCCATACTCACATTTCATTTTTCAAATCCATATAAGTATACAAGGTGAACGGTGATCAAACATTCATTTATTACGCTCAATCATAATGGTTAATCTAATGATAAACATACAACACTACAATCAGATATATAAATTTAGATTACATATCAAAATCTATTAAAATCCCATAATGGAGTTTAGTTCATTTCTGAACCAAAAGCCTTTATTGGATTAAAACAACACATGGAATTAAGCAATACAAATAAGAGATGTAAGAGAAATGATAAACAAATCTGTTAAACCCAGTTGCAAAATCTGTTCCAAGCTTGTTCCAATTCACCAATAATCTCCAGAAATGAAACTAATGATTATTGAATAACAAAGATGAAGAGAGGATATAGTAATGTACCATAAGATGATCAAAACCTCTCTAGCCTTGTTAAAACTTAATAACCCTAATACTCCTATGAAAACTGATAAAAAAACTCACCAGATACACGTCTGGTGCCAACCATATCGTTTAGTTAAGCCTAAAGCGCTCAAATTTCAAATTACAAAAAGTCAACAAAACTGACTGTAGAAGACTCGCGCGGGGCGTGAGATTATACTGCAAAACAGGCGCGGGCACGCGATAGGTTTGTCTGACGATATCTTGGCGCGGGTGAGCGATATTCCTTCATTGTTGGGGCACGGCCGTGCAGCTGCATAATCTGCCTCTGTCTTGGCTTAGGCGCGGGCGCGCTTGAAGTAACGCGGGTGCGTTGCTGTACTTTACAATTTGCTGGCTTTTTGCTTGTTGTTGCTTCTTGTCTTCTGCTACTTCATTCCTCCACTGATCAAGTTCTTCACATGTTCACGACCACCTTGCCATGCTTTTGCTAGCTTCATGTCATCCATGCCAATCCATGTAATTCCATGCCAATCCATGCCTTATGTTGCTAAAAAGGGGTTCTAACTACATAAACTGCGAAACAAACATAAAATGCACATAAAACATAATAAACTACTTAAGTTGAGCATAATTTTTGTGAGTTAGTAACCAATAAGTAGGTATAAAACCTACTTATCAAATACACCCAAACTTGAATTATTGCTTGCCCTCAAGCAATACATACGACAATAAACAATGCAATGCAACTACATGCTATGCTAACTAAACTATGATGCAATAAAGTCCCAAGTTTTCCAGCCAAAATGGAATTCCAATCTAATGTGCCTCAGCGAATTATCCTGATTCAAGACTAAAGTTTCAAACCAAACTACAAACATAATATCATATAATCAAATAACCCATATTCACTATAAAGATGCTCTGTGTGTGTGTGTGTCGTGTTCACTAATACACTTGACTAAGGCAAAGACTAAACATGTTATACTGCTAAAAATAGAAAATTGAAGTCTAAGTCAAGAACCATGTATACTAATGCACAAAAACTACTCCAACACATCAAAACAAACTAAGGTTCAACAATGGGTTTAATATGCTTTATTTTTACTCACGAGGGCGATTTTTGCATTTTCTCGTGGTGTTTATTGCTATATTTTTTTTATACACAGCGAGTGCGTTTTACGCTCCATCTCTCCCCTTCCAAGGATTCAATAATTCAGCTCAGGAAGGTTCCAAGATGTATTTTTTTTATACAGTAAGCATACCCATGTGTTCCCAAATTTTGATTATCAATGTTTTCATAGCCTAAGTCCACTTTCTACACCATTCTATTTTTAAAAACAACATTTTCTACCAAGCAATAAAAACACATTATTCTTATACCAACATGTGACGCCCCCAAAATTAGGTATACATCACCCATCTTGGGTCGTCAGATACATGGTACAGAATACAAATACAACTTACCAATACAACTGTCGTGTACAATATGACAAAACATAACTGTGAGTTTGAATACAATTATTGTCTACTAGAGACTATACAAACTCAAAAGGAGTCCTCATTACAATTATTGTCACACTATTTAATAGAATAGTGAGGACTACTAATACTATCATCTGGTCCATCACTCCGTTCCCCGACTCGTCCCAGCTATATTCTCATTTCCTGAAGAGAACAGTGAAAGAAAGGGTGAGCTCAACTAGCCTAGTAAGAAATATTATGACTAAGATAATGCAGAATAAATTATCATTAGCCTTCAATAGTGTTAAACTGATAAAATATAACGAACATCAAGTTTAATTGCAGCGGAACAAGCAATCCATTAAAAGAGTCAAGTAGAGAATAAAGTCTACTATCTTCTATGATTTAAAAGGTTTTTCAACACTGTTATCGCTGGGACTCATCTTAATAAAATAATCCACATCATCGAATCACCCCTGCACTATGGCCAAGGATATTCGTGTATTCATTAATGGTCATGATCATGCTAACAACTGTCCATCAATGCACTACGGGCTAATGAGGACTTTTACCACATCATTTGTAACATTACTGTCATGATTATACTGAATAATCCCTGATCATAATCATACCAAGTCCATCTATGCACTACAGGCCACAGATGACTTTCAACATTTTATAAACACGAGGATGATGACAATGATATAAGAATTCAATAAAACAAGTTCAAGAATTAATTTATCCAAGAATTAACAACGTCCAAATTGTCAACATGATACTGCTTTGTGGAGTAAAATTCAAGAATGCTTAGAAGAATATTTTCATGAAAAGATACTGGATGAACCGCAATTATCAAGGATATTCCAATAATTTCATGGAGTATAGAAGTTAAAATTTAACCAACTGAGTATAATAAAGAATGGAATAACAAAAGAAATCACCCGACATTCGATAGACCGCACAAACAGGTTATTCTAACAGAATAATAAATAATGGAACCAGGTTCGGCGGAAACGCACAGACAGGATATTCCGACAGAATAATAAATAATGGAACCAGGTCCGGCATAAACGCACAGACAGGATATTCCGACAGAATAATAAATAATGGAACCAAGTCCGGTGTAAAACACACAGACAGGATGTTCCAACAGAATAATAACAAGACGGAACCAGGTCCGATGTAAAACACACAGACAGGATGTTCTAACAGAATAATAATAAAAATGGAACCAGGTCCGGTGTAAAATACACAGACAAGATGTTCCGATAGAATAATAACAAGACGAAACTAGGTCAGGTGTAAAACACACAGACAGGATGTTCTAACAGAATAATAGAAGAATGTCACCAAGTATAGAGTAGACCGCGTATACAGGTTATTCCAACAGAATAATAAGAAACGAAATAACAACAGTTCTCTTCATGAATAAGAAAGAATAACACCCCTTACCGTTTTAAAGAATAACTGAAATAAGAAAGTAGTTAAGTAGCAGAATACTTTTCTTCTCTCTCTCTATAGTTTCTCTCTCTAGAGTTCAGTGAATTCGTAAGAAATAATGAAGGAATGAGCTGTTATTTATAAAAAAATGGAATGCATAGTAACTAATCCATGAACGGTCCACATTGATTACTTTAATCTGACGGTCCATATTTAAAGAAAAATCTTTTAAATAAAATAAAATATATTCTATTTATAGAATAACTTTAATAAAGTATTCTGTTTTATATAAAAAGATGCTTCTGTTTTATTACGTTAATAATACGAATAAAACAAAACTTCATTATCGCTAAATAATTCATATTATTAACTGACAATAATTGAATCAAACTGAGTGACTTCTCACATAAGCATTAATAATCAATACCGTGTGCTACTATGCAACCACACGTATTACTGTGCTTTTACTACCGAGTAGTTCAACAGTATCAATGGTAAAACTTCTGCCGTTATTTTTAATAAAATAGTTTTGTCATTTTCTCAGTCTGATAATAATTCTGTTGTGGGGTCCACCAATGATTTGTGCCGTTGTACGAATATTTCCTGTTAAAACGAATATTTCCCGACCAATCGAATATTATATAACAACTTGCGTACTTTGCAAAATTTATAAATATTACCCACAACTATAACATTATATCAAATTAACTCCATAATATTCAAAAATGATATTTATAGAAAATTCATCTTTATTTATAAAAGTTGGGGTCTTACAACCTCCCCTTCTTATAAAATTTCGCCCTCGAAATTAGGGTACGTACCTGGTATGTCGAAGAGGTAAGGATACCTTGATTTCATTTCAGATTCTAACTCCCAAGTTATTTCCTCAACATCGTGGTTTCTCCATAAAACTTTGACTTGAGGTATAACATTGGAGCGTAGAATATGTTCCTTCTTATCTAAGATCTTAACAGGAACTTCTTCATACGTCAAATATTTTGCTATTTCGTCCAGTTCTAACTCAATAATGTGGTTTGGGTCTTCCACATATTTACGTAACATGGATATGTGAAAAACGTTATGAACACGAGACATACTTGGCGGTAAAGCGAGTCTATAAGCCACAGTTCCTACTCGATCGAGGATTAAAAATGGACCGATGAATCGAGAATTGAGCTTTCCTCTCTTTCTAAATCTCGTAACTCCTTTCCATGGAGCAACACGTAAGAACACATGATCTCTTATATCAAATTTCACGTCCTTTCGATGAAGATCAGCATAACTCTTTTGTCGATCTTGTGAGGTTTTTATACGTTGTCGGATCGTTTGAATCTTTTCTGTAGTCATGCGTACCAACTCTGGTCCCAACAATGTTTCTTCTCCCACCTCATCCCAGCATACTGGAGAACGACATTTTCTTCCATACAATGCTTCGAATGGAGCCATGCCAATACTTGCTTGATAACTGTTATTGTAGAAAAACTCCACCAATGGTAAGAACTTGTCCCAACTTCCCTTGAAGTCAAGGACACAGAGTCTTAATAAACCTTCTAGAGTTTGAATAGTCCTCTCTGATTGTCCGTCCGTCTGAGGATGATATGCTGAACTATATCGTAAATTCGTGCCCATAGCTTTTTGTAAACTAACTCAAAATCGTGAAGTGAATCTTGGGTCTCGATCAGAAATGATGGATACTGGCATACCATACAGTCTTACAATCTCGTTTATGTACATACGAGCAACACGTTCAATTGTATAAGTTTCTCATATCGGTAAGAAATGAGCAGACTTGGTCAATCTATCAACAATGACCCAAATCGCATCTATACCTTGAGAAACCTTAGGAAGACCGGTAACGAAATCCATGGTAATGTGCTCCCACTTCCATTCTGGAATTTCAAGTGGTTGCAATGGATCTTTTGGTACTTGATGCTCTGCTTTGACTCGTTGACAAGTTAGACACCTTGAGATAAACATCGCTATCTCTCTCTTCATATTGCTCCACCAAAATGTATGACGAAGATTATGATACATTTTGGTACTTTCAGGATGGATTGCAAATGGTGTGTTGTGCGCCTCCATCATGATTTCATACTTTAAATCAGGGTTGTTAGAAACACAAAGTCTGGAGTTGACTCGAAGTATTCCTTCTTCATCGATTCTTGCTTTCGGCATAGCACCTTCTTGCACTTTCTTCCTCATACGCATTAGCTCCAGGTCTGTAGCTTGAGCAGCTTTAACTTTATCGATTAAAGTTGGTTCTACTCGTATATTCGCCATCATCACATGGGTCCCTGGAGTCTTTAACTCTATCTCCATCCTTTGCAAGTCACACAAAATGGGCCTTTGTGTTGACAATATCGCAGTCGTACTTGTATATGATCTTCTACTCAATGCGTCAGCTACCACGTTCGCTTTTCCAGGATGGTATTGAATGGTATGATCATAATCTTTCAACAGTTCAAGCCAACGTCATTGTCGCATGTTGAGTTCCTTTTGAGTGAAGAAATATTTGAGGCTTTTATGATCCGTAAAGATCTCCACCTTCTCCCCATACAAGTAATGCCTCTAAATTTTAAGTGCAAAGACAACATCTGCCAACTCTAGACCATGAGTAAGATAATTCCTCTCATATTCCTTGAGTTGTCTTGATGCATAGGCTATGACTTTTCCGTGTTGCATAAGAACGCATCCCAACCCTTTGCTCGAAGCATCACTGTAGATGACAAATCCCTCCGAGCCAGATGGTATTGTTAGAACAGGTGCTGAAATGAGTCTCCTCTTGAGTTCTTAAAAACTCTTCTCACATTCTTCGCTCCAACTGAACTTTGTATCTTTCCGAGTCAGCTGAGTTAATGGAGTAGCGATTAGAAAAAATCCTTCCACGAATCTCCGATAATAACCAGCTAAACCAAGAAAGCTACGTACTTCGGTCATTGATTTAGGTTGCTCCTAGCTCTGAATAGCTTCAATCTTTGTCGGGTCAACCGATATTCCACGACTTGATACTACGTGCCCAAAGAATGCTACCTCTTCTAGCCAGAACTCACATTTCTTCAACTTGGCATAAAGCTTGTATTCACGAAGCTTTTGGAGTACCAGCCTCAAGTGTTGCTCATGATCTTCACGGCTTTTGGAAAAAATAAGGATGTCATCAATAAAGACGACCACAAAGTGATCCAAATATTCCTTGAATACCCGGTTCATCATATCCGTGAAGGCAGCATGAGCATTAGTCAATCCAAAGGACATGACTAGGAATTCATAATGCTCGTACCGAGTTCTAAAAGCCGTCTTTAGAATATCCTCAGTTCTAACCTTTAGCTGATGATATCCAGAACGAAGATCGATCTTTGAAAAGAATTGTGCTCCTTGCAACTGGTCAAACAGGTCATCAATACGTGGCAATGGGTACCTGTTTTTTATGGTGACATGATTCAACTCCCGATAATCAATACAAAGTCACATACTTCCATTTTTCTTCTTCACGAATAGCACAGGAGCACCCCAAGGAGAAGTACTAGGACGAATAAAGCCAATGTCTAACAATTCCTGCAGTTGGATCTTTAACTCTTGAAGTTTAATAGGAGCCATTCGATATGGGGCTTTGGAAATGGGTTTTGTACCGGGTTTAAGGTCGATACAAAATTCAATTTCACGCTCTGGGGGTAGGCCAGGAAGTTCTTCAGGGAATACTTCAGGGAATTTATTAACAATAGAAATATCATTCAAAACTGACGTATTTTTGTTTAGATCCGTGACATGAGCTAAGAAAGCTTGACATCCATTTTTCAATAAACGAATAGCTTTATGGTTTGGTTGCTTGAATTCGCATAATAGGTCGATTAGGAATATGAAAGCTAGCAACCTTACGAAAATAATCAATTTTTGCATGATGAGTAGTTAACCAATCAATCCCTAGAATCACGTCAAATGCAAGTATTTTTAATGAAATAATATCGACAAGTAATGTGTGGGTACCAATTTAAACCAAACAAGACTTATAAACCGTGGATGTAATGAAGGTTTCTCCCAATGGAGTTTCAACAGATAAGTCAAAGTCTAATTTCTCCAGAGTCAAATTTAATCGATGAGCGCAAGTAGGAGAAATAAAAGAGTGGATAGAATCGGTATCAAATAAAGTATAGACTTCGTTAGAGTTTATGACAAGCTTACCCGTGATGACCTCATTCGGGTTCCTTGCTTTCTAGGAGGTCACAACAAACGCTCTCCCTTACACTACCGGTTTTGACTTTTTTGGGACAGCCTTTGGTGTCTATATCTTGGCTGAACTTGTTTTTGGTAAATGACAAAATCGAGCTAAATGACCTTCTCTTCCACAATTATAACATGCTTTAGACGGCATCGCGCAGTTTAGACTGATGTGCCCCTCCCCTCCGCATTTGAAACATATTATAGGTGGTCGTTCTCCTTCCTTAACAATGGGTGTTGGTGCTGACGTCTTTCCATCATTGTTGAATCTCCTCTTCTTGAAATGACAATTCTTATTATTTTGGCCCTGATTACCACCGAAGTAGTTACCATTTCTGGCCTGTTGATTCCCTCCGCGCTTGTTGTCACCGCTTCGATGACTGCTCTCACTGGTATTATCATTTTACCGACTGCTCTCTTTTGGTTGCGTTGACTCGTCATCGCGCTCCACTAACTGAGCCCTATTCACAACATCTTAATACAAACACAGTTTATGAGAAATAAGATGTTGACGTATCTCAAGTTTCAAACCTCTCAAAAATATTCGCGTTATTCGCTCTTCATTATCCACCAAGTGGGACGCAAATCGGGACAACTCAGTAAATTTAGCCTCATACTGCGACACGGTCATATTATTCTGCTCCAATTTCATGAACTCCACCTCCTTCATGTGACGAACACTTTCGGGAAAGTATTTGTCATTGAATAGCTCTTGGAACTTCTCCCAAGACATCTTCAGTGCGGCAGGTTGAGTACGCTTAATCGATTCCCACCAGTAATCTGCCTCTCCTCACAACATAAAGGCGGCAAAGGGAACCTTTTGCTCCTCGGAGCATCCCAAGACATCAAATATCTTGGTGATCTGCTTTATCCATGTTTTCGCTATAAGTGATTTTGGCTCTCCCTTAAACTCCGGTGGTCCCAGCTCCTTGAACTGTTTAGCGGTGACCGTCCGAGAGTTTTCAGTGTTTCCACCTATATTTTGGATAGGAGCCGCTCTCGCCTGCTGTTGCATGAACTGAATAAAGCTTCTGAACATTACATCATTCATCATCTGGTCAGTGTTGTTGTTTGCATGAGGATTGTCACCTTCCTGATGCACATTATCCTGATTATTGATATGTGGTGAATCAACAGTCGCCTGTGCTCCATTGCTATTCTCAACATTCTAAGATGCCATTTTTAGATACTGCCACAAAACAAAAGTTAATTGATATGTCATATATTATCCTTATATTATGACCGACCAATTAAATACCATGCAAATAAACTTAGGTAGGTCATACTAGCGAAGGAATTCCCCGTCTCTCCCCTCCTTGTTCTATTCTCACATCTTAGCCAGGGATCATATCCCTAAGCTCTGATACCAACTATGACGCCCCCAAAATTAGGTATAAATCACCCATCTTGGGTCGTCAGATACATGGTACAGAATACAAATACAACTTACTAATACAACTTTCGTGTACAATACGACAAAACATAACTGTGAGTTTGAATACAATTATTGTCTACTAGAGACTATACAAACTCAAAAGGAGTCCTCATTACAATTATTGTCCCACTATTTAATAGAATAGTGAGGACTACTAATACTATCATCTGGTCCATCAATCCGTTCCCCGACTCGTTCCAGCTATATTCTCATTTCGTGAAGAGAACAGTGAAAGAAAGGGTGAGCTCAACTAGCCCAATAAGAAATATTATGACTAAGATAATGCAGAATAAATTATCATTAGCCTACAACAGTGTTAAACTGATAAAATATAATGAACATCAAGTTTAACTACAGCGGAACAAGCAATCCATTAAAAGAGTTAAGTAGAGAATAAAGTCTACTATCTTATATGATTTAAAAGGTTTTTCAACACTATTATCACTGGGACTCAGCTTAATAAAATAATCCACATCATTGAATCACCCCTGCACTACGGCCAAGGATATTCGTGTATTCATTAATGGTCATGATCATGCCAACAACTGTCCATCAATGCACTACGGGCTAATGAGGACTTTTACCACATCATTTGTAACATTACGGTCATGATTATACCGAATAATCCCTGGTCATAATCATACCAAGTCCATCTATGCACTACAGGCCACAGATGACTTTCAACATTTTATAAACATGAGGATGATGACAATGATATAAGAATTCAATAAAAAAAGTTCAAGAATTAATTTACCCAAGAATTAACAAAGTCCAAATTGTCAACATGATACTGCTTTGTGGAGTAAAATTCAAGAATGCTTAGAAGAATATTTTCATGAAAAGATACTAGATGAACCGCAATTATCAAGGATATTCCACTAATTTCATGGAGTATAGAAGTTAAAACTTAACCAACTGAGTATAATAAAGAATGGAATAACAAAAGAAATCACCCGGCATAAGATAGACCGCACAGACAGGTTATTCCAACAAAATAATAAATAATGGAACTAGGTCCGGCGCAAACGCACAGACATGATATTCTGATAGAATAATAAATAATGGAACCAGGTCCGGCGTAAACGCACAGACAGGATATTCCGACATAATAATAAATAATGGAACCAGGTCAGGTGTAAAACACACAGACAGGATGTTCCAACAGAATAATAACAAGACGGAACCAGGTCCGATGTAAAACACACAGACAGGATGTTCCAACAGAATAATAATAAAAACAGAACTAGGTCCGGTGTAAAACACACAGACAAGATGTTCCGATAGAATATAATAACAAGACGGAACCAGGTCAGGTGTAAAATACACAAACAGGATGTTCCAATAGAATAACAGAAGAATGTCACCAAGTATAGGGTAGACCGCGTATACAGGTTATTCCAACAGAATAATAAGAAACGAAATAACAACAGTTCTCTTCATGAATAAGAAAGAATAACACCCTTACCGTTTTAAAGAAGAACTGAAATAAGGAAGTAGTTAAGTAGCATAATACTTTTCTTCTCTCTCTCTATAGTTTCTCTCTATAGTTTCTCTCTCTAGAGTTCAGTGTATTCGTAAGAAATAATGAAGGAATGAGCTGCTATTTATAGAAAAATAGAATGCATAGTAACTAATCCATGAATGGTCCAGATTGATTACTTTAATCTGACGGTCCATATTTAAAGAAAAATCTTTTAAATAAAATATAATATATTCTATTTATAGAATAACTTTAATAAAGTATTCTGTTTTATATAAAAAGATATTTCTGTTTTATTACGTTAATAATACGAATAAAACAAAACTTCATTATCACTAAATAATTCATATTATTAACTGACAATAATTGAATCAAACTGAGTGACTTCTCACATAAGCATTAATAATCAATACCGTGTGCTGCTATGCAACCACACGTATTACTGTACTTTTACTACCGAGTAGTTCAATAGTATTAATGGTAAAACTTCTGCCGTTATTTTTAATAAAATATTTTTGTCGTTTTCTCAATCCGATAATAATTCCGTTGTGGGGTCCACCAATGATTGTGCCGTTGTACGAATATTCTCTGTTAAAACGAATATTCCCCGACCAATCGAATATTATATAACAACTTGCGTACTTTACAAAATTTATAAATATTACCCATAACTATAACATTATATCAAATTAACTCCATAATATTCAAAAATGATATTTATAGAAAATTCATCTTTATTTATAAAAGTTGGGGTCTTACACAACAAGCCTATGTGAACACGTATGTGCTAACTGAAAGCATCTAAACAACAAGCATGGCTTACATCATGTAAAATATTATAGCTAAGCTCACGTTATCCACTAAATTCAAAAATCCTTTAAAATTCTATTTCATCATTGGCTAGACTAAAACTCCATAAGGCTATATACTGGGAATATGCGACTTAACACATAACTAAAACATAAAATAAGCACTAAAAACAAAAAAAAAATCTGCAATTATAAACTAAACAAATAAACATGTAAAAATTAAACTAACATGCAAAAATGATGCAAATTAACTACATGCAACTACACGACTACCCAATACCCCTAAACTTAAACTATTCATTATCCCAATGAATGAAGGTAAAGGGTTTAAAGGAAATCCCCTAGTTATCAGTTGTACCACCCTCTTCTGGTGGTGAATCCGGCGGTGGAAATGGCGATGCGGTCCCAAATTATGGCCACTCAAGCATGGCACCCTGTTGCACGAAAGCTTCTGCTAGAGACCTCATCAAACCATTGGCAAATGCTGCAAAATTGTTGTACATAGTGTCGACCTTCCTCTCCAACATTCAGAGACGACGATCATCATGGACATCAGTGGCTTGGGTTGACTTGCCTGTTTTAGTTGCCTGTGTGGGCTGCGATGAAGGCATCGATGATGCGGGTTAAAGGATAAAGCCTTTTCCCCTCTGGTGTGGCATACCTCCCGCCCAATCCTCGAATTTGGCAATAGTCGCATAGGTGATATCTTAGCTAGGGTACTGTAGTTGTTCATTACCCTAAGTGACTCCTTGTTGTGCACACAGACTCGTAACAACGGACGCATGTGGGATACTTCCTGTAGTGCTCCCCCTCATATAACGTAACATATTCTGATGAATAAGGTGGCCCACATCGATGTTCTTTCCTATGACTATTCCCCATAAATAATTTCCTGTTCAGTTGTGATTTCGTGTTGATGCGATGATGGCATGAGTTTTGTATAGATAAACAAGTTACAAGCTTTAGCATAGCAATTTAGGGCTGAGGCTTGGAAGGTTCTAGGCTGATTCGTTCCTGGCCTATAACTCTACTATGTTCCTAGTATGCACAAGTCAGTGATGACTACATCCAAGTCAGTCTCAAAACGTGCAGCCTCAACCCAATTATCATATCTAGTTGGTGGTGTGTCGAGTATCCGAAAAACTGCTCTGATCGATTATGGCCGATAATCTATTTGAACTCGTCTGACTATAGATATCCCACTCATAGTGTCTTTGGCATTTGCATAAAACTCCCGAACAATTCTCAATGGTACATGCATAGGAGTAGCAGTCACTCCCCCCAACCTCTTTTACATATCATATCCCATAACTGGCCATCTTGCTTCCCAGGCTTGAAACCTCGTTCCTTCATAAATGTCTTCGCTATTATCTTATAGTATTCTGTGTGAGCATCAAGGATGATAAACTTTGTATGGTCCACTACATCCTCACTCTGACTGCTAGAGTAAGACGATGATGAAGTAAAGGAACGTGCTCTTTTTGGCCCCATTATACTGAATGAAGAAGAACATTAAATTGAAAAGAAAGATTGGGCTGAGAAACTACGTGCACTGAACTCCCCCAAACTTACTGTTTTCACTCACCCTCTGAAGAAACCCTAGTTTCTTTATAACTGAATAGAGATAAAGATAGAAGTTTGAATGTGGATAGAAGTTTGAATGGGGTGAGGAGTTACGAATTTGAACTAGAACGGTTTAGAGAGAGGAGAGTCGTGCGTCTGTAGAGAGAAATAGATATGCACGTTTCAAATGTAACTGATATAAGAAATGGGAGAAGACACGTCTTTTAAAACACTTAAAAAAAATTTGGCTCCGGTCTCGAGCGCGGCCGCGCAGCTTTTACACTAAATAAAGGCGCGGGCGCGCAATAGGCTATGCTACATAGAAATATGGCATGGGCGCGTGATTTAGTACTATTTTCCTTGCGCAGCCGCGCGGCCCTGTATCCTGACTATACTGATATGCATCTTTAAAAATAGAAAAACGGCTACTGATAATCTTCAATGCACCTGTACAACCAATAAATATTAGTATGAGATTTAGATATATCAATTCTCCAAAATCAAAACACAAACTAATTAATATGCATGATTGACTATCCCAAAACAATGCTTTATATGCTACTCCTAATCATCATCATATGCACATTCAGCTCCACAAAACTTATACCAACACTTGTTATGCTATAAAAAACTAACATGAAAATGAAAAATAAATATGATCAAAACAGAATTAAACAAGAGGTAAGGATAGAAATAATGGGGTGCCTCCCATCAAGCGCTAAGTTATAGTCAATTAGCTTGACTAACTCTGACTCAATCACGTTGAAGAAAGAATGGAGGTAATTTTCTGCCTGTCAACCTCACCACCATAGTAATGCTTAAGTCGATGTCCATTTACTTTGAACAGCTTATCTGGGAATTTGTCGAATACCTCTACTTCACAATGTGGATAAACTGTCTTCACTGTAAATGGCCCTGACCACCGTGATTTGAACTTCCCAGGGAAGAGTTTAAGTCTTGAATTAAACAACAGAACTCTTTTTCCCGGCTCGAATACTTTTTCCATAATCTTGCGATCATGCCATTTCTTCTCCTTTTCTTTATACATCTTGGAGTTTTCATACGCCTGCAATCTGAATTCTTCTAACTCATTGAGTTGGAGTAGGCGTTTTTCACCTGCAGCCTTCAAATCAAAATTGAGCTTCCTAATTGCCCAATATGCCTTATGCTCAAGCTCCATGGAAAGGTGACAAGCCTTTCCATAAACTAGCTAAAAAGGTGACATACCCAACGGAGTCTTGCAAGCAGTCCTATACGCCCATACAACATCGTCAAGCTTTAATGACCAATCCTTTCTTGTGGGGTTCACGAATTTCTCTAAAATTCTCTTTACTTCATGATTCAAAACTTCTGATTGGCCATTGGTTTGAGGATGGTAAGCTGTAGCAATGCGATGATTTACCCCATACATAGCCAACAGAGCTGTAAATTGTCGATTACAAAAATGAATGCCTTCATCACTAATAATAGCCCTTGGAGTCCCAAACCTTGTAAAAATACTTCTTTGTAAAAATCGTAGGACTACTTTGGCATCATTAGTTGGAAGAGTTGCCACTTCCACCCACTTTGAAACACAGTCGACTGCTAACAAGATGTATAAATTCCCACATGAAGAAATGAAAGGACTCGTGAAATCTATCCCCCAAACATAAAAAATTTTAACCTCAAGGATCGTGTTAAATGACATCTCATTCCTTTTCGATATATTCCCAACTCTTTGACATCTGTCACATCTCTGGACAAAACTGTAAGCATCTTTAAAAATTGTTGGCCAGTAGAATCTTGCTTGTAACACTCTAGCTGTTATCCTTTCTCCACCGTAGTGACCTCCATATAATGAAGCGTGGCAATCTTGCAAAATTCCCTCGGTCTCACTATATGGGATACATCTCCTTATCATCTGATCAGCACATTATTTGAATAAATACGGTGCATCCCATATAAACCACTTCATATCATGCAAAAATTTCTTCTTTTGATGTCCAACTAAGTCAGAAGGGATTATCCTGCTTACCAAGTAGTTCGCATAGTCTGTAAACCATGGACCTTCCCCTTTCACCATAAATAACTGTTCGTCTGGAAAGGACTCATTAATCACAATCTTGTCATCTACCTCCCTTCCCAGATTTTCCAGTCAAGATAAGTGTTCCGCCACTTGGTTCTCAATTCCCTTTCTGTCCTTAATCTCCAAATTAAATTCTTGCAACAGCAGTATCCACCTGATCAAACGAGGCTTTGCATCATTCTTTGCCACCAAGTATCGAATTGTCGCATGATCTGTGTATACTATCACCCTTGTCCCAATCAGATATGCTCGAAGCTTGTCAAAATCATACACAACTGCCAATAGTTCCTTCTCTATGGTGATGTAGTTCAACTGAGCATCAGTAAGGGTCTTGCTCGCATAGTACATCACATGAAAAATCTTTTCCCTTCTCTGGCCCAAAACAGCCCCCACAGCATAATCACTGGCATCACACATCAATTCGAATGGTAGGTCCCAATTCGGTGTTGTAATCACTGGTGCTGAAGTTAACTTCCTCTTTAAATTCTCAAATGTAGACAGGCAATCTTCATCAAACTTAAATTGTGCATCCTTCTCCAATAAGCTGCAAAGTGGCTTTGTTATCTTAGAAAAGTCTTTAATGAATCTGTGGTAGAAGCCTGCATGTCCTAAGAAACTGCGAACACCTTTTATAGAAGTTGGTGGTGGCAAATTCTCAATGGTCTCTAATTTGGCCTTGTCCACCTCTAGTCCTTTTTTTGACACCTTATGTCCCAAAATTATTCATTCTTGTACCATAAAATGGCATTTTTCCTAATTCAAAACCAAATTCATTTCAACACATCTTCTCAATACCATCACTAAATTTTCCAGACACCAATCAAAAGAATTCCCAAATACTGAGAAGTCATCCATAAATACCTCCACATTATGCTCCACCATATCCAAAAAAATAGACATCATACATCTCTGAAAAGTGGTCGGGGCATTACATAACCCAAAATACATCCTTCTGAAGGTGAATGTACCATACGGACATATGAAAGTTGTCTTTTCCTGGTCTTCCGGCGCTATCAAAATCTGATTGTAGCCTGAATACCCGTCTAGAAGGCAATAAAATTCATGACCTGCTAGTATGTCCAACATCTGATCAAGAAATGGTAATGGAAAGTGATCCTTCCTTGTAGCTTTGATAAGTCTACGATAATTCATGCAAACTCTCCACCCCCGTTACTCTCCTCGTCTGTATCAATTCATTATTTTCATTGGAGACTATAGTCAATCCCCCTTCTTCGGCACACACTGTACCGGGCTCACCCACGAGCTGTTTGAGATCAGAAAAATAATTCCTACGTCCAGCCATTTCAACACTTCCTTTTTGACCACTTCCTTCATGATTGAATTAAGTCTTCTTTATTGTTCCATTGAAGGCTTGCTATCATCTTCTAGTAGGATCTTGTGCATATAGAAAGATGGACTTATCCCTTTGATATCTGCTATAGTCCATCCAGTAGCTGACTTGAACTCTTTGAGAACTCTTAGCAGTTTTTCTTCCTGAAAAGATGTTAGTGCAGAAAAAATAATCAAAGGTAATTTTGAATTATCATTTAAAAAATCATACCTCAAATGGTCTGGAAGTGGTTTCAACTCAAGTTCTGGAGGTGTCTCAAGAGATGGCTTTAATTTCACTGATGACTCTGCAGCAATCTTTAATGGCTCAACAGGAGTCTTGAACTTCCTAAACTGTGGGGTTGTGCCAAGTATTTGAACAATTTCTTAAACTCCTTATCATCTATTTTTGAACTTCCTTCAATAGCCTTCTTCAAAGGTTCATGTTCCACCAAGTTCTCTACTTCATCATTCAGTACCTTTTCCACCAAATCAACCCTGAAGCATTCCTCTTCATCTATTGGAAATTTCATCGCCTTGAATACATTGAAAGTGACTTCATGATCATGAACTCGTATTGTTAATTCCCCTTTCTACATGTCTATCAAGGTTCTTCCTGTGGCTAGGAATGGTCTTCCAAGAATGATCGATATACTTCTATCCTCTTCATAGTCTAATATGATGAAATCAGCTGAAAAGATGAATTTATCCACGATACTAGTACATCTTCCACAATAACCCATGGATAAGTAATTGACCTGTCAACTAGTTATAAAGAAATATTTGTCGGCCTTGGAGAAGGCAATCCCAATTGATTGAACATTGTCAACGGCATCAAATTGATACTTGCCCCAAGATCACACAAGCATTTGCTGAAACTCATCTTTCCAATTGTACAAGGTATCGTGAAGCTGCCCGGGTCCTTCAGCTTTAGAGGTAACTTGCATTGAAGCACTGCACTACATTCTTCGGTCAAAGCCACTATTTTAAAGTCTTATAACCTTTTCTTCCTTGACAAGATACCCTTCATAAACTTTGCATAACTAGGCATCTATTCCAATGCCTCAACGAAAGGTATGTTAATCTGTAACTCTTTAAATACCTCCAAACACTTCCTGAATTGCTTGTCTTCCCTTTGCTTCTGTAGTCTCTGTGGATAAGGAGCAGCGGGATGAACAACTGGTATCTTGGTCATTGGTTTCTCATGTGACTCTTCTTTATTCTTCTTCACTTCCCCTTTCTCAGAACCTTCTTTACACAAAACCTCACCAGACAAATTTTCCTCACCGTGCGGCCGTGCGGTTTCTCTTTGCAAAAGTGGCACGGGAGCGCCATGATGTGATTCTGTAGTTTTCTTCCCTGATCTGAGAGTTATTGCCTGACATTGTTCCTTACCCTCCCTTCTTAGATTTGTTTCTGTTGTACTTAGCAATGAACCCCGTGGTCTGTTGTTAAGCACACTAGCCATCTGACCCATTTGAGTTCCCAAATTTTTAATAGCCACTGTTAGGCTTTTAATCATCACCTCGGTATTCGCCATATACGTCATCATCATTTCCTCCATCTCTGACTTCTTCTCTTGCTGAGATGTGACATCCCGAATTTTCATAAGTTATTAAAATAAGAATTTAATAATTAAAATTCTTATTATGAGGTGTATATATTTTGAAATATGTGATCTGGTGTGAAGAGAAATATATATTCATATATTGGGAAAGTGAGGTTTAATAGTTGAGTTAACTATTGAAGGAATTAAATGGATTTTGTAATTAATCTTAAATATTTATTGAATTGAATAAATATATTAAATAATTTATTTATTGAGAAAAATAAATAATTTATGAAATTGTGGTATAATAATTTAGTTACGCGTATATGATAATTAAGTTAAAGCAAAGGTAAATTTTATTCTTTGAATATTTAATTTAATGAATTAATTAAATTAAATGAGTTGTTTAATATTAAAGAAAATAAGTAAATAAAGCGATGTTTAAATCTAATTTATTAATTAAATTAGATATATGATTATTTATTAATCATCGGAAGAATTATAATAAAAATTATAATTACTATAGTTATCATTGTAAGTTATGTAAATGAGTTACATGTGTAGCAAATAAAAACTATATAATATAAGGTTATTAAAATAATCTAGTTTGGGAGTTATGTGCTTAGCCAAACAAGGCCTTGTGGCCTTTGGTCTAACTTAACTGATGAAGGCGCATTGTTTTTAACTAAAAGAGAACGTGGGAGAGTTATGCCATATCAGTTTATTTTCTTTTGCGTCTTATTTTTTTCTTTTCTCTCCTAAGGCTTAAAGAGCAGAGTAGAGAGAGAGAGAGCGCTTGGAAGAAGAGAGGAAAAACTCATTGATTTTGAGAGTTGGAAAACGAGGGTTTTGGGAATGCTTTTTATCGTCTTTTGCTAGCCAACAATCAAAGAATAAGGTATAACCAATTATAATATTTAACCATTGTTCTCTTGAAATTTCCATTGATATTGGTGTTAGATTGACACACATATATGTATATATGATTTATAATCTGTTATCTATCATATGTAAGTGTTATTTGATGATTAAAAATATGAAATTGGATTGTAGTAGAAATAGATCATATACCAGTGATATGTTCCTGTAATATGGCTTATTTAAGTACGAAAATTGATGCTCTATGTGTTATAATCTGTAATTTGATGTTAGAATATGTTTGTATGTTAAGAAAAGAAAGCGGCGTAGTTGGAATCGTGTCAATTGATTAAGAAACGAAGCCGTGGCGATCGAATTCGTTAAATGTGTTTAAAACATGAAAATATAGCCTGAACATTGAATTGGAACCCTTAAATTGATTTGTTAAAGTTTTTAAAATGTTAAAATTACTTTGTAGATGAGTAGTTCAGTGTTTCGCGAGTTCATAGAATCAAAAACCAACTAATTCCGACTTAAAACGAAAAAGTGTGGAAGGTGACTGCTTTGACCTATTTTGGTAAAACGGTCATAACATTTTCATACGTACTTCGATTAAGGTGATTCAAGATGATCTGGAACAAGGACAAATAGACCTACAACTTTTGTTATTTAAGTTTTTTAATTTGAGGTTTTAAGAAGGCTTAAAATGGCCATTTTTAGAACTATTATGTTTTTAGAGGCAATTGGAGGGCGTCGGGCATAAACGTATGCAAGTGTAGTGCTCTTGACGATAAAAGATGTTGTTCTAAGTTATAGAACATGAATATTATGAAGTATAATGATGCTTAATATTAATAAATAATGTATTAGATAAGTTGTATATGCATACTAAACACACACAAGAGAGATAAATTGGGTGTGTAACGAATAAACGTCAAAACGCCGTAATAAATGTTAATGAACGTAAAAAGTGTTTTAAGTCAAATGAAATGAACATTATAAGGTTTGAAATGAGTTTAATATAAAACCATTAATGATTCATAACAAGACTTAAACACTTGAACGAACTTCAAATATGAAATACAGTGAGATATAAGTTGAAAGTTAACACAATCAAATTGAACATTGTGTATTTATGATAGGAAGGGTTATGAGTTGTAGAGTAAAGTTTACATTACAAATACTATGCATTGCTATGTGAATAATAGTTAATCTGAATGATTATATAACTGTTTAGGAATACACGAAGTGCAAATAAGCGTTAAGCAGTTAAGTTGTAGTTCATAAACTACAAATCAGGCAAGTCTTTCAGTTCCTATTTGCTATGTGAACTTGATGATTAATTGTTTTAAGTCTTTATTGCAAATAACATGATGTGTGTTATATTTATATGAAAGCATGAAACGTCTAAGTCAACTTATGACTACATTAATTGAGTAAAGCATGCTGATTGAGTAAGGAACTCAATCTTTATATTTGTTATATGAATTGTAGCATTTATGTTATGATAGTTCAATGTTTAAGATATATATGTTGAGTATGTTATTATGTGCTATGTGATGCATGAAAACTATTAGATTCTGCTGGGATGTCGAGCTCAACCTTGCAAATAACCATTTTTACAGGTCAAGATCTCAAGGTAAAGTTATGTGTTACCTGAAAGTTATGAATCTGACATGATACTTGAAGATTCCTTATATTTTATGAGAAATGTATTTAATATTTTGAATGTAACATGTCGTTGAATTATAAGTTGAGCTATCCGATATATATGGATATCTATTGATGATGTAAGACTTTGTATTGACATTTTGTTGTAATGATTCATGATATAAATTTGAATCGAAGAGACGTAATGTAAAGGTTAAAAGTTCTGAGAACGAGAATAGTTTATAAATAGAAAATTTTAATTGTAATAAAACATTTTAATTTTTCTGCAAATTGCAGTGGTTGTATTATCATTTAATGATATAAAATTAGAGGTTGAATGTACTATTAACGACCGAAGTTGAGAATTAAATAGTATGAATTTTGGGAACGTTACAGTTGGTATCAAAGCTATAGGTTATAAACCCTAGGTAGGAGTACCGTAGGTTATAACCTTAGAGAAAGAAGATGAAGATAATGAAAGAATACGCTCGAATAGAGTTTGAACAATAAGAAGTAATTTAAGAAATTTTTAAAAAATGGATTAAAGCATTTGTGAGAGAATTTAAAGAAGAATCTCGCAGAGTTATAAGGAATATGAAGGTGGGGTTACCTAACTCCAATAATAAGAATGTAAGAAGTTAACAAATAGACAATGTCTATAAGAAGAGATTGGTAAGGAAGTTGAGAATAAAAAGTTATAGTTAAGTATGGTATAATTGTACTCTTTAATAGTTGATGTATGGTATCTGGGCTAAACGATTCATTCATAGAGCGGAGGTATATACGAACTAGCAACTCGAAACCTATTTTGTTGGTTGTTTGTGGGAAACCACTCAGCGTACCAAATTGAAACTATTAGAGACTCGATGTGTACCAAGTATAGAAAATGGATACGTATGATGAAAATGTGGAACTCAAATGAAATGTTGAGCAATGTAAATGAAGTTAGAAATTCTTAAAGCAAGAATTGTTATATAAACAAGATGATTCAAGGAAGGATCTTGAAACAATATAAAGATAAGATATGGGAGTTGTCTAGCTCCAATAGCCAAGATAATGAATAATGTCGTAAATGAAAGGAAAGAAAGGGGATCGTAGAACAAAACGATCATGAGTTAAAAAAAGAATTTTAAGGGAGATGATAATAGAATAAAATCACGACGTGATCTGTTTAAGTATCAAAGGAAGATGGTCTATAATGTTTGAATAACTATAGCTTGATGCTATGAAGATAATGTACTGTGAAATAGTACGAGATAACTAATGAGGAATTATAGATGATGTGATACGAGGAATTCGTATCGAGCAAAGAGCAAGTTAAGAGTAAGATAGAGTTAGGTGGGATTTCAATTAAGGACTCAGGTGATGGCTGAGTTATATAAATCTTTTTATTGGCTAGGGTTTTGTGCTTGCACTCAGTTTATCACATTGATAATCATTGGAATGTTGGTGTCGCGCTATCAATGTATATGTGGCGAAAAGGTGATTCTTTTCTCATGTGTATATTTTATAGTTAGAAACTATTAAGATTAGTTAGATATTATTAGGAGTAGGTGTGGTTCTTAAAACTAATGCATATGGTAAGTTTGTGACTCATAATAATATAGTATATTTTGAACCTCTCAACGAATGGACGCCTATGGTCTGACTAGGATAAGTTCTTAAACTCATATTATTGTGGCAAGTTCCTGGATTTCTAATGTGTAGTAAGTTTGATGAACTGGGGTATAGATAAGTGTGAATAGAGTATTGAGGATGATAAGAATAAATAGACTGATTAAGCAATGGATCATTATAGAAAGTGGAGTTGATAGTGGAGACATTGGTTTTCTAAATCTTCTAGCTTTGCTAGATTTTCAAAATTTATTGACTTCGTGCTGATGTTTGCACTTCTATTTTCTTGAAAAAAACATTGGATCAAATGATGAAACCAATGAGTTTTAAAACTAATACCGTTATTCGTATGTCTATGCTAATTACTTCAGCTAGACAAAAATAATTTGAAATATATATCAAAATGTATTTTTTTATATTATCAATGCATCATGGAACCTGGTGCAGAGATGATAAAAATGATGGAGTCATCAATGCAGTATTACGTAGTGTTGGATGTGATCAAATGATCATCAACCCACTATGGTATGATGTAGTATGATAAAATCACCAAATGACGGAATTCTCAAACGGACTGTAAATACAGTGCGGTATCATGACGTCATAAAAAGATTTTTGAGATTTCTTTAAGATATGAGAATATATATATATATATATATATATATATATATATATATATATGTATATGTATATTTCGATTGATGTCTGAATTATTGTAGAAGTCTATGCTATTTGATTCAGTTAGACGAATATTGAAAGATGTTCATGAAATTCAAGCATTTCTTGAGAAGTTATGCCAAACCAAATTGTTTTGGTGCGGATTCAGATGTTGAAAAGTTGAGATGAACAACCCTTTTATAGGGGATTACGAGGAGGCGTTGAGATGTTTGTGCATAATACATTGTACGAAGGATTGATCCCCTTAAGTACGTGGAGTCCTTATAGTCTTATGACTGTTAAAGTTAAAGTTAAAAGATTACTTATAACTGTGGACATGGTTCGTGGTCATTAGACCCTCAGTTGAATGCTTGCACTCTAAATTCTGAGATGAACAACTCTTTTATTAGAGGTTACGCTTAGTTTACACTTAGCGTTTAAATGTTTGTGCACAATACATCGTATGAAGGGCTTAACACCCTAAGTACGGGAGTCCCTATAGTCTAATGACTGCTAAGGTTTAAGTTGAAAGAGTACTTATAACCGTGGACGTAGTTCAAGGTCTTATGACCCTCAGCATGATTTGGAATCTTTTAAATTCCTGAGTTATTCATACTGCTTCCTAATTATTGAGCAATTATAGACGATTCTTGTTATTCTAAAAGGCTAATGTGGTAAGGATGATATTCTTTAGAAAGAAGTAAGTCATAGAATGCGATACTGAATGATGAATATATTGAATAAGTGAGAAAATAAATTTTGAAATGAGAATGAGATGAGTTATCAAAGAATAATGTAAAACTTTTAATAGAAAAGTTAATAATTGTAGAAAGATCTTTGTGGAAAGAAAGTGGTTATAGAACTCAATGAATGAATAAAGTATTAACATAAATTCTATTTTGATAGATTGGATGAATAAATATTAATAGATAAAATTTTGAGGAGGAAATTCTTAGAAGAAAGGGTGAATGTAATATCCTGAGTGTTTATGATAACGATCCTTAGAAAAGGAAATGAATGGGTTAAAGAATATATAATACTTAAAATATAATTGAGTTCAAGTGAAAGTTATGAAATAAAACCTAGAATTTGTTGAAAAGATGAATGTAGTAGGAAATATAAAACCTATATTAAGGTAATGTGTTGAAGATATTCAACAATAAATTTTGAAAAGAGATTTGGTGAAAACCGAGTAAGGGAGGTTGCTTTGATTCTGAGGACGGAATCCTTATATGGAGGGAAGGATGTGACATCCCGAATTTTCATAAGTTATTAAAATAAGAATTTAATAATTAAAATTCTTATTATGAGGTGTATATATTTTGAAATATGTGATCTGGTGCGAAGAGAAATATATATTCATATATTGGGAAAGTGAGATTTAATAGTTGAGTTAACTATTGAAGGAATTAAATAAATTTTGTAATTAATCTTCAATATTTATTAAATTGAATAAATATTTTAAATAATTTATTTATTGAGAAAAATAAATAATTTATGAAATTGTAGTATAATAATTTAGTTACGTGTGTATGATAATTAAGTTAAAGCAAAGGTAAATTTTATTCTTTGAAAATTTAATTTAATGAATTAATTAAATTAAATGAGTTATTTAATATTAAAGAAAATAAGTAAATAAAGCGATGTTTAAGTCTAATTTATTAATTAAATTAGATATATGATTATTTATTAACCATCAGAAGAATTATAATAAAAATTATAATTATTATAATTATCATTGTAAGTTATGTAAATGGGTTACATGTGTAGCAAATAAAAACTATATAATATAAGGTTATTAAAATAATCTAGTTTGGGAGTTATGTGCTTAGCCAAACAAGGCCTTGTGGCCTTTGGTCTAACTTAACTGATGAAGGCGCATTATTTTTAACTGAAAGAGAACGTGGGAGAGTTAAGTCATATCAGTTTATTTTCTTTTGCATCTTATTTTTTTTCTTTTCTCTCCTAAGGCTGAAAGTGCAGAGTTGAGAGAGAGAGAGAGAGCGCTTGGAAGAAGAGAGGAAAAACTCGGTGATTTTGAGAGTTGGAAAAGGAGGGTTTTGGGAAGGCTTTTTATCATCTTTTGCTAGCCAACAATCAAAGAATAAGGTATAACCATTTCTAATTTTTAACCCTTGTTATTTTGAAATTTCTATTGATAGTTGTATTAGATTGATACACGTATATGTATATATGATTTATAATCAGTTATCTATCATATGTAAGTGTTATTTGATGATTAAAAACATGAAATTGGATTGTAGTAGAAAGAGTTCATATACCAGTGATATGTTCCTATAATATGGCTTGTTTAAGTACAAAAATTGATGCTCTATATGTGTTATAATCTGTAATTTGATGTTAGAATATGTTTGTATGTTCAGAAAAGAAAGTGGCGTAGTTGGAATCTTGTCAATTGATTAAGAAACGAAGCTGTGACGATCAAATTCGCTAAATGTGTTTAAAATATGAAAATATAGCATAAACATTGAATTAGAACCCTTCAATTGATTTGTTAAAGTTTTTGAAATGTTAAAATTACTCGGTAGATGAGTAGTTCAGTGTTTCATGAGTTTATAGAATCGAAAGCCAACTAATTCCGACTTAAAATGAAAAAGTTATGAAGATTTGAAGTTTGTACATTGAGAACACTATAATCTGGGCGTAGCCAAGCGCGGCCGCGCATCCCAGGAGCACGGGCGCGCAGCTGGGCGCTGCCAAGTCGTGCGGGCATGCGGAATTTATGAAGGAGTTGGGCGCGGCCGCGCGCCTAGTGTGCAAGGTGTGACTACTTTGACCTGATTTGGTAAAATGGTCATAACGTTTTCATACGAACTCCGATTGAGGTGATTCAAGATGATAAAGAACGAGGACAAATAGACCTACAACTTTTGTTCTTTAAGTATTTCAATTTGAGGTCTTTAGAAAGGGACAAAATGGTCATTTTTAGGACTATTGTGTTTTCGGAGCCAATCGGAGGGCGTCGGGCATGCACGTATGCAAGTGTAGTGCTCTTGACGATAAAAGATGTTATTTTAAGTTATAGAACATGAATATTATGAATTATAATGATGTTTAATATTAATAAATGATATATTAGATAAGTTGTATACGCATACTAAACACACATAAGAGAGACAAATTGGGCGTGTGACGAATAAACGTCGAAACGCCGTAATAAATGTTAATAAACGTAAAAAGTGTTTTAAATCAAATGAAATGAACATTATAAGGTATGAAATGGGTTTAATATAAAACCAATAATGATTCCTAGCAAGACTTAAACACTTGAATAAACTTCAAATATGAAATATAGAAAAATATAAGTTCAAACTTAACACAATCAAATTGAACATTGTGTATTTATGATAGGATGGTTATGAATTTTAGAGTAAAGTTTATATTACAACTACTATACGTTTCTATGTGACTAATAGTTAATGTGAATGATTATATAACTATGTAGGAATACACGAAGTGCAGATAAGCGTTAAGCAGTTAAGTCGTAGTTCATAAACTACGATTCAGGCAAGTCTTTTAGTTCCTATTTGCTACGTGAACTTGATGATTAATTATTTTAAGTCTTTATTGCAAATAACATGATGTGTGTTATATTTATATGAAAGCATGAAACGTCAAAGTTAACTTATGACTACATTAATTGAGTAAAGCATGCTGATTGAGTAAGGAACTCAATCTTTATATTTGTTATATAAATTGTAGCATGTATGTTATGATAGTTCAATATTTAAGATATATATATATTGAGCATGTTATTATGTGCTATGTGATGCATGAAAACTGTTAGATTCTGCTGGGTTGTCGAGCTCAACCTTGCAAATAACCATTTTTGCAGGTCAAGATCTCAAGGGAAAGTTATGTGTTACCTGAATGTTATGAATCTGATGTGGTACTTGAAGATTTCTTATGTTTTATGAGAAATATATTTAATATTTTGAATGTAACATGTCGTTGAATTGCAAGTTGAGTTATCCGGTATATATGGATATCTATTGATGATGTAAGACTTTGTATAGTCATTTTGTTGTATTGATTCATGATATAAATTTGAATCGAAGAGATGTAATGTAAAGGTTAAAAGTTCTGGGAACGAGAATAGTTTGTAAATAGAAAATTTTAATTGTAATAGAATATTTTAATTATTCCGCAAATTTCAATGGTTGTATTATCGTTTAATTATATAAAATTAGAGGTTGAATGTATTATTAACGACCAAAGTCGAGAATTAAATTGTATGAATTTTGGGGACGTTACAGTGCAGGTGGTGGATGATGTTGTTGTTGCTATGAAAATCTTGGAGGGTAGGGTGGTTTCGATGTAAATTGCTGATGAGATGGTTGTGACTGAAATTATTGTTGTGGTTGAAACTGACTTTGTTGATTGTATTGATTATTTGACCAACTGAAATTTGGATGGTTGCGGTTGTTGGAGTTGTAGGCATTCTTGAATTGACCCTGATTTTTCTGATAGTTGCTCACATATTGTACAGATTTTGAACTAATTGCACATTGATCAGTCGGATGCGACCCTGCACATATCTCACATACAAATGCAACTAACTTTGCTTTGCTTTCCGCCAAAGAATCAATCTTCTTTGACATAGATGCCATCTGAGCTGACAACTGTGTGATAGCATCCACCTCTAACACTCCTACAACTTTGGGCTGTGGCATTCTGGCTGTAGGATTTTGGAAATCATTAGCCACCATAGTCTCAATAAAATTGTAGGCCTCTTCATAGCTCTTTGCCCATAAAGCTCCTCCTGCAGCTGCATCTACAGTTGGCCTTGATTGCCATCCCAATCTATTATAGAATGTATTTATCACCATCCAATCTGACATATCATGGTGTGGACACTTCCTTAGCATCTCCTTATATCTTTCCCAGGCTTCATATAAAGATTCACCCTACTGCTGCTCGAACTGAGATACCGATGTCCTCATTTTAGCAGTCTTAGCCATTGGGAAAAAATTGGCTAAGAACTTTTGTGCTAGGTCCTCCCATGTTGTAATTTATCCTGAAGGCAAGGAATGAAGCCAACTTCGAGCCTTTTTCCCGTAGAGAGAATGGAAATAGCCTAAGTCTGATTGCATCTTCTGTCACCCCGTTATATCTGAAGGTGCCACATATCTCTATGAAGCTCAATAGATGTTCATTCGGGTCATCTGTAGCAGCACCCCCAAACTGGACCATATTCTGAACCATTTGAATAGTTCCCGATTCGATCTCAAAAATGTTGGCTGCTATAGCTGGCCTCACAATGCTCGACTGTAACCCATTTATATTCGGCATTGAATAATCTCTCAAGGCCCTATGTTTCTCTTCTCTTTGCTCTTCTGCTGCCATATTGGATGTTGTGGTCTCTAAATCTACTTTTATATTTCTACGTGATATCGATCTCCAAGCACTACCGTTGATGTTTTCCTCTGCAGGAATCAACTCAGGATGTGACGATCGAGTGCGCATATACTATGCACAAATACTTGAAATTTAAACAAAAATTAAATAGAAATAAGAATAAGAATATAATTATCTAAGTCATACAAATCTAGCTTTTATTTGATGACGATAATATTAAAAAAAACGCCTTTCCCCAGCAACGGCGCCAAAAACTTGTTGCCTCTTTTTTAATTTAACAAAAAGGACTCTAACTCATGCAAGCATACATGGGTCACCAAGTAGTACAGAGTAAGAAAAGTATCGATCCACGGAGAAAGGTTTTAAATCTAAATTATCATACAACAACTATATCACTATTTTTATATGCTTAAACGAACAACTCACAATTATATTTAATTCTAAATTTAATTTATGAAATGAAAATATAATACTAAAATAATGTAATCAAATGTGGAAAAGAATGGGATTCTAACTTCATTTAATATTTCATCTGTAACAACCCGATATTTTTTATATAATTAAATCAGAAATGTTATGTATAAATTTTTTTTATTTTAAGGATTAGGATTTGTACAAGATAATGTGTATATGTATTTATGTGATAAATAAAAATATATTTATTACATGAATATTTACAAATAATTTTATTTTAGAATTATTGATTTTTATAAAGTATATTCTTATAATAGTTAATATTATAGCAGAAATATTTTTATTAATTAATTTTCATGAATATATAATCATATATTATTTAAATAATATATGGAGTGATTTTTCGAATAATTATAATAATTATTTTATTATATGAATTTTAATACAGATTATTAAGTTAATTATTTCACCTTAATTATTAAGGTTAAATATGGAAGAATAAATCAGATATGGAATCCAAGCCCTAATCTTGAATTTTTATCGGGGAATGAGAATAATAATATAATATTAATTATATTTTAATTTTTCAGTGCTATAAATATGTACTGTATGTACGTATAGATGATGGTTGGTCAATTATGGTGTTTAATGTCAAAGCCCTAATTTTACTATGGGAAACCATAATTTGAAAATCAATTGTGAGTTAAGACTGTTATATAACTATGTTATATAATTTATGTTGTGTATTATATAATGATTTGATTAATTAGGTAAACCCTAATTAAAAATTTAGAAATCCTAAATAATTTTTAGAAAACCCTAAGTTATTAAAAATCCTAATTTTAAAATGCTAAACCCTAATTAGAAATCCTACAATTGGTTTGTGATAAACCTTAGGGTTAAACCCTAAGGGTTTGCATGATTACAAGATTGCCCTTAAAATTCCAAGCCAAAAGACCAAATTACCCTTGTATGCATTATTGAAGCTAACTTGCTTGAATTGCAAATACTTTAGTTGGTGAGCTAACCTCGACTTTCTAGCGACTTAAAATTGACAGCAAATCAGCCAATATGCATCAGCCAATACATTACAACAATATATATAGAATTGGAGAGAGAGAGAATGCATTTGGTAGCCTATTTTTCCCAACACTCCACTAAACTCTCTCAAGTCCCACACCACCGAAATTCTTTCCTAATATCAGCCAAGAACCAAGCCCCACGAAATCCATAACCAAATCAGAAGCACAGAATCAAAGATTTATCAAAGAAGGTATAAACCCTAGCCATACAATCTGACCAAAAATCTGTTGTTAGATGTTAGAATTTTTGTGTTAAACATGATGTTATTAGTGTCTAATGATGATCTGGGTTCCTAGATGTTAGATCCATAACATCTAGAGGCTTGGATTTGAAGATTTCAAAAATCTGAAAAATTTATTTTTGGTGGTCTGACAACGAATGTCAGACCTTATATCTCTGTAATCTGTTAAGAGTTTTGTGTTTTGAAACTTTGTAGTTGTAGTCTGATATGTGCTCTTTGATCTGAGCTTGAAATCAGGCTTAGATCATATGTAGATTGCAAGTTATAGAAGGTCAAACTGCGTTGACCGACCATGACTTGCAAAGTTTCTAGGTAACCCAGGTGTTCCCAGATCGTGTCTGACAACTTTTGACGGCTCTAGATCAGTCAGTGTGTTGACGTTTTGGTTCTGTTGTTGCATCTAGATTGTAGTCTGGTTTATGAACTCCATGTTTATGCCTTAAAATCTCCTAATAATTAGACTGGGTGATTGTAGTGGATGGTCAAACCAAGCAAGTCGAGCATGTTCGCTGTTTTCTGGGTAACCCAAAAAACATATGAAAATGTCGACTGACATTGTTTGACCAGATCATAAATGTTGATTTTGTTGATGTTAATGGTATGTTATGACATAGAACTGTAGTACTACATGTGGTCTACAACCTGAAAGCTTTATATCACTAAAAGATTACACGGATTGCAAGTTGTGGAAGCCCAAATATGGCTTGTCTAACTGTTCTTCATTTCTGGGCAACCCAGAAAATGAAGAACAGCTCTGACAGCTTGTTCATGGCTCCATATCTACTTTGTTATGTGTTGTTTGGCCATGTTAGTTGTTGGATCTTGTAGTCGTGCATTAGTACTACAATACCTGACTAATAATTAACATGCCCAATAACATCAGGTTCTGATCAGAAACCTTGGTCAAACTCGATACCTTGCAAACTGGCTATGAAGATCTGGGCTTCATGAAGAACACGAAGACCACCTATAGCGACGGTTATGTCGCTATAGGCAGTCTTTAGCAACACTTTTATTAAAATTAATTATTTCAAAATAGTAATTAATTTCCAAAAATTTTAAAATTTATTTTAAAAATTATTTTTAAGTTATAAAAATTAAATATTGATAATTTGAAATATTTTTCATAAATATTAGTATTTATTTAAATATTATTGATACTTAATTTAATTATTAAATACATTAAATAAATTAATTAAAAATAATTTTACTATATTAAAAATTATTTTAAATGATAATAAGTTATTTAAAAATATTTTTAGTTATAAAATATAACTTTTAATATTTTAAAGCAAAATTCATTAATAAATTAATATTAATGATATTTAAGTTATTTACTAAATGAATTAAATAAATAAATTAAAAATGATTTTATTATATTAAAAAAAATAATTTAAAATAATAATAAGGTATTTAAAAATATTATAAATTATAAGATATAACTTTTAATATTTAAAGTTAAATTTTATTAATTAATTATTATTAATGATATTAAGGTTATTTAATAATTATATTAAATAAATTAGTTTAAAAATAATTTTAATATTATAAAAATTATTTTAAATGTAAATAAAGTATTTAAAGATATTTTAAGTTATAAAATATAACTTTTAATATTTAAAGAATAATTTCATTAATAATTTAATATTATTGATATTAATTTAATACTAAATGATATTAACTTTATTTAATAATTATATTAAATAAATAGTTTAAAAATGATTTTAATAATTTAAAAATCATTTAAAAAGGATATAAATGAATTAAAAATCATTTAAAAAGAATATAAATGAATTAAAAATATTTTAAGTTATAATTAATGAATTTTAATATTTTGATAAATAGTACATTAATATTTAAATATTAATTGTAATTAATTAAAAATGATTTTTGATGTTTTAAAAATCATTTAAGGGTAATATTAATACTTTAAAAATATTTTTGAGTTATTATAAATAACTTTAATATTTTGGCAATGGTTTCATTAATTGTTTAATATTAATTAAATATTAATGATAATAGAATTGTTTGATAGTTAAATCATTTAAAAATGATTTCAGTGTTTGAAAATTCATAATAAATTATAATAAATATTTAAAAATTATTATACGTCATTTAAAAATAATATGACTGATACTTAAAGATATTGAGTTACAGAATAGAGTCCTAGACTTAATAATTACCCGATAAAGTCGTCGGTACACCGACATGTTTCAGAATTTGATCTGAACTTAGATAATTTGATTTGATAAGTGTTTATTTGTGATTAAATGGTTGTTAAACATATGTGATAATGTGATTAGGTAATGTGCTGACTGTAATAAGCAGTACTATGTGTTATAGTATATTGTTCTAATCAGTAAAATGATCTTATTACTGATAGGTGGTTATACAAAAGATAAAACTAAGTTGCAAATTGTAAGCAGCGTATCAGGTAAGTATCTTACCTTTGCATTTTTTTTATGCAATGGACATGAGTAAGAATGTTTCTAAATTATGTTAATATTGTACAGATTACTAACCCTATATTATATACGCCCATTGATTATCAACATGTTAGTATATGATAATTCAGATATATATATATATATATATATATATATATATATATATATATATATATATATGTTCGTTAATTTCTATAAATGGTTATACAAGTGTCCCCACATGGATAATCATTGTATTTAATCACATGTTGATACACCTTTGTCAATTACCTGTATATATATATATATGTTGAATTATAGATTATTGTTGAACAAGATAAAACCTTTGATTTGAAACCCAGACAAGTATGAACATCCCTACACGGAAAAACTTTTATGCACCCAAGGCGAACAGAGTGAATGATACCCTCATTCTTGCATGCAGTGTTGATCAATACATGGTACAACGAGCTGATCACCCCCGTGCTGGTAAGTTATGACGGTTTACAGATGAAGTTCTGTTTAACCTATTCGAAAATTGAAAACAATATTCATAATATGTCACCTTAACCCTAGTTATAGTCTTTACGTAGTTTCAAAAATTTGGAAGAGGGTTGTTGTGTTATTATTATCTATACAAATTACTTCATAACTATTAATATGTTGTAAAAGGGTAGTATAAAGAAAACATTTAAATTCTTTCAGCTTATATATATAATTGTTATTACTCGCCGGGCACTTAAATGCTCATCCTTGCTTAATTTAAATATTTTCAGCCAAGTGTGAACAACCAGAGAGCTCTGCTAAGAACAAGGGAAAGGGAAAAGTTGTTGAATGAATGAAAAGTTATCTGATGTAATTGTTAATTTTGGTAAGACAAGTATGATAAATATAACTATCATAATATGTAAGGAATGTAATAAAGGTTAAGTACTTGGGAGTTAGACTCTGATAATTATGTAAATTAAGTTGGTATCTATATTATTGTTATTATTATTAGTATTATTCCGCTCATAGAAATGGTATTGTGAAGCACCGAGTTCGAGTTTCAAGTACCCGGATTTGGGGGCTTTATAGGTTGGTATCAGAGCTTTAGGGTTAGAAACCTTAGGTGGGTTAGACCTTAGGCTATAACCTTAGAACAGAGGGAAACGTTGAAAATATAAATAACTCATATAGAGTTTAAAAAGAGATGAATTGAATAAATTCAACGTCAAATAAAATAAAAGATAACTTATATAAAACTATTAATTGCTATGTGTATATATTATATGCTAATCAGGATAATTTATGTGTGTAGATGTCTGGTGGAAAAGGCTTGTTATATGCTTATAGCATGAAGAAGGATCAAACCCATACACCCGAGCTGATATCGAAGCCGATAGCTGTAATAGAGGCTCACAATGAAAATAACTCAGACGAGGTGGTTATTGTAGAAAATGTAGCACCAGATCCGGAAATTGTGGAGCTGATAGATAGTGATTCGGACACTAAAGTTGAAGATAATCAAGCATCAACGGAGGTGCAGGATCTGAGGAACAAGGTTTCTTCTCTGAAAAGGTTGTGGGAGATAGAAAAACTGCTTAATAGTCAACTGCGACAGGCGTTAATAGAAATAATGGAAGAACATGATAAGCTTAAAATCCAAATTGATCAGATGGGAGCCACAAGCAACACATCGTGTGCAGCTCCGACCAAGAAGGGGAAGAGAAAGATAGAAGACCAGGACTTAGGAAAATCCGATAAGAAGAAAAGGAAAAGAATATGTTATCTTTGCGGCTATGAAGGACATACCACTCTGTATTGTCCCGACAATAAACCAGGTGCATATTTTATCTATGGGATAGAAGGTCATCAGGCGAAAGGTTGTTCAAGGAAAAAGGCGTAGCGAATAGGTAGTATAGGTTCTGTGGTGTAGGTGTGTTTAATGTAATATATAGGATAAGTATGTCTGTGTAAGTTATGTTCTTAACTTTTGTAATGATCAAGGTTGTAAATCCTGACTTTTGTAGTCACAAAGGGATAAATGATGTTTAAAGCATTATGTGCTATGCTATGTAAAATATTTGTTAAATGAATATGAATCTAAGTTTGAGTAATGAAACAAGTTTAATATATTAAATTTATATGATAAGGTTTAGAATGTAAGTTAAATTTATGATTTTATTTAATCAGATAATGCCGCCAAGACGTCGAACTCGAAATCAAAGGGCAGAAGAATCTGTCAACAACGCTGAGGGACAACAATAAGCAGACCCGATGCAGAACTTCGCGAACATGATAGATCAGGCTATGCAACAGGGAATACCAGCCATAGAGAACCAGCCGAACAACCGCTTAGCGAACTTCAAAGATTTTAAGGCTGTAGGACCGCCAGAATTCAAAGGTACAACTGACCCTGTTGAAGACCAAACTTGGGTTAAAGAAATTGAAAAAGCATCCATGATAGCTAGTGTAGCTGAGGGGCAAATGACCACTTTTGCCAGCTACATGATGAAGGGGGAGGCAAATTTTTGGTGGGAAGCGAATCAGGAGAGGGCAGGAGAAGAAGTAGTTAAATGGGATAGGTTCAAAACTTTGTTTTTTGAAAACTATTTTTCACCTAGTATGCAGGCTAGGATTGAGGTAAAATTTTTAGAGTTGAAGCAGGAGAATATGACGGTGTCAGAATACGTCGCAAAATTTAATGAGTTAGCTAGGTTTACTCTGCATCAAGTTGATACAGAGGCTAGGAAAGCGAGAAGATTTGAGCTGAGATTAAAATCCTGGCTCTATAATAAGGTGGCAGTGTTACAGATTCTTACATTTGCAGCACTCATGGAGAAAGCTATTATTGCTGAGGAGGAGAGTGAGGCCATGATCCTCTACAACAAGGAGAGGAAGAATAAGGGTAAGGTAGAAGGAGCTGGAAAGGTAGGAATTAATAGTGGGAGCAAGGGTGGAGATAGCAAGAGGAAGGTGAACAACTTTGGGAGTGTGCAGGTAAAGCAAGAAGGTGTGAAGAAACAGACTGTGTTGTGTAAGAATTATGGAAAGAACCATACAGGTGAGTGTCTGAAAGAAAAGTTCGTTTGCTATAAGTGTGGGCAGGAGGGCCATATCGCTCCCAACTGCCCCAATCTTAGAATGAACATTGGATGTTTTCTGTGTGGATCGACTGAGCACAAGGTGAAAGATTGTCCGAAGAGGAGGGCGGAGGTAGGAAGTGTGACTACTGGCAAGGGCAGAGGAAATTTAGCAATCACGGGACCTACATCATCGAGCAAGCCAACAAAATCTACTGTAAGGGTCTACAACATAACAGTCCAGGATACGGTAGCAGCTGGCAATGCAACTCTAGGTATTATTCATACAACTTTTATTTTATTATACATGATTTTCCTATATATAGTAAATTATTTTATAAAGAAAAATTTGAGGGAGGAATTTGAGTTCTTTGAGAGATCAAATTTCCGTTTAATCAGAAAGACAAGCTTGATGTGAATAGTTAAAGATCAGTTCGATCAACTTATGATCGAGATCTACTTGCAATGATTGTGTATGCTATGTACCCGTGTACGTATTAGTTTTTAAAACGGTGATTCCGAGGACGGAATCTTTATAAGGGAGGATGAATGTAACAACCCGATATTTTTTATATAATTAAATCTTAAATGTTACGTATAAAATTTTTTTTATTTTAAGGATGAGGATTTGTACAAGATAATGTGTATATGTATTTATGTGATAAATAAAAATCTATTTATTACATGAATATTTACAAATAATTTTATTTTAGAATTACTGATTTTTATAAAGTATATTCTTATAATAGTTAATATTATAGCAGAAATATTTTTATTAATTATTTTTCATGAATATATAATCATATATTATTTAAATAATATATGGAGTGATTTTTAGAATAATTATAATAATTATTTTATTATATGAATTTTAGTACAGATTTTTAAGTTAATTATTTCACCTTAATTATGAAGGTTAAATATGTAAGAATAAATCAGATATGGAATCCAAACCCTATTTTTGGATTTTTATCGAGGAATGAGAATAATAATATTAATGCTATAAATATGTACTATATGTACGTATGGATGATGATTGGTCAATTATGGTGTTTAATGTCAAAACCCTAGTTTTACTATAGGAAACCATAATTTGAAAATCAATTGTGAGTTAAGACTGTTATATAACTTTGTTATATAATTTATGTTGTGTATTATATAATGATTTGATTAATTAAGTAAACCCTAATTAAAAATTTAGAAACCCTAAATAATTTTTAGAAAATCCTAAGTTATTAAAAACCCTAATTTTAAAATGCTAAACCCTAATTTGAAACTCAAATTAGAGTTCGAGATTGGTTGTAATCGTGATAAGGTGATTAATTTACAAGTGTTAGAATTATAATTGTTAATTAGGAAAACCCTAATAAATTTTGAAAACCCTAATTAGCTAGAAACCCTAATTCTTAAATTAGTAACCATAGTTTTCTAATTTGGTAACCCTAATTTGTTAATTGTAAGCTAAATGCTAATTAGTGGACACTAAACCACTAATGTTCATGTATAGTGTAATTAGAAAATTAATCATAATTAGGAAACCCTAATTTCATAATTAGGAAACCCTACTTTTTTTTAAACTAACCCTAATTGGAAATCCTACAAGTGCTTTGTGCTAAACCTTAAGGTTAAACCCTAAGGGTCAAACCCTAAGGGTCAAACCCTAAGGGTTTGCATGATTACAAGATTGCCATTAAAATTCTAAGTCAAAAGACCAAATTGCCCTTGTATGCATTATTGATGCTAACTTGCTAGAATTGCCAATACTTTAGTTGGTGAGCTAACCTTGGCTTTCTAGTGACTTAAAATTGACAGCAAATCAGCCAATATGCCTCAGCCAATACATTACAACAATATATATATATATATATATATATATATATATATATATATATATATATATATATATATATATATATATATATATATATATAGAGAGAAAGAATGCATTTGGTAGCCTATTTTTTCCAACACTCCACTAAACTCTCTCAAGCCCCACACCACCGAAATTCTTTCATAATATCAACCAAGAACCAAGCCCCACGAAATCCATAACCAAATTAGAAGCACAGAATCAAAGATTGATCAAAGAAGGTATAAACCCTAGCCATACAATCTGACCAAAAATCTGTTGTTAGATTTTAGAACTTTTGTGTTAAACATGATGTTAGTAGTGTCTAATGATGATATGGATTGCTAGATGTTAGATCCATAACATCTAGAGGCTCGGATTTGAAGATTTCAAAAATCTGGAAAATTTGTTCTTGGTGGTCTGACAACGAATGTCAGACCTTATATCTCTGTATTCTGTTAAGAGTTTTGTGTTTTGAAACTTTGTAGTTGTAGTCTGATATGTGCTCTTTGATCTGAGCTTGAAATCAGGCTTAGATCATATGTAGATTACAAGTTATGGAAAATCAAACTGCGTTGATCGACCATGACTTTCCAAGTTTCTAGGTAAACCAGGTGTTCCTAGATCGTGTCTGACAACTTTTGACGGCTCTAGATCAGTCAGTGTGTTGACGTTTTGGTTCTGTTGTTGCATCTAGATTGTAGTCTGGTTTATGAACTCCATGTTTATGCCTTAAAATCTCCTAATAATTAGACTGGGTGATTGTAGTGGATGGTCAAACCAAGCAAGTCGAGCATGTTCGCTGTTTTCTGGGTAACCCAAAAAACATATGAAAATGTCGACTGACATGGTTTGACCAGATCATAAATGTTGATTCTGTTGATGTTAATGGTATGTTATGACATAGAACTGTAGTACTACATGTGGTCTACAACCTGAAAGCTTTATATCACTAAAAGATTACACGGATTGCAAGTTGTGGAAGCCCAAATATGGCTTGTCTAACTGTTCTTCATTTCTGGGCAACCCAGAAAATGAAGAACAGCTCTGACAGCTTGTTCATGGCTCCATATCTACTTTGTTATGTGTTGTTTGGCCATGTTAGTTGTTGGATCTTGTAGTCGTGCATTAGTACTACAATACCTGACTAATAATTAACATGCCCAATAACATCAGGTTCTGATCAGAAACCTTGGTCAAACTCGATACCTTGCAAACTGGCTATGAAGATCTGGGCTTCATGAAGAACACGAAGACCACCTATAGCGACGGTTATGTCGCTATAGGCAGTCTTTAGCAACACTTTTATTAAAATTAATTATTTCAAAATAGTAATTAATTTCCAAAAATTTTAAAATTTATTTTAAAAATTATTTTTAAGTTATAAAAATTAAATATTGATAATTTGAAATATTTTTCATAAATATTAGTATTTATTTAAATATTATTGATACTTAATTTAATTATTAAATACATTAAATAAATTAATTAAAAATAATTTTACTATATTAAAAATTATTTTAAATGATAATAAGTTATTTAAAAATATTTTTAGTTATAAAATATAACTTTTAATATTTTAAAGCAAAATTCATTAATAAATTAATATTAATGATATTTAAGTTATTTACTAAATGAATTAAATAAATAAATTAAAAATGATTTTATTATATTAAAAAAATAATTTAAAATAATAATAAGGTATTTAAAAATATTATAAATTATAAGATATAACTTTTAATATTTAAAGTTAAATTTTATTAATTAATTATTATTAATGATATTAAGGTTATTTAATAATTATATTAAATAAATTAGTTTAAAAATGATTTTAATATTATAAAAATTATTTTAAATGTAAATAAAGTATTTAAAGATATTTTAAGTTATAAAATATAACTTTTAATATTTAAAGAATAATTTCATTAATAATTTAATATTATTGATATTAATTTAATACTAAATGATATTAACTTTATTTAATAATTATATTAAATAAATAGTTTAAAAATAATTTTAATAATTTAAAAATCATTTAAAAAGGATATAAATGAATTAAAAATCATTTAAAAAGGATATAAATGAATTAAAAATATTTTAAGTTATAATTAATGAATTTTAATATTTTGATAAATAGTACATTAATATTTAAATATTAATTGTAATTAATTAAAAAAAAATTTTGATGTTTTAAAAATCATTTAAGGGTAATATTAATACTTTAAAAATATTTTTGAGTTATTATAAATAACTTTAATATTTTGGCAATGGTTTCATTAATTGTTTAATATTAATTAAATATTAATGATAATAGAATTGTTTGATAGTTAAATCATTTAAAAATGATTTCAGTGTTTGAAAATTCATAATAAATTATAATAAATATTTAAAAATTATTATACGTCATTTAAAAATAATATGACTGATACTTGAAGATATTGAGTTACAGAATAGAGTCCTAGACTTAATAATTACCCGATAAAGTCGTCGGTACACCGACATGTTTCAGAAATTGATCTGGACTTAGATAATTTGATTTGATAAGTTTTTATTTGTGATTCAATGGTTGTTAAACATATATGATAATGTGATTAGGTAATGTGCTGACTGCAATAAGCAGTACTATGTGTTATAGTATATTGTTCTAATCAGTAAAATGATCTTATTACTGATAGGTGGTTATATAAAAGATAAAACTAAGTTACAAATTGTATGCAGCGTATCAAACAAGTATCTTACCTTTGCATTTTCTTTATGCAATGGACATGAGTAAGAATATTTCTAAATTATATTAATATTGTACAGATTACTAACCCTATATTATATACGCTCATTTATTATCAACATTTTAGTATATGGTAATTTAGCTATGTGTGTGTGTGTGTGTATATATATATATATATATATATATATATATATATATATATCTGTTCGTTAATTTCTATAAATGATTATACAAGTGTCCCCACTTGGATAATCATTGTATTTAATCAAATGTTGATACACCTTTGTCAATTACCCGTATATATATATATATATATATATATATATATATATATATATATATATATATATATATATAGATTATTGTTGAACAAGATAAAACCTTTGATTTGGAACCCAGACAAGTATGAACATCCCTACACGGGAAAACTTTTATGCGCCCAAGGTGGACAGAGTGAACGATACCCTCATTCTTGCATGTTGTGTTGATCAATACATGGTACAGCTGGCTGATCACCCCCGTGCCCGTAAGTTATGACGATTTACAGATAAAGTTCTTTTTAACCTATTCAAAAATTGAAAATAATGTTCATAATATGTCACCTTAACCCTAGTTATAGTCATTGCGTAGTTTCAAAAATTTGAAGGAGGGTTGTTATGCTGTTATTATCGGTACAGATTACTTCATAACTATTGATCTGTTGTAGAAGGGTAGTATAAAGAAAACATTTATATTCTTTCAGCTTATATATATAATTGTTATTACTTGATGGGCACTCAAATGCTCATCATTGCTTAATTTAAATGTTTTCAGCCAAGTGTGAACAACCAGAGAGCTCTGCTAAGAACAAGGGAAAGGGAAAGGTTGCTGAATGAATGAAAATTTATCTGATGTAACAGTTAATTTTGGTAAGATAAGTATGATAAATATATCTATCATAATATGTAAGGAATGTAATAAAGGTTACGTACTTGAGAGCTAGACTCTGATAATTATGTAAATTAAGTTGGTATCTATATTATTATTATTAGTATTAGTATTATTCCGCTCATAAAAATGGTATCGTGAAGCACCGAGTTCGGGTTTTAAGTACCCGGATTTGGGGGCTTTACAGGTTGGTATCAGAGCTTTAGGGTTAGAAACCTTAGGTGGGTTAGACCTTAGGCTATAACCTTAGAACAGAGGGAAACATTGAAAATATAAATAAGTCATATAGAGTTTAAAAAGAGATGAATTGAATAAATTCGTTGTCAAACAAAATAAAAGATAACTTATATAAAACTATTAATTGTTATGTGTATATATTATATGCTAATCAGGATAATTTATGTGTGTATATGTCTGGTGGAAAAGGCTTGTTATATGCTTATAGCATGAAGAAGGATCAAACCCATACACCCGAGCTGATATCGAAGCCGATAGCTGAAATAGAGGCTCACAATGAAAATAACTCAGACGAGGTGGTTATTGTAGAAAATGTTGTACCAGATCCGAAAATGGTGGAGCTGACAGATAGTGATTCAGACACTAAAGTTGAAGCTGATCAAGCATTAACATAGGTGCAAGATCTGAGGAACAAGGTTTCTTCTCTGGATAGGTTGTGGGAGATAGAAAAGCTGCTTAATAGTCAACTGCGATAGGCGTTAATAGATACAATGGAAGAACAGGATAAGCTTAAAATCCAAATTGATCAGATGGGAGCCACAAGCAACATATCGTGTGTAGCTCCGAGCAAGAAGGGAAAAAGAAAGATAGAGGACCAGAACTTAGGAAAATTCGACAAGAAGAAAGGAAAAAGAATATATTATCTTTACGGCTATGAAGGACATACCACTCTGTATTGTCCCGGATATAAACCAGATGTAAGTTTTATCTGTGGGATAGAAGGTCATCAGGCAAAAGGTTGTCCAAGGAAAAAGGCGTAGCGAATAGGTAATATAGGTTCTGTGGTGTAGGTGTGTTTAATGTAATACATAGGATAAGTATGTCTGTGAAAGTTATGTTCTCAACTTTTGTAATGATCAAGGTTGTAAATCCCGACTTTTGTAGTCACAAAGGGATGAATGATGTTTAAAGCATTATATGTCATGCTATATAAAATATTCGTTAAATGAATATGAATCTAAGTTTGTGTAATGAAACAAGTTTAATATATTAAATTTATATGATAAGGTTAAGAATGTAAGTTAAATTTATAATTTTATTTAATCAGATAATGCCGCCAAAACGTCGAACTCAAAATCAAAGGGCAGAAGAACCTGTCAACAACGTTGAGGGACAACAACAAGCAGACCCGATGCAGTACGTCGCGAACATGATAGCTCAGGCTATGCAACAGGGAATACCAGCTACAGAGAACCAACCGGACAACCGCTTAGCAAACTTCAAAGACTTTAAGGCTATAGGACCGCCGGAATTCAAAGGTACAACTAACCCTGTTGAAGCCCAAACTTGGGTTAAAGAAATTGAAAAATCATTCGTGATAGCTAGGGTAGCTGAGGGGCAAAAGACCGTTTTTGCCACCTATATGATGAAGGGGGAGGCAAATTTTTGGTGGGAAGCGAATCAGGCGAGGGCAGGAGAAGGAGTAGTTACATGGGATAGGTTCAAAACTTTATTTTTTGAAAACTATTTTTCATCTAGTATGCAGGCTAGGTTGGAGGTAAAATTTTTAGAGTTGAAGCCGGAGAATATGACGGTGTCAGAATACGCCGCAAAATTTAATGAGTTAGCTAGGTTTGCTCCACATCAAGTTGATACGAAGGCTAGGAAAGCAAGAAGATTTGAGCTGGGATTAAAACCCTGGCTCTATAACATGGTGGCAGTGTTGCAGATTCCTATATTTGCAGCACTCATGGAGAAAGCTATTATTGCTGAGGAGGGGAGTGAGGCCATGAGCCACTACAACAAGGAGAGGAAGAATGAGGGTAAGGTAGAAGGAGCTGGAAAGGTAGGAATTAATAGTGGGAGCAAGGGTGGAGATAGCAAAAGGAAGGTGAACAACTTTGGGAATGTGCAGGTGAAGCAAGAAGGTGTGAAGAAACAGACTGTGCCATGTAAGAATTGTGGAAAGAACCATATAGGTTAGTGTCTGAAAGGAAAGTTCGTTTTGAAAACCCTAATTAACTAGAAACCTTAATTCTTAAATTAGTAACCCTAATTTGCTAATTTGGTAACCCTAATTTGTTAAGTGTAAGCTAAATGCTAATTAGTGGACACTAAACCACTAATGTTCATGTATAGTGTAATTAGAAAATTAATCATAATTAGGAAACCCTAATTTCAAAATTTTAGAAACTAAAATTTATTAAAAAAAAATTTAAACAAACCCTAATCGGAAATTCTACAATTGGTTTGTGCTAAATCTTAGGGTTAAACCCTAAGGGTCAAACCCTAAGGATTTGCATGATTACAAGATTGTCCTTAAAATTCCAAGCCAAAAGACCAAATTGCCCTTGTATGCATTATTGAAGCTAACTTACTAGAATTGCCAATAGTTTAGTTGGTGAGCTAACCTTGACTTTCTAGTGACTTAAAACTGACAGCAAATCAACCAATATGCATCAGCCAATACATTACAACACTATATATATAGAATTGGAGAGAGAAAGAATGCATTTGGTAGCCTATTTTTCCCAACACTCCACTAAACTCTCTCAAGCCCCACACCACTGAAATTCTTTCCTAATATCAGCCAAGAACCAAGCCCCACGAAATCCATAACCTAATCAGAAGCGCATAATCAAAGATTGATCAAAGAAGGTATAAACCCTAGCCATACAATCCGACCAAAAATCTGTTATTAGATGTTAGAATTTTTGTGTTAAACATGTTGTTAGTAGTGTTTAATGATGATCTGGGTTGCTAGATGTTAGATCCATAACATCTAGAGGCTCGAATTTGAAGATTTCAAAAATCTAGAAAATTTGTTCTTGGTGGTCTGACAACGAATGTCAGACCTTATATCTCTGTAATCTGTTAAGAGTTTTGTGTTTTGAAACTTTGTAGCTGTAGTCTGTTATGGAAGGTCAAACTGCATTGACCGACCATGACTTGCAAAGTTTCTTGGTAACCCAGGTGTTCCCAGATCGTGTCTGACAACTTTTGATGGCTCTAGATCCGTTAGTGTGTTGATGTTTTGATTCTGTTGTTGCATCTAGATTGTAGTCTGGTTTATGAACTCCATGTTTATGCCTTAAAATCACCTAATAATTAGACTGGGTGATTGTAGTGGACGGTCAAACCAAGCAATTCGAGCATGTTCTCTGTTTTCTGGGTAACCCAAAAAACATATGAACATATCGATTGACATGGTTTGACCGGATCATAAATGTTGATTCTGTTGATGTTAATGGTATGTTATGACATAGAACTGTAGTACTACATGTGATCTACAACCTGAAAGCTTTATATCACTAAAAGATTACACAGATTGCAAGTTGTGGAAGCCTAAATATGGCTTGTCTAACTGTTCTTCATTTCTGGGTAATCCAGAAAATGAAGAACAGCTCTGACAGCTTGTTCATGGCTCCAGATCTACTTTGTTATGTGTTGTTTGGCCATGTTAGTTGTTGGATCTTATAGTCGTGCATTAGTACTACAATACCTGACTAATAGCATGCCCAGTAACATCAGGTTCTGATCAGAAACCTTGGTCAAACTTGATACCTTGCAAACTGGCTATAAAGATATGGGTTTCATGAAGAACACGAAAAACACCTATAGCGACGGTTATATCGCTATAGGCAGTCTTTAGCAACACTTTTATTAAAATTAATTATTTAAAATTCTAAAAATTATTTAAAAATAATAATTAATTTCTAAAAATTACAAAAATAATTTTAAAAATAATTTTTAAGTTATAAAAATTAAATATTAATAATTTGAAATATTTTTCATAAATATTAGTATTTATTTAAATATTATTGATAATTAATTTATTTATTAAATGCACTAAATAAATTAATTAAAAATGATTTTATTATATTAAAAATTATTTTAAATGATAATAAGTTATTTAAAAATATTTTAAGTTATAAAATATAACATTTAATATTTCAAAGCAAAATTCATTAATAAATTAATATTAATGATATTTAAGTTATTTACTAAATGAATTAAATAAATTAATTAAAAATATTTTTATTATATTAAAAAAATCATTTTAAATAATAATAAGGTATTTAAAAATATTATAAGTTATAAAATATAACTTTTAATATTTAAAGGTAAATTTCATTAATTAATTATTATTAATGATATTAAGGTTATTTAATAATTATATTAAATAAATTAGTTTAAAAATAATTTTAATATTATAAAAATTATTTTAAATGTAAATAAAGTGTTTAAAGATATTTTAAGTTATAAAATATAACTTTTAATATTTAAAGAATAATTTCATTAATAATTTAATATTAATGATATTAATTTAATACCGAATGATATTAAATTTATTTAATAATTATATTAAATAAACAGTTTAAAAATAATTTTATTAATTTAAAAATCATTTAAAAAGGATATAAATAAATTAAAAATATTTTAAGTTATAATTAATGATTTTTAATATTTTGATAAATAGTACATTAATATTTAAATATTAATGGTAATTAATTAAATATAATTTTAAATGTTTTAAAAATCATTTAAGGGTAATATTAAAACTTAAAAAATATTTTGAGTTATTATAAATAACTTTAATATTTTGGCAATGGTTTCATTAATAGTTTAATATTAATTGAATATTAATGATAATAGAATTGCTTGATAGTTAAATCATTTAAAAATGATTCCAGTGTTTGAAAATTCATGATAAATTATAATAAATGTTTAAAAATTATTACACTTCATTTGAAAATAATATGACTGATATTTGAAGATATTAAGTTATAGAATAGAGTCATAGACTTGATAATTACCCGATAAAGTCGACGGTACACCGACATGTTTCAGAAATTGATATGGACTTAGATAATTTGATTTAATAAGTGTTTATTTGTGATTCAATGATTGTTAAACATGTGTTAATGTGATTAGGTAATGTGCTGACTGCAATAAGTAGTACTGTGTGTTATAGTATATTATTCTAATCAGTAAAACGATCTTATTACTGATAGATGGTTATATAAAAGATAAAACTAAGTTGCAAATTGTAAGCAGCGTATCAGGCAAGTATCTTACCTTTGTATTTTCTTTATGCAATAGACATGCGTAAGAATGTTTCTAAATTATATTAATATTGTACAGATTACTAACCCTATATTATATACGCTCATTGATTATCAACATGTTAGTATATAGTAATTCAGATATATATATTTTGTTCGTTGATTTCTATAAATGGTTATACACGTGTCCCCACTTAGATAATCATAATCATTGTATTTAATCACATGTTGATACATCTTTGTCAATTACCCATGTATATATATGTATACATACATATACATATATATATATATATATATATGTTGAATTATAGATTATTGTTGAACAAGATAAAACCTTTGATTTGGAACCCAGACAAGTATGAACATCCCTACACGGGAAAACTTGTATGCGCCCAAGGCGGACAGAATGAACGATACCCTCGTTCTTGCATTTAGTGTTGATCAATACAGGATACAATGGGCTGATCACCCTCGTGCCCATAAGTTATGATGATTTACAGATGAAGTTCTGTTTAACCTATTCAAAAATTGAAAACAATGTTCATAATATGTCACCTTAACCTTAGTTATAGTCATTACGTAGTTTTAAAAATTTTAAAGAGGGTTGTTGTGTTATTATTATCGGTACAGAGTACTTCACAACTATTGATCTGTTGTAGAAGGGTAGTATAAAGAAAACATTTAAATTCTTTCAGCTTATATATATAATTGGTATTACTTGCTGTGAACTTAAATGTTCATCCTTGTTTAATTCAAATGTTTTCAGCCAAGTATGAACAACTAGATAGCTCTGCTAAGAACAAGGGAAAGTGAAAGGTTGCTGAATGAATGAAAAGTTATCTGATGTAATAGTTAATTTTGGTAAGACAAGTATGATAAATATATCTATCATAATATGTAAGGAATGTAATAAAGGTTACGTACTTGGGAGCTAGACTCTGATAATTATGTAAATTAAGTTGGTATCTATATTATTGCTATTATTATTAGTATTATTTCGCTCATAGAAATAGTATCATGAAGCACCGAGTTCAGGTTTCAAGTACCCGAATTTGGGGGCTTTACATCATCTAAACTGAAACCATCATGTAATGTTTAAATATTTATCATAGAAAATTAGTCAAGAGCACAATAGTGGACATAACCATTTTTTAATGAACTATGACCAATTCACATAACCTCCATAAATGATAGAAATTATGTAAGTGACACTATTACCAAAATCACTATATGTCTATGTGAAATTGCAACAATAATGAATTAAAGTGCAGGCTCTTTTCATGACTATACACGGTGAAACGGTATATGTCTATCCAGTTCACGAATCACAAAGCTTAACAAATCAGCCTCATAAACATATGCCATTATGATTTAATCCATACTCACATTTCATTTTTCAAATCCATATAAGCATACAAGGTGAATGGTGATCAAACATTCATTTATTACGCTCAATCATAATGGTTAATCCAATGATTAACATACAACACTACAATTAGATATATAAATTTAGATTACATATCAAAATCCATTAGAATCCCATAATGGAGTTTAGTTCATTTCTGAACCAAAAGCCATTATGGGATTGAAACAACACATGGAATTAAGCAAAGCAAATAAGAGATGTAAGAGAAATGATAAACAAATATGTTAAAACCAGTTGGAGAATCTGTTCCAAGCTCGTTCCAATGCACCAATAATCTCCAGAAATGAAACTAATGATTATTGAATAACAAAGATGAAGAGAGGATATAGTAACGTATCATAAGATGATCAAAACCTCCCTAGCCTTGTTAAAACTTAAGAACCCTAATACTCCTATAAAAACTGAAAAAAAACTCTCCAAATACACGTCTGGTGCCAACCATATCGTTCAGTTAAGACTAAAGCGCTCAAATTTCAAATTATAAAAAGTCAACAAAACTGACTGTAGAAGACTCGCATGGTCGCGCGAGATTATACTATAAAACGGGCGCGGGGGCGCGATAGGTTTGTCTGACGAGGTTTTGGCACAGGCGCGCGATATTCCTTCATTGCCGGGGCACGACCGCGCAGCTGCATAATTTACCTCTGTCTTGCCTTAGGCGCGTGCGCACTGCTGTACTTTACAGTCTGATGGCTTTTTGATTGTTGTTGCTTCTTGTCTTCTGCTACTTCATTCTTCCATTACTCCAGTTCTTCGCATGTTCACGACCACCTTGCCATGATTTTGCTAGCTTCATGCCATCTATGCCAATCCATGTAATTTCATGCTAATCCATGCCTTATGTTGCTAAAAAGGGGTTCCAACTACATAAACTGCAAACCAAACATAATAAACTACTTAAGTTGAGCATAATTTTCGTGAGTTAGTAACCAATAAGCAGGTATAAAACCTACTTATCAATGTTTGTGATTAATCATTACTGATTACATCACATCTTTGATTATTGATTCGCACGATGTGCATGCTGCATATGTTATTTAGGTATTAAAGGTTGATCACCTTCATTACCATTTGGTCTAGTTGATTTATTCATGTTCCTTATTGACCATTCATTTCTATTGTCTCGGTCGTTCAACTATATAAATTTGACTCGTCCTATTTCACAATTGTTATATTGTTGAAAGTCAGCCAATTTATTTTTCATTCTTTTCAATTATGATATATCCTTTATATTGAAATTAAACTTGCTGGGCAAACTTGTTGCTCACCCTAGCTATATCATGATAAACATTACAGATCTGGACGAATACGTCGGATACAGGCAAAGTCAAAGACAGTTCCAACATTTATTTCTTATTCAAATAACACTGGTACTAGTATTGTATGCTAATGACATTGTATGTCTGATAGGATATGGAATTCAGGTATTAAGTGAAGGTTCTCGACCTTGGGGTTTATGTTGGTAAGTTTAATGTATAAACAATTTATGTTTATATCTTCCGTAATAGTTATAGAATTAGTGTACCAGATTCGTGGTGATGAGTACCCGAATTTGGGGTCTTCACATATCTCCTCTAATTTCATATTCTCCTTTCAAGTATCGATTATGTAGGCTAAATACTCTACACAACCTTGTCTCAACAACTTCCTGGCATGCATCATCGTCAAAAAACTCGTTTATCTAGGTGACTTACTTCTATAAAATACAACCCTTGACGGTGTCATAAGGTTTACACACTTCTATTGGGAATCAATTATTGCCCCATAATTGAATAGCCAATCCATTCCCAAAATAACATCAAATTCCTTAAGTTTAATCGGGATTAGATCTACCATCATCTCGTGGCCCTTAATGTCCACCCTACAGTTCTTGTGTATAAACCTAACAGGAATTACTTCTCTATTCGCAACCTCTATGTTCAAAGGGTATTCTAATTCTTCTTTAGGCAAATTCAAATTCTCAGCAAAATCGTCGGAAATAAATGAACAAGTAGCACCCGAATCAAATAATATGTAAGCATTAACATTATTGATCGGAATGATACCTGACACCACATATCGTGACTGTACAACATCTTGTACGGTCATGTTGAAAGTTCTGGAGGTGGGTTAGTTTGGCGGCGTTGGTCCTGTGGTAGCCAAAGTGCTACCACTGTTGTTTACCTTACTTCCACTTGCTCATGCTCCTCCTACTGCTTTCTTGGGACAATCCCTACGCAGATAATCCCTTGACCCACAAGTAAAACAAGACCCCTTTTTAGGGTTAGGGCAATTTGGCGCTATGTGGCTTTCCTTACCATAATTGTAGTAAACTTCTTCCCCTTCATGCATACCCCAAGGTGATTCTTTCTGCAGGTAGGACAAGCCTCTACCTTCTTCTTCTGACTTCTTTGTTGATTTCCAGTAGATACATTATCATTCCATTTCCTCTTCTAATTATTACCACCACCACTATTACTGCCACTAGCTTTGTTTTTCTCTCCTTCATTATTCTTCTTCTTCTTCTATTCCTGATTGTACCTAGTCAGGGCATCTCTTCCACCTTCTGTAATAATTGCCTTCTCCAAAACTCCCGCAAAAGTGTTCAATTAGAACATTGACACCTTGTTGTACAACCAAGGCGTCAACCCTTGTTTAAACCTCCTAGCTTTCCTCTCATCTGTATTCACTTGATAAGTAGCGAACCTAGCCAACTCATTGAATTTTACGGCATATTCTGGCACTGTCATATTGGCACTTTCATGTTTCCCTACTTCAATTCCAGAAATTGATCCTCGATTTGGTTCTGAGAGCTCATTGTAAAATACATCTCAAAGAACATCTCCTTGAACCTATCCCATGCGATCACACCTTGTCCCCCTCTAACCTTGTTCGCATGCCACCAATAACTAGCCTCTGACTTCAGCATAAACGTTTCAAAGGCCATCCTCTGGTCGTCGTTGACTCTAGCAACGTCAAATACCTTTTTCATTTCCATAATCCAGGTCTGAGCTTTGACCGAATTCATAGATCCCCTATACACTGGCGGTCCTACCGCCTTAAAATCCTTGAACGAGGTAGCTTGAGCTTGCGGCTGATTCGCAAATGCTCCAGTTAATCTATTTACCAACTGCTACACAGGATTAGTGTTGACATTGTCGTTATTGTTGTTGATGATGTTCGTGGATCCTTCCTGAACTTGTTGACTTGTTGGGCATCTTTTTGGCGGCATTTTCTAAAAGTAGTATACATACAAGCCAATCATGTATAATGATAAAACATATACTTTGTAATCAATCTTTTTTATTTATTAATAAAAGAAATTAATTATTAAAGGCATTTATTTACTACATGGTATTATTTTAATAATATGTGATAAACCCATAGTTTTAAGCAATGTTTTTAGAATCATGATGAGATCATGTTAATGAGATCTAAATTCTTAGATAGCTTAAAACTAAAATGTTCTCAATCAATGGATTACTAAAAAGGGGATTAGTGAATTCGGATAGATTGGTACATACGTTACTTGCTCATTGGATGAGGATGATTGATCTCATGATCATTTATGTAGAGACACTAAAGCAAGTATGTAGGTACTTAATGGAGAATAAGTTCACTGAACGTGACTCGCTAAGGAATACCTAATGGGGTTTTACTTATCTGTCAATAGGAATTCCTATAGTGATAGTAGTACAAATGATCCTTAGACTTGAGATCATCATAGTATCTTATATATAATGAATTACACTTTGACTTATTCCTTAAGACTCTTAGGGTATAACAAAGGGTATGCTTGGATGTAATAAGTTATATATGGAGATAATGAATAATCAATAAAGAATCTATCACTTCTAGTAAAAGAAGTGAAATGTTCTATGTGATTCGATAAATGATAACCCAGGAATCTTGGGCCAAGGTGGAATGAAATTAGAAATTAGTTTCTAATTTGCATTCATTAGGAGTTGTGCATTTAGGAATCGAAATACATATAATTAAATAAAATAAGACTTGACAGTAATTCCATGTCTTATATTTAATTGAGACATTGTATGGTGGAAGGATTGAATTGTACGGTAACTATTTACTCAAATGTTATTTTATGATTAATGTTAAAATCTAAATTATATAGAAAGTCGTTAATTGCTAGGGAGGCTTATCCCTATTGTAGAATAAATATTATTTATTTAAATAAATTAATAGTTTAATTTATTTATTTAAATAAGATTAGAATTATTCTAATTGATTTATTCACAACCGGTTTAATATGAAGAACCTAAATGGTCATACCATAAAAGGAATAATAATTATTTAAGAAGTTAATGGCATAATCGTAATAATATGTTAAGTATATTTAATTTAATTTATTGTGATAGAATAAATTAAATAACTTAATATTTATTATTTAATATTTTAGAAATATTAAATATACATTAATAAGAGGAGTCATATTAATATTATTACAATTATTATTATTTTAATTTTTAAAAGAGTTTAAGAATTAATTTAATATAAGTACTCTCATTTATTCTTTATAGGATTAGGAGGTAAAATTAGTTAAAGGAATTTAATTAATTATCTCTAATAAGATTAGGGAGCCCAATTAATTAAAGGAGTTTAATTAAATAAATAATACCTTATTTTAATTGAATAGGGTTACATAATATCTTTATAAGATGAGTCTTATATCAGATATCAAATATACGTAATTCTAATTGTTGGAGAGTACACCCCCTTTCTCTATAGAGATAAAAAAAATTAGGGTTTGAGCCAATACATCCTTCTTCTTAAAAATTCTTCTTCCTTGGTGGATCACCTATAAAGGCCATACACTTGGATTGTTGACATTGATCAAAAGAAGGAATCTACCCGGATATTCAAGGAGATCGTGGAGAATTACGAGTTGAACTCGTACCTGTGGAAGCTTGCATCTACAAGGGTATGATTCCATAACTTCTTGTTCTTGTTCTGTTAGTTCACAACTGAGTTTAACAATTAGGGTTTAACAACGTGATATAAGGGTTATGACATAATTTATCATAATTGACCAACCATTATCAGTTTACACATATACAGTACATATTTATAGCACTGAAAAATCCAAATATAATTAATATTATATTATTATTCTCATCCCTTGATCAATACCTAAATTTAGGGTTTGAATTTCATATCTGATTTATTTTTCATATGCAGCATCAATAATTAACTTAAATATTCTGAACAAATTCATATAATAAAATATTTATTATTATAATTCTAATAATCATTTCATATATTATTTAAATAATATAAAATCATGTTTTCATGGAAAATAATTAATAAAACATCTCTGCTTACAAAAATTAATTACTATAAGAATAAAATTTGTAATAATAAAAAAAAATCTAAAATTATTTACAATTTTTCAGGTACTAAATATATTTGTATTTATCATACACATTACTAGACACTTATTCTCATCATTAAGATAATAATAAAAAAATTATATGCAAAATTTCTTATTTATTTTATATTGAAAATATTGGGTTATTACATTCACCCTCCCTTATAAGGATTTCGTCCCCGGAATCACTGTTTTAAAACTCATACATACAGGGGTACATAACATACACAATCATTGCAAATAGATCTCGATTATAATTGATCGAACACATCTTTATCTATTCAACATAAAGCTTGCCTGTCTGATTATACGAAAATTTGATTTATAAAAGAACTCAAATTCCTCTCTCAAGATTTCTTTATAACATATTTTGATTTATATAGGAAAATCATATGTATGTGAAAATTAAAGTTATTCGAATAATACCTGGAGTTCCATTCCCAGATGCCACAGTATCCTGGATCGTCATATTGAAAACTCTCGCGGTTGGTTTGTTGGTTGAAGTCGGTCCTGTGATTGCCAGAGTCCCGCTACCTTTTCCCGTGGTTACACTCCCTGCCTCCATTTTCATCTTTGGACTATCCTTCACCTTACGTTTAGTCAATCCACATAGAAAATACCCACTATTCATTCTTGGGGGGGCAGTTGGGAGAGATATGACCCTCATGCCCGCACTTGTAACATACAAACTTACCCTTCAGACACTCACTAGAGTTATTCTTCCCGTAATTCTTACACTGAACTACCTGCTTCTTCACACCTTCTTGCTTCACCTGAACATTCTCAAAAAAATTCTCCTTTCTTTTCTCACCCCTATTTCCACTATTACCTTTCACCTTCATAGCTCCTCCTACCTTGCCTTTGTTCTTCTTTTCCTTGTTGTAGAGGCTCATGGCCTCACTCCCCTCCTCAGCTATGATAGCCTTTTCCGTGAGTGCTGCAAAAGTATTGATATGCAACACCTCCATCTTGTTGTAGAGCCAGGGTTTTAAGCCAAGCTCAAACCTCCTTGCCTTCCTAGCCTCCGTATCAACTTGATGTGGAGCGAACCTAGCCAACCCATTAAACTTTAGGGAATACTCCGCAATAGTCACGTTATCATGCTTCAACTCCAAAAATTTCACCTCCATCCTAGCCTGCATACTAGCTGAGAGATAGTTTTCAAAAAATAAAGTCTTAAACATAGCCCAAGTAACTACTCCTTCTCCTGCCCTCGCTTGATTTGCCTCCCACCAAAAGTTAGCCTCCCCCTTCATCATATAAGTGGCAAAAGAGTTCTTTTGCCCCTCATCTAGCCTAGCAATTATGAATGCCTTTTTTATTTCGTTAATCCATGTCTGGGCTTCTATAAGGTCAGCTGATCCCCTGAATTCTGGTGGTCCTACTGCCTTGAAGTCTTTAAATTTTGCCAAGCGATTATCTGGCTAGTTCCCTGCGACTGGTGTTCCTTGCTTCATAGCTTGAGCTACCATGTTCGTAAAGTTTTGCATCGGGTCTTGCTGTTGTCCCTCAGCATTGTTGACAGATTCTTCTGCCCTTTGATTTCGTGTTCGACGTCTTGGCGGAATTGTCTGATTAAATAAAATCATAAATTTAACTCACATTCTAAACCTTATCATATAAGTTTAATGTATTATTCATTACTTAAACATAGATTCATATTCATTAATTCCAAGTACTTTATATAACGCAGTACATACTACTATCCCTACAAAAGTCAAGATTTACAGCCTTGACTAATACAAAAGTTGGGAACATTACGTTACACATGTACATTATCAAACATACATAATCAACTACTAATCCTACTTATTTTCTAAGTCACAATCTTTTATCTTTCTTTTCCCATTCTTGCTCGGAGCTGCGCATGATATGTTGCTTGTGGCTCCCATCTGATCAATTTGGATTTTAAGCTTACATTGTTCTTCATTGTTTCTATTAACGCCTGATGCAATTGACTATTTAGCCGTTTTTCTATTTTCCACAGCTTCTCCAGAGAAGAAACCTTATTCCTCAGATCCTGCATTTTCGTTGCTGCTTGATCAGCTTCAACTTTAGTGTCCGTATCACTATCTGTCAATTCCAACATCTCCGGATCTAGTACTATGTTTTCCAATACCACTACCTCATCCGAGTTGGTTTCATTGTGAGACTCTATTTCAGCTATTGGCTTCGATATTAGCTCGGGTGTATGGATTTGATCCTCCTTCATGCTATAAGCATATAACAAGCCTTTTCCACCAGACATCTACACACATAAATTATCCTGATTAGCATATAGTATATACACATAATAAACAATAGTTTTATAAAAGTTATCTTTTATTTTGTTTAACGATGAATTTATTCAGTTCATCTCTCTTTTAAACTCTATATGATTTATTTATATTTTCAACGTTTCCCTCTGTCCTAAAGATTATAGCCTAAGGTCTGTCCCACCTAAGGTTTCTATCCTTAAAGCTTTAATACCAACCTGTGACGCCCCCAAATCCAGGTACTTGAAACCCGAACTCGGTGCTTTACGATACCATTTCTATAAGCGGAATAATACTAATAATAATAACAATAATATAAAATTCAAACTTAATTTACATATGCATCAAAGTTTACTCATAGGTACGAGACCTTTAAACATTCATTACATCATAGATAATAAGTAACATTGTGTTAATAAACTATAACTATTACACAACATATTAGAAATCTCATTCGAACAACTTTCCTTTCCCTTTGTTCTTACCTGAGCCTTCTGGTTGATCATACTTAACTGAAAATATTTAATTTAAGCAAGAGTGAGCATTTGAGTGCCCAACAAGTAGTAACAATTATAAACATTAGCTGAAAGGGTTAAATGTTTTCTTTGTACTACCCTTCTACAATAAGTCAATAGTTGTGAAGTAATCTGAACCAATAATAATAACATAATAACTCTCTATCAAAATTTTAAAACTACGTAATGACTATAATTGGGGTTTAGGTGACATACTATGAACATTATTTTTAATTTTTTAATAGGTTTAGCAGAAATTCATCTGCAAACTGTCATAACTTACGGGCACGGGGGTGATCAGCCCGTTATGCCCTGTATTGATCAATACTACATGCAAAATGATAGTATCATTCACTCTGTCCACCTTGGGTGCATAAAAAGTTTTTCCGTTTACGGGATGTTCATACTTATCGGGTTCCAAACCAAAAGTTTTATCTTGTTCAACAATAATCTATAATTCAATATATATATATATATATATATATATATATATATATATATATATATATATATATATATATATACACACACACACGGGTAATTAACAAATGTGTATCAACATGTGATTAAATACAATGATTATCCAAGTGAGGACACTTGTATAACCATTTATAGAAATTAACGAACATAATATATATATATATATATATATATATATATATATATATATATATATATCTGAATTACCATATATTAACATGTTGATAATCAATGAGTGTATATAGTATAGGGTTAATAATCTGTACTGTAATAATATAATTCTGAAACATTCTTACTCATGCCCATTGAATAAAGAAAATGTAGAGGTAGGATGCTTGCACAATGTAAAGGATAGTTCAGATACTTGCCTGAGCTGCTGCTTACAATAACGCAACTTAGATTAATCTTTTATACAACGACCTATCAGTAATAAGATCATTCGTTCGATTAGAATAATATATCGTAACACATAAAACTGCTTATTACAGTCCGCACATTATCTAATCACATTATCACATATATTTACCAACCATTGAATCACAAATAAACACTTATCAAGTCAAATTATCTAAGTTCAAATCAATTTCTAAAATATTTCGGTGTACCGACAGCTTTATCGGGTATTTATCGAGTCTAAGACTCTGTCCTGAAGTTCAATAACTGAAAATATCAGTCATATTATTTTTAAAATGATTTATAATAATTTTTAAATATTTGTTATAATTTATCATGAATTTTCAAACATCGGAATCATTATTAAATGATTTAAATATTAACTAATTCTGTCATCATTAATATTTAATTAATATTAAACAATTAATGAAAATATTGCCAAAATATTAAAGTTATTTATAATAACTCAAAATATTTTTAAAGTATTAATATTACCTTTAAATAATTTTTAAAACATTTAAAATTATTTTTAAATAATTTACATTAATATTTAAGTATTAATGTACTATTTATCCAAATATTAAAAGTCATTAATTATAACTTAAAATATTTTTAATTCATTTATATCCTTTTTAAATAATTTTTAAATAATTAAAACTATTTTAAAACTATTTATTTAATATAATTATTAAATAAATTTAATATCATTAATGTTAAATTAATATCATGAATATTAAATTATTAATGAAATTATCCTTTAAATATTAAAAGTTATATTGTATAACTTAAAATACCTGTAAACATTTTATTTTCATTTAAAATAATTTTTATAATAATAAAATCATTTTTAAACTAAATTATTTAATATATTTGTTAAATAACTAATTATCATTAATATTAATTTATTAATAAAATTTATCACAAAATTTTTAAATTCATTAAAATAACTTCAAATATTTTTCTTATACCATAATATATTTTTAAATGATTTTTCGTGTATTAACATCATTTTTAAATAATTTATTTAATATTATACTTAAATAAATTAAATACCTTTTATATTTTAAAAATATGAAATATATATGAAATATATTTTAAATAATTAAAAACTAATTTTTTGACATTAATATAATTTTTAATAATTTATTATGTATTTTCCATAATTAAAACTAATTTTTTTCTATTTTTAATTAAAATAATTAAATTTAAAAATTAAACTGTCGCTAAAGGTACATTAGGCGACAAAACTGTCGCTAATGGTGTTCTTCGCTCAAACCCAGATTTTCATGTTAGATTTCGAGTGGGGTACTTTGACTAAGATTTCATATCAGATCGTGGTGTTTCTGGACTATATAATGATCATAGTTTGTAGAACTAATGTAATACTACAAGATACACTAACAATTAAGGTCATATCATGCATCAAATGAAAGATCTAAGCTAACCAAAACACTGTCAGAGCTGTTCTTCATTTCTGGGTTTTCCCAGAAATGAAGAACAGTTCTACTGTTCACCTTTGAGCTCCCACTACATGATGACCGTGCAACATTTTTGCGATCTAAAAGTTCCAGGTTGTAGACCACATGTAACTAAATAGATCTATTACAAATCATCACTAAAACAACAACACAACAAGAAGATATAATCTGGTGGAACTATGCCAGAGAAACTATTCTTCATGAATCTGGGTTTTTCCCAAAAACTCATAAGACTTGTGGTCAACCCTAGTTTGACCACCCATATCTTTGATCATGTAACAGATCTGGTAGTTCTATGGGTTTTAAGATGTAGTATTCATGTCAAACTACAAGTCTATAACAACAACATGGCCTAAAGAATTACAAGGAGCAAGATTAGAGGCCATCAAAATGTCTGTCAGACTTTCTGGGCAAATTCTGGGCTTCAAGAACAGTTAGTCAATGTCGGTCAACCCACTTTGACCTTAAATAACTTTTAATCTACAATAGATATGACCATGATTCAAGTTGCATATTAAAGATCTCCTAACAGACTACAAGTACAAACTTTCAAAACACAAAAACACATAATAGATTGAGACTTATTGGACCTGACATTCACTGTCAGACCCTTATTTTCAAAAATTTCCAGATTTTTGAAAAACTTAATTTTGAGCACTTTGATGTTATGGATCTAACAAATACCAACCCAGATCAACTATATGGACTACAAATAACATGTTTTAACAATAAATCATAACATCTAACACAAGATCAAAAGCCAAAATTTTAAATTAGGGTTTACCTCTTTATGATCAAATTCTGATTTCTAAGCTTCTGATTTGATGTTAATGTTCGTGGGGCTTGATTGGGGACTGATCTAGCACTACAATTTCGTGGATTTGGTCTTTAGAGAGTATGGCTAGGTATTTGTGAACAAATTAGGCCAAAATGAGGATTTTCTCTCTCTTAAATTATGAAATGAATTGATACAATGAATTTGTAATGGCTGATGTACTGTTAATCTAGCTGCTAGGTTGATAGGGTAGGGTGGCTACAGATTTACAAAGATTTGTTGGACAATAATTCAACTAATAGGACAAAAAGGGTATTTTAGTAATTTTATTTTAATCTCAAGGGTATTCTTGTCTAAGGTGCTTAACTCTAGGGTTTAATCATTAGATTTTAAGTCTTAAAATTCCCCAAATAATTTCTAGCGTTTAAAAAATTAAAATTGAAGTGTAATAAAATTTTAATTAAACACACTAATTTAAAATTATGGTTTTTAATAAAAAATTAGGGTTTTTAAATTAGGATTCCTTAATATTATTAGGGTTCCGAATTTAACAATTAGGGTTTCCTAATTATCATTATAATTTACAAAAATAATAATTAGGGTTTCTAATTTTTGCAAATTAGGGTTTTCAAATCATAATTAGGGTTTCTCCTAATTACAGAAATTCTATAATGCACAGTAAAATTCATATAACACAATTACTACTCAGTCTTGAACTCACAATTGAGTTTAACAATTAGGGTTTAACAGCATGATATAAGGGTTATGATATAATTTATCATAATTGACCAACCATTATCAGTCTACACATATACAGTACATATTTATAATACTAAAAAATTAAAATATAATTAATATTATATTATTATTCTCATCCCTTGATCAATACCCAAATTTAGAGTTTGGATTTCATATTTGATTTATTTTTCATATGCAACATCAATAATTAAGCTAAAATAATTAACTTAAATATTATGAACAAATTCATATAATAAAATATTTATTATTATAATTCTAATAATCATTTCATATATTTTTTAAATAATATAAAACCATGTTTTCGTGGAAAATAATTAATAAAACATTTCTGCTTACAAAAATTAATTAATATAAGAATATAATTTGTAATAATAAAAAAATCTAAAATTATTTATAATTTTTCAGGTACTAAATATATCTGTATTTATCATACACATTACTAGACAGTACTTATTCTCATCATTAAGATAATAAAAAAAAATTATATGTAAAATTTTTTATTTATTTTATATTAAAAATATCGGGTTATTACAGCACCGAGCAGGTTGGTGGAAAATTGATAGGTACTCTTGTGAGATGCTATGATTGAATGTACCATTAGCGTCACAGGATTTAAGCGGAAGGGTAAGTGAGGCACCTGTATTATCTTTATCAGATGATACGAGGAATTTTGTAGTGTATCTCAATGTTTCGCATAAATGACGAGATTGCATGCTCTTGTAGCATGACAAGGTCATTGCGTATGCATCACGCCAGTTAAAGGATTATGAGAAGGTCTATCCTACTTATGATCTATAATTGACAGCTGTAGTTTTTGAAAAAAAATATATGAAGATAGTATTTATGCGGGGAGAAAGGTGAGATATATACGGACTCTAAGAGTCTGAAATATATCTCCACATAGAATTAGTTGAAAATGAAGTACAGAAGAGGATTAGAATGGATAAGAGATTACGACTGTGATATGTTATATCATACAGGGAAGGTAAACATAGAAGCCGGCGCGTTAAGTAGGAAGGGTAAGGAAACTATCAATGTTAACGACTCAGAATGAATTATTAACGGAGATGGCGAGAACGGAGTTAGAAGTTAAATTACGGAATGAAGGGTAGAAATGTTATTCATAACGTAGACTCGATCCATGATAATGGAACGAGTTAATTAAATATAACTAGGTAACGAGGAGTACAAGCAAATGAAGAAGATGACGTAAGATGAAGAGAAGATTAAGTATAATCATGTTTTGAAGGAGGAATTTTAGTTCCATATAATTCTGTGTTAAAAAGAAGGACTACTAAAAGTAAGATAGCGAAATATGTTAATAAGTGTTTAACTTCCAAATCAAATTATTGATAAGAAGTGACAAGTCATGTATATTAAGATAATACCTTCGGTTAAGGTGAATGTGAAGAACCACAATGTCAAAGAAGCATTGTGGGAACTCGAGATTAAAATGAAGAAAACTTTTCATCATTTGTTTATATAACTATAGTGAGATTCTGGGGACAGAATCCTTATAAGGGGGGAAGAATGTAACGCCCGAGAAAAATCGAATTTTTAAGAGAATTAAAATTTTATTTAATTATGAGGATGAAATGAATTTAATTGATTATTTAAGGGAGAAAGCTATTTGAAGGTCATTATATGACCTAAACATGTCAGAACGTCGTAGTATTTTGGCTACGAGGTAGAATTAAAGTGTTTGAATTTTCAAGACGAAAATAAAAGCTTTTCGAGAAATTTTCCAAAAAAACACTATTCACGCATTTCTGCTTGGAAATTATTTTTGAACTTCCGAGAAATACGTAACGATAGAATATCAAGGTGAGATGGAATATCCAACAATATCTCAGATATGAAAAATGCAGTTATTCGCCTGCGGACTTAAAACCTAACGTTTAGGAAAAGTGACTTTCGAGAAGAAATTTAAACGCGTATAATTAATTAAAGTGATGATCGTATAATGCGTAGGTATTGTACGAGGTAATGAATACGAGTATGATATGAGGTATTATACGAGTATGTAAGAAGGATGGTATATCATATATGATTAATTAGTATACGAGTTAGAATATGAGAATTATATGTAGAGTATATGTTATAAGGCTTTAAGCCAATTGTAATGGACTTGTGGGATTGTGTAGCAATTTGTGAAGTCCTATAAGAATTAATTAGCAAGTCCAAGATTATGTAGTATTGAAGCCCAAGAGGTTGTTGAGGTAAGGTCCTAAAATAATTTAATGCAAGCCCAAATGATTAAGCTAAGATTAATTAAGTTAAAGGTCCAAAGCAAGGATGATCCATGGGGCAACCCATGATCACATAGATGACCCAAAGTGGTAGCCAAGTAAAGTACTTGGTGGCTAAGCAAAGGATAAGCTATGTAATTAGCAAGGAAACTTAAATGCTAAGTATGTGTGATAAGCAAGATAATTTGATGGCTAAGCAAATAATGTGGGGAGCAAGTTTACTTAGGGACAAAGTATGGAATAGTAAGGAGGTTACTAAGGAGGTGGAAGGTCCTAATGACCATTATACCCTAACCTAGCAACTCCTATAAATAGCAAGCTTTGTATTCATTTGTTGGTTGTTAGATTTTCATCCAATAACTTATAAGTTGAGAGCTTATTTGCTTGAGAGAAAAAGCTAGAAAGTTAGCCTTTGAAGTTCAAGAACCAAGAAGGAGATTAAAGATTAAACAAGTGTTATTCAAGAGTAAGTAATCTTAAACCATGATTTCTTTCTCTTCCATTATTAGAGAAGTGGGTAGTGATAGAACATGTATGCTAAGAAGGAGTTGGAATGATGATTCAAAGGGCTTAAGTCTTAATAAGCCGTATAAATCATGAATAAGTAATTCAAACCTAAATAAGTTATGAACTTATGAAGATCAATGATGAACTTGTCATATGTTTACATTAAGAGGTTTGTGTAATTAATGAGATGTAAGAAAAAGTTAGTATGATTAATAAGATGTAAGAATAGTGATTAAAGGACTTAACTCATTAATAAGTCATAAGCAATGAAATCAAGTATGTTATACTTTAATAAGTAAATAAGTTCATGAAGAATATGTAATGACTTCACATTAAAATAAGATGTTGTACTATGTAGGTGGAGATGTTTATGTAATGGATTGAATTCATTTAGAACGATGAACAAATCTTAAGTAACGAAGTTTTGCCGGAATCCACACGATTGGACGATAATCGTCGAATTCGTGAAATTCTCAGAATAGAAGTCGAATTTTGATATTGAGCATAGAAACATTGGTTTTCAATGGAGACAAGTCTTATTTGGCATTATAGAGTTGTGGACTCGAGAATGACTGAATTCCGACTTAGAACGAAGAAACGAGCGTTGAACGTTCACGAACATTTATCGTTTTCGTTAAAAATGGATTAATAGGTGAAATTTTAGTAAACAAAGTTAAATAAATAAAATTCTTGCATGACCACGTAGAGTACGTGATTTGTGAACCGTAGGCTCTTGAACGAACCAATTCGAACTTATAACGAAGAAGTTACGAGTCTGGGAATCTCACCAATGGAAAAAGTCTGTTAAAATTGTTTGGTGCACAGAGCTGGCGCCGCTGCGCCGGCCAATTAGTCCACGCCACAACACTGGAATGGCCCTCAGCTTCTGTTAGTTCATACCGCAGCGTGGCAGATAACACTAGGACGCGCGCCGCAGCGCCGAGTGCGGTCTTTTGGTTCTAATGCTTGGTGCCGTAGCGCGACACAAAGAAGAAAAGATGGCGACGCAGCGCCAGCCCTAGGGTTTGCATAGAGAGGAGGGGTTATGAAGATAGAAAAAAAGGCAATGAAGTAGTACAAACTTAATGAACATGAAGTAACATTGTTAAGTCATGATTAAACATTAAGTATGATCAATTAGGGTTGAAGTAAGTCAATTGCATATGAACGAAAGAACGACGTAACGGAATGCCAGAACCGATAATAACAAATCTAATACATAATTAGATTGAGAAGAAGGGTAAGATTCAGTAGGAACCATGTATGTTCATTCATGACCTAATGTGGTATGTTATGTGGTTATGTGTTGTAGAGACCGTAAAGACTCAAAGGAAACGTAATTTTACTGTAGTAGACACTGAAGGCAAGTTTTTCTTAAACGCTTGTCTAACCTTCATGGTAGCCAAGTTTTCAAATGATTCAAGTTATGAGATGCATGTATGGTTTCAAAGAAAGTGTCGATGCCAGTTTTGATTTGGCTAGACTAATCTTGATAAATTGATTGATTTATTTACAAGTCTTTCAATATAGAATTGCTAACGCTATCCTACGCCAATTGTTGGTACGGATTCAAGGTAAGCCTGAATATGAATAAACAAATGTATTTTCATCGAGTATTCGAAGGGCACGTGAGGTTGCCACAACTTAAACGTACACACGTTTAATGGATGTAGTGTTGATCAACATAGAGTACTATAGGCTGATCACCTAGAAGTACTCGTAAGTTATGTCAGACTTACGAACTTAGTGATGGGTTATCCCTTTCAAAGAAATTATGAAACGCTCGTGGTCTTGGACCAGAATTGATGTTTTACTGAATATTGTTATTGTAAAATGTTTTGAAGGAAAAGAAATGCTATTTTGAGTTATTAATAGTACTTCGTAACTATTATCCAGTTATTGAAGATATTCGATTCCTATGTTTCAAGCATGCTTTTTAAATGAAATTGTTGTACTTGCTCTTGTTTGAACCATATGAATGCAGCTTAGACCGAATGGACTGAAGGATTAGACAAGGATAAAGGGAAGGCTAAAGCGAACTTGTAGATTACCTATGTAATAGTATAGGTTTGTAATGATAATATTTGATATTATGCCAAGAACAAATGTAACGATTATAAAGAACCTGGGGAATGGTAGTATTGTTTTGGAATATATATAAGACATATTCGTTCTTTTGAGGTATTTCAGTTGAATGTTTGTGTGAACTGTAGCACCGTGGAGCACCATATGTCGGGTTGGAAGAGACCCAGATTTGGGGGCATCATAATAATCATTTCTCTTTCCTTTCTATAGATTATCTCAACATAATTTCTTTAATCTATACATTTAATCATATCTCAATATTAATCAATAAATCTCTAACCAATATTTATCTAAAGATATATCGATCTTCTTCTCTCGTCAACAACATACATATATACATGTCTAAACCTAGCACACATCGAGTCTTTAATAGTATTCAATACAGTACACTGAGTGGTTTTCCACAGACAACCAACAATTTAGTTTCCGTCTCGTCTACACTGTTTTCACAATGAGTTAGATCGGTTACTAATTCGTATATACCTCCGCTCTCTAAAGGAATCGTTTAGCCCAACTCCTATACATCTACCATTAAAGGGTACGGTTGCACTGCCTTAGACTTGATACCTACACGTACATATACTCAAGGAATTGGTGATTATCAAAGATATTTAATGTCACCAACTTACTAAAATAATTTCAAATAAATTATTTAATATCGATAGATAGATTTCTATCCATCTTCTTTACTTCAAATAACTCATCTCTTCAATAAATAACAAATATATAATAATAATATATATTTAACACAACATCACTTATTGCATAGTTTATATTACATCATGCAACACCATTCCACATACCTCACAACACATATATATTCTTATTTGAACCCTTCTCATGCCTTAAGAATTTTATTTACTAAAGTCTTATTTTAATAATTTTTAAAAATTTGGGTTCTTACATCCTCACCCCCTTATAAGGATTCCGTCCTCATAATCACCGAAACCTCCTCTACTCGGTGCTATTCTGAATATTACATAATCTTTTTGAATAATTTTATCCATTCTCTTTTCGAAAGTTTTATTATAACTTGCTCACTTGCATTCTACCACATTCTCCTTTCTCAGGAACATTCTACTTACGACATTCATCCTTTAGAAGACTAAGAATCTTCCACGATTTTTCAGTAATCGGAAAGTAGTATGAATAACTCATATTCCAATTTATGCTGAGGGGTCACAAGATCGTGAACTCTTTTCCAGGTTTACAAATGCTTCAACAAAATCCTTCACACTACAAACCATAGTATTTATCAATCATAAAGACTGAAAGCACCCCCCACACGTACACTAGGTGGCTAGCCTAGTGTACCACTATGTTGGGCCATAACGTATTGTGTTGTAACGACTATATACGTTACGTTCAGAACTATTGTCTCCGAAAACATGTCCCCTTATAGGGTTGTTCACATCATCTTTTCAACATCTGAATCCGCATCAGAGCAATCTGGTTTAGCATAAATACTCAAGAATGCTTGAATTCCATAAATATTTTTCAACAGCCATCTAGCCGAATCAAATAGCTTAGACTTTCAACAACTCGTACATCAATCGAAATAATTTAGCTAATTAAATTAACCTTCTTCATAATTTACAAGAAAACCAAAAATTCTTTTATGACGTCATGATACCGTACCAGATTAGTAGTACATTGAGGATTCTGCCATTATGTGACTTTGTCATATTACATCATACCATAGTGGGCTGACGATCTCTCGATCACAACCAACACTAGGTTCAACTGCATTGATGACTCCATCGTTTACCATTTTCTACACCATATCAAATGATGCACATGGTTAGAAATACATTTTGAATATTTTTAAATCATTTTTGTCGTAGCTAAAACAATTAGCATAGACATAAGAATAACGGTATTGTTTTTAAACATCATTGGTTCAATCACATGATTCAATATTTTTCAAGAAAACACAAGTGTAAATATCAGCACGAAGTCAATAAATTTTAAAAATCTAGCAGAGCTAAAGATTTAGAAAATCCATGTTTCTCCATTAACTTTGATCTTTACTCCATTACTTCATTCTATCAATCTCTAAGACCATCAATGCTTACTATACCAAAATTTCTTAATTCTTACCTCAAAAGTTTTCTATACCCAGTATAGTTCATCAAATTTACCACACTTTGGAAGTTCAGGAACTTGCCACAATAATATGAGTTTAAGAACTTATCCTAGTCAGACCATAGGCGTCCATTCGCTGAGGAGTTCAAAAACATGTATACTACTATGAGTCACAAGTATACCATAAGCATGAGTTTTAAGAACTCGCGCCTAATCTTAATATTTTCTAATTTAATCTTAATAGTTTCTAACTATCAAATATAAATATGAGAAAAGAATCACCTTTCAACCATATGTAGATTGATAGCGCGACACTAACATTCCAATGATTATCAGTGTAATAAACTGCGTACAAGCACAAACCTTCGCCCATACAAAGGTTTGTACAACTCAGTCATCACCTGAGTCCTCAATTGAAATCTCAACTAACTCTATCTTACTCTTAACTTTCTCTTTACTCGATACGAATTCTTCGTATCTCATCATATACAACTCTTCATGAGTTCATACCGTACTATTTTGTAGTACATTCTCTTATAACATCAAGCTTTAGCTACTTAGTCATTACAGACTATTTATCATTTCATAGCTCAATCCGATCACGTCGTGATCATCAGTTTACCTTAGGGTTCTTTCCCATTATTAACTAACTCCATTCGAGTTCATTCTTATTATCTTTGTCATCTTCATTTTATAGACATCATCCTAACATTTTTATTACCGGAGTTAAGATACTCCTGAATTCCCATTCTCTAGATACTTCAAGATTTTTCTTTGAATATTCACTTATATATATTTTAATCTTTATCTTTCTCTCTCTTAGGTTATAGCCTAAGGTACTCTTACCTAAAGTTTATAACCTACAGCTTTGATACCAACCTGTGACACCCCCAAATTTGGGTCCCTTCGAACCTCGGATCCAGTCCGCCACGGTACTACTATCGTCAAACTATTTATATATTTTATTCATAACTTAATGAATATAACTTTTCTTATTCAAATTTAGAATATAAATATTTTCCATTTCCAGGATCTATGTAATGACCCCAAACTTTTATAAGTTTTAAATCTTGGTCATTTATCATTCCTGTCTTTTATCATATTCGATGTTATAAAAATATGCGGAATAATTTAAACTTTTTCAATCTCCTTTGAAAAATAATCTTTTATTTATCTCTTAACTTGAATCAATCAAATTATGTTATGATTCATTCTATTCGAATTACTGTATAAACTTTTACATCTCGATTTGAATTCCTCTATATACCACATAGTACAACCTTACAACTCAATATGTATTATACATCGTAAACTACTATCAAGTATATTTACTAGAACCTAAACATGGTTTAAGAGCATAAATTTAATTAAACGAATCAATCTCTTTTGATGTGATTGAACTTTATCAATCAAGTCGTACGTAACCATTACCGTGTGTCCTTAACCTACAAAAGTGGTTATTTGCAAGGGTGAGCTCGACAGCCCAACAACTCTAGCAGTTTTCATGCATCACATAACATATAATAGCATACTCAGTTCATGCATTCATAATCAATTAACATTTACTATGCATGTTTCTTCTCACATAACATGCATAGAGATTTACTTCAAAAGCATATCATCAAAGATCAACTTTCAGATTTCAAACATATCTCATATGCATTTCATATATAAACATCAGCATTTGCATATCATAATATAACTCAACTAACAGTTATCGAATTCATATATCAAATAGGAACTAAAAGACTTGCCTAATTCGTAGTTTATCAACTATGACTTAACCGCTTAAAGCTTATCTGAACTGTGTGTACTCCTACACAGTTATATAATCATTGATTCATATCCATCAGTCATACATTTCATATGCTCTTAATATAATAATAAATATTGTATCGTTTCCTAACTAGGTTTATAAAACATTCATTTCGCTTTCTCATCGTACTCTTAGAATAGCTAGATATGTATAGGTATACTTAACCATCCGAACTTGACATCAACATTCATATACATTTATCACACACTTGACTCGCTATGTGTTCGACACATATTTAAAGTTTATAGATACGTGATCTACGTCGTTCATATTCAAACTACTTAGTTCCATAATGATTTATTTTAATCAATAAAGATTAACAACTTACTTTAACAAGATTCGATGTTATAAGCTTTTAAACCATATATTGGTACTAATAAGCCTCCACTAGTATGCTCACATGTATCTATCTCATTTACATAGACATAGCATAGTTCATACTTTTAAAACATGCTTAAATAACTTATGTCATGATTGACTAGTTGAGTGCACATATCATTCATATTCAAAGGCATAGACAACTCTATCATGCTTGCTTATAAGGTCGTAATGCAAGTAATACAATGCTCATTAAAGTTAGTTTCTAAAACTTTTAAATTTCTCTTTAAAACATATACTAAACCGAGCTTGACAACCTTTTATGTGCAATATATCTTGAAATTACATTCCATGTCCATCCGCGCACATAACTAGGCCACAATCACTAGTTCCCAAAGTCGAAACTTAAAAGACATAAAGTTTGTCAAGTTTCATTTTCAAAACTTCAAGTTTTTATTTCAAAACACTTTAAACCAAACTATATCAATCTAGTATATGCAAGGTAACTTTAAAACTACATTTCATGTTCGTTGATATGCGTACATAGGGTCCAAGGTCAGAACTCAAAGGACACCAAATTCATCAACTTCCGTTTCTCAAAAACTTTAAGTTTTCTTTTAGAAAATCATGTTAAAGCATTCCATTATGAGTAAAGAAATCTTAGCTATATGACATGTCTATTATCATGCATATTTATGTTTTATCACTTAGAATAATATATTCCATCGTCGGGAGCACTATACTTGCGTACGTGCTCGCTCGACGCCCTCCGATTGCCTCTAAATACGTAACAGTCACACAGAAGACTGTTTTGACCCATTCTAACTACCTCAAATTGAAAAACTTAAAGCACAAAAGTTGTAGGATTATTTGTTCTCATTTCAGATCATCTTGAATCTCCTCAATCGGAGTTCGTATGAAAACGTTATGCCCATTTTAGTAAAAATATGTTATGTCAGATTTTCTCAACACCTGTAATCAAACCACCCCACCCCCCACCCCCCACCCCCCCAGGGTGGGCTTAGCTACGGAAAACTCGATATTTCATTCCCTACTATGAACCATCATGCCAAACTTCTTTCTAACCTTCATAATTTGAGTTATACATATCCAAATTAGTTTGTTTTCGATTCTATGGATTCGTAATTCAAAGAACTACAGCATACTAGAATTATAACAATTTATAGAAACCCTAACTAACCTAATTCTTAACCCAAATCTCATGTTCATACTAAATTTTCATGTTTTAAAAAGTTTAGCGAATTCATTCACTACGAATTCGTTTCTAAACCAAATTGGTTTGTTTCACTTACGTTGATTTCGTATTCTACCATATTAACGATGTCTAGCATCAATTGACACATTCTATCATGCTTCTATCACAAACTTTTTGACTCAAAACATGTATTTTAGCACTTTTCTAAGAATCTTGCAAAACTTGAATTTAAGAACATAGTTTAAGAATTATACCTCTTAAAGCTAAATTGCCAAGCTTGAATCTTAACTTCTGACTTCTCCCTCTTATTCTCATAGTATACTTATATTAGCTCCACTTAGAAATCTCAACAATTGATTTTGAGAAGAGAGGAGTCCCTATTTATAGAGAAATTATTGTCCATACAATTATTTTGCCCAACAATTTAAACCAAGAGGAAGAAGAAGAAAATGTTGGTCAAGAAAGATTTAGTGGAAAATCAAATCAACTCACTCCCCTCTTCATCATTTGGAAGCTATGGATTTTGGAAAAGAAGAAGCAAGCTAGCTACTAGCCTTTTTGTATTTCACGTGAATGGAAAATAACACAATTTGGGACATTCCCTTCTAATACTCGGCATTTCATATTATTAATAGCATATGTGGGTTTATTTGATATTTGTCTCCAAATGAGTATACATATACACCCACTCACATAGAATTATATAATCCATGTACATTTGTTTATTCCAATAAATATTTTAATTAGGCTAATTATAAAATAGTTGGATATTCTCAATCCTTCATTTTCCATAAAATTTATCATATCAAATATACCCAATTATCATGATAATTATTAATATCAATTATTTATTAACTTACCATTTATTTTCTTTTAATACTTCCCATTAATTCTCCCTTGGATTTAACTTCACTAGTTATGTCACACAAGACATAATTATGTGAACTTAGTAATTAATAGTCCACAAGCTTATAATAATATAATCTCACAAAATAATATTATTCTTAACTTTACATCTTATAATATGGTCATGGAAGTGATCTATTGCACCATGTTATATTTTATTATCACACTTGTACATAATGCTAACATACAAGCCTTTATACATATATATTCAAATACTTCCTATATTATATAGTTACTATTAAAGTGTCACACTTCAATTCATATCATATAGATGTAGCTACTATATAATATAAAATCATTGCACATACAAATTAATTCCTTCAATTATTCATTCATTAAATTATTTGATGAATGCTTATTCCTTCACTTTGCCACACTAGACATATCTCACAAGCTTACATTAAGCTTATCCTTATTCTCAGTACTTATTCATTTACCACCACCTTACTATTTATAATATGTTCAATTTACATCGAACTATTATATCACAAGGTTCACATATATAAATATATCGTGAATGGAGATATCAAAATATTCTTTATAACATTCGCGGTAATATACTAACTCAAGTTATTAAAATAACTTAGTTTTCATTTAACTTTAACCCTCTTGGAAATACATTACTATAATCAAAATTATGTATTTCGTCATAACATAACATACGATGTTTTTATCATGTTTTCTCTAAATATAGGAACTAATCATAATAAAACGATTTACTCATTTTCTCAAGATATTATTCTTAATATAATATTTATGTATGATTAAAATATTTACATGCACGACACACGTACACACTATATATAGAAAATAAGTTTATTTCCTATTATGATAAATTGTTTCCATCAACTTATATAGCAAATATGTTTTAATATATTTACCATATTGCTTACTCACACACATTACCTCGTACAAAGTTATATAAAGTAATATCAAAATAATATTCTCCCTTTTATTAAAATAATCAAATGCTTGAATTTTTTTAATATCCTTTATTAGAAATTTACTATAATCATTTCTCTTTCCTTTCTATAGATTATCTCAACACAATTTCTTTAATCTATACATTTAATCATATCTCAATATTAATCTATAAATCTCTAACCAATATTTATCTAAAGATATATTGATTTTCTTCTCTCGTCAACAACATACATATATACAAGTCTAAACCTAGCACACATCGAGTCTTTAATAGTATTCAATATAGTACACTGAGTGGTTTCCCATAAATAACTAACAATTTAGTTTCTGTCTCGTCTATACTGTTTTCACAATGAGTTAGATCGGTTACTAATTCATATATGTAAAGCCCCCAAATTCAGATACTTGAAACCCGAACTTGGTGCTTCACGATACCATTTCTATGAGCAGAATAATACGACTAATAATAACAATAATATAAATATTGAACTTAATTTACATAATCATCATAGTCTAGCTCCCAAGTACGTAACCTTTAAACATTCATTACAATACATGATAGATAATTAATATCATTGTCTTAATAATATCAAACTATTATATAAACTACCACAAATCTTATTTGGTTAGCTTTCCTTTTCCTTTGTTTCTGTATGAGCCTTCTGGTTCTTCACACTTAGCTAAAAACATTTAAATTAAGCAAGGATGACCATTTGAGTGCCCAGTAAGTATTAACAATTATATATATAAGTTGAAAGAATTTAAATATTTTCTTTACACTACCCTTCTATAACAAATCAATAGTTGTGAGGTAATATTTACCGATAATAATAACATAACAACCCTCTTTCAAATTTTTGAAACTACGTACTGACTATAAATAGGATTAAGGTGACATACTATGAACATTATTTTTAATTTTCGAATAGGTTAAACAGAACTTCATCTGTAAACCGTCATAACTTACGGGCACGGGGGTGATCAGCCTGTTGTACCCTATATTGATCAATACTACATGTAAGAACAATGTTATCGTTCACTCTGTCCATCTTGGGTGCATAAAAAGTTTTCCCGTGTAAGGGATGTTCATACTTGTTGGGGTTCCAAACCAAAGGTTTTATCTTGTTCAATAATAATCTATAATTCAACATATATATATATATATATATATATATATATATATATATATATATATATATATATATATATATATATATACAGGTAATTAACAAAGGTGTATCAACATGTGATTAAATACAATGATTATCCAAGTGGGGACACTTGTATAACTATTTATAGAAATTAACGAACATAATATATATCTGAATTACCATATACCAACATGTTGATAATCAATGAGCGTATATAATATATATAACAATAGGGTTAATAATCTGTACAATAATAATATAATTATGAAACATTCTTACTCATGTTCATTGCATAAAGAAAATGCAAAGGTAAGATACTTGCCTAGTCTGCTGCTCACAAAATACAACTTAGATTTATCATTTATATCACGACCTATCATTAATCAGATCATTTAACAGATTAGAATAACATATCGTAACACATAATACTGCCTATTGCAGTCAGTACATAACCTAATCACATTACCACATATGTTTAACAACCATTGAATCACAAATAAACACAGATCAAGTCAACCTATCAAAGTCCAGATCAATTTCTAAAACATGTCGGTGTGCCGACGTCTTTATCGGGTAATTATCTAGTCTAAGACTCTATCCTGTAGCTCAATATCTGTAATTATCAATCATGTTGTTTTTAAATGAGTTATAATAATTTTTAAACATTTATTATAATTTATCATGAATTTTTAAACTCCGGAATCATTATTAAATGATTTAAATATTAAACAATTATATTATCATTAACCTTTAATTAATATTAATCTATTAATGAAACCATTGCCAAAATATTAAAGTTATTTATAATAACTCAAAATATTTTTAAAACATTTATATTGCCTTTAAATGATTTTTAAAACAGTTAAAATTATTTTTAAATAATTACCATTAATATTTAAATATTAATGTACTATACCTCAAAATATTAAAAGTCATTAAGTATAACTTAAAATATTTTTAATTCATTTATATCCTTTTTAAATGATTTTTAAATTAATAAAACTATTTTGAAACTATTTATTTAATATAACTATTAAATAAATTTAATATCATTAATGTTAAATAAATATCATTAATATTAAACTATTAATGAAATTATCCTTTAAATATTAAAAGTTATATTTTATAACTTAAAATATCTTTAAACACTTTATTTTTATTTAAAATAATTTTTATAATAATAAAATCATTTTTAAACTAAATTATTTAATAAAATTATTAAATAACTTTAATATCATTAATAATAATTAATTAATAAAATTTACCTTTAAATATTGAAAGTTATATTTTATAACTTAAAATATTTTTAAATACCTTATTATTATTTAAAATGATTTTTAATATAATAAAATTATTTTTAAATTATTTATTTAATTCCATTATTAAATAACTAAATTATCATTAATATTAATTAATTAATGAAATTCATCGCAAAATATTAAAAGTCAATAAAATTAACTTAAAATATTTTCTTATATCATTGTATAATTTTAAATGATTTTTCAAATATTAAAATCATTTTTAAATAATTTATTTAATATAATAATTAAATAAATTAAATACCTTTAATATTTCAAAAATATTAAATATTTATGAAATATATTAAAAACTAATTTCAGACTTTAAAATAATTTTTAATAATTTATTTTGTATTTTTAATAATTAAAAACTAATTTTCTATAATTATTTAATTAAAATAATTAATTTCTGAAAATATTTGTCGCTAAAGGGCCCTATAGCGACGAAACTGTCGATATAGGTGTTATTGAGTTGTTCTTGGCCAAACCCAGAAACTCATGCCAGTGCTCGAGTGGGCAAGTTCGACCAGGAATCATTTACTGAGTGTTGTGTTTCTGGGCATGTTGTTTGTCAGATCATGTAGTGCTAGTGTAGGACTACATTATCCCATAACAAACATAGTCATAACATGCACATCAAAGGAGATCTGGGCTTTACAAGTGACTGTCAGAGGCTGTTCTTCATTTTCGGGTTACCCGAAAATGAAGAACAGTTCGACTGTTCACTTTTAAGCTTCTGAAACTTATTGTTCTTGAAACGTTTCTGTGTTATAGTGGTTGCAGTGTGTAGCCAGAATAACAAGCAAGATATTCATTACATAAAATCCATATAAGAACAACATAATCATTAGATACAAGCTGGTCAAACCATGTCAGACAACATGATCATGCGTTTTTTGTGTTACCCAGAAAATGCATTTCGTGAACGTCCGGCTTGGTTTGACTGGCCACTAACATCTGCCTGATTAATTTTTTAGTGATCTAGTGTCATACTCAAGCAGTCCAAACAACAGACTACCATCTAGATACCAAACAGAACAAAACAACAAGGATATGAAAGATATGGTCGATTTAAACCTTAATTATCTTGCAATCTGGACTCGATATAAGCCTTATTCTTGATCCAAATCAAAGAGTACGTATCAGACTACCAGATCAAAGCTTTAGACAACAAAAATAAATAACAGAGAAAGATTGGTGGCCACTGACATTCGTTGTCAGACCACAGTTTGAACTTTTTCCAGATTTTGTAAATCTTCAAATCCGAGCTTCTAGATGTTATGGATCTAACATCTAGCAACCCAAATCATCATAATACACTATAAACAACATATTTTAACACTGAATCATAACATCCAATAATAGATTTATGGTCAGATATTAGCTTAGGGTTTTATACGTTTCTAAGAACAATTTTGATTCTAGGCTTCTGAGTTTTATGTGGTTTTCGTGGGGACTGATCTAGCAAAAATTTTCAGAGGTGTGGAGCTTGGGAGAGTTAGGTTGAGTATTTGTGCAAAAATGACTAACAAGTGATCTTTTTTCTCTCTCCAATCTATATATAGAAGTGTTAGATGCATGTGTGGCTGGTACAAGTGGCTAATTTGCTGAGATTTTAAGTCAAAAGAGCTGTTACATTAGGTCACCAACTCCAACACTTGGCAAAATTTTACAAGTTACTTAATAAAGAACACAAAAGGGCATTTTGGACAATTGACTTGTGATTTTAAGGGCATTCTTGTCATTTGGCAAACCCTTAGGGTTTAACCCTTAGGGTTTAACCCTAAGGTTTAGCATAAATCTTTTGTAGGTTTCTAATTAGGGCTTGTACAAAATAAATAAATAAATAAATAAAATAAATAAAATAATTTTTAGTTTCTAAAATGGAAATTAGGGTTTCCTTAATCATACTTAGTTCCTAATTACTTTATACAGGAAAATATTAGGGTTTAATATCACTGATTATAATCAACCTTGCTAATAAAATAATTAGGGTTTACAATTAGTAATTAGGGTTACCAAATCACAATTAGGATTTCTAAAATTGATTACTTTTGAATGTTAATTAGGATTTACCTAATTAATCATCAAATCATATAACACAATTATACAATAGTCCCGAACTCATAATTGAGTTTCAAATTATGGTTTTTATTTGATAATTCATCAATTATTATTTAAAGTTTCTAGTTTCAGAAATTAGAGTTTATAAAAATATTTCTAGGGTTTGGTCATAATACATCATAATTTACCAACCATTATCAATACGTACATACTGTACATATTTATAGCACTGAAAAATCAAAATATAATTAATGTTATATTATTATTCTCATTATTTGTTAAAAATTCAAAATTAGTGTTTAGATTCTATATCTGATTTATCTGTCATACTTAACATTATTAATTAAGTAAAAAAATAATTAACTCAATTAATCTAACATAAATTCATATAATAAATAAATAATTATTATAATAATTCTAACAATCATTACATATACTATTTAAATAATATATAATTATATTTTCATGGAAAATATTTAATAAAAACATTTATACAATAAAACTAATTATTATAAGAATATAATTTATAATAATCAATAATTCAAAATAAAATTTTTTATAAACATTCATGTAATAAATATATTTTTATTTATCACATAATTACATACGCTTTATCTTGTACAAATCCGCATCTTTAAAAAAAAAATTATACGCAAAATTTCTGATTTAATTATATAAAAAATATCGGGTTGTTACATTCACCCTTCCTTATAAAGATTCCGTCCCTGGAATCACCGTTTTAAAACCTACACATACAAGGGTACATAGCATATACAATCATTGCAAGTAGATCTCGGTCAACTTTGATCGACTGATCAGTAACTATTCACATAAAGCTTGTCTATCTAATTAAATGAAATTTTAATTTTCTAAAAGAACTCAAATTCTTCCTTCAAAATTTCTTTATCAAATAATTTACTATATATAGGAAAATCATGTAAAAGAAAATAAAAGTTATACGAATAATATCTATAGTTCCATTACCAGTCGCCATCATATCCTGGACTGTCATGTTGTAGACCCTTGCTGTTGATTTTGTTGGCTTGCTCGATGACATAGGTCCCGTGATTGCTAAAGTCTCGCTGCTAGTGCCAATATTCACACTTCCTACCTCCGCCCTCCTCTTCGGATAATCCTTTACCTTGTGCTCAGTCGATCCGCACAGAAAACACCCACTGTTCATTCTTGGATTGGGGCAGTTGGGAGAGATATGACCCTCATGCCCGCACTTATAGCATACGAATTTTCCCTTCAGACATTCTCCAAAGTGGTTCTTTCCACAGTTTTTACACTGCACAGCTTACTTCTTAACTCCTTCCTACTTGATCTGAACATTGCCAAAATTACTCCCCTTCCTTTTGCTACTACCACTTATACTTTCACTATTAATTTCTACCTTCCCAGCTCCTTCGACCTTACTTTTGTTCTTCCTCTCCTTATTGTAGAGGCTCATGGCCACACTCCCCTCCTCAGCAATAATAGCCTACTCCATGAGTGCTGCAAATGTAGGGATCTGCAACACCGCCACCTTGTTACAGAGCCAGGGTTTTAATCCAAACTCAAACCTTCTCGCTTTCCTAGCCTCCGTATCAACTTGATGCGGAGCAAACCTAGGCAACTCATTGAACTTTACGGCATGTTCTGCAACTGACATATCCCCTTGCTTCAACTCTAAAAATTTCACCTCCATCCTAGCCTTCATATTAGCTAGAAAATAATTTTCTAAAAACAAAGTCATAAACCTAGCCCAAATAACTATTCCTTCTCCTGCCCTTGCCTGATTCGCTTCCCACCAAAAATTTACCTCACCCTTTATCATGTAAGTGGCAAAAGCGGTCTTTTGCCCCTCAGCTACCCTAGCTATCACGAATGCTTTCTCAATCTCTTTGACCCAAGTTTGAGCTTCAACAGGGTCAGTGGTACCTTTAAATTCTGGCGGTCCCACAGCCTTGAAATCTTTAAAGATCGCTAAGTGGTTGTCCGACGGTTTCCCTGCGACTGGTATTCTCTGTTGCATAGCTTGTGCTACCATGTTTGCAAAGTGCTGCATCGGGTCTGCTTGTTGTTGTCCCTCAGCGTTACTGACAGATTCTTTTGCCCTTTGATTTTGAGTTTAACGTCTTGGCGGCATTATCTAATTAGATAAAATTATAAATTTAACTTACATTCTAAACCTTATCGCATAAGTTTAATATATTAAACTGGTTTCATTACTTAAACATAGATTCATATTCATTAAGCAAGTACTTTACATAGCATAATACATAATGCTTTAAACATCAGCTATTCCTTTGTGACCACAAAAGTCAGGATTTACAGTCTTGATTAATACAAAAGTTGGGAACATTACATTATACAGACATACATATTACATTAAATAGACCTACACAACAGAACCTATACTACCTATTCATTACGCCTTTTTCTTGGACAACCTCTCGCCTGATGACCTTCTATCCCACAGATAAAACATGCACCTGGTTTATAGTCAGGACAATATAGAGTGGTATGTCCCTCATAACCGCAAATGTAACATCTTCCTTTTCCTTTCTTCTTATCAAATTTTCCAACGTCGTGGTCTTCTATCTTTCTTTTCCCCTTATTGTCCAGAGCTACACACGATGTGCTGCTTGTGGCTCCTCCCATCTTATCAATTTGGATTTTAGGCTTATCTTGTTCTTCCATTGTTTCTAGTAAGGATTTTCGCAATTGACTATTTAGCAGCTTTTCTATTTCCCACAACTTTTCCAGAGAAGAAACCTTATTCCTCAAATCCTGCACCTCCGTTGATGCTTGATCAACTTCAACTTTAGTGTCTGAATCACTATATGTCAGCTCCAACATCTCCAGATCTGGTACTACGTTTTCCAAAATAACTACCTCATCAGAGTTGTTTTCATCGTGAGCCTCTATTTAAGCCATTGGCTTCGATATTAGCTCGGGTGTATGGATTTGATCATTCTTCATGCTATAAGCATATAATAAGCATTTTCCACCAGACATCTACACACATAAATTATCCTAATTGGCATATAATATATACACACAGCAAACAATAGTTTTATATAAGTAATCTTTTATTTTATTTGACGATGAATTTATTCAATCCATCTCTTTTTAAACTCTATATGAGTTGTTTATATTTTTAACGTTTCCCTCTGTCCTAAGGTTATAGCCTAACGTCTATCCCATCTAAGATTTCTAACCCTAAGCTCTGATACCAACCTGTAAAGCACCCAAATTTAGATACTTGAAACCCGAACTCGGTGCTTTACGATACCATTTCCATGAGCGGAATAATACTAATAATAATAACAATAATATAAATATTAAACTTAATTTACATAATCATCAGAGTCTAGCTCCGAAGTACGTAAGCTTTAAACATTCATTACAATATATGATAGATAATTAATATAATTGTCTTAATAATATCAAACTATTACATAAACTACCACAAATTTTATTTGGTTAGCTTTCCTTTTCCTTTGTTTCTGCATGAGCCTTCTGGTTCTTCACACTTAGCTGCAAACATTTAAATTAACCAAGGATGAGCATTTGAGTGCCCAGCAAGTATTAACGATTATATATATATATATATATATATATATATATATATATATATATATATATATATATATATATATAAGCTGAAAATTTAAATATATTTTTATACTACCCTTCTACAACAAATCAATTGTTGTGAAGTAATCTGTACCGATAATAATAACATAACAACCATCTTTCAAATTTTTGAAACTACGTACTGACTATAAATAGGGTTAAGGTTACATACTATAAACATTGTTTTCAATTTTTGAATAGGTTAAACAGAACTTCATTTGTAAACCATCATAACTTACGGGCACGGGGGTGATCAGCCCGTTGTACCTTGTATTGATCAATAATACACGTAAGAACGATGTTATAGTTCACTCTGTCCACCTTGGGTGCATAAAAAGTTTTTCCGTGTACGGGATGTTCATACTTGTCGGGGTTCCAAACCAAAGGTTTTATCTTGTTCAACAATAATTTTTAATTCAACATATATATATATATATATATATATATATATATATATATATATACGGGTAATTAATAAAGGTGTATCAATATGTGATTAAATACAATGATTATCCAAGTGGGAACACTTGTATAACCATTTATAGAAATTAACGAACGTAATATATATCTGAATTACCATATACTAACATGTTGATAATCAATCAGCGTATATAATATATATAACAATAGTGTTAATAATCTGTACAGTAATAATATAATTCTGAAACATTCTTACTCATGTCCATTGCATAAAGAAAATGCAAAGGAAAGATACTTGTTTGGTCTACTGCTTACAAAATGCAACTGAGATTTATCTTTTATATCCCGACCTATCATTAATCAGATCATTTTATTGATTAGAATAACATATCGTAACACATAATATTGCCTATTGTAGTAAGCACATAACCTAATCACATTGCCACATATGTTTAACAACCATTGAATCACAAATAAACACTTGTCAAGTCAACCTATCTAAGTCCAGATCAATTTCTGAAACATGTCGGTGTACCAACGGCTTTATCGGGTAATTATCGTGTCTAAGACTATCCTGTAGCTCAATATCTGTAATTATTAATCATATTATTTTTAAATGACTTATAATAATTTTTAAACATTTATTATAATTTATTATAAATTTTCAAACTCCGAAATAATTATTAAATAATTTAAATATTAAACAATTCTATTATCATTAACTTTTAAATAATATTAATCTATTAATGAGACCATTGCCAAAATATTAAAGTTATTTATAATAACTCAAAATATTTTTAAAATATTTATATTACCTTTAAATGATTTTTAAAATAGTTAAAATTATTTTTAAATAATTACCATTAATATTTAAATATTAATGTACTATACCTCAAAATATTAAAAGTCATTAAGCATAACTTAAAATATTTTTAATTCATTTATATCCTTTTTAAATAATTTTTAAATTAATAAAATCATTCTAAAACTATTTATTTAATATAATTATCAAATAAATTTAATACCAGTAATGTTAAATAAATATCATTAATATTAAATTATGAATGAAATTATCCTTTAAATATTAAAAGTTATATTTTATAACTTAAAATATCTTTAAACACTTTATTTTCATTTAAAATAATTTTTATAATAATAAAATTATTTTTAAACTAAATTATTTAATATAATTATTAAATAACTTTAATATCATTAATAATAATTAATTAATGAAATTTACCTTTAAATATTGAAAGTTATATTTTATAACTTAAAATATTTTTAAATACCTTATTATTATTTAAAATAATTTTTAATATAATAAAATTATTTTTAAATTATTTATTTAATTCATTTATTAAATAAATAAATTATCATTAATATTAATTAATTAATGAAATTTATCACAAAATATTAAAAGTCATTAAAAATAACTTAAAATATTTTCTTATATTATTATATAATTTTAAATGATTTTTCAAATATTAAAATCATTTTTAAATGATTTATTTAATATAATAATTAAATGAATTAAATACCTTTAATATTTCAAAAATATTAAATATTTATGAAATATAATAAAAATAATAAAAAACTAATTTTCAGCCTTTAAAATATTTTTTAATAATTTATTTTGTATTTTTAATAATTAAAAATTAATTTTCTATAATTATTTAATTAAAATAATTAATTTTTGAAAATATTTGTCACTAAAGGGTCCTATAGCGACGAAACTGTCGCTACAGGTGTTCTTGAGCTGTTCTTGGCCAAACCAAGAAACTCATGCCAGTACTCGAGTGGGCAGGTTTGACCAGGAATCATTTACTGAGTGTTGTGTTTATCGGCATGTTGTTTGTCAGATCGTGTAGTGCTAGTGTAGGACTACATTATCCAATAACAAACATAGTCATAACATGCACATCAAAGGAGATCTGGGCTTTACAAGTGACTGTCAGAGGCTGTTCTTCATTTCTGGGTTACCCAGAAATGAAGAACAGTTCGACTGTTCACTTTTGAGCTTCTGAAACTTATTGTTCTTGAAATGTTTGTGTCTTATAGTGGTTGTAGTGTGTAGCCAGAATGACAAGCAAGATATTCATTACATAAAATCCATATAAGAACAACAGAATCATTAGATACAAGATGGTCAAACCATGTCAGAAGACATGATCATGCGTTTTTTGGGTTACCTAGAAAATGCATTTCATGAACGTTCGACTTGGTTTGACCGGCCACTAAGATCTACCTAATTAATTTTTTAGTGATCTAGTGTCATACTCCTGCAATCCAAACAGTAGACTACAATCTAGACACCATAAACAGAACAAAACAACAAGGATATGAAAGATCTAGTCGATTTAAAACGTTGTCAGGCCGATTCTGGGAAGTTTATGGGTTACCCAGAAACGCCCAGTCATGGCCGGTCAACGCCTTTTGACCTTAATTATCTTGCAATCTGGACTCGATATAAGCCTTATTCTTGATCCAGATCAAAGAGTACATATCAGACTACCAGATCAAAGCTTTAGACAACAAAAATACATAACAGAGAAAGATTGGTGGCTACTGACATTCGTTGTCAGACCACAGTTTGAACTTTTTCCAGATTTTGTAAATCTTCAAATCCGAGCCTCTAGATGTTATGGATCTAACATCTAACAACCCATATCATCATAATACACTATAAACAACATATTTTAACACTAAATCATAACATCCAACAACATATTTATGGTCAGATATTAGCTTAGGGTTTTATACCTTTCTAAGAATAATTTTGATTCTAGGCTTCTGAGTTTGATGTGGTTTTCATAGGGCTGGTCTTGGGGACTGATCTAGCAAAAAATTTCAGAGGTGTGGAGCTTGGGAGAGTTAGGATGAGCATTTGTGCAAAAATGACTAACAAGTGATCTTTTTTCTCTCTCCAATCTATATATAGAAGTGTTAGGTGCATGTATGGCTGGTACAATTGGCTAATTTGCTGAGATTTTAAGTCAAAAGAGTTGTTACATTAGGTCACCAACTCCCGCACTTGGCAAAATTTTACAAGTTGCTTAATAAAGAATACAAAAGGGCATTTTGAACAATTTACTTGTGATTTTAAGGGCATTCTTGCCATTTGGCAATTCCTTAGGGTTTGACCCTTATGGTTTAATCCGTAGGGTTTAACCCTAAGGCTAAGCACAAATCTTTTGTATAGTTTCCAATTAGGGCTTGTACAAAAAAATAAATAAATAAATAAATAAAATAAATAAATAAATAAATTTTAGTTTCTAAAAAGGAAATTAGGGTTTTCTTAATCATACTTAGTTCCTAATTACTTTATACAGGAACATTAAGGTTTAATATCACTAATTATAATCAACCTTGCTAATAAAACAATTAGGGTTTACAATTAGTAATTAGGGTTATCAAATCACAATTAGGGTTTCTAAAAATGATTACTTCTAAATGTTAATTAGGGTTTACCTAATTAATCATCAAATCATATAACATAGTTATACAATAGTCTCGAACTCGTAATTGAGTTTCAAATTAAGGTTTTTATTTGGTAATTCATCAATTATTATTTAAAGTTTCTAGTTTCAGAAATTAGGGTTTATAAAAATATTTCTAGGGTTTGGTCATAATACATTATAATTGACCAACCATTATCAATACGTACATACTGTACATATTTATAGCACTGAAAAATTAAAATATAATTAATATTATATTATTATTCTCATTCCTTGATAAAAATTCAAAATTAGGGTTTGGATTCCATATCTGATTTATCTGCCATACTTAACATTATTAATTAAGTACAAAAATAATTAACTCAATTAATCTAACATAAATTCATGTAATAAATAAATAATTATTATTATAATTCTAACAATCATTACATATATTATTTAAATAATATATAATTATTTTTTCATAGAAAATATTTAATAAAAATATTTCTACTATAAAATTAATTATTATAAGAATATAATTTATATTAATCAATAATTCAAAAAAAATATTTATAAACATTCATGTAATAAATATATTTTTATTTATCACATAATTACATACGCTTTATCTTGTACAAATCCTCATCTTTTAAAAAAAAATTTATACGCAAAATTTTTGATTTGATTATGTAGAAAATATCGGGTTGTTACAGTATATACCTCCGCTCTCTGAAGGAATCATTTAGCCCAACTCCTATACATCCACCATTAAAGGGTACGGTTGCACTGCCTTAGATTTGATACCTACTCGTACATATACTTAAGGAATTGGTGATTATCAAAGATATTTAATGTCACCAACTTACTAAAATAATTTCAAATAAATTATTTAATATCGATAGATATATTTCTATCCATCTTCTTTACTTCAAATAACTTACCTCTTCAATAAACAACAAATATATAATAATAATATTTATTTAATACAACATCACTTATTGCATAGTTTATATTACCTCATATAACATCATTCCACATACCTCACAACACATATATATTCTTATTCGAACCCTTCTCATGTCTTAAGAATTTTATTTACTAAATTCTTATTTTAATAATTTCTGAAAATTCGGGTTCTTACAGCTGTAAAGGAAGTTGTTTGGATGAACAAGTTCATTACCTAACTTGGTGTGGTTCCTCGCATTACAAGACCAGTACATTTATTTTGTGACAACACCGGAGCTGTTATGCAGTCTAAGGAACCAAGGTCTCATCAAAAATCCAAACACGTGTTGCGGCAGTTTTATTTGATCAGAGAGATCATTAAAAGAGGAGACGTCACCCTAGAGCGTGTGGACTCTCAAGATAATATTGCAGATCCATTTACTAAAGCGTTAACACAACAGTAGTTCGATCGTCCCTTAGAGAAGATGGATATGAGATACCACGACGATTGGCTTTAGTGCAAGTAGAAAATTGAAAGTAGTATGCATACAAGCCAATCATGTATGATGATAAAACATATACTTTGTAATCAATCTTATTTATTTATTAATAAAAGAAATTAATTATTAAAGGTATTTATTATCTACATGGTGATGTTTTGATAATATGTGATAAACCCATAGTTTTAAGCAATGCTTTTAGAATCATAATGAGATCATGCTAAGAAGATCTAAATTCTTAGATAGCTTAAACCTAAAATGTTCTCAATCAATATATTACTAAAAAGGGGATTAGAGAATCCGGATAGATTGGTATATACGTTGCTTGCTCATTGGATGAGGATAATTGATCTCATGATCATTTGTGTGGAGACACTAAAGCAAGTATGTAGGTGCTTATTATAGAATAAGTTAATTAAACGTGATTCGCTCAGGAATACCTAATGGAGTTTTACTTGTCTGTCAATAGGAATTTCTATAGTAATAGTAGTACAAATGATCCTTAGACTTGAAATCATCATAGTATCTTATATATAATGAATTACACTTTGACTTATTTCTTAAGACTCTTAAGGTATATCAAAAGATATGCTTGGATGTTATAAGTTATATATGGAGATAATGAATAATCAATAAAGAAACTATCAATTTTAGTAAAAGAAGTAAAATGTCCTATGTGATTTGATAAATGACAACCCAGGAATCCTTGGCCAATGTGGAATGAAATTAGAAAGTAGTTTCTAATTTGCATTCATTAGGAGTTGTGCATTTAGAAATCGAAATACATATAATTAAATAAAATAAGACTTGACAGTAATTCCATGTCTTATATTTAATCAGGACATTGCATGGTGGAAGGATTGAATTGTACAGTAACAATTAACTCAAAGGTTCTTTTATGATTAATGTTGAAATCTATATTATCTGAAAAGTCGTTAATCGCTAGGGAGGCTTATCCTTATTGTAGAGTAAATATTATTTATTTAAATTAATTAATAGTTTAATTTATTTATTTAAATAAGATTAGAATTGTTCTAATTGATTTATTCACAACCGGTTTAATATGGAGAACCTAAAGGGTCACACCATAAAAGGAAGAATAATTATTTAAGAAGTTAATGACATAATCTTAATAATATGTTAAGTATATTTAATTTAATCTATGGTGATAGAATAAATTAAATAGCTTAATATTTATTATTTAATATTTTAGAAATATTAAATATAAATTAATAAGATGAGTCTTATTAATATTATTACAATTATTATTATTTTAATTTCTAAAAGAGTTTATGAATTAATTTAATATAAGTACTCTCATTTATTCCTAATAGGATTAAGAGGTAAAATTAGTTAAATGAGTTTAATTAATTATCCCTAATAAGATTAGGGAGCCCAATTAATTAAAAGAGTTTAATTAAATAAATAATACCTTATTTTAATTAAATAGGGTTACCTGATATCTTTATAAGAGGAGTCTTATATCAGATATCAAATATACGTAATTCCAATTGTTAGAGAGTACACCCCCTTTTTCTATAGAGATAAAAAAACTAGGTTTTGAGCCAATACACCATTCTTCTTGAAAATTCTTTTTCCTTGGTGGATCACCTATAGAGGTCATACACTTGGGTGGCTAACATTGATCAAAGAAAGGAATCTACCTGGAGATTCAAGGAGATCATGGAGAACTAGGAGTTGAACTCGTACCTGTAGAAGCTTGTATCTACAAGGGTATGATTCCATAACTTCTTGTTCTTCATTTTAATTAATAATATGCATAAAGGATAATCCGGGTAATTGGTTTGTGAAAAATTTTGAAATCTTATTTTACTATGCTTCTGTTATTTTTCCAATTTGATTGCTACTTTAATCTTCACAAAACCTTACATTTTCTATTTAAGATATACACTTATTAGATCATTGCTCAATCTTTTAAGTATTTAAGACTTAATTTGAACATTTTAAGATTATCACTTAACACATAACATCTTGAATAAACATTGATATTTTATTCATTAATAACTTTTAAAACATAGAGAGATATCATCACTGCTATTTACATCAACTATCCCACGATAAATAATCTTCAAGATTAAATCATCATATTCCATTGATTATATTCACACTGAAATTTACATCATTAACTACCATAGATATTCACATAACTCATATTGTTCCTATCACGGCCTACTGAGACGTCGAACAGCTTCTCTGTGCTCTTCTTCCATGATACGAAATTCGTCCGATGATCCAGTATGTACCAATGTAAGTCCTCGAACTGGACTGGACAGTACATAACTCGAACCTGAGCTCTGTTCATTGTAGTGTGGATTGCACAATCCATCTTCCCCATCTTGGCCTTCTTTGCTTGTACCTCTTCCTAAGCTACATCTGCTCGTTGGGAATCTTCCTCATAAGCATCTTTAGCACTGGCTCTTTTGGCGGACTCGTCTCTTAGATCATCCTTCAGCTTCGTAATCTATGCCATCAGCTATTCATTGTCATTCTCTAAGTGAACTAATTTCTACTCCACATTTCCAAGACGTACATCAAGACCCCAGATTTCTTCATTTTTCTGACCTATAGTGGTTTGACGTTCATCTGCTAGTTCCTCCAACTCTCTGGCTCTATCCTAAATCTCAATGTTACGGTTATACACCTCGTCATACATCTGAGCTGCAATAGAGTTCGGTGGGAACTCATCTTCCTTCAATTCCTCCTCAGGGTCCTCCTCCGGATCAGTCTCAGGCTTATGCTCCTGACCCATGACAGTGATCAATGGAGATGGCTCTCTCTGTACCAACTGCTCCTAGACGACATGGATGTCTCGGGGCTCCTCTTTTCTAGGCACTCGGGGTTCCTCCTCCCCAGCCCGACTATATCTTCTAACATCCGACATCCTGCCAACATAGTTTTAAATTTTAGTTACTAATCGATACTAGCGAGCACATAAGTTTATTACATAAGCATATAAAGTCTTTTATTATCTTCAATGAATTAAGGAATTCATTTCTTAGAACTCGATAAGAGTTTATCACCACTATGTTCTCGATCTTCTATAAGGCTACTACCTAAGGTTTTTCCCTCACCTAAGGTTCATAACCTACTACTCTGATACCAACTTGTGACACCCCCAAATCCAGGTACTCGAACTTCCCAAATATTTGATGTTCACTCATCAAAATAACTAACATCTAACTACCTATAATAATGATAACAAATAAAATGTAAATAGAAATCCTCCTAGTAAAGGGTTACAACAACTTAAACAAATAAATCCCAGGTTATCTAACCTTAATACATCAAATGCGGAAACATCATAAACAATTAAGTCTTAAACATCACATCATAAGTCTTAATATAAATATTCTTAAATAATAAATCAATCTTCATCATTTGCTGGCTTTGCCCTTGCCCTTACTTGTAGATGGCTCATCAACTCTTTCAATCTTAGCTGCAATGTTATTATGCAAGAGTGAGCAATAGTTTCCCACAAGTTTAACAATAACATTAATAATTATAACATGCGAATAAACAATGGGTACTGAACCAAAAGAAAGCTCGGCTTTTGAATCAAGATTAGAACAAGAATCAAAAGTACATTTAAGGGTCACAAGACCATGAACTATGTCCTAGGTTACCAAGTATTTCTACTTTAAACCTTTTACAGTCGTAAGACTATACAGACCTTACTTCTCGTACTTAGGGGCATCAGCCCTATGTACCATGTATGTGCACAACATCGTAACGCTATCGCGTAATATTGTGACGCCCCCAAATCCATATAACATCGATTACAGGACATGGTGCTTATGATACACATACATAACCATATAACTACATAAACTCCAAAAAAAAAAAATAATAATATCTATTACATATCTATTCAAATAAAATCACAAGTCTTTACAACCTTAAATAAACTAAAACTTTAACTTAGCAATTATCGCTTCATTACATCATATGCGAAAATATAACTTATTACATAAATAACTCTCATCATTTCATCTTAGACTTTCCCGTATCCTTGCCCGAGTCCTCAGTGTATTCAGCCTTAACTGAAAGGTTTAAGCAAAATTGAGCACAAATTGCCCAACAAGTATATAAAGTAATTTGAGAACATACATCAGAAGTAAAAACACTAGTATGAATATTTCTCAACAGTTGAAATAATTATCAAGAGATAACATGGAATATCAAGATAAGAGTTCTGGAATTCTCAATAGCATACTAAGGGGTGTTAGATACACTGAACATTAGTTTGTTTCATCGAAAACCATCAGACGGTTTAACAATCAAATAGATTGTAAACAGTCTCTGCAAGTACTCCAGGTGATCAGCCTATCGTAACCTACATTGTGCACAAGTATAAAGTTTAAATGCATAAGCGTAAATGGGACTATATGCCCGACATCAGTTACCCCGTTATCCGGGTTGTTCATCTTAGTATCATGCGAGACCTCACCAATGCAATTTGGATTGGTAACATTAACTAGCTTCAAAGGATATGAATTGTTCAAACAATATACTATGTTTGCATCAATAACATGTAGCTAGAACGAAAGTTAGAAAGCATGCTTAAATATAGTTCATTAAGGGAATAAGAACTTTAAAGCATAGCAATTGCAGTAGGAACTGAATAATCATCAATGACGTTTCACAACACAATTGCAGTTATAGAACTTTATAATAAGGAGCTTGCACGAATGATTAATTAATCACAAGCCCGAACTTACCCTCGCTGCAATCAACTGAATAAGAGTTGAATAAATTCATAATGAAGAATAGGGTAAGAAACTTGCCCGATACGTCTTCTACAATTTATTGCTATCTACTAGCCCTTCACGTAACCTATTCACATGTGTCACGTTAAACAATTTGGTTCTCGAATAGCACTTCGAAGTGTAATGGTTCCCTTTTATTTTAATAAGGTGATTAAACCCGCACGTATCCAACTACAATTCAATTACATAACATGTTGCTACGTATAGGCCACGTGGTTAAATAAAATAATATGGGAAACATAAATTTCTGACATTTTTCGGACCAAAACCACCATAAAAATCTTCATAAAATATGCTTAAGCGTCTCAAGTTGAAAAACCTCATTTTCCATAATTATGACATCACATATTTAATTAAACTCATTTATCCATATAACATCATTTATATGAAAAATACCCAATTAGTCTCAAAAATATTTCTTTTCTAGGATTTTGTAGAATATAGTCCCACATTGAACATATATTTTTTTCGGAATTTTTAAAATCCATCTACTATTTTTAAATAGTCCATAATTGCCAAATATTCTCATATTTTTTATAAATCGAGATTAGCTCAAAAAATTCTAAACTTTTCAGGGTTAGCTCCTGTTATATACATGTACTTCCAGTAAAAATTTCATAATTTTTGGACTTATACACAGAGAGCTATTCGTGTATCTTTTCAAATAGTGTCCTTAGCCGTAAAATCCATAACTCTCAAATCGTATGGCCAAAAATTCTCAAATTTTTACAGGACCTTCACATCTTCTTATATTAATACTCCAAATTTTTCCAGAATTTTTATAGTACAAAACAGTGGGCAAAAAATCCTCCGAGACAGACTGATCCAAACAGTTCCAAGAAAGACATCAATTTTTTTTCTTGCAGCCACTTTTGCGATTTTATTCCCACTAATCTACAGTTGGTATGACCATGATATTTCGAAACAAAAAACTTCATACATCAAGGTATTTTACAAAAATATAACATTCATGAAACAAGCATGCTAAGACCACAAACCAACTGCATAGAAAAACGTGCCTGCACTGGTTCTATACTTGGAAAAAATTTGGAAATTCCAGATTTTCTACATATTTTGTTATGAATGTGCTTGCTTACGATTTTCATAACATGCTCATTATAACTCCGATTCTAACGAAATTTGGGCCAGATTAGACTTCATACTACATAATATTTTATAAAATTATTACATACGCTAATCGAGTCATATAAACCACGAATCCAAGGCTCCGAAAAACCCAAAAATCACAGATTACACTTTTTAACCAACTTTGACAAAAATCATGATTTTGATTCTAGCATGCATGGATTCGTTTCCTACTGTCCAGATCCCATCTACTAACATATATGAACATATTACAACAAACAAACTCACTAAATTACCATGATTTGAATAAATTAGCAACTAAAAGGCATTTTCTAGCTATTTCCCTTGAAAACATATAAAGGTTCATAAGTTGCTTACTTGATGTGAATTTCTTCTTGTTTAGCTTCTGAATATCCTCCTCACTTGCTTGTTTAGAGTCCCCAAGACTCCAGAATTCTACCACACTATCTATCACTCTCAATTTCTCTCCATGTTTACTCACTTGGTGGAATTTTCTTAAAAGAAAAGGATGATTAAGTGATGTGTATATATGTATAGCTTGATAGAGTCTTTTGATTCCCATAACCCCCAACTCCCATAACCCCCAACTCTAATTATTTGTTACTCACAGTACTTAATAATACAATAATTTAGTTAATTAATAGGAAGAATGTCGGAGTTAAAGAAAATGAAAGGATTTTGGTTTTAAGGAATAAAATAAAGTACTCCCTACTTAGCTATTATGTAATATACGTATACTCCCTCCCTTGTCCCAATTCGTGAGTCACAAGGGTTCCACCAATTGTTGACTTGTTTAAATAAAATATTATAATAATCAATTAATCAATTAATAAATTACTTTGACCATTTTGCCCTTCGTAGCCGAACGTTGCAAAACTTATATCGATTCTTACTAAAGTCGACGTTTCGGACATCATGGGACTATCCGTTTAGTCAAATTCACCTCTGAAATTTGTAGTTAACTTTTTCTGGTTGACTTTGACCAAAAAGTCAACCGTGACACTTTTTCGTGGTTACCGTCCATCCTGACTAATTTCGACGTTCCAGACTCGAATACCCAGTCCGCGCCTCTAAATTCTGCTCCGAACTCCAGCTCATGATTTAATACCATCACACGTAATAAATAGAATAATTCCCTACTTAATCAATTCAAATAGTTAAATAAAACTAAACCAACCATTTAAATACATCTCATCACATATCTTGAAATAACACATATATGTACAACACATATACATTTAATGAATTAAATAACACAAAAGGTTCATACAAGATCGTGTATTGATAATTATTAAATTACATAGAAAATCTCGGATATTACATTCACCCTCCCTTATAAGGATTCTGTTCCCGAAATCATTACACATCAAACAAAAAGATTAGGGTAATTTTTTTATCATTTTCTCCTCGAGTTTCCATGTAGCCTCTTTGGCGTTGTGGTTCCTCCATACTACCTTAACAGAAGGTATTATCTTATTTCTTAACACTTGTTATTTTCTATCGATTATCTGCACTAGAACTTTTTCATAGGTTAAGACCTTTTCAAACTGAATAGGTTCATACTCTATGACATGCTTGTAATCCTGCTTATAGGGTCGTAGGACTGAAACGTGGAAAATGTTATTTATATGTTCTAACTCCAGAGGTAAAGCTATTTCATAAACTACCTCACCGACTCGCCTCAACACTTCGAAGGGTCCTATGAATCTGGGACTAAGTTTTTCCTTCTTCCCAAATCTCATTTTCCCTTTCCAAGGTGATACTTTCAAGAACACATAAGTGCTGACGTCGAAGTTTCGTTATTGCCGATGTTGATCAGCATATTTCTTCTGTCGATCCTGAGCCTTGACTAGTCTCACTCGTATCGTTTTGATCACATCTGCAGTTTGTTGCACCAATTCTGGCCCTAGCAATTATCGTTCTCCCACTTCATCCCAGCACAATGGTGTTATGCATTTCCTTCCATATAAAGCTTCATAAGGTGGCATACCGATGCTCACGTGATAACTGTTATTGTACGCAAATTCCACCAATGGTAGGTGGTCATCCCAACTCCCTTTGAAATCCATAACACATGCTCTCAGCATGTCCTCTAATGTTTGAATAGTTCTCTCGCTCAGCCCATCTGTTTGAGAATGATACGCCGTGCTTAACCTCAGTTGCGTTCCTATGCGTTCTTGAAAAGTTCTCTAGAAATTTTCTATGAATCGCGGATCGCGATCTCACACAATTGATACAGGCACCCCATGCCTGGAAATAATCTTTTTGATGTAAAGCTTTGCCAACTGATCCAAGGTATATCTGATCTTGACTGGCAAAAAATGCGCTGACTTGGTCAATCGATCAACGATCATCCATACTACATCGTAACCCTTCTGCGTAGTTGGTTGTCCTACCACGAAGTCCATCGTGATATGCTCCCATTTTCATTCTAGAATTTCTAAAGGTTGAAGTAATCCGCTCGGTTTCTGATGTTACGCCTTGACTCGCTGGCATGTTAAACACTTGCTGACGCACTCTACGACTTCTCTCTTCATATTGGGCCACCAATAATGTTGGCGAAGATCCTGATACATCTTTGTGCTTCTCGGGTGGATTGAGTAACTTGAGCTATGAGTTTCCTACAATATTTCTTCCTTTAATTCATACACCGCTGGCACCCAAATTCTCTTCTCAAACCTTAATAGTCCATCACAACCCATACTGAATTTATGCTCTTCTCTATCTGAAATTATTTTCCTCAACTTCGCGCATTCCTCATCGCTGCCTTGTGCTTCTTTGATTTTGTCCAATAGAGTCAGATGAGCCTTTATTGCGAACAATTTCCCCTCTAGCTCCCTCTGACTTTTTATCTCGAGTTCCAATCTAGCCATCTCCTTAATTAACTCCTCTTGAGTTGTTAGCATTGCCAACCTACCACTACCTTTTCTGCTTAGAGCATCCGCTACCACGTTAGCTTTTCCCGGATGATATAAGATATTGCAATCATAATCCTTTATATGCTCCAACCATCTTCTTTGTCTCATATTCAACTCCTTCTGCGTGAAGATATACTTCAGACTTTTCTGGTCTGTGTATATTTCACACCTTACACCATATAAATAGTGCCTCTATATCTTTAGGATAAATACTACCGCTGTCAATTCCAGGTCATGGGTAGGATATCCCTTCTCGTAATCCTTCAATTGACACGATGCATACACAATAACTTTACCATGTTGCACAAGCACACAGCCAAGTCCTTTGTGTGTCACATCGCTGAAAATCACAAAGTCACCTTTATCATCTGGTAAAGACAACACTGGTGCTTCACTCAGCCTTTTCTTGAGTTCCTTAAAACTCTCTTCACACTTCTCCGTCCAGATAAATTTTACCGACTTCTTCGTTAAATTCGTCAACGTTCTTGCTATCTTTGAAAAATCTTGAATAAACCGTCTGTAATAGCCTGCCAGTCCTAAGAAACTTCTTACTTCGAATGGTGACTTTGGTTGTTCCCAATTTTGAACCGCTTCCACCTTCGCTGGATCCACAGAAATTTCGTCCTTGTCGATCACGTGAACCAGAAATTGAACTTTCTCCAACCAGAACTCACACTTCGAGAATTTTGCGTATAACTTATCCTTCCTCAACGCCCCCAATACTAACCTAAAATGTTCAGCATGATCTTCCTGAGTCTTGGAATAGATCAGGATATCATCTATGAACACAACTACGAATTTATCAAAGTATTTCTTGAATACTCGATTCATCATGTCCATAAATGTTGCTGGCGTATTTGTTAACCCGAACGACATCACCAGGAACTCATAGTGACCATAACGAGTCCTGAACGTTGTCTTAGGTACATCTTCCTTCCTCACCTTTAACTGATGATAACCCGTCCTCAAGTCAATCTTGGAAAAATATTTCCCTCCCTTCAACTGATCAACCGGATCGTCTATCCTAGGTAACGGGTACTTATTCTTAATCGTCACCTTGTTCAACTCTCGATACTCGATACATAGTCTCATCGATCCGTCCTTCTTTTTTATAAATAAAACCGGTGCTCCCCAAGGAGACACACTCGATTGAATATACTTCCTATCCAATAACTCCTGCAACTGTACCATTAACTCCTTCATTTCTGCCGGTACCATTCTGTAAGGGGCTTTTGAAATTGGTGACGTTCCTGGTACTAAATCTATAACGAATTTGACCTCCCAATCTGGCAGAAGTCCTGGCAATTCCTCTGAAAATACATCTGGAAATTCTTTCACTACTGGTATTTTTCCCATCCATATCCCTGATTTCTACGTATCAACGATCTGGACCAAATATCCTACATATCCCTTTCTTAGTAACTTCCTCGCTTGCATCATCGTCAGACAACTTGAGTGTCTCGGCGACCTACTTCCATGGAATGTTAACTTAGACTGATCCGGAGTCCTAAAGTTTATACACTTCTTCTGGCAATCTATCATCGCTCCATGGTTAAATAACCAATCCATTTCTAGAATTACATCAAATTCTCCTAATTGAAATGGAATTAAATCCATAGGTAACTTATATCCCTGATGTCTACAACACAATTTCTATAGACATGGCTAACGAGAATTATTTCCTTATTAGCAACTTCTATGTTCATAGGATATTCTAATTCTTCCTGGGGTAAGCTTAACTATTGGGAGAATTCATGCAATATAAAGGAACAAGTAGCAACCGAATCAAATAATATGTAAGCAGATATATCATTGATCGAAATGATACCTGAAACCACGTCCCTGGATGCGACCGCATCCTAAACCGTCATGTTGAAAGTCCTAGCTATGGTTTGATTCTTAGTTGGTGGTTCACTAATCGTGAGATTTCCACCGCTTGGTCCCCTTCCTCCATTTCCTCTTGCTGTGTTCTTCTTTGGGCAATTCCTTGCCTGATGATCCAATGCTCCACAGTTAAAGCATCCATTTCTCTTTGGTGCAGAGCAATTGGGAGAGATGTGCCCCTCTGGCCCACAGTTTAAATAGACATTCTTCCCTTTTAGACATGCCCCCGAGTGATTCCTCCCACACTCCTTGCATGCCTTAGTTCTCTTCTTTGCTTCCCCAGGTTTTCCCCCAGAGTTTCCTGATTTGAATTTGTTGCTGCTACTGTTGTTATTGTTCCACTTCCTCTTGTTTGCACCACTACTGCTGCTACCGTCCCCACGATTTCCTCCTCCATTCTTCTTCTTTTTCTCCTTGTTAAATTTCATCAGGGCCACACTTCCGCCCTCAGCGATTATAGCTTTTTTCAGGAGAGTCACGAAGCTATTCATTTGTAACACCGAGAGTCTGTTATATAGCCATGGTTTGAGACCCTGGTCAAACCTCCTCATTTTTCTCTCCTCAATGTCAATCTGGTGAGGCGCGAACCTCGCCAGCTCGTTAAATTTTGCGGCATATTGAGGTACCATCATGTCTTCTTGCTTCAGCTCTAGGAATTGCATCTCCATGCGATTCTACATACTAACTGGAAAATAGTTCTCAAAAAAAGATTTTCTTAAACCCTTCCCAAGGTGTCACACCTTCTCCGGCCCTGGTCTGGTTTGCCTCCCACCAGAAGTTGGCTTCACCCTTAAGCATGTAAGTGGCGAAGATGGTTTTCTGATCATTACCTACTCGGGTGATAGCGAACGCCTTTTCGATTTCCTTGACCCAAGTTTGAGCTTCGATGGGTTCAGTGGTTCCTTTGAACTCAAGAGGTCCCGCGCTCTTGAAGTCCTTAAAGTGTTCCACTTGGACCACTGGAGGGTTATTAGCATTCGGGGTTCGATTCTGAAGTGCCCCCACTAACATGTCTACAAATTGCTGCATAGGGTTCGGTGGATCCCCAGCATTACCGCCTGACCCCTCGGTTGTTTGACGACGTCTTCCTCTAGCCATCTATCTGTTTAAAATGAACTTAATGTTATTATCTTATAACTTACTCTACAGAATATATCATTCATAAGAAGAGAACTTAATCATCACATCACATACTTAAATAAAAGCATATTTATTTATAAACATAACACCCATGGTATTTCATCGTCTTATGACATTAAGCCATTTACATCACTTTAAACCAACATACTTGGTAAAAATCGAAACCAAGCTTTATTTCATAGCTAAGCGTTCTAAACGCTAATAGTAAAAGTTCATCACGAATAAACTAACGACCCCACCTAATGGCGTCACGGCTTATGGTATGTCTAGACCGGTACTCCTCATGTGGAAAGTGAAACACCCTATGCTGGAACCTCCCATGTGCTGACTTAAATGCGTACTTCATCCTTTCCATCCTAACCTTCTTATCTCTCACTTCACCTTCTAACTCACCTGTTAGCTTCTCGCCCTGAGCACGGTATCTCCTCTCATCTCTCCAGAATGTAGTAATAATCTGCTTGTCAGTTTGAAGACTCTGTATCCTTAACTCTAACCCATTAACGGTATGCCCCAAGTGGGTTCTAATAGCTTCTTTTTCATCCTCCAACCTATCCGCCTTCTGGTCTGTTGTCCGCAGCTTGTCAGCCAGATCCCCGTTCCTAATTATCAGGTGGTGCACCAATGCCTCAAGCAATGCTATAGCTTGCTGCTCCCCCTGATACAACTCCTCCAACTCATGGACCTTATCGTCCAACTTCGTAATCCTGTCCATCAACTCATCCAACAAAGTATCCTCAGGTGCTTCTTTGAAGTCCTCCCCGGGCTCCTCTCCCTCATCAGGATACTCCTCTGGGTCTGAGTCAGCTGCTGCCACAGCTATAGGCTCAGGTACAGCTGTCACCAATTGCTCACTCACAACGTGGATATCTTTAACCTCCTCTTCTCTTGACATCCTTTAAACAAAACAAAATAACTCGATTAGTATTTTAAAATAGATGTTTTTGTTTTTAGTAAAAAAAAATAGATTTGACACAACCCCTAGAACTCTAGGTGAGTTCGTCTCCTTATTTTCTCCTATAACTTCCCTAAGGTTATAGTCTAAGGTTCCCCACCTAAGGTTTATAACTTATTACTCTGATACCAACCTGTGAGACCCCAAAATCCATGTAACATCGATTACAGGACGTGGTGCTCACGATACACATACATAACCATCTAACTACATAAACTCTGAAAAAAAAATAATATCTATTACATATCTATTCAAATAAAATCCCAAGTCTTTACAACCTTAAATAAACTGAAACTTTAACTTAGCGATTATCGCTTCATTACATTATATACGAAAATATAATTTATTACATAAATAACTCTCATCATTTCATCTTAGACTTTCCCTTGTCCATGCCTGAGCCCTCAGCGTTATCAGTCTTAACTGAAAGGTTGAAGCAAGAATGAGCACAAATTGCCCAGCAAGTATATAAAGTAATTTGAGAACATACGTCAGAAGTAAAAACACTAGTATGAATATTTTTCAACAGTTGAAATAATTATCAAGAGATAAACTAGAATATCAAGATAAGAGTTTTGGAATTCTCAATAGCATACTAAGGGGTGTTAGATACCCTGAACATTACTTTATTTTATCGAAAACCATCAGATGGTTTAACAATCAAATAGATTGTAAACAGTCTCTGCAAGTACTCCAGGTGATCAGCCTATCGTACCCTACATTGTGCACAAGTATAATTTTAAACGCATAAGCATACATGGGACTATATGCCCAACATCAGTTACCCCGTTATCCGGGTTGTTCATCTTAGTTTCATGCGAGACCTCACCAAAGCAATTTGGATTGGTAACATTAACTAGCTTCAAAGGATTTGAATTGTTCAAACAATATACTATGTTTGCATCAATAACATCTAGCTGGAACGAAAGATAGAAAGCATGCTTGAATATAGTTCATTATGGGAATAAGAACTTTAAAGCATAGCAGTTGCAATAAGAACTAAATAATCATCAATGACGTTTCGCAACATAATTGCAGTTATAGAACTTTACAATAAGGAGCTTACACGAATGATTAATTAATCACAAGCCCGAACTTACCCTCGCTGCAATCAACTGAATAAGAGTTGAATAAATTCATAATGAAGAATAGGGTAAGAAACTTGTCTGATATGTCTTCTACAATTTCCGCTATCTACTAGCCCTTCACGTAACCTATTCACATGTGTCACATTAAGCAATTTGGTTCTCGAAAACTACTTCGAAGTGTAATGGATCCCTTTTATTTTAACAAGGTGATTAAACCCGCACATATTCAACTACAATTCAATTACATAACATGTTGTCATGTATAGGCCATTTGGTTAAATAAAAGAATATGGAAAACATAAATTTCTGACATTTTTTGGACCAAAACCTCCATAAAAATCTGCATAAAATATGTTTAGGGGTCTCAAGTCAGAAAATCTCATTTTTCATAATTATGACATCACATATTTAATTAAACTCATTTATCCATATAACATCATTTATATAAAAAATACCAAATCAGTCTCAAAAATATATATTTTCTGGGATTTTGTAGAATATAGTCTCACATTGAACATATATTTTTCTCAAAATTTTTAAAATCCATCTACTATTTTTAAATAGTCCATAATAGCAAAATATTCTTAGATTTTTCATAAATCGAGATTAGCTCCAAATATTCTGAAATTTTTAGGGTTAGCTCCTGTTATATACATGTACTTTTAGTAAAAATTTCATAATTTTTGGACATATACACAGAGAGTTATTCGGGTGTCTTTTTGAATAGTATTCTTAGCCGTAAAATCCATAACTCTCAAAATGTATGGCCAAAAATTCTCAAATTTTTACAGGACCTTCATATCTTCTTATATTAATACTCCAATTTTTTCCAGAATTTTTATAGTACAAAAAAGTGGACAAAAAAGCCCCTGAGACAGACTGATTCAAACAGTCCCAAGAAAGACAGCAAATTTTTGTTTCTCGCAGCCACTTTTGCGATTTTATTCCCACTAATCAATAGATGGTATGACTATGATATTTGGACACAATAAACTTCATACAGCAAGGTATTTTTCAAAAATATAATATTCATGAAACTAGCATGATAAGACCACAAACCAACTGCATAGAAAAACGTGCTTGCACTGATTCTATACTTAGAAAAAAATCTGGAAATTCCAGATTTTTTGCAGATTTTGTTATAAACAAGCTTGCTTACGATTTTCATAACTTTCTCATTATAACTCCGATTCTAACGAAATCTGGGCCAGATTAGACTTCATACTACATACAATTTTATAAAATTATTACATACGCTAATCGAGTCATAAAAACCACAAATTCAAGGCTCCGAAAATCACATATTGCACTTTGTAAACAACTTTGACAAAAATCATGATTTTGATTCTAGTATGCATGGATTTGATTCCTACTCTCCAGATCTCATCTACTAACATATATGAAAATATTATAACAAACAAACTCACTAAATTACCATGATTTGAATAAATTAGCAACAAAGAGGCATTTTCTAGCTATTTTCCTTGAAAACATATAAAGGTTCATGAGTTGCTTACTTGATATAAATTTCTTTTTGTTTAGCTTCTGAAAATCCTCCTCACTTGCTTGTTTAGACTCCCCAAAACTCCAGAATACTACCACACTATCTATCACTCTCAATTTCTCCCTATGTTAACTCACTTGGTGGAATTTTCTTAAAAGAAAATGATGTTTAAGTGATGTGTATATATGTATATCTTGATAGAGTCTTTTGATTCCCATAACCCCCAACTCCCATAACCCCCAACTCTAATTATTAGTTGCTCACAATACTTAATAATACAATAATTTAGTTAATTAATAGGAAGAAAGTGGGAGTTAAAGAAAATGAAAGGATTTTGGTTTTAAGGAATAAAATAAAGTACTCCCTCCTTAGCTATTATGTAATATACGTATACTCCCTCCCTTGTCCCAATTCGTGAGTCACAAGGGTTCCACCAGTTGCTGACTTGTTTAAATAAAACATTATAATAATCAATTAATAAATTACTTTGACAATTTTACCTTTCGTAGCCGAACGATGCGAAACTTATATCGATTCTTACTAAAGTCGACGTTCTGGACGTCATGGGACTATCCGTTTAGTCAAATTTACCTCTGAAATTCGTGGTTGAAAAAGTCAATTGGTTGACTTTTTCATCGAAAAAGTCAATTGGTTGACTTTGACCAAAAAGTCAATTGGTTGACTTATCGTGACACTTTTTCGTGGTTACCGTCTATCTTGACTAATTTCGACGTTCTAGACTCAAATACGCAGTTCGCGCCTCTAAATTCCGCTCCGAACTCCAGCTCATGATTTAATACCATCCCACGTAATAAATAGAATAATTCCCTACTTAATCAATTTAAATAGTAAAATAAAACTAAACCAACCATGTAAATACATTTCATCACATATCTTGAAATAACACATATATGTAAAACACATATGCATCTAATGAATGAAATCAACCAAAAGTTTCATATAAGATCGTTTATTGATAATTATTAAATTACATAGAAAATCTCGGATATTACAAATATAATCCCCTGTAGCAGGGTTGTTCATCTCAGCTTTGACATTAGAGTCTGCACCAAAGGAAGTTTGGTTTGGATTGTTCTCAATGGTAATTTAGAGTTTAATAATTATCAACTAAGGATTAGTTGAATCAATAAGGATTCACTATCTATTCAAGGTTTCAATACAATATTAAAATCAATACTCAAATTAAGGTTTGAATCTCAACTTTATACAATTGAATGAACATTGTATAACAAAAGTAATACTCAATGTAAATTAGGGTTTGGAAATTTGCTCAAAGAAATTTTAGGGTTAAAAACCTTACCTCGTGCATAGATTACACAATTACTATTTATGTTCCTCAATTTAATCTTACATACCATTTACATTCACAATACCAATTAATTATAACACAATCGGCGTCATAAGTACTTCCTCTTCTCACTACACTGTGATTATGATTTTATTAATCACATTACAACATTAGTTTGCACATATTATTAGACTTCACGAATGACGAGTTAACTACACGTTCGACATATCATTTAAACACGTAAGAACATTATTGGCATGTTAAGAACCTATTTTAACATCACATTGTATGCTTAATACATTTTCATGTTCATTATATTGGGTTTAAATCACATTTTCTGGACTTGAACAATTAAATAAAATTTTCTGGGTAAATCTGCTAACCGGCGCTGCAGCGCCCCAGAATGAACTGGGATCTGGCGTTGCAGCTTTGCTGTTAAGCCTATGGCCTGGCGCTGCAGCGATCCATTTACACTAGAGACCAGCGCTGTGGCACTGTGGCACTGTGGCACTGTGGCGCTGCAGTCCGCAAAAAAGCCAGTTAAGCGGCGTTGCAGCGCTGCTTAGCAGTTTCTGTTTCTGCTGTTCGCGAAGAACACATAACAGGGCCAATTTAGGCCAAAATTTCACACATACAATGAAATCAATTTCACCCATATGTTCTAAACTTAACATAAACATTTAATGATATTTCTGGCACACTTTTAACATCTTAAGTCACATAAACAACAAGATTTAAAGCCATAATTTTGATGTTTTTGTGAAAAGCTCCATTTTTGACATTCTTAACGAAATCAACTACTACAAACTTGTTTTTCAACCAAATCAGTCCATACAAGTTTTGTTCTTTTCATTTTTACATGTATAAACATAATCATTCACCAATTTACCGAGTAATATGCAATTAATGCATGAATTTTTTGTACTTTTAAGCCATATTCTTATGTTCTTACTCTGTAAACTATAAAACTCCAATGAAACACAATTACATGGATTTGATTACTCTAAAACACATATAAAACATATATAATTGAACTATACATTTTAATAAACATATACAACATAATAAATTCAACAATTAACCACAAAATTCAATTATAGAGGGTTAAAAATTGGTTTTTATAAAAAACTTTAAGAACGTAAATTAAATGTTTTGATTAATGGATTACCCTTGATTTCTCTACTATGATTAAGCAAGAAGATAGGAAACTTCTTCAATTCTCTAACTCCTTCTTTAATCTCACTAACCTCAAATTCTCTCTTTTCTCTCTGTGTTATGCTCTCCAGGTTTGCAAACATGAACTGATGCATAACATAAACTGATGTTAAATGGCGCAACATGGGTAGCCCTTAAGCGCACCCTAGCCTTAACTACTCCCATGTTTTTAAGGCCATGTTTGGTTTGTTACTTATTTGTTCTCTTTTTCATTTATTTTAATTAACTTGTTTACTATATAGTTTATTTGTCATACTTTAATTAATCAAATAATATTATTTAAGTCAATTAAATAAAAGGCAATATTACCTATTAAATCACCACATCACATAATTAAAATTTTTATTTATTATTTATAATTAATCAATAAATCTCTAATTAATTATAACAACATTAAAATTATTTAACAACTCATTTAATTTAATAATCCTAATAAAATTCACACTTTGAACTATAAAATTATTCCACATTAATTTAATCAATATGACACACTTAATTAAATTAATCTACTACAATTCCATCAAATATTTATTTAACTCAATAATTAAATTAACAAAATATTTATTTAATTTAATAAATATTTAAAAATTAATTACAAAAGTCTTGTTCATCACAATGTATTCACATACATCATATCTCACCATATGAAAATGATGACATTGTGCGAAGCACTAATACCACATACATATGTTATGCGACGCACTAAAGTGCGGTAAATAAAGCATTCGTTCACATCCATTCAATGTAAATGCAGCATCCACACACAAGCATATAAGAAAGGGTTTTTAAAAAGGTTGAACAGCGGCTTAAGCCCTCTAGTGTCCCCAACAGAGTCACCACCTGTTGACGTCAAATTTTTTTTACTCTTTTCTTTTCTACCCTTTATGTTCTCTATGTTGAGTTTTGTTTGGAAATGCGAGTTTAAAAAGAGTCCGACACAAAAATATCGACGATTTGAAAATCAGAGTCGCCAGTTGGTAGTTTTGAAATGGTTGTACTAACTCAACCAATTTTGAAATGGTTTACATAAAGGCCCAATGGTTAGACTCTGTTTACCAAGCCTTGGAAACGGAAATTTAAAGAGTTCGGGAGCTTGATTAAGCGGGGGGGGAAGGTGTTAGGTGCTATACCTCGTTTGCACCTATATACAAAGGGTTTGATTTGTATAAAAGTTCAATTTTAAACAGGATATAGCAATGATGTTTTAAAAACAGGTTTTCAAACCCTTATGCTCAACAGTAATTGAGACCTTTGATACTTCTATTTTATTCTATATTCGGCTGGATTTAATTTTATTTTCGAGATGCGAGGCATCTTCGAGAAAATAAGATACATAGCAGTGTCGGGCTCCTTATGGGCATGAAAGCCATGCAAGGAAGTCCAGACACCATAACTAATTTACAAGTTGACTGCATTGCTGAAAAGTGTCCATCGTGGGAATCAGATCTAGATCCGTTAGTAGAATCTTAGACCTCATGACTCCTAGGCTCACATGATTGATAAATATATACAAAACTAGAAAGAAAACTATATTTACATAAATCTTAGCCATTCTAGCTCCACGATTCTAGTTTAGCAACTTTTGAATCGAATGAAAGTTAGAGATGGCTAGATTTAGATAAATCTAGTCCACAGACTGGATATTAAGGATTTACACTGCAAAAGCAGTTAAAGCAGATATTTAAAAGTAGTATATATATATATATATATATATATATATATATATATATATATATATATATATATATATTCAAGACTCAAAATTTATTCTTACTCATTATTCTTTCATGCATACCCTCTTACCTTAAGTAGGCACATACATATGTTTTCTTGTTATGACCCGACACTGTTCGCACCTAAGACTTACAAGGGCTGAACTCACATGAACAAGGTAGACTACAATAAGTTTAGGTGACTTCTAAATAATGAAAGAAATATAATTTTGAAAGAAGAAAAGATTAACTGGTTATCAAGGTCTCAAGCAGCAACTAGAAATAACAAACAACTTGGCTTTGAAACCATTAAGGGTGGAAGGAAGGGAGAAAGGGAAATAGATAGTGGCGTATAAAAAATATAACAATAGAAATTACTTATACCAAAATATAAATTTTACTGATAAAAGAAATATTTACAAACAAAGCAGAAAATAAAAGCGACTTACAATTTACTTAGAACATTGTAGATGAAGAGAAGAGGGGGAAGTGAGTCTAAAGATTAGTCAGAGAGAACTCTGAGTCTTTCTAAGTCTGAGTAACTAAATGAGATCGAATTCCTTTTATAGAATAAGGAATGAACTATTATAGATAATTATTATAAAAGTGAATGATTACAAATAACTTTAACCGTTGATGAATAGTGTTGACTTTTTACTATGCAACCCAACTTTCGGTAGCTTTTGACGAAGTGGTCGAATCTTTTGACTATGGAGCTGCTTTTAGATAGAAAAGCAAAGGCACGTGATTGTTGTTACTTTCAATGGGAAAGTAGGAGTGAATGCTGGTAATTGATAACTGAGATGTAAGGCAAATGGGTCCTAAGCATCTTGCAAGTTGATGGAGCCATATGGGTCTTCATCTTCATCATCTTTACTTGCAACTGTTGTGATAACTCGGGATTTCGAATAATCCAAAATTTTTGAATAATTTTTATTTTATTTAATATTAATAATGATAATCAATTTTGTTATGAGTATCTGTGATACGAGTCTCAAGAAGTAGTCAATTTATGTATTGACTAAGAAAATAAGACTAGAGTTGTGCTTAACATATTTAGAAACTCTAACCCTAAGTCTGAATAGGGATTCGATAAGAAATATAATTAAAATAATTATATTGATGAGTACATGTTTGTACTGTATAGAATTTTGATCAATGATTGGTCGAGTAGTGTAAAAAATTAGTAAACCCTAATGAGGGGTTAGAAACCCTAATCTCATGATCTCAGTCGCTCTAGATCGTTATGTGTTTATGAGTTTTCTTGTTTTATGTTTTGGATTCGTAGTCTGACATGAGGACTGTGATATGAAAGTTAAATATCAGCCATTACATGCCTAGATTTCATGTTATATTTGGTCAAAACCCGTTGACCGGGCATGACCAATCGATTTATGGGTAACCCATAAATCATAAAACAAGGTCTGACAAGTTTTTCTAAGGTCTTGATCTGTCAGTTGTTAAGCTGTTTGTTGATGTTGTTGTCTGCAGTTTATAGCCTGTAATTTATATTAGAGATCTGTGCCTTTAGATCCTTTAAACAATCAATAGATTGTAAGAAATAGGTGGTCAAAGTAGGCCACTCGCACTATTTTAGCGTTTCTGGAAAACCTAGAAACCGGATGAACTTGTGTTCTGACAGCCTTTGACCGGATTGAATTTGGAGTTTATGATGTAGTTGGACTAAGATCATGGTATATAAATGTTCCTTGACATGCATACTATAGTTCTGAACCTTAATAACAACAATACAATGACTGGAACATGAACTTAATCGAGCTTGAAAGTGTCTAGTTGACACTGTCTGGGTTTCTGGGTTACCCAAAAAACCCAAATTTGGTCTGACAGAAGGTTTGGGAGATCAGATCTTCGTGTTGTTTTGTTGTATGATCACGGTGTAGGTTGGATGTTGTAGTGTTACATAACCACTACACGATCACAGTTCAAACTAGCCCAGAACATGTTTACACTGATATTTAAAGTCGGTCAAACGTGACCCCTTGAACACTGACTTGTCAGTGTTCTTGAGCCAAGAACACCTAAGACGACAGAAAGCGTCGCTAAAGGCTACAACGACGGTTTTAATTATTTTTAATTTCTGAATTTTCAGAAATTAATTAAAAATAGAAAATAAATTCGAAAAACTACAAAAATGGTTTTAAAAATTATTTTAAATTCTGAAAAATAACTTTTAATTATTTGGGATATTTTTTATTAATATTTATAATTACTTAAATATTAATGATATTTAATTTATTTAATTAGTGTATTAAATAAATTAGAGAAAAATAATTTTAATATTATAAAAATTATTTTAAATAAAAATAAAGTGTTTAAAAATATTTTGAGTTATAAAATGTAACTTTTAATATTTTTGAGTAATTTTCATTAATAATTTAATATTAATGATAATAGATTTATTTAATTATTATATTAAATAAATGAATTAAAAATAGTTTTATTGATTTAAAAATCATTTAAAAATGAAAAAAATGATTTAAAAATATTTTTAAGTTATAATTAATGACTTTTAATATTTTTATAATAAATTCATTAATATTTAAATATTAATGGTGATGGTTTAAATATAATTTCAATTATTTTAAAAAAATCATTTAAGTAGAATATTGGTGATTTAAAAATATTTTAAGTTATTATTAATAACTTTAATATTTTGACAAGTAAGTCATTAATATTTTAATATTATTAAGTATTAATGATGATGGAATTAATTAGTATTTAAATCATTTAAAAATGATTCCGGTGTTTGAAAAATTATTATAAATTATAATAATTGTTTATAAATTATTAAAAGCATCCGAAAAATATTATAAATGATATATAATTTATCTAAAATAATATTGAAGCTTTGAGAATGAATTTAGGTGACAATAAATGTGTAAATTGTCGGATATGGTGACGAATACACCGAAATGAGACTGAAGTCCAAACAGACCAAACTAGTTAGACTTAATAAGTGTTTATATAGGTTATGAACACTGATGTGGCTATGTGGTAATGTGCCTAAGAGAAAGACTAACTGTAAATTACAGTGATACGTATTATAAATTATTGTGCTGATTGTGAGACTGATATTATTGATTATAGGTCTTACAAACGCAGTTAAGTATATTGTGTAGCAGTAATCAACGCAGAAGGCAAGTTTCCTAACTCAACTTTTAGTTATATCTATTTAAACATTATGGTGGTTAATTATTTTTGATTAGACCACGTCCAAGAATTTATTGTTGATTATACGCAGTAAGTGCATAATTATGAATTCAAATTGAATCAATAATTCTGAAAATATATTCGTAGAATAACTGTTGTTGGATATTTAAATCCGTAAAAGCTATTATTGACAGTACAGATAATTCCTGTCTATTGTTGAATTATGTTAAGAAATGTCTTGGCTAATTATTCTGGCTAGACGAACATTTGTTAGAATTTGATAGGTTTGAGAAGATAATTCAATTATTATTGATAGATCAATGCCAATTATTTTGGCTAGATCATGAAAGTAATTAGATATTGAAATCATAGTATTTCGTTGTTAAATCAAATTTTAACTTTAAGACTGAGAAGAACAACCTTTTATACAAAGGGAACATTTTATTGGTCGTATATTCGGCCTTTGCGCGTGTTTTAGGTATTATGCATAATATAGGATACAAGGAGTTGGCCGCTCTAAGTACTTGCAAAGGGGTATGATTCAATCTTTATGATTATCTGATACACCTGGGTATATCAAAGTCAAATCTTTAATAGTTACTTGAGAAGAGAAGTTCAAGATCCAATGGATCGCTCAGCATAAATCTGGAAAACATTCCACTTTGTTATTGCGTAGAATTGATTCTGTTAGGTTTTTAATATTCATGAACGCAATCAAATTGCACAAAGTAAGCGAAAGCATGGAAAATCAGAGTGTTCAAATTTTACGAATCATATACCCGGATCATCTTTTATGCATAATTATTAATTAAACGAAAAGATAAAGAACAAAAATCATACCCTTGAAGATTCTAGTTTCCTCAGGTACAAGTTCACCTCCAAATCCTTTCACGTTCAACTTGAATCCACCGGGTTTGGTTCCTTCCTTTGATCAACGTTAGCCACCCAAGTGTTTGGCCTCTAAAGGTGATCCACCGAGGAAGATGAAAGATTCAAAAAGATGGGTATTTGACAAAACTCTAGTTTTTCTATCTCACATATAAAATGGTGTACTCTCCCAACTATTAGAATTACGTATTCTATGAAAACGTCAACCACAACCACCACCACCCATAATAAGACTCCTCTTATTTATAGATGTGGACAACTCTCCTTAATAATTAAGGAATTGGGTTTTATTTTAATTAATTAAACTCTTTTAATTAATTATGCTCCCAATCTTATTAGGAATAATTAATTAAAATCTTTTAATTAATTAGCCTCCTAATCCTACTAGGAATAAATGAGAGTACTTTTATTAATTAATTCTGAAACTCCTTTAGGAATTAAATAATAATAATAGTAATAATAATAATAAGACTCCTTTTATTAATTTATATTTAATATTTTCAAAATGTTAAATAATAAATATTAAGCTATTTAATTTATTCTATCACAATAGATTAAATTAAATATGCTTAACTTATTATTACGATTATGCCATTAACTTCTTAAATAATTATTCTTCCTTTTATGGTGTGACCCTTTAGGTTCTCCATATTAAACCGGTTGTGAATAAATCAATTAGAACAATTCTAATCTTATGTAAATAAATAAATTAAATTATTAACTTATTTAAATAAATAATATTTATTCTACAATAGGTATATGCCTCCCTAGTGATTAACGACTTTCAAGATAATATAGATTTTAACATTAATCATAAAAGAACCTTTGAGTAAATAGTTACTATACAATTTAATCTTTCCACCATACAATGTCCCTATTAAATATAAGACATGAAATTACTGTCAAGTCTTATTTTATTTAATTATATGTATTTCGACTCTTAAATGCATAACTCCAAATAATGCAAATTAGAAACTCCTTTCTAATTTCGTTCTGTCTTGGTCAAAGACTACTGGATTGTCATTTATCGAATCACATAGGACATATCTCTTCTTTTACTAGAAGTGGTAGATTCTTTATTGATCATACATTATCTCCATGTGTAACTTATTATACCCAAGCATACCCTTTGATATACCGTAAGGATCTTAAAGAGTAAGTCAAAGTATAACTCATCATACACAAGATACTATGATGATCTCAAGTCCAAGGATCACTTGTACTACTATCACTACAGGAATTCTTATTGACAGGCAAGTAAAACTCTATTAGGTATTCCTTAGCGAGCCACATTCAGTGAACTTATTCTCTAATAAGCACTTACATACTTGCTTTAGTGTCTCTATACAAATGATCATGAGATCAATCATCCTCATCCAATGTGCAAGCAACGTATATACCAAACTATCCGAATTCATTAATCCCCAATTTAGTAATCCAACGATTGTAAACTATTTTAGTTTTAAGCTTTCTAAGAATTTAGATCTCATTAGAATGATCATCATCATTATTCTAAAAGCATTGCTTAAAACTATGGGTTTATTACATATTATAAAACAACATCATGTAGATAATTAAAAGCCTTTAATAAATTAATACTTTTTATTAATAAATGAATAAGATTGTTATAAAGTATATGCTTTATCATCAAACATGATTGGCTTGTGTGCATACTACTTTTAATCTCCCACCTACACTAAAGTCAATCGCCATGGTATCTCATACCCTTCTTCTCTAAGTGACAATTATCATGTTGTTGGATAAGCTTTAGTTAATAGATATATAATGTTATTTTTTAGAGTCCACTATCACTATAGTGATTTTCCATCTTTCAATGATTCCTATAATCAAATAAAAGTGCCACAACACATGTTTAGATCCAAGATGAGGCTTAGGAACTATTATTAGTTCTGTAATAAACTTTTCATCCAAACAATCAACTTGTAGCTTCATTTATAGCTATATGCTTTATCGTTATCACTAAACCTGCAACTCTTTGCTGTTTGAAACCTTTCCAATTCACTGCACCACTGTTTAACGTAACGCTTTATCTTAAAGTGAATTTTCTGTCATCTTGGTCTGTCTGAAGAACTTGAGTCTGTTAGGCCCTCTAGTTTTAATTCAGACCCACCAGAAATATGATCACATCCTTAGTGCCAATTAAGTACTTTAAGATATTTTTCACTGTCTTACAGTGATCTTATCCAGAATATGACTGATCAACATCAGGCCTCGTATATATCATTGCATACATCATTGTTACTCATGCGATCTCTCTTTTTAAGAGTCTATGAGGACTATTAAGAGAGATACACTCCATGACTCATCAACATGAGACAAATCTTAGAGTTTGCCATGCTAAACGACTTTAGCATCAAATGAATATACGTTCCTTGGGTTAAGTCGAGCATCCTCTTGAATCTATCTATATAGATTTGTATCCCCAATTAAGATACTCTTACCAAATCATTCTTGGAGAAATGTTTAGATAACTTTATCTTTACAGATTATAGCATTAGTATGTCATTCCTTATCCATAGTATATCAACATATAATATTAGGAATGTCACGGTGCTCCCACTGACCCTTTTGTACACACTAGGTTCATTCGTGTTTTTGATAAAATCAAAAAAAAATTGATTGTCTCATCAAAATGAATGTTGCATATTTTAGAAGCTTGCTTCAATCAATTTCTCTGAGTGTCTACAACTCTTACCTCATTGTATGTAACTGGATCATTATCTTCTATGATGTGTACATCATCATCATTATCATGAATGATGAATCCATACCTCATAGGTTTCTTCGGTACTATTTCAGATTTACGATTCGGTTGTGGTATAATATTTCTATCTAAAGGTTCCTCGTATTTGATTTATAGTATTTTATGGTTCTTGAACTCTTCAAGATCTATTATCCTCCCACTAGCCCCTTTAATGATAAACACCTTTATCTTAGAAGGTAGCGTGTTTCGCAACAAACTCCTTTTGCTAAGTAAGATTATAGAACATATACCATAAACTTACTTTTGGATATCCCATAAATCTGTATTTATCAAATCTTATCACAAGCTTATCCTTTGAAACCTTTTCACATAAGCTGGACAACCCCTTATCTTAACTTACTTAAAATTACGAATCCTTCCTGTCCATAACTTTTACGGAGTTTTGTGGCCGAATTTTGAGGTTACATTTTTGTAGATATGCAACCATTTTTAGGACATTATCCCAGAAGGATACTGGAATGTCGGTAAAATTATTATGGACCACACCATGTCCAACAAGGTACGATTTTTTCTTTTAGAAACATCAATCAATTATTACGTATAAATAGGCGTTCATTATGAGAAAACCATTTGAGATGATCTAGAAACTCATTGCACAAGTATTTAGTTCTTGATCTAATCAAAGAATCTTAATACTTTGTCAATTTATTTCACTTCTGAATTCTTTGAACCTTTCAAATAATTCAAACTTGTATTTCAGCAAATACACACATTCAACTCTTTGAATGATCATCTCCTTTTCTTGTAGTAGTTTTTTCAATTTGCAAAATTATTTTCACGTAAGTCAAGTATACAAAATCTATTAAGTAATATTCCAGTTCTATACAAAATATTATTATTATAAATAGAACAACAATTGTTCTTAAATATAATACCAAAGATTTCATTGTCCAACAACAAAATAGAAATAATATTTTTAACAAGAACTGGAATACAATAACAACTTATTGACTTAATTAATAGATTTGCCCATAGGCAATGCTAAACAATAAGTTTCTATGGATAATGTAGCAACCTTTGCTTCATTTACCAGACATAGGATTACTTATCTTTGTTTAGCTTTCTACTTCTGATTGGTCCCTTCATAAATCTATATTTATGATAACCAAAGCCGGTATCCAATACCCAAGTAGAACCTTAACTTAAAAAAATTTATTTCAATCATGAACAAAAACTATATTTGTAACCGAAGCTTCACTAAGCTTCTTCTGGTTAGCCTCTACAAGATACTTCTCGCAGTATCTTTTCTGGTGTCCAGGCTTATTAATGCAGTCTAAGCAAACTCTTTTGCTATCCGTATCAGTTTTATTCTTGTTATCCTTTGTTTATGCCTTTTCCATTTACCTTCTTAGAATCGTTCTTCCTTTTAGAAGATCCTTTGGCCCCTACCAGTAAGACTTGGTCTTTCTTAGTTGGAAAGTGACTCTCAACATTTTTCAACATGTTAAGTAAATCAGCGAAGCTGATATCTAGCTTGTTCATATGAAAAATTTACAACAATTATGAAAGGAGTCCGGGAGTGAGTGCAAAATCAAATCTTGGCTCAACTCTCCATCTGTGACAAAAACATGTTGTCCTAATTGTTAAATCAAATTGATCATGTTAAGGACTTTTGTTTGTACTGTAGTGTCTTTGGTCATTTTAGATCGGAAGAGCTCCTTAGATATTTGATATCTATAAGTCCTACTTTCCTCACCATCAACTACTTGATGTGCATGATTATAGTAGGAGCATCCATAGTTTTATGTTGATGCTGAAGCACGTTACTCATGGATTCAAGAATGATGCATTGAGCCAACTGTGCATCATCTTGTCATTTTCTAAAAGTAGCAATCTCTTCCTCAGAGGTATTGTCTGCAACTATTGCAAGGATAGGTGTATTAAGGACATAAGATAGCTTTTCAGCCATGAAAACTATTCTTAAATTCCTTAACCAGTCCATTTAATTCGGTCTGGTTAAATAGCATCTAATATGCTTCACAGTGATAGTAGACATTGTAAAATTCTGTAAATAAATTTGTAATTAACAATATTTTAGCATACATTCTTTTATTAATTACCAAAATAAATTAGGTCTTATTTTAAATTGGTATCTCCCACTATTTTCATCAAACTATATTACTCTCAATTATATAGTTCGAAAAAACCTAATTAAAGATTTGCTAGTGAGAATAAGGATCCCATTGTGACGCCCCCAAATTCGGGTACTTGAAACCCAAACTCGGTGCTTCACGATACCATTTCTATGAGCGGAATTCTACGAATAATAATAACAATAATATGAATAACAACTTAATTTACAAAATTATCAGAGTTTATCTACCCAGGTACGAGACCTTAAAGTACATTCCATACAATACATGATATTATTTATATATATATATCATTGTCTTAATAATATAAACTATTACAGCAACTACCACAAATATTATTCAGTTAGCTTTCCTTTTCCTTTGTTTCTGCACAAGCTTTCTGGTTCTTCAAACTTAACTGAAAACATTTAAATTAAGCAAGAATGAGCATTTGAGTGCCCAGCAAGTAATAACAATAATATATATTAGCTGAAAGAATTAAATGTTTTCTTTGAACGACACTTCTACAACGAATCAACAGTTCTGAAGTAAGCTGTACCAAGAATAATAATAACATAACAACTTTCTTTCACATTTTTGAAACTACGTATTGACTATAAGTATGGTTAAGTGACATATCATGAACATTGTTTTCTTTTTTTGAAAAGGTTAAACAGAAATTCATCTGCAAACTGTCATAACTTACGGACACGGGGGTGATCAGCCCGTTGTGTCCTGCATTGATCAATGCTACATTTTAAGAACTCTGTCCGCCTTGGGCGCATAAAAGTTTTTCCTATGTAAGGGATGTTCATACTTGTCTGGGTTCTAAAGCAAAGGTTTTATCTTGTTCAACAATAATCTATAATTCAACATATATATATATATATATATAAGGGTAATTGACAAAGGTATATCAACATGTGATTAAATACAATGATTATCTAAGTGGGGACACTTATATAACCATTTTATAGAAATTGACGAACATAATATATATCTGAATTACCATATACTAACATGTTGATAAACAATGAGCGGATATAGAATATGTCGCAGTAGAGTTGATAATATAGCATAATAATAATTTAATTCTGAAACTTCTTACTCATGTCCATTGCATAAAGGAAATGCAAAGGTAGGATACTTGCCTGAGCTGCTGCTTACAATAACGCAACTTAGATTAATCTTTTATACAACGACCTATCAATAATAAGATCATTCGTTCGATTAAAATAATATACTATAACATATAGTACTGCATTTCGCAGTTAGCACATAGCCTAATCACATTATCACACATATCCAACAGTCATTGAATCATAATTAATCATTAATACAGTCAAAATATCTAAGTCTAGATGAATTTCTGAAACATGTCAGTGTACCGACAGCTTTATTGGATAATTTTTGAGTCTAAGACTCTATACTATATTTCAATATCCACAAGTATCAGTCATATTATTTTTAAATGACTTAAAACAATTTTAAAACATTTATTATAATTTATTATGCATTTTCCAACATCGGAATAATAATTAAATGATTTAAACATTAAATAATTCTATTATCATTAATATTTAATTAATATTAAACTATTAATGAAATCATTGCTAAAATATAAAAGTTATTTATAATAACTCTAAATATTTTTAAAACATTTATATTACACTTAAATGATTTTTAAAACATTTAAAATCATTTTTAAGTAATTATCACTAATATTAAAGTATTAATGCACTATTTATCCAAATATTAAAAGTTATTAATTATAACTTAAAATACTTTTAATTTCATAAATATCCCTTTTAAATGATTTTTAAATAAATAAAATCATTTTTAAACTATTTATTTAATATAAATATTAAATAACTAAATATCATTAATATCATTAATATTAAATTAATAATATTTTTCATGACAAAATATCAAAAGTTACATTTTATAACTTAAAATATTTTTATAATCATTTTATAATATAGATGCTAAAGAGGAACTCTAAAACATCACATCATAAAATTAACATCACATGTGTAAGATCTAGCCGGTCAAACCTGCTGTCAAAAACGTGTTCTTGATGAACTAACAAGAGAATTTCGTAGGTTTGGGTTGGAGAGAGTAAAGCTAAGTGTTGGTTGCACAAATAAACCAAAATGGCCACTTTCTCTCTATTTAATTAAAAAAAAATGATTCCATGATTGTAATAGTTGATCATTGATGGGTAATGTTGTAGTATCATATGTGAATTCTAGAACAAAGCTAGATGACTGATAATTGCAAAGATTCTAGCAACAATGCTCCTAATAATGCACTAAAAGGGCAAAATGGTAATTTTGAAATTATTTTTATTTTTGATTTTTATTTTATTTATTCATGGCATCCAATGTTGCTAGATTCTACCAATAATGTAATAAGGGTATTTTAGACATTTTCCATTATTACTCAAGGGCATTCTTGTCCAATGTGATTAAATCTAGGGTTTAATCACTAGATTGTATATCTTATAATTTCCCAAATAATTTCTAGGCTTTGGATAATTTAAAAATAATTGTACAATAAAATTTTAATTAAACACACTAATTTAAAATTAGGGTTTTTAATAAAAAAAATAGGTTTTCTTAATATTATCAATTAGGGTTTCCTAATTAATCCATTAGGGTTACCTAATTATCTGTATAATTTACTAACACAGTAATTACGATTCTAATTACGAAAATTCTAATACGCAATTTCTACTCAGTCTTGAACTCACAACTGAGTTTAACAATTAAGGCTTAAAAATACGATATAAGGGTCATGATATAAATTTACCATAATTAACCAATCATTATCTGTCCACACATATACAGTACATATATATAGCACTGAAAATTCAAAATATATATAATATTATATTATTATTCTCATCTCTTGATAAAAATCCAATTTAGGGTTTGGATTCCATAACTGACTTATCCATCGTATACAACATCAATAATCAAGTTATAATAATTAACTTAAATATTCTGAACAGATTCATATAATAAAATATTTATTATCATAATTCTAATTGTCTTTTCATATATTATTTAAATAATATCCAATCATGTTTTCATGGAAAATAATTAATAAAAATATTTCGGCTTACAAAAATTAATTATCATAACAATTTAATTTGTAGTAATTAATAATTCCAAAATTATTTCCATTTTTTTCATGTAATAAATATATTTGCATTTATCGTACGCATTACTTGACACTTATTAAAAAAAAATTCATATGCAAAAATTCCTTATTTATTTTTATAGAAAATATCGGGTTATTACATTCACCCTCCCTTATAAGGATTCCGTCCCCGGAATCATCGTTTTAAAACTCATATATACAAGGGTACATAGCATATATAATCATTGCAAGTAGACCTCGATCATAATTGATCGAATTGATCTTTTACTATTCAGCATAACGCTTGTCTACCTGATTAAACAGAAGTTTAATTTTTAAAAGGACTCAAATTCTTCATTCAAAATTTCTTTATAAATTAATTTACTATATATATAAGAAAATCATATAAGATATATAAGTTATTCGAATAACACCTGGAGTTCCATTTCCAGCTGCCACAGTATCCTGGACCGTCATGTTGAAGACCCTCGGAGTTGCTTTTGTTGGGTTATTGGTTGAGGTCGGTCCTGTGATTGCTAAAGTCCCACTGCCTTTCCCCGTGGTTACATTTCCTGCCTTCATTCTCCTCTTTGGACAATCCTTCACCTTATGTTCAATCGATCCACATATAAAACACCCACTGTTCATCCTTGGGTTGGGGCAGTTGGGAGAGATATAACCCTCTTGCCCGCACTTGTAACATACAAACTTACCCTTCAGGCACTCACCAGAGTGATTCTTCCCGCAATTCTTGCACTGTACTACCTGCTTCTTCACACCTTCCTGTTTCACCTGAACATTCCCAGAAAAATTCCCCTTTCTTTTCTCACCCCTATTTCCACTAGTTCCTTCCACCTTCAAAGATCCTTCTGCCTTGCTTCTATTCTTCTTCTCCTTGTTGTAGAGGCTCATGGCCTCACTCCCCTCCTCAACTATGATAGCCTTCTCCATGAGTGCTGCAAAAGTATTGATTTGCAATACTGCCACCTTATTGTAGAGCCAGGGTTTTAAGCCCAGCTCAAACCTCCTTGCCTTTCTAGCCTCCGTATCAACTTGATGTGGAGCAAACCTAGCCAACTCATTAAACTTTGCGACATACTCCGCAACAGTTATGTTCTCCTGTTTTAAATTCAGAAATTTCACCTCCATCCTAGCTTCCATACTAGCTGAGAGATAGTTTTCGAAAAATAAAGTCTTAAACCTATCCCAAGTAACTACTCCTTCTCCTGCCCTAGTTTTATTTGCCTCCCACCAAAAGTTGGCTTCCCCTTTCATCATATAAGTGGCAAAAACAGTCTTTTGCCCCTCATCTACCCTAGCAATTACGAACGCCTTTTCTATTTCATTAACCCATGTCTGGGCTTCTATAGGGTCAGCTGATCCTCTGAATTCTGGTGGTCCTACTGCTTTGAAGTCTTTAAATTTTGCCAAGCGATTATCTGACTGGTTTCCTGCGGCTGGTATTCCCTGTTGCATAGCCTGAGCTACCATGTTTGCAAAGTTTTGTATCGGGTCTTGTTGTTGTTCCTCAGTGTTGTTGAGAGATTCTTCTACCCTTTGGTTTCGAGTTTGACGTCTTGGCGGCATTATCTGGTTAAGTTAAACCATAAATTATACTTTATTAACTTACATTCTAAACCTTATTGCATAAGATTAATATATTAAACTTGTTTCATTTCTCAAACTTAGATTCATATTCATTCATCGAATATTTTACATAACATAGCACATACTGCTTTAAACACCAGCTATCCCTTTGTGACTACAAAAGTCGGGATTTACAAACTTGACCAACACACATATTATATTAAACATACCTACTCAACATAACCTAAAGCTTTTTCTTAGACATCTTTTCGCTTGATGACCTTTCCTCCCACAAATAAAACATGAACCTGGTTCAAGGTAAGGACAATAAGGAGAAGTATGTCCTTCACGTCCGCAATTATAACATATCATTTTCCTTTTCTTCTTACTGGGTCTTTCTAAGTCATAGTCTTCTATCTTTCTTTTTCCATTATCTCTCGGAGTTGCACACGATGTGTTGCTTGAGGCTCCTATCTGATTAATTTGGATTTTAAGCTTATCATGTTCTTTCATTGTTTCTATTAACGCCTGACGCAGTTGAATATTCAACAGCTTTTCTATTTCCCACAGCTTTTTCAAAGAAGAAACCTTGTTCCTCAAATCCTGTACCTCCGTTGATGCTTGATCAGCTTCAACTTTAGTGTCCAAATCACTATCTGTCAGTTCCACCATTTCCGGATCTTGTACTATATTTTCCACAATAACCACCTCGTCTGAGTTAGTTTCATTGTGAGCCTTTATTTTAGCTATTGGCTTCGATATTAGCTCGGGTGTATGGATTTGATTCTTCTTCAAGTTATAAGCCCATAACAATCCTTTTCCACCAGACATCTACACACATAAATTATCCTGATTAACATATAGTATATACACACAGCAAACAATAGTTTTATAAGAGTTATCTTTTATTTTGTTCAACGATGAATTTATTCAATTCATCTCCTTTTAAAACTCTATATGAGTTATTTGTATTTTCAATGTTTCCCCATGTCCTAAGGTTATAGCCTAAGGTCGATCCCACCTAAGGTTTCTAACCCTAAAGCTCTGATACCAACCTGTGACTTTCATGGTGCTTCCAACCATAGCACCTCACAGTGGTACCTATCAGCTTGCCACCGACTGGCTCGGCGTCTCCTACGGAGAGTCTGGCTTCGGTGCATTCCACACAAGGAAGTCACCAGCGAGAGGCTCGGGGCTCTTTGCAAATTCATGCTTATAGCTCTGTTACCAACCTGTGACGCCCCCAAATTCGGGTACTTGAAACCCAAACTCGGTGCTTCACGATACCATTTCTATGAGCGGAATTCTACGAATAATAATAACAATAATATGAATAACAACTTAATTTACATAATTATCAGAGTTTATCTACCCAGGTACGAGACCTTAAAGTACATTCCATACAATACATGATATTATTTATATATATATATCATTGTCTTAATAATATAAACAATTACAGCAACTACCACAAATATTATTCAGTTAGCTTTCCTTTTCCTTTGTTTCTGCACAAGCTTTCTGGTTCTTAAAACTTAACTGAAAACATTTAAATTAAGCAAGAATGAGCATTTGAGTGCCCAGCAAGTAATAACAATAATATATATTAGCTGAAAGAATTAAATGTTTTCTTTGAACGACACTTCTACAACGAATCAACAGTTCTGAAGTAAGCTGTACCAAGAATAATAATAACATAACAACTTTCTTTCACATTTTTGAAACTACGTATTGACTATAAGTATGGTTAAGTGACATATCATGAACATTGTTTTCTTTTTTTGAAAAGGTTAAACAGAAATTCATCTGCAAACTGTCATAACTTACGGACACGGGGGTGATCAGCCCGTTGTGTCCTGCATTGATCAATACTACATTTTAAGAACTCTGTCCGCCTTGGGCGCATAAAAGTTTTCCCTATGTAAGGGATGTTCATACTTGTCTGGGTTCTAAAGCAAAGGTTTTATCTTGTTCAACAATAATCTATAATTCAACATATATATAAGGGTAATTGACAAAGGTATATCAACATGTGATTAAATACAATGATTATCCAAGTGGGGACACTTATATAACCATTTTATAGAAATTGACGAACATAATATATATCTGAATTACCATATACTAACATGTTGATAAACAATGAGCGGATATAGAATATGTCGCAGTAGAGTTGATAATATAGCATAATAATAATTTAATTCTGAAACATCTTACTCATGTCCATTGCATAAAGGAAATGCAAAGGTAGGATACTTGCCTGAGCTGCTGCTTACAATAACGCAACTTAGATTAATCTTTTATATAGCGACCTATCAGTAATAAGATTATTCGTTCGATTAAAATAATATACTATAACATATAGTACTGCATTTCGCAGTCAGCACATAACCTAATCACATTATCACACATATCCAACAGTCATTGAATCATAATTAATCATTAATACAGTCAAAATATCTAAGTCTGGATGAATTTTTGAAACATGTCGGTGTACCGACAGCTTTATTGGATAATTTTTGAGTCTAAGACTCTATACTGTATTTCAATATCCACAAGTATCAGTCATATTATTTTTAAATGACTTAAAACAATTTTAAAACATTTATTATAATTTATTATGCATTTTCCAACATCGGAATAATAATTAAATGATTTAAACATTAAATAATTCTATTATCATTAATATTTAATTAATATTAAACTATTAATGAAATCATTGCTAAAATATAAAAGTTATTTATAATAACTCTAAATATTTTTAAAACATTTATATTACACTTAAATGATTTTTAAAACATTTAAAATCATTTTTAAGTAATTATCACTAATATTAAAGTATTAATGCACTATTTATCCAAATATTAAAAGTTATTAATTATAACTTAAAATACTTTTAATTTCATAAATATCCCTTTTAAATGATTTTTAAATAAATAAAATCATTTTTAAACTATTTATTTAATATAAATATTAAATAACTAAATATCATTAATATCATTAATATTAAATTAATAATATTTTTCATGACAAAATATCAAAAGTTACATTTTATAACTTAAAATATTTTTATAATACATTAAATGATTTTTAAAATCATTTATTCTATTTTCCATAATTTATTTAATATATTAAATAAATATTTAAACATCATTAATATCAATTAATTAATGAAATTTTATCACAAAATATTAAAATTCATCACAAATATCCTCAAATATGTTCTAACACAATAATATTATTTTTCATGATTTTTTATGAATTAAAAACTATTTTTCAATAATTTATTTAATATCATAATTAAATAAATAAATACTTTTATATTCCAAAAATATTAAATATTTATGAAATATACTCTAAATAATTAAAAACTATTTTTCATAATTTAAAATTAATTTTCAGAAATTATTTGGTATTTTTAATAATTAAAAACCATTTTTTGTATTTTCTGGAAAATAAAATTCATGGTGTTCTTGAGGCTCAAAATCAGTGTATTAGTTGCTACTTTGACCATGATTTAAATCGTGCTATTGATGTTTTCTGGACTTGAAATGCAAATGAAAGTTGTAGTACTCTTGTAATATTACAACACCAAACCAAGAAATAGGGCTAACAAAGCATCACAATTGAATGATCTGAGCCAATAAACTATCTGACAAGTATGTTCTTCATGATTCTGGAATTTCCAGAAATTGAGGTACTTACTTTGAGCTCTTAAATCTTAGCATTCTAAGCTTTCATAATGTATTTTAATTGTTCAATTATGTAATATAGATGCTAAAGAGGAACTCTAAATCATCACATCATAAAATTAACATCACATGTGTAAGATCTAGCCGGTCAAACCTGCTGTCAAAAACGTGTTCTTGATGAACTAACAAGAGAATTTCGTAGGTTTGGGTTGGAGAGAGTAAAGCTAAGTGTTGGTTGCACAAATAAACCAAAATGGCCACTTTCTCTCTATTTAATTAAAAAAAAATGATTCCATGATTGTAATAGTTGATCATTGATGGGTAATGTTGTAGTATCATATGTGAATTCTAGAACAAAGCTAGATGACTGATAATTGCAAAGATTCTAGCAACAATGCTCCTAATAATGCACTAAAAGGGCAAAATGGTAATTTTGAAATTATTTTTATTTTTGATTTTTATTTTATTTATTCATGGCATCCAATGTTGCTAGATTCTACCAATAATGTAATAAGGGTATTTTAGACATTTCCCATTATTACTCAAGGGCATTCTTGTCCAATGTGATTAAATCTAGGGTTTAATCACTAGATTGTATATCTTATAATTTCCCAAATAATTTCTAGGCTTTGGATAATTTAAAAATAATTGTACAATAAAATTTTAATTAAACACACTAATTTAAAATTAGGGTTTTTAATAGAAAAATTATGTTTTCTTAATATTATCAATTAGGGTTTCCTAATTAATCCATTAGGGTTACCTAATTATCTGTATAATTTACTAACACAGTAATTACGATTCTAATTACGGAAATTCTAATACGCAATTTCTACTCAGTCTTGAACTCACAACTGAGTTTAACAAATAAGGCTTAAAAATACGATATAAGGGTCATGATATAAATTTACCATAATTAACCAATCATTATCTGTCCACACATATACAGTACATATATATAGAACTGAAAATTTAAAATATATATAATATTATATTATTATTCTCATCTCTTGATAAAAATCCAATTTAGGGTTTGGATTCCATAACTGACTTATCCATCGTATACAACATCAATAATCAAGTTATAATAATAATTAACTTAAATATTCTGAACAGATTCATAAAATAAAATATTTATTATCATAATTCTAATTGTCTTTTCATATATTATTTAAATAATATCCAATCATGTTTTCATGGAAAATAATTAATAAAAATATTTCGGCTTACAAAAATTAATTACCATAACAATATAATTTGTAGTAATTAATAATTCCAAAATTATTTCCAATTTTTTCATGTAATAAATATATTTGCATTTATCGTACACATTACTTGACACTTATTAAAAAAAAAATTTCATATGCAAAAATTCCTTATTTATTTTTATAGAAAATATCGGGTTATTACACCCATTTCAAATGTATATAGCCTTATAGTGACACAACAAACTATATATAAATAAATAGGTAGACAACTCTTGTCAATTATATCAACTATGCAACTCCTTGTATTTTGCCTCTTAGATTATTTTGATCAAGTGGTGGCACATCCGAATCAAAAGTATCCAAGTTAAGTCCAACCTAGCACTCCATATTTTCAAAAAAGAAAAATATTGTCCTTGTGGTGACACAACAAAACAACATTATTCAATTTTTTTTATAAGCATCAAATGTAATAAAATTAACATCTCAAAGAATTAAGATAAGACTTGTGGTGACACAACAAACTTATAATAATTAATTGATACTTTATTAATTTTATCATGCTAGAAGGCAACGTTCAATATTCCAAATATCTTTGAACGCTTAGGACTTAATATAAAAAATTTGAGGGATTTATTATTAATTTGTCTCATCTTGTTTAGCGCGCATGCATATATATATATATATATATATATATATATATATATATATATATATATATATATATATATATATATATATATATATATATATAGCATGCACATATAGAATACTATATTCTACCCAGATTGATTATGGACTTTATTCTAGTTTGGTTTACTAGAGCCACCAAGTGAACCAAAAGGTCAAACCTAGGTGTACAAGAATTAATATTTAAATATAATTATTACATTTAATGTAATGACCCCAAAATTCATAGAATTAAATTCTCGATTTCAGTCATTAATAATATATTCAACCTCAAATTTTACACCATTAAATGATAATACAACCATTGAAAATTTACGAAATAATTAAAATTTTCTATTACAAACTATCCTTGTTCCCAAAACCTTCAACCTTTACATCTAAATATCTCCGAATCAATTTAATACTACAATTGTTTACATCGCGAAACGATATTACAATTCAACATTAATAAATCATTCGGAACCTTAAACATGGCTCAAATAATACTAACACAACCATAGTGTATAAATCTTCAAGTATCACATCTGATTCATGTCTTTCAAGTAACACATAACTTTACCTCAAAATCTTGACCTGCAAAAATAGTTATTTGCAAGGTTGAGCTCGACAGCCCAGCAAAATCTAACAGCTTTCATGCACCACGTAGCATATAATAACATGTTTAATATACATCTCTTAAACATTGGACTATCATAACATACAGACTACAGTTCACATAACAAGTATAAAGATTGAGTTCCTTACTCAATCAACATGCTTTACTCAATCAACGTAGTCATAAGTTGACTTTAACGTTTCATGCTTTCAACATAAATATAACACATCATGTTATTTGCAATAAAGACTTAAAACAGTTAATCATCAAGTTCACGTACCAAATAGGAATTGAAAGACTTGCCTTGATCGTTGTTTACCAATAATAGTTTAACAGCTTACAATTATCTGCACTTCACGTGCCCTACACAATTATATAATCATACACATCAACTATTAGTCACATAGCCATGCATAGTAGTTGTAATGTAAACTTTACTCTACATCTCATAATTCTTCCTATTATCAATACACAATGTTCAATTTGATTGTGTTAACTTTTAACTTATATCTCACTATATTTCATACTCAAAGTTCATTCAAGTGCTTAAGTCTTGCTATGAATCATTATTGGTTTTATATTAACCCTATTCCATAACTTATAATATTCATTTCAGAATCACAAGTGTACAATTCACAACACTTATTCATTGGTCATTAAGTTTCTTAAATCATACATATCATTTTCACAACTTACTAACTTAACATTTTAGAGTTACTAACCACATGATACTATTCTATTTTAACCTTGTCATTACACGTTAGACACATTAACATAACATTTAGTTAAGTTACAATGAATATCCAAAGTCTGCAGAAGTAGCAGACTTCACTGTTTGTGATTGACTACTGGCGCGGCCGTGCCAGTATTACCTTAGGTTATCGCGCGCCCGCGCTACGCACCAGTTTCAGTTTTACAAAATGTGTTTTCGGCACTGTTCTTAAGCCAACTAACATGAATTTCACCCACAAAACAGTGAAATTAACATATACAATAAATATAAAACTATTATAAACATGATTGCTAACATATTCATCAACATAGAACAATTTAACAACACTATTAACTATTTTAATTTCTCAAATTTATCATTTTCATATAAAACTCAATTTTTTTGACATCCTTCACGAAAATCAACACTGTGATTTCAATTCTTGTCCAAATTACTTTGTTCAAATTACGTTATGCTTGTTTCTTAATGAACTAGCATAATCAAGTCTCAATTCACACATTAACATACCAATTGACTACCAACATTGGTACTTACATGAGCCATATGAAAAACATACTGTCATTTACTTTTCTTCCTTTTTACTACGAAATTGGCATACCATTATTATTTAAACACAACCTCTAATCATCATAACCACATATATTCACAAGTAACCCATTATATAGCAACAATTTAACAAATTTACAATTCACAGAATATATAAAAGTTTACCGTAAATTCATATATATATATATATATATATATATATATATATATACATACATATATATATATATATATAATATTGAGATTATGGAAAATTACCTTCAATTAGCTTGCACAATAAACACAGAAGTTGTTGTGAAATTATTAGGTTTCTCCCAAATTCTCTCTCAAGTTTCACTAAATACTCTATTTCTCAGACTAACAAATGGCCAAAAACCCAACTACAAAACCTTATGCGTAAATAAAAAAATAAAACTGATATGGCCTTAATTCATATATTAAGTACATCAGTTAATACCTATAACGTATATGTTATATTATATTTATTATTTAATTTATTTTATTATAAATTAAAATTTTAAAACCCAAAAGCCATAAGGCTCCGTTTGGCAAAACTCTTTAAAATTAAAGACTTAATATACTTAAGCCTTATTTGGATAAACTCAATTAAAACTACTTTAATTTATTTTAATACTCCTTATAATATAATTATTTGTCACATTATATTTAATTAAGTTTTCATACTTAATTAATTAATTCGAATAATAATTTATTAAATAAATTATTTAATCACATAACTTAATACGAATAATTAACCGTCAAATTGAAATACCAATATAATAATAATTTCCTTAACTCATTAATTATTTATTTAACAAATAATTAACCAAATAAAATTAAATCAATTAAATAAATATTTATTCAACGATAAATACATCCATTGGATATTTATATAATTCAATAAATATTTAATATTACAATTAAAATTCTGGAATGTTACATTTAAACCCGGGTTCCATTACAAACGGGTCTTCAAACGCTCCTTGCCCCTTGATCTCTAATTCTTCAAAATTAATTCTAACTATTCATATTACGAAACTATTTTAAAATAAATAGAAACCTTGATCAACAGTTAAGGGAAAGTACATATGAGGAAGATAGAATTTACATTAAAAAAAATAGAGAAGACGAGGTACGCATATCTCATTTAATAAAATACATATATTCATGCATCTAACTAAAATAAAATCTAATCACATTGGTCAATAGTCCATAATCAATCACATTTATTATCATACACATCACCATATGCATCAATAAATAAAATTCATCTCATGAATAATAAACATTCAATATATATATACTGATATCATTTAATGGGCAAATTTAATTAGCATAAAATCTAATTTTGAATCAAAATAAACTCCTTTATTTTAATCCAAATTAAAATTAAAATAAACCTCTTTTATTTTAATTTATCAAATTTTGAATAAAATAAACTATTTTATTTTAATCAAAATCTTTAATCAAAATAAACTCCTTTATTTTAATTAATTATGAAATTCAATTTCAAGTAAAAAAAATACTCCTTTATTTAAAGAAAACACAGATTCTCTTTCCTATTCACAAATAAACTCTTTTATTTTGAATCATATGAAATCTTATTCCATATCTAAATAAAATCCTTTATTTATGGAAATACATATTCTATTTCCTATTCACAAATAAACTCTTTTATTTTGAATAATATGAAATCTTATTTCTTATCTAAATAAACTCTTTTATTTAAGGAAACATGGAATCCAATTTCAACTCCAATTAGTTATCATGGAATCTAATTTCAACTCTAATTAGTTAACATGAAATCGAATTTTAAAAATAAAATAAACTCTTTATTTTAATATTAAAATACATTTTTTTATTTTAAGATTAAAATAAACTTTTTTATTTTAATTATAAAATAATTAAGAATATATATTATATATATCGTGGGCTACATTTTTGAATCATCGTACGGTTATTCAATTACTATATATATATATATATATATATATATATATATATATATATATATAATATAGTAACAATACAGTACTTTAACATGCTAATTAGGAGCCAACGCGAATCACGAAAGAATATATAATAATGTAATTATATTACAGGATCATATAAATATGAATAACATATATATGTAACTTAAGTAAGCTAGTGACCATATAACATGTACTAAGAAAGAAAGAATCTCCTGGCAGGTTTTGAATAACCACAGATTCAACAAAAAGAAAACAACGAGATTTACGGTTTTTTTTTAAAAAAACAAATTTTATACAACAAAATTATGCCCAATTAAATTATTCTAAACACATATCAATATACATATCAAATTAAAAATAATCAATAATTCGCATAAAGGTTTGACTTTGATACCACTGTTAGGTTTGTAATATTCATGAACGCAATCAAATTGCACAAAGTAAGCGGAAGCATGGAAAATCATAGTTTTAAAATTTTACAAACCATATACCGGTATCATCCTTTATGCACAATTATTAATAAAACGAAAATATAAAGAACAAGAATCATACCCTTGAAGATTCGAGCTTCCTCAGGTACAAGTTCACCTCCAAATCCTTTCACGTTCAACTTGAATCCACCGGATTTTGTTCCTTCCTTTGATCAACGTTAGCCACCCAAGTGTTTGGGCTCTAGAGGTGATCCACCAAGGAAGAAGAAATATTCAAAAAGATGGGTATTTGGCAAAATTCTAGTTTTTCTATCTCTCATAGAAAAGGGTGTACTCTTCCAACTATTGAAATCACGTATTCTATGAAGACGTCAACCACAACCACCACCACCCACAATAAGACTCCTCTTATTTATAGATGTGGGCAACCCTCCTTAACAATTAAGGAATTGAGTTTTATTTTAATTAATTATGCTCCCAATCTTATTAGGAATAATTAATTAAAATCTTTTAATTAATTAGCCTCCTAATCTTGTTAGGAATAAATGAGAGTACTTTTATTAATTAATTCCCAAACTCCTTTAAGAATTAAATAATAATAATAGTAATTATAATAATAAGACTCCTTTTATTAATTTATATTTAATATTTCTAAAATATTAAATAAAAAATATTAAGCTATTTAATTTATTCTATCACCATAGATTAAATTAAATATACTTAACTTATTATTACGATTATGTCATTAATTTCTTAAATAATTATTCTTCCTTTTATGGTGTGACCAATTAAGTTCTCCATATTAAACCGGTTGTGAATAAATCAATTAGAACAATTCTAATCTTATTTAAATAAATAAATTAAATTATTAACTTATTTAAATAAATAATATTTATTCTATAATAGGGATAAGCCCCCCTAGCGATTAACAACTTTCCAGATAATATAGATTTTAACATTAATCATAAAAGAACCTTTGAGTAAATAGTTACCGTACAATTCAATTCCTCCACCATACAATGTCCCAATTAAATATAAGACATGGAATTACTGTCAAGTCTTATTTTATTTAATTATATGTATTTTGACTCTTAAATACATAACTCCAAATAATGCAAATTAGAAACTCCTTTCTAATTTCATTCTTCCTTGGCCAAGGACTACTGGGTTGTCATTTATCGAATCACATATGGCATTTCTCTTCTTTTACTAGAAGTGGTAGATTCTTTATTGATCATACATTATCTCCATGTACAACTTATTATACCCGAGCATACCCCTTGATATCCCCTAAGGATCTTAAAGAATAAGTCAAAGTATAACTCATTATACACAAGATACTATGAGGATCTCAAGTCCAAGGATCACTTGTACTAATATCACTACATGAATTCCTATTGACAGGAAAGTAAAACTCCATTAGGTATTCCTTAGCGAGCCACATTCAGTGAACTTATTCTCTAATAAGCACATACATACTTGCTTTAGTATCGCCACACAAATGATCATGAGATCAATCATCCTCATCAAATAAGCAAGCAACGTATGTACCAATCTATCCGGATTCACTAATCTCCAATTTAGTAATCCAACGATTAGAAATTATTTTAGTTTTAAGCTTTCTAAGAATTTAGATCTCATTAGAATGATCATCATCATTATTCTAAAAGTATTGCTTAAAGTTATGAGTTTATAATATATTATAAAATAGCATCATGTAGATAATTAAAAGCTTTTAATAAATTAATACTTTTTATTAATAAATGAATAAGATTGTTACAAAGTATATGCTTTATCGTCAAACATGATTGGCTTGTGTGCATACTACTTTCAGATTCTTGATTATTCATTAGAATATCGTAGACACTTTGAAAGCGTTATACTCTTTCATTATTAAATTATAGTGTTGCATAGATTGCGAGAAAAGTTGTTATTGATTAACGAATTGTTCATCTATTTCAAAGTTTCCCGAACTTTGGTATCATTTTATCAAATTAGATAATCTGTTATTCTTAATTCCTATACATTCATTGTATGTCTTAACTTGCGGGGCAAATTTATTGCTCACCCTTGCTACATAAAACTTTTCAGCTAGGGACGAAGTAGCAGGAGGTGCTGTGAAGGACAAAGGCAAAGGCATAGTGATAGCATAGTGTATGAACATTATTATTATGTTGTATTTGTGAACCCTTTTGATATATCTAAAGGGTATTTTTGTAATGTTAAGATTAGAGAACCTAGGTTAATGTTTTAACTATATCAGTTAATGAAGTGTTTGTTCCTATTTATAATTAAATGGGTAGTTAAATATTATTTATATTGTAAATCGTGAGCACCAAACTCGGGGGTCAGGTAATCCGGATTTGGGGGCATCACAACTGTTTTCCTAGAAGAAGAAGAAGAACATACTGAAGCTTCAATTTCTTCATGTAACTTGGTGACGCTCTCTTAATTGGCTTGGGTTAAGAGTTTTAATTCTGAGTCGAATAATTGTTTATATTAGAAATATTAATAGAGTTTGCTGGACTGGATTTCTACTCTTTTGCCTTACTTGAAGATCCTTTGGAAGGAACAAATTTAACAGGAACAATAGGAAGAGGGGCAGAGGGAAATTCCTTATGGACTTGACCAATAATCCTATTGATATCAAACTTATCCCACCATTTAATTAAGAAAATGCGAGAAATCATGGTGACTTGACTAATAGTGGTAGAAGTAGAGTTCTGACTAGAAGAAGGAGATTGAAAAACTGACTCTACAATTGTCGTTAGAAGGTTATACTGCCATTTGAGGATCCAAGGAATAACCTTCTAATGCCAATTGTAGAGTTATTTTTTCAATCTCCTTCTTCTAGTCAGAACTCTACTTCTACCACTATTAGTCAAGCCACCATGGATTCCCACATTTTCTTAATTAAATGGTGGGATAAGTTTGATATCAATAAGATTATTGGTCAAGTCTAGAACGAATTTCCCTCTTCTCCTCTTCCTATTATTCCAGTTAAATCTGTTCCTTCCAAAGGATCTTCAAGTAAGGCAAAAGAGTCAAAATCCAGTCCAGCAAACTCTATTGATATTTCTAATATCAAGAATTGTTCGAGCTCAGAATTAAAACTCTTAGCCCAAGCCATTCAAGATAGAGTTACCAAGTTACATGAAGAAATTGAAGCTTTAGAATGGTCTTCTTCTTCTTTTAGGAAAACAGTTGCTAGTAAAGATGATGAAGATGAAGACCCATATGGCTCCATCAACTTGCAAGATGCTCAGGACCCATTTGCCTGACATCTCAATTATCAATTGCCAGCATTCACTCCTACTTTCCCACTGAAAGCAGCCACAATCACGTGCCTTTACTTTTATATCAAAAAGCAGCTCCATAGTTAAAAAATCTGACCACTTCGTCAAAAGCTACCGAAAGTTGCGTTGTATAGTAAAAAGTCAGCACTGTTCATTACTATTCATCAACAGTTAAAGTTGTCTGTAATCATTCACTTTTGTAATAGTTATCTATAATAGTTCATTCCTTATTCTATAAAAGGAATTCGAACTCATTTAGTTACTCAGACTTAGAAAGACTCAGAGTTCTCTATGACTAATCTTTAGACTCACTTCCCCTTCTTCACTTCATCTACAATGTTTTAAGTAAATTGTAAGTCACGTTTATTTTCTGCTTTGTTTGTAAATATTTCTTTTATCAATAAAAATTTATATTTCGGTATTAGTAATTTTTGTTGTTATATTTGTATGCGCCATTGTCTATTTCCCCTTCTCCCTTCCTTCCGCCCTTAATGGCACAGATCTAAGATCCGGGCATAACTAATCGGGGAGAATCTCTCTCTCTCTCTCTCTCTCTATATATATATATATATATATATATATATATATATATATATATATATATATATATATATATATATACTAAAGTAGTAGAAAGCTTAAAAATCTTACAGTGGGCTGCCAAAAAAACTTCAAATTGCTTTGGAGCTTGAAAACTTGGTTTCCACCAGTTAAATTTTGATATGTTGAGCTTACAAGTGTTTCGAAAGAAAAATATCCAAGTTTAGAGCACTATAGAAGAGGGTAAAGGCTGAAATGGACAGAGTTTTCTCTTTTATTCTTTTTTTGTCTTACATTTTATAGCTGATGAGGGGTCTATTTATAGACCAAAATGGCCGTGGGTTAACCTGTGGCTCCCCGGGTTGCCCCGGGCCCCGTGGGTCCTGTTGTCTCGAAGTACATGCACTTGGGCCAACGTGTTGTCCGCTCGAACCTTCATAACTTTCAATTCGAGAGTCCAATGGAGGCGTGTCATACCATTCCAAAAAGCTCTTTCTGAGAGCTACGCAACGACATAGGGCTGTCCCTTTTATGAATCCAAGAAGATGGGTCCATGATTGAAATGGCATCTTCTGGTCTTCGTCGGCAGTTCGTTGAGCTGTTTTGCGTAGTTTGCGCTCGAAAGTGCCACAATGACTCTTTATGACCCTATTTACAGTAGTATTAGATTTGTTAAAGTTGACTTATTAAAATGACCATTTTGCCCTTCCGGGGGTTATCTCCAGACTTGATGTGCTGCAGCTATCTTTCCTCAGGGTTATTTCTGGGGTTTGACTACTATTGACTATGTCTTTCCTCAAGGTTATCTCCAAGGTTGATTTGATGTTCCACGGGGATGTCTCCGTGGTTAGATTTGATGTTGTGGTCCTCTAGGGTTATCTATGTAGTGTGAAAAAGAGGCTTTTGCTGTCTTGTATAGTTAGTAACAGGACAACAAAATTTCGAATGTCTACACCTGCGTTCCTCCCTGTCTGATTTTAAAGAGTACTCCTGAACTCAAATAAGGTAGATAGATGATCTCTTGGCCATCATTCATCAACAAATAGTTAAGACTGACGCTATGGTCCAAGAGAATCGCAATGACATTGCCCAATCGCGCACTCAACTACATGAACTGGTGCAAGAAATGAGTCATTTGTCTCAAGAAATTCAAACCATAGATACTAACATAAAGGGGGAGAATATTGAGAAAAGTAAATGGAAGCAGGTTGCACTTTCCTCAAGAATTAATTTTCTAATAGCAGCAGAAGGTCAACTGATACTAATGGCAAGTCAAGGTCCCACTCCTTTCAGTTCGCAAGGAGTATCTCACACTGGCCTAAGCATGTCCATTGGAGATCCTGCCTTTATGACTAAATACGATCATAATGAACCTGTGGAGCAATGTGAGCTGAAAGAAATTGTAAGGCAAAATGAGGCTAGCAGGAAAAGAAGGGAATACGAATATGTGCATCCTCTAAGATTCAAGAAACCTAGAAGATAAGTTTTTATCTTTATTTGCTGTAATAATTTTGAACTGTAATTTTCTTGAAAAACATCGATAAATTCATGATTATCTGCTAGAGATTCAGTTGCTCACTGATCATTAAGTCATGTTTATTTTCAAGCAACTTGCATTAGAAATTGATGGTATAATGCAAATCTACTTGGTAATGCCAACATCAAATAGGGGAGATTATTGGGAGTTGCATATTTAAATTTGATATTGGAATAAATAAATGTGCATGCATTATCAAAAGATGTAAAGTCCTTACAAGGACTTAGATTAAATATAAAAATTATTAAGTTGATCTAAGCTTAATGTTTATCTTTTTGTAAAATCTCTTGTAGTAGAAAGATCAAACTTGCTAAATTGATCTTATGAGGTGTAATAGATAGGCAGAACAAAATCGTGGAGACTGCAGAAGCCAAAATTATAGTCTGCTAAGCAAGCCTATCAAAATCGTGAAGCAATTTGCCGAGTGTCTGTCAAGTCAAGTAAAAATCATAGGCACTGCTCTAAATCATGGATTCCTCAAAGCATTAAGATTGTAGTTAGTCAAGTGCTGTCAAAACTAAGGCAAAATCGTAGAGTAATCTACAATTCTCATTAGAGGCTGACAAGTATAAATCACCTGTAAGCACTTATTATTAGACCATGATCGTAGTGCTCATTAGTAAGCATCAAAATAGTTAAAGATTGAGTCTAATAAACAAAAATGCCTGACATCATCAACTGACATTTGAATGTTGATATGATTGAGAAACCATGTGCCCTCACCAACATCCTTGGTTGAATCAAAGAATTAAAAAGTAAGAAGAAACGTGTCTACAAACTAGTCTGCTGATAGTGATGTTTTAGAGGTGTTAGGTGAAAAAGTAGACTATTATGTCAGGAAAGTCAAAAGAAGCTTTCACATCGTCCTAGGATGTCGACATCATAGTGCTCAGAATGCCCGAAGCATTAAATGCTCAAACGGAAGCCTCTCAATGGGAAGATTTAAAAGGCTCCTATGTAAGGCTAACAGATTGAAGATGTTAGATAAGCAAGAAACAAGAATGTAAAAGAAAATCACAGGAACATCTGACAAATCTTCACTCCACGATTCAGCAAAATCTTTCTTCTCTTCTAAGTTCATCAAAACTTGGGCTTAAGCAACTTAGTAGCACAACATCAACAACCTCAACTACACTCATTCCAGAGCTGCCAAACCTGCTAGGTTTGAAGAGTACTTAGTGTACTAACATTCCAAGTCTGTTGGGCTTGAAGAGTTCTTTGTGAACTGGCTTTCCAAGACTGCTAGCCTTGAAGGAATCTCAGTGATTCGAAGATTGTATCAGTACAAAGCCCCTCACGATGCTTGCCGAAGAAATATAAGACATTGAGCTCATACTTGGGAAAAAGGACAAAGCAATCAAGATCGGATCGGGATTGCAGGAATCGTTTCAAACAAGTTTGATAGAACTACTTCAGGTTTATGCAGACATCTTTGCTTGGGTTCCTAGCGACCAAGAGTGAATGAATCAGTGGTTGTGCATAGGTTGTATGTGGATCCTGCTAAGAAACTGATCCGATAAAAAAGAAGTATCTTTTCCCCAAAGAGGCATGAGATTATGGATGACAAAGTGGCCAAGTTGTTAGCGATTGACTTCATATTCGAGATTGATTATCTTGAATGGTTAGCGAATGTGGTTCTGGTTCGGAAGCAGAACGAGAAGTGGAGAATTTTCATCGATTATACGAACTTGAATAAGGCTTGTCCGAAGGATTTCTACCCACTTCCTCATATTAATTAGTTGATAGATGCCATATCGGGGTATGCATATCTGAGCTTTATGGATGCCTTTTCGGGAAATAACCAGATTTTTCTATGCATAAGGAGGATATCTCGAAGACAACTTTTATAACACATTGGGTAATTTTTGCTTACAAGAAGATGCCATTCGGATTGTTGAATGTTGGTGCTACTTATCAGAGGATGATGAATTACGCGTTTTGGAGGCAGTTGGGTCAAACCATGGAAGTGTATGTGGACGATATGATTGTCAAAAGTATGCCAGTTCGGGATCATCTAGATGACTTAGAGGATTATTTTCAAATAATTTGACATTACAATATTCGGCTAAATCCAACAAAGTGCACCTTCATTCTTGAGCACGCAAATTTTTTGGTTATCTGATAAGAAAAATGGGAATTGAGGCAAACCCAGAGAAGATCAAGTCAATATTCGATATTATGTCTCCAAAATCTTTTAAGGATGTATAATGGTCGACTGATCAGATAGCAGCATTGAGGATATTTATGTCCAAGTCAGCAAAAAGGTGTTTGCCATTCTTTGATACATTGAAAGGGTCCAAAAACGAGAAAACTTTCCAATGGACTTCATGAAAGTAGTATGCCTTCAAGCCAATTATATTTGATGTAATAAGCATTTACTTTGTAATCTTATTCATTTATTAATAAGAGAATTTATTTTATAAAAGACATTCTTTATCCATGTTAATTAGTTGAATTAATAAATGTGATAAATCCATAGTTATTGAGCAATGCATTTAGAATCATGCTAATGAGATCTAAATTCTTGATAGCTGAAAACTAAAATGTTCATAATCGTATGGATCATTAATGTGGGGTTACTAAATTCCGGATAGATTAATACATACTATGTAAGACCCCGAATTTTATGAAATAAAAGTATTCAATTTTTCTTATAATTACAATTCAGTAAATGGTTAAATTGATAAAAAATTAAAGTTATGGGTGAAATGTGAAAATTTTTCAAAATAAACAAGTGGTTATAAAATAATCATTATTGTCGGGGAATATTCGTTGGTCGTGAAATATTCTTTCTGTCGGGGAATATTCGTACGACGGCGCAGCTATTTGTGGGCCCCATAACGGAAAACGGTCGGATGAAGATAACAACAAAAATTGAGTTTTTATAATTAACGACGTAGTTATTACCGTTAACACTGTTGGAATACCCGGTGGTTAAAATACAGTAATACGCGTTATTGTACAATAGCACACGGTATTGCACAGTATTTTTGAAATTATTGATTCTTACGTAAGAAGACACTACTAAATAATTGTCACAGTAATTACTGTTCAATATTTTATTTTATTGATTCAATAATTGCTGCGTTGATATTTTATATTATTGTTATTTCAATAATTGTTACTGCACATCATCTCCATTATCAGATCAATAATTTATATTATTTGAATAATATTATTAGATAGCATTATTGGCAATGTCTAAAAAGTTCTGTCTAAGGAGAGGTTTGGTCATCTAATTACGCGCCAATAAGGAGAAATCCTTATTGGAAAGCCCACTCTTTCCTGGGAACTGCCTGGTTGTCATTATTGTGATTCTGTAATATTATTTGTGAATAATTAATTATTGATTTATATGATAAGGAAATATTTATTTTATGTGTATATAAATGATGGATATATTTATTTTTATGTGGATAAAAATGAAGAAATTAATGCTGAGGTATTTTATCAGTATTTTGTCGGTGTGGAGGTATTAAAAATCATTCGTTTGTGGATTTTGGATATTTTTGGTTTGGAATTTAAAAAAACTCAAAGCTACAAAGTTGTAGAGAATTCGATTTCAAGCAGAATGAATATAAAATTCCTATTTTTCTGTTAAACGGTCTATTTTCTATGAATTATTGAAGTTTCGGAAAATAAAATATTTTTTTATTAATTTATGGGTGGGACCCACTTTGTTTGGTGTTGATTAAACGCATGGCCTGCTAATTTTTGTGTAGGAGGGCATGCTTGACTCAAAATGCTGGGTGGCGTAGATTGGTTTTGAAAATAATAATATTTTATTATTTAGTCTCCTTTGGCGTTCTAGCATTTTCCTATAAATAGGTGCTTAAGTTGGAATTGAAAATCATACCAGAAATAAGTTTTCTTTCTCTCTATATTATCAAGCATATTTTTGTGAGTATTTTGATATCTTGAGTGTTGCTCAGCGTTATATCCAATATTCAAGTAAGAAATACTGCTCTTTTGAGGTAAGAGATTTTAAGGGTTATTATATTTTGACGAGTTTTATTGATTGTGCCAAAAAATGGTAATTTTTGGATGTACAGATTAGGAGTTATGAATTTTATGAGAAAAGACTATTTTAAAAGTAACTGCTTATAACTCCTTGTGGTTAACTCCAAAATTGATGAAATTTTTATCGGAAGTATATCTATATAATATCAGTGTACTCTGTGAATTTCGAAAATTTTGGATAAAAGTACAATTTATGATAAATGTCTAAATATTCGGTGGTTTTGGCCATATGAAAAATAGTAAATGAGTTTTAAAAATTTTGAGAAAAATATATGTTCAATATGGGACTATATTCTTCTAAATTCCAAAAAAGAAATATTGTAGAACTGATTTGGTATTTTTCATGAAAATAGACTAGTTATGAGGTAATGAATTAAATATGTTATGTGAAGTAAGAAAATTGAAAAATAGTATTTTATGGCTTGAGAATCCTATATGAGGTATATGCAGATTTTTGATGAGGGTTTTGGTTATTGGTGATGAAATCTTATTAGTTTGACATTTTAGGATGATTAAATGCATTATTTAATAAAGTGTAAACAATTAAAATAAAATATTTATAAGTTTAAAAAATGTTATTCTTTCAATATCATTATACCGAAATATTGGTATGAATTTTATTATGGAATTTTTACCTTTTTCATGTCGGGTTACTATTCACGAGTTACTATTCATGAGTTACTATTCACGAGTTACTATTCATGAGTTACTATTCACGAGTTACTATTCACGACAAAATTTCTTTCTCTTTCTGACCAAATTATAGTTGATTTATGAATATTACTCTTGAGATTAAATCTATATGTTGATTATATTGATTTTATTATCATATATAAATTTTTTATAACCCTAATGATGATATTTCTCTTTGACTTGAGTGCAAAGATGGGTAGATTTCTGGTATGATCATGACTATGGGTTTCCTTTGGCCTGTAGTGCAAAGATGAACTGTTGTTGAATATCTTTGGCCAGTAGTGCAAAGATGAACTATTGACGAATATCTTTGGCCCGTACTGCAAAGATGAAATTATTAGTATGATTATGAACAGGAACTGTGATTTGGTATAACCATGATCTTTGATGTTTCAGGTAAAGACAAGTGATGAAAATTATCTTTGTCCTAGATGAGAAGAGGAATTTAGAACCATAAATATGATTATGAGTTATTCATATGAATGTGGACATGAACTGTTGATTTATGTTACAAGGATAAAACATTGTTGGTGAATTTTTAACATGGAGAAGATAATAGACTTTATGGTCTATTTGACTCTTCTAATGGATTGTTCGTTCCGCTGCAACTATGGTTGAAAAGTTTTATCATCTACCATATGTTCTAAATCTCTGATTTATTACTGATGAAGGCTATTGATAATTTATTTATCTTTAGTCATGATATTCTTACTGGGCTAGTTGTGCTCACCCTTTTGCTTCACAATTCCTTTTTTAGGTAATAAGAGTGTAGCTGGGTCGAGCGAGGGTAACGAGAAAATAGAACGGTGGTCTCTAGATGTGGAGGTTCTCCCTAAGTAGTATAGAAAAGTGTTGTATACATCATTTAGTAGTTATATTTGGTGAATCAAATAGGGTGAGGCAAACCCAAAGTTGGAAGGGTATTTTGCCACTATCATACAAGATGTCTAATGACATACAACCTCGTGTCATCATAAGACAGGGTTGTGCTCATCCACTTGCTGAGTATATTTACGAGCACTACCTATATAATCTTGGTGTTTGTTTGAAGTATAATTTTCAATTAGAGACAGTGGAGATAATGATATGTCAAGAGAAGACTCACCATTGAGAAGAAAATGATAGTAATCTTCTCGTTTTTCTTTGAGGTCTATTGGGTCAACCAAGGATAATTTTGTGGCCATATGATATCTATCACAACCTAGAAGCATGGCCTCCCATGTACGAAGGTTTCCTTGAGCACTTCCCAAAGATTCTAATTTCTAAAACAGTTTTTGACTATACCTTTATGTAAGGTGTCATTGTGAGGTGTTGTCCACGGTTGGGACATGAGTCACATTTGGTATATATTTGTATCCAAACTCACAGCATATGTGTTGTTGTATTTTGCACGACAATTGTTGTAATAAAGTTGTAGTTATTTTCTGTACCATGTATTCGGCGACTAAGAATAGGTTGGATGGAATGGACCTATTTTGGGGTTGTCACAGTTGGTATCAGAGTTTAGGGATATGGTCTCTGACGGAGATCGGGGAATATAACTAGGAGGGGAGAGATGAGTAAATCCTTTGCTAGTGTTCCTACCTAAGATTAATTGTTGGTTGGTCATAATATATGGATATTATGTGATACGTTAATTTACTTAAATAACCCTTATTTTATGGCAGTATTTGAGAATGGCAGCTGAGAATGCTAACAATGGAGTGAATGAGACTGTGGGGATACCTCTAATCACTAACCATGATAATGTGATGTCAGATGAAGAAGGAATTAGAGAAATCCATGTGGTGAGTGAAGAATTGATAGTTGCACCCGAAATGGTTGCAGAGGTAACAGCTGAGAGTGGGGAAGAAGAGGAAGAAGAGGAAGAAGAGGTACCTGAGGAGAGTTTGTTAGAGGTATTATATGATCAAAATGTAGAATTGCAAAATCGTATTTATGAGTTAGAAGAGCAGGCTGAAGAACGACAGGCGGTCGTGGAGCAAAAGGATGCAACAATTCAAGCTTGTGTTACCCGATATGTGATGCTTGAATAGAAGCATTCTTTGGCAGAGTATAAGATGATAAAGATGGAATTTGAGCTGAAAGAAGAAAAAACTGAACGAGTGAGAATAAGTGATGCATGGGCAAAAGCCGCACGACATGTGGATATTGTGGAAAGAGATGCCCAATCTAAGAAGACTAAAATAGATGGTATGAATTTCTCTTTTTGGAAAGCAATTGGGAGAACCCAACATCGAGTTTTGAATTACCCTGTACAGAGCGATCAACCTGAATTCGATATGGATCGAAGCTTGATGATTCGGATCATGAATCAGGAGTACTACGAGGCAGTTGAGGGAGGAATATGTCATATAGAAAAGTATATTTCTACGGTAGTGATGACGCCAAATGCTGCCCCAAACAAGTCAAAACTGGGTAGTTCGAGGGATGACGGTTGTCATGACTTCCCAACAAATGAGGAACCCAAATGAAGTTATCATGGGAGATGAGATATGGAGAAATCATGATGATCTGAGAGATAGAATCTGAAATGAAAGCAAGGTATTCTCAACTCTTCGAAATACCAGGTACATAAATTTTGGGGATGAAATTTCATAAGGAGGGGAGATTGTAAGACCCCGAATTTTATGAAATAAAAGTATTCAATTTTTCTTATAATTACAATTTAGTAAATGGTTAGATTGATAAAAAGTTAAAGTTATAGGTGAAATATGAAAATTTTTCAAAATAAACAAGTGGTTATAAAATAATCATTGTTGTCGGGGAATATTTGTTGGTCGTGGAATATTCTTTCTGTCGGGAAGTATTCGTACAACGGCGCAGCTATTTGTGGGTCCCATAACGGAAAACGATCGGATGAAGATAACAACAAAAATTGAGTTTTTATAATTAACGGCGTAGTTATTACCGTTAACACTGTTGGAATACCCGGTGATTAAAATACAGTAATACGCGTTATTACATAGTAGCACACGATATTGCACAGTATTTTTGAAATTATTGATTCTTACGTAAGAAGGCACTACTGAATAATTGTCACAATAATTATTGTTCAATATTTTAATTTATTGATTCAATAATTGCTACGTTAATATTTTATATTATTGTTATTTCAATAATTGTTACTGCACATCATCTCCATTATCAGATCAATAATTCATATTATTTGAATAATATTATTAGATAACATTATTGGCAATGTCTAGAAAGTTCTATCTAAGGAGAGGTTTGGTCATCTAATTGTGCGCTAATAAGGAGAAATCCTTATTGAAAAGCCCCCTCTTTCCTGAGAACTTCTCGGTTGTCATTATTGTGATTCTATAATATTATTTATGAATAATTAATTATTGATTTATATGATAAGGAAATATTTATTTTATGTGGATATAAATGATGGATATATTTATTTTTATGTGGATAAAAATGAAGGAATTAATGCTGAGGTGTTTTATTAGTATTTTGTCGGTGTGGAGGTATTAAAAATCATCCGTTTGTGGATTTCGGATATTTTTGATTTGGAATTTGAAAAAACTCAAAGCTACAAAGTTGTAGAGAATTCGATTTCAGGAAGAATGGACACAAAATTCGTATTTTTCTGATAAACGGTCTATTTTCTATGAATTATTGAAGTTTTAGAAAATAAAATATTTTTTATTAATTTATGGGTGGGACCCACTTTGGTTGGTGTTGATTAAACGCATGGCCTGCTAATTTTTGTCTAGGAAGGCATGCTTGACTCAAAATGGTGGGTGGCGTAGATTGGTTTTGAAAATAATAATATTTTATTATTTAGTCTCCTTTGGCGTTCTAGCATTTTCCTATAAATAGGTGCTTAAGTTAGAATTGAAAATCACACCAGAAACAAGTTTTCTTTCTTTCTATATTATCAAGCATATTTTTGTGAGTATTTTGATATCTTGAGTGTTGCTCAGCGTTATATCCAATATTCAAGTCAGAAATACTGCTCTTTTGAGGTTAGAGATTTTAAGGGTTATTATGTTTTTCAGTTCGTAATTCTTCTGACCTTCAGAAAATTCTGAAAAAATTAGAAATGATATTTTGATGAGTTTTATTGATTGTGCCCAAAAATGGTAATTTTTGGATGTATAGATTAAGAGTTATGAATTTTATGAGAAAAGACTATTTTAAAAGTAACCGCTTATAACTCCTTGTGGTTAACTCCAAAATTAATAAAATTTTTATTGGAATTATATCTGTATAATATCAGTGTACTCTGTGAATTTTGAAATTTTTGGATAAAAGTACAATATATGATAAATATCTAAATATTCGGCGGTTTTGGCCATATGAAAAATAGTAAATGAGTTTTAAAAATTCTGAGAAAAATATATGTTCAATATGGGACTATATTCTTCTAAATTCCAGAAAAGAAATATTTTTAGAACTGATTTGGTATTTTTTATGAAAATGGACTAGTTATGAGGTAATGAATTAAATATGTTATGTGAAGTAAGAAAATTGGAAAATAGTATTTTATGGCTTGAGAATCCTATATGAGGTATATGCAGATTTTTGATGAGGGTTTTGGTTATTGGTGATGAAATCTTATTAGTTTGACATTTTAGGATGATTAAATGCATTATTTAATAAAGTGTAAACAATTAAAATAAAATATTTATAAGTTTAAAAAATGTTATTCTTTCAATATCATTATACCGAAATATTGGTATGAATTTTATTATGGAATTTTTACCTTTTTCATGTCGGGTTACTATTCACGAGTTACTATTCATGAGTTACTATTCACGAGTTACTATTCACGACAAAATTTCTTTCTCTTTCTGATCAAATTATAGTTGATTTATGAATATTACTCTTGAGATTAAATCTATATGTTGATTATATTGATTTTATTATCATATATAAAATTTTTATAACCCTAATGATGATATTTCTCTTTGACTTTAGTGTAAAGATGGGTAAATTTCTGGTATGATCATGACTATAGGTTCCCTTTAGCCTGTAGTGCAAAGATGAACTGTTATTGAATATCTTTGGCCAGTAGTGCAAAGATGAACTGTTGACGAATATCTTTGGCCCGTAGTGCAAAGATGAAATTATTAGTATAATTATGAACAAGAACTTTGATTTGGTATAACCATGATCTTTGATATTTCAGGTAAAGACAAGTGATGAAAATTATCTTTGTCCTAAATGAGAAGAGGAAGTTAGAACCATAAATATGATTATGAGTTATTCACATGAATGTGAACAGGAATTATTGATTTATGTTACAAGGATAAAACATTGTTGGTGAATTTTTAACATGGAGAAGATAATAGACTTTATGGTCTATTTAACTCTTCTAATGGATTGCTCGTTCCGCTGCAACTATGGTTGAAAAGTTTTATCATCTACCATATGTTCTAAATCTCTGATTTATTACTGATGAAGGCTATTGATAATTTATTTATCTTTAGTCATGATATTATTTACTGGGCTAGTTGTGCTCACCCTTTTGCTTCACAATTCCTTTTCAGGTAATAAGAGTGTAGCTGGGTCGAGCGAGGGTAACGGGAAAATAGAACGAAGGTCTCTAGCTGTGGAGGTTCTCCCTAAGCAGTATAGAAAAGTGTTGTATACATCATTTAGTAGTTATATTTAGTGAATCAAATAGGGTGAGGCAAACTCAACGTTGGAAGGGTGTTTTGCCACTATCATACAAGATGTCTAATGACATACAACCTCGTGTCATCGTAAGACAGGGTTGTGCTCATCCACTTGCTGAGTATATTTACGAGTACTACCTATATAATTTTGGTGTTTGTTTAAAGTATAATTCTCAATTAGAGACAGTGGAGATAATGATATGTCAAGAGAGGACTCACCATTGGGAAGAATATGATAGTAATCTTCTCGTTTTTCTTTGGGGTCTATTGGGTCAACCAAGGATAATTTTGTGGCCATATGATATCTATTATAACCTAGAAGCATGGCCTCCCATGTACGAAGGTTTCCTTGAGCACTTCCCAAAGATTCTAATTTCTAAAACAGTTTTTGACTATACCTTTATGTAAGGTGTCATTGTGAGGTGCTGTCCACGGTTGGGACATGAGTCACATTTGATATATATTTGTATCCAAACTCACAGCATATGTGTTGTTGTATTTTGCACGACAATTGTTGTAATAAAGTTGTAGGTATTTTCTGTACTATGTATTTGGCGACGCAGAATAGGTTAGATGGAATGGACCTATTTTGGGGTTGTCACATACTATGCTTGCTTTGTTGAAGAGGATGATTGATCTCATGATCATTTATGTGGAGACACTAAATAAAGTATGTAAGTGTTTATTGGAGAATAATTTCACTAAACGTGACTAATAAATGAACCCTAATGGAATTTTACTTGTATGTCAAAAGGAGTTCCTAATGTGATAGTAGTACTAGTGATCATTGAACTTGAAATCATCATAGTATCTTTTATATACTGAATTATGTTTTGACATATTCCTTAATACTCTAGGGTATGTCGTAGGGTATGTTTGGATATAAAAAAGTATATATGGAGATAGGTGAATGATCAACAAAGAATCTACCACTTTCGATAAAGAGAGAGAATGTTCTATGTGATTCGATAAAGTGACAGCTTGGAAATCCCTAGCCAAGGTTAAATGGAAATTAGAAAGGAGTTTCTAATTTATATTAACTATAGTTATGCATTTAAGAATTGAAATACATATAATCAAATAAATAAAACTTGACAGTAATTCCATTTTTTTTATTTGATTGTGATATTGTATGGTAGAATGATTGAATTGTACAGTAACTATTCACGGAATGTGTTCTTTGTATTCTTTGTGATAATCTTTATGATTAACGTTTTTAGAGTTGCAACGCGGCCGCGCAGTTTCCTAGTATAAAGAGGGTGCGACCATGCTAGTCCCCAGGTTTTGAATATATTATTTATTTTTCTTATTCACTTCAATTAAAATAAAATGTTTATTTTTGAATTGAAATATGATTAAAATAAAGGTATTTATTTTAATTAAAATTGAATTCCATGTTGCTAAAAATAAAATGGTTTATTTTAATTTTGTTTTTGATTAAAATAAAGGAGTTTGTTTTGTTTTAAAAATTGGATTTCTAGCAAAAGTTTTTGCCCATTAAATGATATAAACATATATACTAAATTTATTTTATTGATGCATATACTGTTATGTATGATAATAAAGGGATGATTATGGACATTTGACCAATGTGATTGAATTTAATTTTAATGGATGCTTGAATGAATGTGGTTTTTATAAATGGGGTTTGCGAACCTCGCCTCTCTAATATTCTGAAGTAAATTCTATCTTCTTCTGATGTACTTCCACTTGACTGCTGATCAATATTTCTGTTTTATGAAAAATAGATTGTAATATGATTATATAGAATTGTTTGAGAAGTTAGAGACGAAGAGAAGGAGCTTTGAAGGCCCGTTTATAATGAAGCCCGGGTTGAATATAATAGTTATATTCAATGTTTTATTCTTGCACACTAGGTTTGACCTTTTGGTTCATGGTGGCTCCAATAACCAAAATTAGAATTATGTCCATAATCATCCCAGGTAGAATATAGTATTCTACAGATGCATGCTAATTATACAGTAGATATATTATTATACATGTTGATGTATGTTTAATATGATGCGTATTTTTGTATATATATATTTGCATGTGCTCTAATCAAGATGAGACTAATTAATAACAAAACCCTCAAAAGATTATATATTAAGTTGAATAAGTTCAAAGATATTTGAGAAGTTGAACGTAGCCTTCTAGCATTGTAAAGTGGTAAAGTATCGAATATTTAATATGAGCTTGTTGTGCACACACAAGACAAGTATTAAATATTTGAGATGTAAGACCCCAAATTATTAATAAATGAAATTTAATTTCCTCTATTTATTATTCTGAAATAAGGGTTGATTTGATTAATGTGGTTAGTTATGGGTAAAATGCGCAAATATTTTAAATAAGCAAGTGGTTATAAAATATTCATTGTTGTCAGGGAATATTCGCTTGGTCGTGGAATATTCTTACTGTCGGAGAATATTCGTACGACGGCACAGTCTTTTGTGGGCCCCATAACGGAAAGCGATTGGATGAAGAAAACGATAAAAATAAGTTGTTTATAACGGTGTAGTTGTTACCGTTAATACTGTTAGAATACCCGGTGGTTAAAACACAGTAATACGCGTTGTTGCACAGTAGCACACGGTATTGTACTAATTATTGATTCTTACGTAAGAAGGCACTACTCAATAATTGTTACATTAATTACTGTTCAATATTGTATTTTATTGATTCAATAATTGCTGCGTTGATATTTTATATTACTGTTGTTTTAATAATTGTCACTACACAGTATTTTCTATTATCGGAACAATAATTCATATTATCTGAATAATATTATTAGATAACATTATTGGCAATATCTAGAAAGTTCTGTCTAAGGAGAGGTTTGATCATCTAATTGTGCGCCAGTAAGGAGAGATCCTTATTGGAAAGCCCCCTCTTTCCTGGGAACGGCCTGGTTGCCAGTACTGCGGTTCTGTAATATTATTTGTGTATAATTAATTATTGATTTATATGATGAGGAAAATATTAATTTTATGTGGATATAGATGGAGAAAATTTTTAATGTGACAATTGTTGAAAATAAATATTTTATCTTTTTCTGATAAAATAATTTATTTAAATATATTATTTTAATAATATATTGATGGTGGTATTTTTATAATGAATGTGGGATGTATGAGTATATGAGGAGGAAGAGTATTTTTGTGGCATTAAATGATTAACACATGTTTTGTGTGTTGGTGGACACAATTCTTGACCGAAAATTTATTATTGACTGTAAAATCGCCCGTTTGTGGATTTCGGTCAATTTCTGTTTAGAATTTGGAAAAACTTTCTTCTGCAAAGTTGTAGAGAATTGAATTTCCTATAAAAACTCAAGAGATTCGAATTTTCTGATAAAAGGGCTATTTATTATGAATTATTGAAGTTCTGAAGTTCCGAAATAATTGATTTTTGGAAGTTTTAATTATTTTTTTCAAAGAAAACGTTTTTTGTTTGTTTTGTGGGCTACAACATGTGCATAATGAGCTGAGTTCAGATGGTCTTGAGGTGGGCTTGAAAATTATATATATATATTAATATTATATTAAATTTTTTGCTTTGGTGTTCTAAGTATTTTCCTATAATATAGGGTGCTTAGGTTAGAATTGAAAATTACACCAGAAACACAAGTTTCTCTCTATTTCTCTCTCTATATCGAGCGTATTCTTGTGAGTATTTGATACTTTGAGTGTTGCTATACGGTGCAAGTTTCCTTCAGCACTATATCTAGTATTTCAGTCAGAAGTATCGTCTTTCTGAGGTAAGGGATGTTATTTCTTCTTAAATGATATTATTTTCTTCAATATCATTATGCCGAAGTATTGATCTGAATTTTTATCAAATTTGGAACTTTTCATGTCGGGGTTACTATTCATGAGTTACTATTCACGAGTTACTATTCACCGAAAAATGAAATTTTTTTCTTTTCGTCCAAAATATCTATTATAGATACTAGCTTTGATTGTATCCATGTTTTGATCATTCTTGAATTTTACTCCACTATAATTATTTATGAGGTATTTTTGGACATGGAATAGCTGAAATACGAATCCTTAATATTTATTATTTTGTTTTACTGGATTCGTTTCCTTAAAAATATTTTTCATCATCCTCAGTTTTAAATGATGATATAATTGAATATCTTTGGCCTGTAGTGTAAAGATGAATGATTTCTGATGAATATCTTTGGCCCGTAGTGCAAAGATGAACAGGTGTTGAGGTTAACATGACCAACTGATGAATATCTTTGGCCTGTAGTGCAAAGATGATTATTTGATTCAAGATATTTATTGATTGATGTTACAGGGATAAAATGTTGATGATGGGCTTTTAAATTCATAGATAATCGTAGATTTCATTCTTTACGTAACTCTTCTATGAATTATTATTTTTCGCTGCGAATATTGATTTAAAACTTGTTGTCTATTGTATTCTATTAAATTTTTCCCTGTTGAAGACTAACGATAATTTGTTGTATATTATTTTAGTCATAATATTCTTTACTGGCCTAGTTGAGCTCACCCTTTTCCTTGTTGTTCCATTTTTCTTCTCAGGAGGCGAGAATGTAGTGAGTACTAGTCGGGGTGTGGAATAATGGTTCAAGACAGTTATTTTAGTAGTCCTCACTATTTTAAAAAATAGTGTATCAATAAGTATAATGAGGACTTATTTGAGTGTGGCTATTGTCTAGATGACAATATTCGTATTTACACTCACAGTTTTTATGTTGTATTAATAAAGTTATAGTTGTTTCTGTACCATGTATTTGGAGACTCAGAATGGGTTGGATGGATTGGACCTATTTTGGGGGCGTCACATGAGATGTTGCTTTATTACATTGGATGTTTATAAGGAATTGAACAATACTATTTTTTTTTTGCACACACAAGGACTATATTTTGTATTTGACTTATATGGAAATGTTGGGTCTAACTTAACTTAGATTATTTTAGTTCGGATGTGCACACAGTTGACCATTATAATCTAAAAGGCAAAATTAACAAGGAGTTTCATGGAGATGTAATCAACAAGAGTTGTCTACCTTTTAAATAAATATGTAGTTTGTTATACATACACAAGGCTATATATTTATTGCAATTGGATCTTTTCTCACTAAGAAAATTTTACAAATTCACCAATACAAAACATGTCAAACTATATATATATAAAAAAAGGGTTATATAATTTGAAGAAAAAATGGGAGACACCATTTTAATAAAGACCTAAATTAATATGGTTCTTAATGAAAGAGTGCATGCTAATATTGTTAAATTATGTTCACCTCCAGAATTTTACAAATGGCAAATTCACTATCACTGCGAAGCATACTTGATGCAAATAAATTAACCGAACCAAATTATAAGGACTGGTTAAGGAATTTGAGAATTGTTCTCACAACTGAAAAGCTGGCTTATGTCCTTAACTCGCTTGTATCTGCAACTATTGCAAAAGTTGCCTCCGAGGAAGAGCAAGCTACTTTTAAAAAGTGGCAGGATGATACACAGGTGGATCAGTGCATCATGTTAGCATCCATGAGTAACAAGTTACAACATCAACATGAGAAAATGGATGCACCGTTTATGCTGCTGCACCTTTAGGATTTATATGGTGAGCAAAGTAGATCGGCTAGATATGAGATATCTAAAGAGCTCTTCCGATCTAGGATGACCGATGGCACTACAATGTAAACACATGTCCTAAAGATGATTAATTTTATTGAAAAGTTACGATAGCTTGGTTTTATCATGGATAGTGTGTTGAGTCAAGATTTGATCTTACAATCACTCCTTGACTCCTTTTCACAATTTGTTGTGAATTTTCGCATGAACAAGCTTGATGTCAGTTTACCTGAATTGTTTAACATGTTAAGAACCTCTAAGAGTCACCTTCCAATGAAAAAAGACCATGTTTTTCTTGTAGATGATTCTTCCAGGAAGCGGAAGAGGGCCAAATAATCTTCGAAAAAGAAGAAAAATCCTACGAAGGAAAAAATGGAAGGCGAAACCAAAGGATAAGAAAAAGGCTGATGCAGATAGCAAAAGAGTTTACTTTCACTACAATAATTTGGGACATTAGAAGAGAAACTGTAGGGATTATCTTGTAGAGAAGAAGTTAAAGAAGCTTGGAGAAGCTTTAGCTTCAGCTACATATACAAGTTTGTTCATGACTGAAACAAATCTTTCTATAAGTCAAAGTTCTACTTGGGTATTGGATACTGATTTTGGTCCTCACATATACGATTTTTTGCAGGGACTAAGAAAAATTATAAAGCTATACAAAAGAGAAGTCACCATGCACATGGGAAATAAAGTAAAGGTTGTTGCATTAGCCGTAGAGACTTATAGTTTAGCACTGCCTTTCGGGAAAATTAATTAGTTTAATAAATTGTTATTATGTTCCATTCTTGTTAGAAACATTATTTCAATTCCATTATTGTAAAAGGAAGGTTTTAATATTATAATAAAGAATAATAGTTGTTCTATTTATAATAAGAATGTTTTGTATGGAACTGGCAGATTAATTGATGGATTATATGTACTTAACTTACATGAAAATATTTTGCAAATTGAATAAACTAATAAAAGAAAAATAGATGATGTGAATCATATCTTCATATGACATTTTAGACTCGGTCATATTAATGAAACAAGACTAAACAAGTTGCATAAAGATGGGTTTTTACAGTCCTTTGATTTTGAATCATATCCAACTTGTGAATCTTGTCTCATGGGAAATATGACTAAATCTCAATTTAGTGGACATGGAGAGAGAGTTGCAGGATTGTTAGAGTTGGTACACATAGATGTATGTGGACCTATGATAATAGATGCTAGAGGAGGGTATTCTTTTTTGATTACTTTCACTGATGATCATTCAAGATTTGGATATCTGTATTTGATGAAATATAAATCTAAATCATTTGAAAGGTTTAAAGAGTTCAGAAGTGAAGTTGAGAAACAAACTGGCAAAAGTATAAAGATTCTTCGATCGGATCAAAGAGGTGAATACTTAAGTAATAAGTTTCTCAATCATCTCAAGTATAATTGTATCCTCTCACAATGGACACCTCCTGGTTCACCACAACTAAATGGCTTATCAAAAAGGAGAAATCATATTTTCTTGGACATGGTGTGGTCCATGATAAGTTTTAGCAATCTTCCAATATCCTTCTAGGGTTATTCCCTAGAGATGGCTGCGTATCTACTAAATAAGGTTCCCTTGAAACCTAGTTTTTAGCATGCTAAGATTTGGGGATGTCCAGCTTATGTGAAAAAGTTTCAGAATGATAAGCTTGGGACAAGATCTAATAAGTGCATATTTGTGGGATATCCTGAAGAAAGTTTAGGATACTATTTTTATAATCCTACTGAGCAAAAGGTGTTTGTTGCCAAAAATACAGCTTCTTGGAAAAGGAGTTTATCCTCGAAGGAGCTACTGGGAAGAAAATAGATCTTGAAGAAGTTTAAGAACAACAAACCACTATAGGTCAAATGGATGAACATGTTCAAGTAGAAATACCTTTTGTACCACAGCCAAGTCATAAATTTGGAAGATTACCGAAGATACTTGAAAGGTATGGATTCATCCCTCAAATTCAAATACTCTTACCTCGAACTTGGAGCTCATGATCCAATCATCTTACACACATCTAACTAATATATAGTATCATAAATTAATACATTACATGATAATACTTAACTTACATTACTGGAACGACCCCAAAATTTTTACAATTAAATTCTTGATTTCAGTTGTTAATAATACATTCAACCTCAAATTTTACATCATTAAATAATAATACAACCATTGAAAATTTGCAGAATAATTAAAATTTTCTATTATAAACTATCCTTGTTCCCAAAACCTTCAACCTTTACATCTAAATATCACATAATCAATTTAATACTATAATAGTTTACATCGCGAAACGATATTACAATTCAACATTAGTACATCATTCGAAACATTAAACCTGGCTCAAATAATACTAACACAACCAAAGTGTATAAATCTTCAAGTATCACATCTGATTCATGTCTTTCAAGTAACACATAACTCTACCTCGAAATCTGGACCTACAAAAATGGTTATTTGCAAGGTTGAGCTCGACAGCCCAGCAAAATCTAACAGTTTTCATGCAACACGTAGCATATAATAACATGCTCAACATATATCTCTTAAATATTGGACTATCATAACATACAGGCTACCGTTCATATAACAAGTATAAAGATTGAGTTCCTTACTCAATCAGCATGCTTTACTCAATTAACGTAGTCATAAGTTGACTTTAACATTTCATACATTCAACATATATATATATATATAACACATCATGCTCTTTGCAATACTGATTTAAAACAGTTAATCATCAAGTTCACATAGCAAATAAGAACTGAAAGACTTGCCTGATTCGTAGTTTATGAACTACGACTTAACTGCTTATCGCTTATCCGCACTTCGTGTATTCCTACACAGTTATATCATTATTCACATCAACTATTAGTTCCATACTAATGCATAGTAGCTATAATGTAAACTTTACTCTACATCTCATAACCATTCTTATTAATCAATACACAATTTACTAACATCCTTTGTTCAACATAACACTCATTTCTAGTTAAACTTATTATTTCGGTACAAGTATTACATTACCATTTAAATTTCAGAAATTCCAAGTGTGGACTTCACAACACTTGTCTAACATTCATTGTGTATACTAAGTTATCACATAACACGTTTGTAACTTACTAATCATTCTCATAACTTTGAATTTATCAATCACATATCATGGTTCTGTTTTAACCTTCTTACTACATGTTTGACACACTATCATAACCTTAGACCAAGTGGTAAGGCTACCCAAAATCTGCAGCAGCAGCAAAAGGCTCTGCCTCAGGTCAGTGTATGGCGTAGCTGCGGCACACACAACGCAGCTGCGCAGTTTTTTGCCTTGGCACCAGCGTAGCTACACTGGTGCATAGACAGAGGCAGAAACGGCATGAACAGTAGCCATTTTCAGCCCAACTAACATGAATTTCACCCACCAAAAAGTGAACTTAACATATAAAATAAATATAACACTATCATAAACATGATTGTTAACATATTCAACCACTTAGCACAATTTAACGACACTTTTAACTATTTTAATTTCTCAAATTTCTCATTTTCATATGAAAACTCCATTCTTGACATCCTTCACGAAAATCAACACTGTGATTTCAATTCTTGTCCAAATTACTTCGTTCAAATTACGTTATGCTTGTTTCTTAATGAACTAGCATAATCAAGTCTCAATTCACACATTAACATACAAATTGACTATCAACATTGGTACTTACATGAGCCATATGAAAAATATACTGTCATTTACTTTTCTTCCTTTTTACAACGAAATTGGCATACTATTCTTATTGAAACACAACCTCTAATCATCATAACCACATATATTCAAAAGTAACCCATTGTATAACAACAAATTTACAATTCACAGAATATATAAATGTTTACCGTAAATTCATATATATATATATATATATATATATATATATATATGTGTGTGTGTGTGTGTGTGTGTGTGTATAATATTGAGATTATGGAAAATTACCTTCAATTAGCTTGCACAACCTTGCTAAACACATAAGTTGTTGTGAAATTCTTAGGTTTCTCTCAAATTCTCTCTCAAGTTTCACTGAAGGCTCTGTTTCTCAGACTAACAAATGGCCAAAAACCCAACTGCAAAACCTTATGCGTAAATAAAAAAAAATAAAACTGATATGAACTTAATTCATATATTATGTATATCAGTTAATACCTATAACGTATATGTTATATTATATTTATTATTTAATTTAATTTATTTATTTCATTATAAATTAAAAATTAAAAACCCAAAAGTCATAAGGCTCCGTTTGGCAAAACTCTTTAAAATTAAAGACTTAATATACTTAAGTATTGTTTGGGTAAACTCAATTAAAACTACTTTAATTTATTTTAATACTCCTTATAATATAGTTATTTTTCACACTATATTTAATTAAGTTTTCATACTTAATTAATTAATTTAAATAATAATTTATTAAATAAATCATTTAATCACATAACTCAATACGAATAATTAACCATCAAATTGAAATATCAATATAATAATAATTTTCTTAACTCATTAATTATTTATTTAACAAATAATTAACCAAATAAAATTAAATCAATTAAACAAATATTTATTCAACGATAAACACATCCATTAAATATTTATATAATTCAATAAATATTTAATATTACAATTAAAATTCTGGAATGTTACAATTACAATCCTAGGTCTCATCAACCTTTAATCTTACATACCAAGTCTTAATAAAATAACATTAATATTATTCTTACATAAAAGTTCTCATAAAGTCAATATAATATAAAGCTATTTGGCTGCCTTAACTTTGCCCTTATCCTTGCCAGAACCACTTACCATCTCCATCTTAACTTTAAGAAGCGTTATAAAGCAAGAATGAGAAACGAGTTTGCTCAGCATGTATATAACAATAATAGCTAACAATCATTGATAAGGGTTTATGGATTCAATGCGTTTAAAAATATCGAATAAAGTGGGATAATCTACCAAAGAATCAATCATGAATAACTCTTCAAGAATTATAATTTGAACAATTTCAAAGTTTAGATATTTCATGAATAATCAATCGTTAGATAACTAAATAAGATTTACTCTCACATTTCAAAACATAAATATATTTCAAGGTTGAGGGTCATTAAGGACCAATGAACTCTAAGAAGGTTAAACGATATAATTGCTGATAAACCTTCGAATAAGCAGGTATATGAGGTGGTCAGCCCCGTCATACCTTATATTATGCATAACATTTAATCATCTGAGAGCGCAAGTCGAATCCACGACTTATAAATAATGTTCATCTCAGGATACAAGAATTCCACACCAAAGCAATTGGTTTGGATAGCTCTTCCAAAATATCGACAGTTCATATCATCATTAGTATAGTCGAATCAAAGACATAGACTTATTCATTCAATAATTGATATAAATCTATGTTCTCAACGCTTACTAGGTATAAGAATGATCTTATTCGATTCCTAACAATTCAAGTTCAATAATTTTCTATAATAACGAATATGTACAACACAATAAAAGTGTACAAGTAAGAAATATTTGCAATGGATATAACATATAATTTACTTGTACCAAAACAACGAGTGTACAAGTTAAGGACCTTGCTCAATATGTATAGATTTTATACAACAACAATCAAGAAACTTGCACAATATCAAAGTTGTGTAAGTTAGGGAACTTGCCTAGATAGTCGACTAACTTCAACCTCGACCTCTTATCCTTAGAATAACCTATGATTATCATAGTTATCCCAATTATTAAATCTCTATAATCCTCCACATATAAATCTAATTAATATATCTTACTAGCCTTATACAATTAAGACTCACAAATTCATCTACTTACATTCCATTTGGTTTATTAAACCTTTGTTCATCAGGCTATACTACAAATAATCTTTAATCATTTTATTTGTTTAATTCATGATTCACACTTCATTTTATTTATTCATGTCTCATAAAGTATTCTTACTTTATTTAATTAATCTTTTAGGTAATTATTTCTCACACTTTATTAATCCGTAAAAATAATCTAGTTACTTTATTTTTTTAATCTAAAATGAGAGTTATCTCTCCATCTCAATAATTCATAATCAAATAACTTTTACTTTATTCATTCTCCATCAATCCATAATTGATTCACAATTATCTTTCAATTAAGATAATCTTTACCATTAACTTACAATTAAAACAATCTTCTATTATTATTTTAATTATTTACAATTTTGGTCAATTCACAACAACACTCAAGTTGCTTATACTCCATTTATTAAGCTTTAGCACAATACCTCAATTAGGCTATTATTATCCCACAATTAAAAATAATTTTTATTTTTATTATAATTGTTTAATCATACTTAAAGTAACCTTTAATGTATAAAAATAATCTCTTAATATAATTATAAAAATTAAATTATCATTTTTGTTTTGAAAAATTTCTTTTTCTGACCCGGGTTGACCCGACCTGGTCTATTAAAAATCTGTTTCGGCACGGGGTGCCGGTTTGAGTTCCTAAGCAGCGTGGGCTGTTCTAGTCTGGCAAAAACTTTTTATCTATGGCACAGGGTGCGCTGGTTCGTTCTTACGGGCGGTGCGGGGCACGCCGGCCTGGCAGATTTTCTAAGTTTGAGGTTTTTCAACCTTTTGTTCTTCTACCTTCTTGATTCAATCTTGCATAAATTATTCATTTTAAATCAAAATAAGTATAAACTACTTCCATAATCTTATAAACTCATATATCTTAAATATTTGATTGCTTAAAATTATTTATTTAATCAAAATCATGGATTTACCGATCTAGGGTTCCATTTTTCCTTGTTTTCACTTAATGATTTATCACAAGTTCGTTTTAACACCAATTTTTAAGATTCCACTTGGAATGTTCTCGTACTTCATAGATGTTCAACATAATACTTTTAGATCAAGCACATAACTTACATATTTTATGTCACTTAGCATCAAATCTCATGTTTTCAAACATTATAACTTAGATCTCATACTTACATGCATTCTTATGGTTCCTTTAAACCTAAAACACATATAAGGCATGCAAATCACATATTCTCTTTTCAATACACATCCTTATAACTTCGGATCCTTCATGATCCCACCATAAACAATTCCCCCACAACCAAGCATGCAAGATTAACTATAAATTTAATATATACTTATGAACTTAATGCATTCTAGTGAGAAAACATCATACCTTCTATGAGCTCTTTTTCTCTTGGAGATGAACTTGTAAAAAACCTCAAATTTCTTCCTCTTCCAAATTTCCTCTTGAATCACCAACTTGCAACAACCTTCTTTGGATTTCTTATTTCTCTCTCACTTCCTCACTATTCTCTCTCTAGTAATACTTAACAAATTCTAGTAACTTTGCTTAATGAATTGGGAGATCCTATTTATAGGAGAATTCCTTACATACAATATCCACATACATGTATAATACACGTATTTAACCGCCATGAGATTACTTTGTCCAATGGTTACACAAAATTAGGAAAAAGGATAACCTAGGCTGCCATTAGGCTTCATCATTTCACCCTATTCCAACACATGCCACAATTAAATACATTATTTGATCATCATGGCTAACTACTTGATCATCGGATTGTCCAGAATTTAAGTTTAAAGAATTAGTTATTAATAAAATGAATTTTTATTAATAATATTCTGTGCTATGTGTTTATTAATCGTTCTAGAACCTAGAATGATTATAAGACGGGAGGATTCTGGCTACGAGTTGGACTGAACGAGTAAGAATTTTTAAGATAAAAATAAAATTTTCCCGGGAATAAAAATATTTTTGAGGAAAGAGACGAAATAGGCACTATTCACCCTACGAAACCTAAAGGTTAGGGTTTGAATAACCTAAGCCTTTCTGAGAGTTTAGTATGTCGAAATGACATTCCGTCGAAAGATTTGACGATAATATATCATGAAACGTTAAATAAGCCGATAAAAGTTTTTCTCGAAAAACGTGTAGAAATCGGATAAAATAAAAAAGACGAAAAGTACTGTTATGTACTTTTCATTCGTTTAACTACGTTAGGGGAAAACGTAGAGGAAAATGTTTAACCTCAAAAGGTGTTTTTTAGTTTTTTAGAGTTCCAAACAATGCGTAAAAGTTAAACTGCAGAGGAAAGACGAAATATTCAAAAATATTTGGATTTCGAGAATCGCAGTTTTTCAAATTATAGGACGAATTCCATAAGGCGGAAGCACAAATCTTCCAAGAGAAGCTTCGCGAATAGTAAGGAGGCGGGAATAGTAATTTTGGGGCGAAATGACTATTTTACACCTAGCCTTAATTTTCTATATAAGAGAAGCTTAATCTAATTTGTTGGTTAATGAAAAATTCACCAACACTTCAGTGAGAGAGAGAGTTCGGATGAAGAGGAAAAGGAAGAGGAAAAGTAGCCCGAGTGCGAACTTTGTCCAACGGAAGAAGATTAAAGAAGAAAGGTAATCCAAAACCTAGTCTAATATAAATTTTCTTTAAGTTTTCTATGTTAAGAACATACCTTAATGAAAATAAGAGAAGGAGATGTTAAGAATAATTTCATATGGCTAAAATCATGAGAAAATGAGGAAATAAGAATTTGAAGTTTATTTTTATAAATTTCTTAAGGAAGTATGAGTTTCGTAATGAATTCAAGCGATTCAAATGAATCATATGAACGATTCGGTGAAATTAGTAAGGAATGGTGTTTTACAACATCAAATTCTAAGAAAAAGTGAAATCATAATCAATATATCGATTAAAAATGAAGAACGAACGAAGAACGCAAAGAACACGAAGAACGCAAAGAACGCGAAGAACGGTGTTGATGGATAAATTTAAAATCATCGTAGTTATAACTTGTTATTGATGGAAAAGTTTAAAATCATCACATATAAGTTAGTTGCTTATTTCTTGGTTAGGAACGGTAGAAACGTTCATGAATAACGGATTAAAATTAGCTATAACGATGTCATGACAAAAATTTTGTAAAGGACAAACGAGAAGTAGAAAGGTTGTAAATGAACCCGAATGTATAGGGTTTCATAAGAATGTAAGAAAACATAGAAAACATGAGTCATGGACTCAAGAACGAACGAGTTTCGAGTTCGGATGACCGAATTTCGGACGAACAAATGAAGAACGTTAATAACGTAAAATGAACGAATAATGGAATTTAAGCCAATTGAATGTCATGTTAACGGATTCAGAATGAATTTTTGTCTGAGGGAAGTTGAAGTACGTAAGATAAGGAAGAGAATGGCTTTGAAACGACCTCGTTCCGAGTTATAACGAATAAGTTATGAGATTGTGAAGTAAGCGTCTCAAACATTTTCCATGACTTGGGAAAAAAATTCAAAGTTTTAAGCCTGGCGCCGCAGCGCTAGTTAAGCCTTGGGAAACCAGGGAAGAAAGGCACTGGTAAGTGGCACTGCGACGCGAGAAGAAAGGAAAGAATCGGTGCCGCAGCACTGGTGCAGAGTAGGGCCCAGAGAAGTGCTTTTAACTACTTAACTCCTGCGAAAAGTGTACGGAAAAATAATGAACATATAGTTTACTTAATGTAACACTTAATCAAGAGAAATTAAACCTTTAATGAAGGTTGAACGAAAAGATTGAACGGGATTAAAAGACAAAGAATGTAAACGCAACGCAATTGCGATGAACGATCGATCTTAGCATACAACGAACCGTATGGTTTTGACATTAAGAAAGAATAATGAGCGTGGGGTTCATGTAATGAATAACGAATGAAAGATTAAGAGACGAACAACGTGAACGTTGAATATGTAAACAATCCTCGTGAATCGTATTCGCGTCGAACAAATGTTCTAAGTATACGTTGGTGGTATGATTTAGATGTTGATGAAAGTAGTAAGTAGGATTTGATTTATCAAGAAAGTCGTAACAAATGGTAACAAGATTAATGAAAGTCCGAATGTGAGTCTAATAGAGAATGTTAGAATGAAGAAAGCGTTAAACAATTTAGCCGACGTAAGGGTTGAGTGTATGCGAATATTAAACGGGTAGAACCTATACGCCGTGTATGGTTTGACCGTACAATAATGAAGAATGATGATTAAACCTGTGAACAGTGAAGAAACTGAGTTAATGACGTATAACGTTAAGAAGCAGAGTTCATAAGTACAACTTGGATAATGTTCCGAGTCGAGTTAACCGGACGTTATAAGATATGAATAAGATAATGTAAAATGTTTAATGCTACGAATGCGTAGTATTAACATTGAATGATCGTTCTAAGTATACAAAAGACTGTATGACTTAGACGATAAGAAATGAATCCTGACGAATGGCATTTAGTTGCCAGAAAGCCATAAGGAATAGGAAATTGACTTAACGAATATTATAGTTTTATTGGTTCGGATAAGTTAAGTTAAGTTTAGGTTGTGGTACAATCGTAATCATTGATGGTTAACATATGGGAGCTGGGCTAAACATTTCCTTCAGAGAGCGGAGGTATATACGAAATTGGCAACCAATCTAACTCGTTGTGAAAGACAGTGTAGATAACACGGGAACTTATTTGTTGGTTGTTTGTGGGAAACCACTCAGATTACCATATGGACTACTAACAGAGACACGATGTGTGTTGAGTCCTAGAAAGGTTATAGGAAGAAGATAAGAATGTAAATCATCAAAGATGATGATCGTATGAGTAAGACATCTCCGTAAGTTGTATCACCATAAAGCGGTAAAGAAAGTTGGTCGCGTAAACTTAGATTACAAGAACGTGAACCCTAAGAAGTAAAGTTAAGTTTAAACGAATGTGTAAGTCAAGTATATGACTAATTGGCGTATAGATTATTTCATTATGTGTTATATAGGGATTAGAATGAGCAGTTCAGCATAAACTTTAAGTTGTAGTTGTAGACACTTAAAATTTTCTTTTCCAGTTACTAACTATACAGGAAGCAGAAGCGTCTGTTTCACACTCCAGAGATGTGCCTCTGGAGGACCACAATATCAATTCCAATCCTAGAGATAGCCTTGGGAGATCAAGTTTCCAACCCTGGAGATAACCCTGGGAAATCAATTTGCAAACCCGGAGATAACCTCGGGAAAATCAGTTCCAGCCCTAGAGATAACCCCGTGGGATAAAGTTCAAAGCCTAGAGAAAACCCCAGGAGGTCGAGCCAACCTCAGAAATAGCCCTGAGGACATTCAAAGTCAACATCAGATTAACCTCAGAGACAACCCTAAGAAAAGACTGCTACAACAACGTAAAAACCGGAGATAACCCCGGGAGGGGCAAAATGGTCATGTTGCCAAATTAACTTCAACTCAAATCAAATCAACTCATTTCAACTCAAAATGCTTCATTAGAAGTCTCACAAGAAAAATATCTTAACTTTCGAGCACAAACTACGTAAAACGGCTCACCGGATTGCCTGACGGAAACCCAAAAATGCTATTTCGGTCACGGACCGATCTTCTCAGAATCAAAAAAGGGCAAATCCTATGTCATTTTGTAGCTCTCAGAAAGAACTTTCCGAAATGGTATGGCACGCTTCCATCAGGCTCCCAGATTGAAAGTTATGAACGACCGAGCAAACAGCGTGTTGTCCGAGTGTACGTACTTTGACACGGCGGGACCCACATTACTGGGCATCTTGGGCATCACGGGTAGCCACAAGTAGATTTGTGGCACCGCCCTCTATATATATGGGGCTTGGGGTGGCCATATCTGTAAGAAAAATAGCGAGGAAGCCCTGTCCAATTTGCTCTATACACACCCCAAACTGAGTGCTTTCTCATTTTAAACACTTGTAAGCTCACATATAGCTACTTTTGTACCGGCGGAAGCCAGTGTTTATCTACTTTAAAGTTATTGAAGTCTTCTTTGGCAGCCCACTGTAAACCTTCTTACACATTTTGAAGTCTTTCTCTCCACAATTGCACACACCCTTCTATACGTTGAGAGTCGTGTTGCGTGTGTTTGCCCGAACTTCAGTCTGTGGTTTTTTTTAAGTTTGTATATATATATATATATATATATATATATATATATATATATATATATTCATATATGGACTAACATTATCGAGTTATGCCTCGATTGAGCCTAGACTTCGGTCTGGAGCGTTTACTTGCTTTTGTATATATATACATTTATATATATGAACTGCATGTCGAACTCTGTTTGATGAGCCTAGACTTCGGTCTGGAGCGTTTACTGCTTTAATATATGTATATTTATATATATTAACTATTGTCGGACTTTGTTCGATGAGCCTAGATTTTATATCCGGTGTGTTTACTGCTTTAATATATATATACTTATATATATTAACTGTTGTTGGACTTTGTCCGATGAGCCTGGATTTTATATCCGGTGCGTTTATCACTTATATATATATATATATATATATATATATATATATATATATATATATATATATATCGTCCCACTTGGAGTTTACTTCGTGGTGGTTGACCGTTTTTACTGCTTTCCGTACATTTCGTCCCACCTGGAGTTTCCTCCGTGGCAGTAGATAGCTTTTTCAGCTTTATTTACATTTCTGATCCCCCATGGAGGTGCTTCGTGGTTGGTGATCATGTCTATATATATATATATATATATATATATATATATATATATATATATATATATATATATATATATATATACCTGCTTACTGCGTTTATATCAACTGCGGCATCATGTGAGCTTAGGAACCATGTGATCACAAATTCAGTCCACTGAATCTAGATTCGGTTCCCGTGATGGACCTTTTCAGCTGTAAGAAGCTTTTAAATTTATCTGTGATGTTTGGATCTCCTCAGATGGTTTTCATACCCATGAGGAATTCAACACCTTTTTGTACATTATTTACATATAGATGCCTCACATATGTAAAATAAAATCAACCAACCCGAATATTGAATAAAATGAGAGTGTAAAAGGTCTCACTTACTATTGAGCACTGAGTTTGAAAAACCTCTTTTAAAACATCTCTGCCATATCTTGTTAAAAACTGAATTTTTATATAAATTCAAACCCTGTGTATATAGGTGCGAACGAGGCCTCGCACTACTTCCAAATAAAAGCACATTGACCCAGACACACACACATTCATATAACAGTTTCTTGAAAAGTGGTGGTCATTGTGGCAACACGGATGTCGAGGGGTGCCTAACACCTTCCCTCCGCATAAGCAAGTCCCCGGACCCTAAATGAATCTCGATTTCACAGACCCGTTTAGCAGTGTCACATCACTGGGTCAATGTGCAAACCTTTTCTCGGTTGTGTTGGTACAACCAGTTAAAAAACCAACTGGCGACTCTTATAGTCTAATCATCGACATTACACATGTTGGACCTTTTTCACTTGTTTTTTCAAACAAATCTCACTTAAAATGAGAACACAAAAAAACAGGTAAAGAAAAGGGACAAATAAAAAAAACCCGACGTCGACAGGTGGCGACTCTGCTAGGGATTCTAGTAAGAGGACTTAAGCCGCTATTCCAATCTTTTCAAAATTGTTATATGCTTGTGTGAGGATGTTGCATTTACATTTATGATGAATGTGTACGAATGTATATCTTTACTACGATTAATGCTTTACACTATATCTACCAGTGATATAAGTGCTTCGCACATGTCATCATTTCCATACGGTGAGACGCGATGTATATGAATGTATGTTGTGTGGTCCCTCCACCAGGAGGCTATCCTGTCGGTGTTTGATTAATAGACTCGTAGGAAGACTAATTCCAACGAGGCTCAGGAAAGGCACCACCCAAATTCGCTCTAGTTGAAAGACCCGATTAACTTCTCGTCAAGTAAATTGCGATGATTTGGGAACCTTCATGCCGAAAAACCGCGAGAGTAACCTAAGATAGGTCAGCCTCTGATAAACCAAACTCGAAGGGAAGTCTCTTCATACTTTCAATTTCAATTACTTGTAAATTCAATTACTTGTAATCTCATCTCCATGTAAATCTCATTGTAATGGAAAATATAAAGGAATATGTGTACATACATAAAACCTAACATATTATGCTAACACCCATTTTACAGGACAACACTCCTATAACGGACACATTATAACATGTAAATTATTTTTTATATTCCCTAACGACTAAACTACATAAGTCTTTTTGTAGGGAAGCAATTGGTCCCATTACCCGTTTAAAATCCAAAAAGGCACTAAGCCCACTGTCAGACATGACTACAAGTGCCCAGCCTGATCCTACTCCTGTTTCCCGAGAGGAGTTTGAAGGACTAAGGAATCAGATAGCAAAATTAGTTGTCCTTCTAAAAGAACAAAGTAAAAATACTCAGGGTCAGACAGTGCCTACTCAACCAGAGTCATTCACACCAGGGGGCAGCCAGGGTATTGGCAAAAAGATGGAAACCCAGATACCTAAACCTCATTCCAATAACTAAATCACAAATCTCAGGGATGATCGAGAAACTGGGGATATAAGAAAGAAAGTCCAACAAATGGAGGAGACCATCCGGTCAATCAAAGGGACTGGAAATTATGGGAGTGTCACCTATTCAGATCTCTGCATATTCCCAGGGGCTCGATACCCTACAAAATTCAAAGTCCTAGAGTTTGAAAAGTACAATGGGACAGGCGATCCCTATACACACCTAAAAGTGTACATTGGCGAACTGGGGTCTTATGCTGAAGATGAAAGCCTCATAATGCAACTTTTTCAAAAGAGTCTCACTGGAGAGGCTAATGCCTGGTATGCCCGACTTGATAATGCCAAAATCCACAATTGGGAAGAATTGGCCCATGCCTTCCTAAATCAATACAGTTTTCAGTCACAAATGGCGCTAGATCGATACCTAGTGACTAAAGACAAAAAGCAAAGTACTGAATCTTTCCTAGAATATGCCCAAAGGTGGAGACATCTAGTAGCACAAGTCATTCCATCAATGACAGAAACTGAGATGGTCATGACGTTTATTGACATCCAAGAGGCTCCTTACTATGAGAGGATCCTAGCCGGCATAGGAAAGCCATTCTCAGAAATGATCAAACACGGCGAAATGGCAGAGATGGTCCTGAAGGCAGGCAAGATTAAAGACTTCACTGCCTTGGAAGCAGTCGCCAAACATATACAGACTGGCAAGTATTCGAGCGATCCTAAGGGGGTACTCGATAAAGGCAATGAAGATGTATCCCTTGTTGTACAGGGGCAAGCTAGGAGACCAACCTACAGTCCTCCCATTTGGAAAATGCAAGACAATCTACCATCTCAACAACATGCTCCATTCAACCAATGCCAAGATAGAAAAAGAAAATTTGAAAGATCGGAAAATCGGGTATTCACTCCATTGGGCGATTCCCTTGAACATGTATTGGCGATATTAATGGATCACAAGAAACTTACTGAATTGGCCCCACCTCTGGAACTAGGGATCAAAAGATACAATCCAAGCCAAAGATGTGCTTACCACACAGGGTCTCTAGGACACGATACACAAGATTATTGGTCTTTAAAGCATAAAATTCAAAATCTGATCGAAAGTGGCAGTATTGTGGTCCAACAACCCGATCAACAAAATGTCAACACCAACCCTCCGTTGCAGCATGATACGGAGGAAGTAAACATGATCGGGTCAGGAAGCGTTGAAATGTATCCAAAACGCAAGTACAAACGAAGGGTGGAGGAATACCCCTGAAGGCGCAGAACAAATGTCCTAGAGTGGGAAAACTCAGAGGAAGGTATGCCAGTAATGCAAAAATTAGAGACGATCCAGAATCAAGTAAATCTGCTGGCTAAGCTGATAGTGCGCCAACATCAGGAAACGAGGCAGTTTTTCACTCAACTATCAGAAAGCCAAGAGGAAAAGGAGGTTAATCATAATGCAAGCCCATATCTCTCCATGATGACCCAGCTAAATAAAGAAGATCAAAGCAAGCTGAAAGTACAAGAAAAGGGGGATGATAAATGTGCTAGAAGATCTCGCCAGCGGAAAAATCGCTCGAGGGAATGCGAATTCTCAAAGATGAAAGATAAAACAACCTCCCAAAGAGCCCGAAAATTCACCCCTCTGAGCAAATCAAATGAAGAAATGATACACTTTTTGATAAGCGAAGGAAGGATTACTGAGTTGCTGCCTCCTAAATCCTAAGATAAAGAGTTATGATTCCACTAAGATATGTCTCTACCATTCTAACTCACTTGGATATACGCTTGAAGAATGCTGGTCTTTGCAACATAAAATCCAGGATCTCATTAAAAATGGAGAGCTGGAAATAGAATTTTCCATGACCAAAAAAGGCGAAAAGGAAATAAAAAGCTTAAGATGTCCATTCGAGACAGGAAGTTCAAATGAGGTGAACGCTATGAGCGACAATTCTGCCAGAACACAAAGTGAACTGATCCTAATGTAAGTAATGACAGAGGAGACAAAGGCAACCCCAAAGGAGATTCCTCCACCAACATCAAACATCATGTGGTCCAAAGATATCAACCACGTTCCTGATTTCATCACCTTGGATGATGAGGAAGAAATACTAATCCTTTCCAAAGAAGAAAAAGCCAAAAAGAAAAGTTCCTTGCGAGAAATGCAACAACAGTTCGGGGGAGATTTCATGGTCGAGTCATCTCAAACCTAGGAAAAAGGTGAAGGAATAGATAAAGAAAAAGGTGGTGAGATTGTCGGGGAAGCCAACCCATTGAAGAATCCAGAGTTCATACCTTTGTGCGATGGGTCCCGTTCAAGTGTCCTTGAGGAATGTAATGAATCATGAAGCGATCAAGTTATGGCTATAAGTGAAGATATTCAGAATCAAGAGGTAACCTCTATCACGAGCCTTGAAGGCAACATAACCATGGACAACTGGACTATCATGCCTCAGCTAGCCAAGAAGATGCAGATCCAGAGGATACAGTTATGAGTTCCAAGAGATGTTGGGACAATATCACTTTCTTCGCAGTGTGCCATTTATTTTCCATGCATGAAAAGAAAAAAAAAGAAAAAAACAAAACAAAAAAAAACAAAAAACAAAAAATAAAAAGAAAAAAAAATAAAACAAAACAAAAACAAAAATAAAGACATCTCTACACCCTTCTCATCACTTACAACTTTGAGTCTTTCACGCTAGGTTGAAACTACGCAGACCTGATCTCCCCTCCTCAATGGGAGTACGTAGGAAGCCATTTATGGTGCGGTCAAACCAAACAAAAACCTGAAAAACTCAAACAAACACTTCTCAAACTGTTCAGCTCAGTAGCGGGAACTACGCAGACCTGATCTCCCCTAATCAATGGGAGTACGTAGGCAACCATCAGTGGTGCGGTCTAACCCTCAAAAGAAACATCTAAACCCAAACATCAAACCCAAGGACAACCTTCCAAGTCAACGACCCATGTCGAGAAGACCCAACAACACTTCAATGTCATCGAATCTGACACAAATCCCAGAAAGGAAGAAACAGCAATACACTAAGACAACCAGCAGCAATGACCTTCAAAAAGTCGACACCCTCAATCATAAGTCTTCATCAAATCAAAAGAAAACTATCAACACCGATTGCGAGAACAAGTCAGGAACAATAATTGAGGGCATCAAAGCCCAAATCCACTACCAATTCACCATCTGGTAAAAGCCTCTTACGATCTCGGCGTCTTATCAGTTCATCCGTCAAAGCAACTATCCCAAACAACAAGCAAGGCTGGGGCAATTTCAAATTAGCGATAACCCGATATTAGAGCCCTTACAACAAGACTGGCGCAATCTTGAAAGCAGCGACAACTCAACACTGGGGCATTTATCAATCAGCCTAAGAAGGAAAATGCGCCAGTCAGCACCATCAGCGTGACACATCATCATCAAAACTTCCCTCACATCATCTCATTGGCGATTTGGATATTACTCACTTGCGACTTCATCAACAAAGACAGTTTCTCATATGAACCCTCATCATCAACATACGAAAGGACTGGGGTATTGTCCAGTTCCAAAAAATGGAAGGATCTTAAGGCGGAATCAATCCTCTCCTCAAAAGAAAGGGGAGAACTCCTGGAAGAAATCATGGCGACTTTAGCTTGCCCCTACGAAAGAAGGGGAGAATTCTCAAAAAAGTTCTTAACTCAAAAGCAGAAGGCCAACAATGAAAGGCATAGTGAATGAAATTTACACCATCAAATGCGTCAACCTACGTCATGTCCTCACAAGTTAAGGCCTCTACACCGAAGTGCAAATCTGGGCAGCGAAAGAACGAGCTGCACCCTCCACGGATGTCAGAATCACTTAGATCATCAGTTCAGCATGGTTATGAATTAAACGCTCAAGGAAATGGGGCACAAGCACCCAACAGCTAAAGGAAACTCCAAATCACCTCAAAAAGGGTGAGCGTAACATCATACAGAGTCTAGTGAAGCAAAATGTTGGATATTACTTCAGCGAAGGTATCAGATGATCCGGTATTCTAAACTATTGGCATCAATTCAGCGCAACATCAAGACAGTTCAGCGATGAAAGCATCGTATACCACCATTCGAGTGGGAACCAAAATAGTTTGGCGATCAGCAGGGTAGGCACCGTTACAAACTACTAACGTATACGTCGGGAAGGTCTGGTGATTTCAGAACGTCATCCCCATCAGAGATGTGGAAAACATCTCAACTTATCTTCATCAAACAAGCCTCGGTGACACCGACAAAAAGCTGTATCTTTGGAGTCAACACCAGCATAGGCATCAGCAATGATCGGTAAAGGTAAAGTAATTTAAAAAAATCATTTTAAACATTCATCATAACATTTATTATATTGAGATTTATGATATACGATATACGATATGCGATGTGTAATGTGCGATTTGCCAAATGCGAAATACGAAGTGCGAAATGCGATGTGCGATTTACGAACTACGATTTGCAAAAACATTTTAGAATTCATCACGACATTCATTACAGTACGATTTTCATCATTAAAAATAGCTTGTCATATTTCAAGTGTCTACTAATTTTTATTATGTCCATTCCATTGCATTACATGAACATGATAAAGAGGGGCATCTGTAGACACTCGAATTTTTTTTTTCCTGTTACTAACTATGCAGGAAGGCAGAAGCGTCTGTTTCACAATCCAGAGATGTGCCTCTAGAGGACCACAATATCAATTCTAACCCTAGAGATAGCCTTGGGAGATCAAGTTTCCAACCCAGGAGATAACCCCAGGAAATCAATTTGCAACCCCGGAGATAACCCCGAAAAAATCAGTTCCAGCCCTGGAGATAACCCTGTGGGATCAAGTTCAAAGCCTGGAGATAATCCCAAGAGGTCGAGCCAACCTCAGAGGCAGATTTGAGGACATTTAAAGTCAACATCAAGTCAATCTCAAAGATAACCCTGAGAAAAGACTGCTATAACTATGTAAAAATCAGAGACAACCCCGAGAGGGGAAAAATGGTCATGTTGCCAACTCAACTTCAACTCAAATGAAATTAACTCATTTCAACTTAAAATGCTTCATTAGAAGTCCCACAAGAACCATATCTTAACTTTTGAGCACAAACTACGCAAAACGGCTCACCGGATTGCTTGACGGAAACCCAAAAATTCTATTTCGATCACGGACCAATCTTCTTGGAATCAAAAAAGGGCAAATCCTATGTCATTGTGTAGCTCTCAAAAAGAGCATTTTGGAATGGTATGACACGTTTCCATCGGACTCCCGGATTGAAAGTTATGAACGACCGAGCAAACAGCATGTTGTCCGAGTGTACGCACTTCGACACGGCTAGACCCACATTGATGGGCATCTTGGGCATCACAGGTAGCCACAAATAGACCAGCGACACCCCCCTCTATATATATGGGGCTTGGGGTGGCCATATTTGTAAGAAAAATAGCGAGGAAGCCCTACCTAATTTGCTCTATACACACCCCAAACTGAGTGCTTTCTCATTTTAAACACTTATAAGCTCACATATAGCTACTTCTGTACCGGCAGAAGCCAATGTTTATCTACCTTAAAGTTTTTGAAGTCTTCTTTGGTAGCCCACTGTAAGCCTTCTTACACATTTTCAAGTCTTTCTCTCCACAATTGCACACACCCTTCTTTACGTTGAGAGTCGTGTTACGTGTGTTTGCCCAGACTTCGGTCCGTGATTTTATTTTAGTTTGTACATACATATATATTTATATATATTTATATATATGGACTAACATTATCGAGTTATACCTCGATTGAGCCTAGACTTCGGTCTGGAGCGTTTACTTGCTTTTGTATATATATACATTTATATATATATGAACTGCATGTCAAACTCTGTTCGATGAGCCTATACTTCGGTCTGGAGCGTTTACTACTTTAATATATGTATATTTATATATATTAACTGTTGTCGGACTTTGTTCGATGAGCCTAAATTTTATATCCGGTGCGTTTACTACTTTAATATATATATACTTATATATATTAACTGTTGTTGGACTTTGTTCGATGTGCCTGGATTTTATATCCGGTGCGTTTATCCCTTATATATATATATATATATATATATATATATATATATATATATATATATATATATATATATATATATATATATATTTACATTTCATCCCACCTGGAGTTTACTTCGTGGTGGTTGACTGTTTTTACTGCTTTTTGTACATTTCGTCCCGCCTAGAGTTTCCTCCGTGGCAGTAGATAGCTTTTTCAGCTTTATTTATATTTTTGATCCCCCATGGAGGTGCTTCATGGTTGGTGATCATGTCTGTATATATATATTTACAAGTTTTATATATATACCTGCTTACTGCGTTTATATCAACTGCGGAATCATGTGAGCCTAGGAATCATGTGATCATAGATCCAGTCCACCGAATCTAGATTTGATTCTCGTGATGGACATTTTCAGCTGTAAGCAGCTTTTAAATTTATATGTGATATTTGGATCTCGTCAGATGGTTTTCATACCCATGAGGAATTCAAAACTTTTTTGTACATTATTTTCATACAGATGCCTCGCATCTATAAAATAAAATCAACCAAGCCGAATATTGAATAAAATGGGAGTGTAAAAGGTCTCAATTACTATTGAGCACTGGGTTTGAAAAACCTCTTTTAAAACATCACTGCCATATCTTGTTAAAAACTGAATTTTTATATAAATTCAAACCCTGTGTATATAGGTGCGAATGAGGCCTCGCACTACTTCCAAATAAAAGCACATTGACCCACACACACACACACATTCATATAATAGTTTCTTGAAAAGTGGCGGTCACCGTGGCAACACGGATGTCGGGGGGTGCCTAACACCTTTCCTCCGCATAAGCAAGTCCCCAGACCCTAAATGAATCTCGATTTCACAGACCCATTTAGCAGTGTCACATCACTGGGTCAATGTACAACCCTTTTCTCGGTTGTGTTGGTACAACCAGTTAAAAAACCAACTGGCAACTCTAATAGTCCAATCGTCGACATTACACATGTCGGACCTTTTTTCACTTGTTTTTTCAAATAAATCTTACTTAAAATGAGAACATAAAAAAAACAGGTAACGAAAAGTGACAAATAAAAAAAACCCAACGTCGACAGTAGCTGTGCGTTAGGCAAGTTTCCTAACTTCATTCATATCTTACATGAATGCTAGTTTCTTAAACTTCTTAGATGTTGAACTTGCGAAGTTTTGTCTATGTGCAAATGTGTGATATTTGTACAAGGTGGTAGAACTTATGAGGCCTTGTGCCATAATTTGAACCCTTCGATGTTTCTATGAGATGAACTATTCTGTAATTGAACTGTTCAATATGAGAATGTTCAGTTTATACTTGAACTGTTATTGTTAAGTCTGTGCTAATGATTCTAGCCAGACAGGATGTGTATAGAAAAGGTAGAAGAATGAAAGTATGTCAAAGTGAATGTGACTAATATTTTAAAATGATAGGAATCAAAGTTTATTCTTATTATTCAAGCTGCTTCATAACCTTTATTCGGTTATTAAAGTCTTAAAAGAATGTTTAAATTCTTGAAGTTGTTTATTCAACTGCTATGACTTGCTGAGCAATTGAATGGTCATGCTTACTTTAAATGAAAAACATTTTCAGTGAACGATATTAGAAAGAACTTAAGGATCCCGTAAAGATCAAGCTGATTGGTATCTAGACGAAGTGCCATTCAATATGTGAATAAGCATGAAGATCAAACGAAGACTTGTAATGTAGAATAGTTTAATTGAACTATAGATTAGTTTAATAAACTGTTATGCATCCTTGGTGACGGATGAAAATCACTATTGTAAGATGTAAAGAATAATGTAATTATCATTATTTGTAATGAACGAGGTTATAAGGTATTAGAACCTGGGATTTGAGAATGGATGTTGTTATATTTAACTATATAATGATGTATGTTTGGAAGAAGATGTACTCGTGATGCATAGAATTTGGGTGTGAAGATAGATCGAATTTCGGGGTGTTACAGACACCTTATGCTACCTAAGGTCTCGTGGCTAAATTTGGGACATCATGGCTACCGTAAGGCCTCATGACCTAAAAAAATAAAGCCGACATTGCTCTTCCAAGGCCTCTTGGCCGAAAATTGGGGAGGAGGGAGTACTATATTATTTTCATTTTCCCCACATGGATCTTTCTAGAAAATGGACTCCTTATTGGGTCACAATTTGGGCCATGATAATTTTTTTATTAGGTCTCCCACACATAAGTGTAAGATTAAATCATTGGGCCCAAAAATAACTTCTATTATTCTCCTACCAATTTTATTAGTAACTAAAGCTTTGGTCTTCTTAATTCCCATATATAAGTATGCATTTACTAGTTCACCCAATATTAATTCACATTGGGCCAATACATATAATCAATAGAGCTTAAGCATTCTTTATTATAAACTAATTTCATAAATTAAATAACATCTTGGATTTATTTCCCATCATCTTCCATAAATTAATCACACACTTGATTAATCCATCATCTTAATTATTAATTAAGTCACACAAGACTTATTCTCCCAAGCTTAGTTAATTCCGAACTTAAGCTTATCACATATTCTCATTATTTATAATTTCATATTTAATTCATTCTGAATTCTTATTTATGGAATGTACTATTTCCATATCTTCTTATCACATAAATTCATATACACACATAAGTGAACACAACATTTTCAAATAATTACTCACTTCCATTAATAATTCATTATCCAAAAATTCTAGGTCATTACATTCTCCCTCCTTATAAAGATTTCGTCCCCGAAATCGATACAAGGTCACTTAAAGAGATGGGGGTAGTCTCTCTTCATTCTATCTTCTAATTCCCACGTACCCTCCTCATCATTGTGGTTTCTCCATACTATCTTAACCGAATATATCACTTTATTATGCAGTTTTTGCTCCTTCCAATTGACTATCTCAATGAGAACCTCCTCGTAGGTTATGTCTTTCTTAACTTGAATAGGTTTGTAGGATATTATGTGCTTGTAATTTGGCTTGTACGGTCACAATACTAAAACGTGAAACACATTGTGAATGTGTTTTAGCTCGGGAGGTAATGCCACCTCATAAACCACCTCGCCGATCCTCTTTAGCACTTCGAAAGGTTCTATGAACCCCGGGCTCAACTTTCCCTTTCTTTCGAATCTAATCTTCCCGTTGCAAGGAGATACTTTCAAAAATACAAAACTACCAACCTCGAAGTCTCTTCTTTGTTGATATAGGTTGGCGTATTTCTTTTGCCTATCTTGTGCGGCCACTAATTTGGCTCTTTCAGCTTCACAATATCGGCCATCAGTTGTACCAGTTCTGGCCCTAATAGTTGTCATTCCCCTACCTCGTCCCAGCATAAGAGTATTCTGCACTTTCTTTCGTATAAAGCTTTATATGGCGGCATGTTAATGCTCGCATGATAACAATTATTATAGGAAAACTCTACAAGAGATAGGTGATTGTCCCAACTTCCCTTGAAGTCCATCACGCAAGTTCGGAGCATGTCTTCCAACGTCTGAATGGTTATTTCTCTTTGACCATCGGTCTGGGGATGATAAGATGTGATTAGCTTCACCTGAGTTCCCATACGTTCTTAGAAACTCTTCCAGAAATTCAACGTAAATCGTGGATCCCTGTCGGATATAATTGACACTAGCACTCCATGTCTCGACATAATCTCTTTAATAAACAGCTTCGCAAGCTGATCCAAATTGAACCTTATCTTTATCAGTAAAAAGTGTGCTGACTTGGTTAGTCTATCTACGATAACCCATATCACGTTGTAGCCCTTTGGTGTAGTCAGAAGCCCTACCAGGAAATCCATCGTGATGTACTCCCACTTTCACTCTGGTATCTCTAACGGTTGTAATAATCCACTCCGCCTTTGGTGTTCGGCTTTAACCCTCTAGCATGTAAAACATCTGCTGACGCATTCTGCAACTTCTTAGTTCATGTTTGGCCACCAAAAGTGTTGGCTCAAATCTCTATATATCTTCGTGCTCCCTAACTGAATTTAGTAGGCTGAATTATGCGCTTTTTGAAGAATTTCCTCCCTCAGCTCTTGCATTGACGGGATCCAAACTCGGTCTTCGCACCTCAACACTTCATCTTTATCTATTCTAAATTTCTCTTCTCCATTCTTTGATATTCTCTCTTTTATTCTTCCATATTCCTCGTCTTTTCTTGAACTTCCTTAATTATGTCCAACAAAGTCAAACGAATTTCTACCATAAATAATTTTTCCTCTATATTAGACAATCTCTTTACTTCTAACTCCATTCTGGCCATTTCTTCTATTTACTTCTCTTGGACTGTCAACATTACCAACTTTTCTTTTCCCTTCCGACTCAACTCATCTGCCACTACATTTGCTTTTCCTGGATGATACAGAATCTCACAATCATAGTTGTTGATTAGCTCCAACCACCTCCTTTGTCTTATGCACACTTCTTCTTATGTGAAAAATATACTTCAGACTCTTGTGGTCCGTGTATATCTCACATCTTTCTCTATACAGATAGTGCCTCCAAATCTTTAATGCAAACACCACTGTAGCAAGTTCTAAATTATGCGTTGGATACCCTTTCTCGTAATCCTTCATATGTCATGATGCATATGCAATGACCTAACCATTCTGCATCAATACGCAACCAAGTCCTCGATGTGATGCATCACTATATATCACAAATCCACCCGAGTCGTCTGGTAAAGGCAATACAGGTGCTTCACTTAATCACTTTTTTAACTCCTAGAAACTTACTTCGCACTTATCCGTCTAGACAAATTTCACTGATTTTCTCGTTAGATTGGTCAATGAGGTCGCTATCCTAGAGAAATATTGAATGAATCTCCGATAGTACCCTACTAAACTTAGAAAACTTTTTACCTCAATAGGTGTCTTGGGTTGTTTCTTGTTGATCATCGCTTCTACTTTTGCTGGGTCCACTGATATCCCATCTTTATCTTCGGTATTCACCTTGAGGGACATGTGAACAAGCTTCTTTTGGCTCGGGATCAACTCTATATCACTCTAGAAACTCAAAGTATACAAGATCTAAGATTGAACAACACAAAGATGATGAAAGATGTGAAGATCCTAGCCTTTCTCTCTCTAGAACTTTCTCTCTCTCCCTTACTTCTTCTCTTTTTAATTCTCTTTCTTTCGTTCTTCATTTCTTTTTTTGCTTCTACTAACTTAAGGGGATCTGAACCAGCCGTAGGTATGCCTGCGACTGGAGTAGGTATACCTGAGGCTGGGCCCTATAAGTTCCACTGTCTTGAAGTTTGTTCCTTCGGTCTCGGTCCGGTAAAAGTTGAGCTCTGTACCTAAAAATCCCAGAAAGTCTTTGTAGAAGGCTACGAAATAAGGTTGAGTCTGATTGAATCCGAGTCCTGGAGGATGATGTAATTAGCTGAAAGGTCTTTGATAGCTCACAATTTAATGATTGATGTGGTGGTTTCTTGTGGCCTTTTTAGCTTTACGATCTTCGTTTGGTCCGCATTATGTTTGGGCATTGTTGCACTTTGATTTCTCCGCGGGGTTATATCCTGGGTGAAATGAGGCTTTTGCCCTACTTCGGGGTTGTCTCCGAAGTGAAATTATGATTTTACCCTCCTAAAAGGTTAGTTCAAGGAAAGCAAAATTTTGAGTGTCTACAAATGCCCCTCTTTGTCATGTTTATGCAATGCAATGGAATGAACACGACAAAGATTACTAGACACAAAGATATACATAACAAGGTATATATAATGATGCAATGCCATGTGTAAAGATGCAATTATTATGCACGATTTAGATCTAAACAGGGTTACTCCCATCTGTTGGGGAGGATAAGGATTATGAGAGTGTTGTCGGGTATTATCAACACCCTCGTTGGGTTGTTACCAACGGATTACACCATCGGGGTCAAGTCGCTGCCTTCATTGTGGTTAAGCAAGTCGATTACATCATCAGGGTCAAGTCGACGCCTTTATTTCTTTGTTGCCAACGGATTACATCATCGAGGTTGAGCCGATACCTTCATTAGGTTGTTGGTAGCGGATTACATCATCGGGGTCAAGCCGATGCCTTCACTGGATTATCACCAACAGATTACACCATCAGGGTTGTGCCGATGCCTTCATTACGTTGTCACCAATGAATTACACCATCGAGGTTGAGCCAACGGATTACACCATCGTGGTCGTGCCGATGCCTTTATTGGGTTGTCGCCAATGGATTACACCATCTGGGACAAGCTGACGCATTCGTTGGGTTGTCTCCAATGGATTACACCATCGACGTCATGTCGATGCCTTCATTGGGGTATTGCTAGTGGATTATACCATCGGGGTCAAGCCGACGCCTTCGTTGGGTTGTTTCCAAAGAATTACATTATCGGGGTCAAGCCGATGCCTTTATTGGGTTGTTTCTGACAGATTACACCATCGGGGTCAAGCTGATGCCTTTAATAGGGTCAAATCTAGTCGATTACATTATCGGGGTTGAGCTGATACCTTCATTGGGTTATTGCCAATAGATTACACCATCGGGGTCAAGTCGATGCCTTCACTGGGTTGTTATCAACGAATTACATCATCGGGGTTAAGTCGACACCTTCACTGGAGTCAAAGCCAGTGGATTCTACAATTGATTATTGATAAAAGTGATTTAGGTCGAGCCTTCTAGTTTTTCAGCATTCTCCAGTAGGGTTTTTTGGAGTCCCCTAGTTTTTTCACCTTTTTGGAGGTTTTTCAAAGTTTTTGAGGCTTAAAATAACTTGGAAGAGTACCTTTCTAAGTGAACACTTTTTTTTGGGCCCATAACAATGTGTTTCGGACTACATTTTACCAAACGGGGAGCTACACAGGCCACCCTAGGTAGCCACAGGTATACCTACGGATGGAGCAGGTATGTCTAAGGCAGGCCAGGGTTTGAATTATACTCCAGGTAAGCATATTTTTTCTTATTCGATTCAAGCTTTCTTTCATTCTCTTTGAAAAATATGACATTTCTTCTCAGATCTACTCAGTTTGGTCTTGATTTTGAGCATTCCGCCATCGTATGCTTGTTCTACGCACTACAAGTAACGTATAAACTCCCTTTTTTTTTCACCTGTGCTTTACCATATTTCTTTTATTAAACGAAATATATCGAACATGTATTCATAGATAGTTTAATAGACATGTTATACTGTAATACATGCTTACGTATCATCATACGTACCGTATAGATGTAACATATTTCATTTTAATGGTTAATCTAGGCATGTATTCTAATAATGCATGAGAAAAACTGCTTAAACTGCTCTTTGATTGTTGGGTTATGACTGTGTACCCTCATAGGGTGATTTAATTCATGCCAACATGCTTGTGGATAGTCCATATTATAGAAAAAACTCTGGAAAAATCTTTTCATGAGTTAAATGATAGGATCCTATATTCATGCTCAGTTATGCTAGGATATTTATGTCAAAATGATATATATATCTATGAGGACATGTGTAGGACATGCATGATGATATGACCCAAATTAAATTCCTAAGAGTCTATTATCTTTAGGTTATCGCACATGCAGATTTAAATAGGGTAGATACTTTACATTATCTTATTCTGAATTCCATGGACTTATTGTCTAAGCATATACTCAGACAGACCGATCAGCTCCGCCTCCCATACGGCTTCATTCAGGGTTCACCTTCGGAGGTCGGCTTCGGATACTCCTATTTCGCGGATTACCCGATAGGTTCGTCGCTTGACAGAGTCGGTGCATTGTCCTCTTAATGAGGATCGGTCCCATTTAGATGAGGAGGGTAATATCCATGAGCTTGAGGTTCCTCCTCGACCTATAGCTATCCCCAAATTCTTTCCTGGTATCCAGGATTTTGTTTCGGACTTGCTGGGTACCAACTTGAGCCATTATCCATTCGTTCACTTGTATGCGAACTAGGTACTAGAGTTTTCATATTAATTTGCTTTAATTCTCTATTCTTGTCACCAATCAATTTTTAACTTTAATGTCGTGCAGGTTCCGGAGTTTACCCAGCATAGGGTAACTGGTTCAGTGTGTACTCCTTGTACTAGTCACTTCATCCTGAGTATCGGGTTAAGGTGGACTCTTGGGGTTTTTAGGCTTTCTTTACCATTGCGCCTTGCCGCTGCCCTTCGAACTATCTTTGGGCCTTTTCTGAGAGGTGGTTTTATCATACCCAATCTCTTCATCTCCTAGACTGTGAGGTTATGATGACACCCATGGATGGGCGGTACATCACTAGTTTGCAATTTATCAGGGACCGAGTGCCTTTGGAGGCTAATATCACTGCCATTGTTGTTCGCACCCTTCACTGCTGATCAGGCTCTTTGAGTATGGATGCTGCTCAGGGTACTTTGCAAGAGCCGTTGCATGAGGACTTGGTGGAGAGGGATCATATTTTGCGGTGTCTGTTCCTGACCATCTTGAGGGGTTATTTTATTGCAAATAACTCCTCCATTGTCCCCTTTAGCTTGGTGGGGGTTGTTCGTAAAGTAGATCTCATTAGAGACTACGACTAGGGATCTTTTACATTCACGATCTTCCTTCATGGGATGTGATTGTGCTCCAAAGAAGTGACTGATGCTTGTCTCGACTTCTACCCATATCTTCTAGTGAGTAATCTTGACCGATTTATGATTCTTTGAATCTTAATTTGCCTTTTCATGACTAATGTCAGGTTCTTGGGATTGATAGTTCTAGGCTTATGCGAGGCTCCGTTGCCTTTGACCTTTCACTATTTTAGGCTTGGACACCCACCCTTGGAGTCGTCAATGGCATCAGTCCACTTTGTCTGAGGTCCTAATTTTAGTGGAATTCACCCATGCCCGCCTTCAGCAGGAGATATTATCGGCATCTGATATAGTGTGGGTCCCTTATACTGCTGAACACTTGGTTGAGGGGTTTGAGGATGGTATCCCGATAGGGCTAGAGTATTATCTATCTACTCGCTGGATTTCCTTCCTGTTTGATGGAGGCTGGGTGCTCTATCTTGGAGAGCGCGCTTTTAGATATATTATCAGGGAGATCCGCCTTCCTTTCCTTCCTCTGCCCAACGGTTTTGGCCTTTGGCTCTACTTGTTTCATATATTCCTACAGTGGGGTTTGGGGGATTTCACCTATCAGATGGCCCCATCACTTCGAATGACTTATCGGCTTGGTGGGGCCTTCGCACTATTGAAGCTCAGATTTGGGGCTACCCAAATTTTAGGGGACGTGGTTCTAGGGTCTCTTCTGATGACTAATTGGATAGCATGCTTTCGGGAGCCTTCTCATTTGTCTATGATCGCCAATTTGACATATCAGTTAAAGAATATATTGATGTATTGTCACTATTTGGGTGGAGATCCATCATTGGCTGGTACTTTTGATTCCTATGGTCACAAGGCTGGACTATCAAGCACTGGTGGCTTTGTGGATGGACAGGGTCCATTTGACTATCGCCCGAATACGCATGACATGCCTACTCAGGAGGATCTGGCTCAGGTTGACCATTTTGATGATTCCAGCACCTTTCTGGATAGTCTATGCATCGATTTTTAGGCACCTTGTTAGTTGTTGTGCTCCTGTGCCCTATTAGCCTGTACTTTTTACTTTTAGTTTTCACATGTATCACAGGTATGACATTGATGTATACAGAAAACTAATGTATTTCTTTTGATATATATATGTATATATATAATGTTGTCCTTTCATTTATTCATTTCATATATTGTATTATGACTGATTGCGATGCATGCTTTTATATATAGAAATGCTTGGATATAGATTGTCCCCTGTATGGTATTTTTGATACAATTTTTACAGATGACTTCTTCATCCGTTGTTCGATTAGATCATATCCTGCCTAGCCCGATAGCCACCAGTTTGAGGGTTTGACATGACAGCCTGCCAAATTCGGATCGTATTGTTGTTGGTCGCATGTTGGACAACTCCATATCTTTGCTATCCTTCTAGGTTCCAGAGGGATTTGTTGATGGGATTCTCACTCATTGGATCCCAGAGCGCTATGTTTCTCAATTCAGCTTGGATGAGCTTACTCCTACTTTGGAGGAGTATGGTTGCATTTCAGGTTTATCGATGGAGGGGCCTTGTGCTAGAGTGGAAGTTGGGCATATGCGCCGCCAGTTTATGATGGTCACTGGTTTGAGGAGGCCAGTCGTCCTAGCTGAGGTCAGTGGAAGCCACATTATCTCGATTGACTTTATGATAGATCATTTCGCCTTTGCTGATAACTTCCTTGTTCATTGGGCATATTTCATTATTTTTGAGGAGCGATGGCAGACTGCACAGGTGGATGTCCTGATCATCTACATCTTGTCTTAATTGTATATGCCTTTCTATGCCAATCATATGGATGTAGGGATGTTGATGACCGTCAGGGCTCTCAGAGATGATTTTACCATTTTTCCCCTTATATTAGCGGAGACCTTCATTTCAGTATCTTTTTGCCAGTCTGTTGATGATCAGGAGTTTCGTGGCAACCCAGTTCTTCTATACATCTGGTTCATGACCCATTTGAGACCTAGTAGTAGACTTCGTTGTTATGGGTTCTGCTTTGGTAATGGCATGACATTGACCTATTCATTCCATCCAGCTCCATGCGTAGAGGTGATATCTTGGATCACATTTCTGGAGGTCATGAAGGAGCCATTTAAGATCATCATCTATTCTGGCTATTGCTCCTTTCTGAGCTTCGTTACTTATATGGCGGACCTGGATTTTCTTCCTCTAGTTAGTTTGAGAGGTGTGACCACCTATCATCCCCTAGCAGTGATGGGTCAGTTCGATTAGCATCAGGATATTCAAGCATTTGAGGGGTCGGAGGATTATTTCTTCCTCATCGCTCTGCTACTGAGGCAGATTTGGCTTGATTCTACGAGTTTTTGTCCCATTGGCAGACTACATAGTTCAAAGATGGCCATCTGGACCGCTCATAGAGTATTCAGCTTGGTTAGAGTCACATTTGGCTTCAGTAGCAGTAGATCAGGCTGAGGCTGTGGGTCATTATACTGATGAGGAGGAGTTGATAGAGGACCCCATATCTCTTACTGAGGAGGAGCTGTTTGTAGGTTTAACAGCGGTTTTGGTTGGCACAGTTTCGAGTTTTGTTCCATCTTCCAAGAATGTGCTTGATATTCAGGTGCATCTCTATACTTTTAAGTGGGATTAGGCTCGAGCCTTGATGTTGACCGCCATTGCAGATAGATGTGGCCCTTACTGCTTGGGATGAGGCCATAGCCGATAGGGATGAAGTCCGATCTTTCGCGGATGGGCTCACTGGTCATGCTCAAGAGGTCATCCACAGTCAGGAGGGTATCTTTAGGTCAGCGGTAGAGCTACTGAGGCGTGCTGATACACTAGAGTAGGAGCTTATGGTTGGTCCTTGGACTACAGATACAGCTGGTTACTTAGGGATGTTGTCTCGCCTGACCACGAATTTGTAGTCATGTTTTACTTTCCTGTATACACTATGTTATTAATGTGTTAAAATTATGTACTGCAAGTGCACAATGTCGAATTGAAGAACTAACAAGTACAGGTCGAACACACAAAGACTAGATTAATTTTAATGTTTCCTTAATATCTCTTTTAGGCGAATTAGAAATAAAGATTAAGAATTGATTAACTAAAACATGAGAACTAATAATGAGAAAACAATTTAGGAATCCAAATTCATTAAATAATAAACATAATATATAATTCAATCTCTTCTATTTTTATAACTCAACTATGATTTTATCTCCCTTCCCTTTAATTTAGTAATTTTACAATTAACATGGGTAAGCATAGACTATAAAAATTTAAGGATTAACTATAACCCATCAAAACTTCTTTGAGCAAGCATGGATTAAGAAAAACTCGTATCTTAACAATAATATATCAAAACCTCTTAATTAATTTAAAATCATATAAGAACTATAAAAGGAAGATATTTCAATAAGGAAACATGAAAGCAAAATTAATCAAGCATAAAAGCATAAATAATAGAAGAGATGAAAAATTTTATCATGAATAATTATTTAATTTCATCTTCATCCTAGATTAAAAAAAATTAACTAGACATTAAAATAAATAAATTATATAAAATAAAGAAGAGAAGAAGATTAAAAATAAAAAAGAAAACTCCATTTAATTAACGATCACCCAACGAACGTACAATGAAGAAGTAATTTATTCCTACTCCTACTCCTACTCCTAACCTAAACTATTACAATCCTTAATACTCATTCTCTCTAAAACAAGAGACCTATTTATAGGAAAAATAAATTTGTGCTCTAATTTAGATTCATTGAACTTGGACACTTTTGTTCCTTTTTTTTCTCTTCTTTCTTTCTTGACTTCAATCTCTGTTTGGTAATCCTCCAAGAGTCCTTTTCCATCTTTGAAAGTTGGATATAAATCATTTATTTGCTCCCCAAGAAAAATAAATGTTAGTTCCTACAAAACAAAATAAAATGTATAAGTTAAATAAAATAAGCATATAAAATAATAAATATGGGAATATTAAAATGTATAAAAAATGTGTATATCAGTTATTATCTTTTGCCGCACATTGGAACAAATTTTGCATTCAAAATAGTTGTATATATAAAAAGTAACATGTTTAGCTTAGTTCCCTCGTTTGAGTGCCTCTAGACCTATACATTAATTGTTATTTTTGCTTCATGGTTTATTCCTTTGACATAGAGTGGCTCTTATCATCCTTATGCAAAATTTGATAGAGCAATGTTGAGATGCTGGTAGATCCATTCAGCATGGGTGGTCAACTTCGAGGGTTTTATATGGCTATTTTTGGTTTTTGGATAGGTTTAAGGTTTAAGATTAATATGAGGTAAAAGGGTTTAATTTATGTTATTTTTTTAGGGTTAGACCTCACCATAAATGGCTACCTACGTACTCACATAGATGATGGGAGATCAAGTCTTTCGTAGTTCAGACTTGGCCTGGACGATTGACTTGATTTTTTTTTCAAGACAACAATTCAAGTTTGAATGAAAAGGGGTCTCAGACATAATACCGTTTCACGGAATCAAAATTGATCAGTTGAGGGAATTCTTCACCGCCCATCTGTTCTAACCTTATGGCTCTGTCTGATAAGATCACTTTGACAACGAAGGGTCCTTTCCAATTCGGGGTAAATTTTTATCTTGATGCATCTTGGCCTGGATTGATCTTTTTCAGTACCAAATCTTTGAATGCCCTGAGTCACACCTTTTTGTTATATGATCGGGACATTCGCTGCTAGTATAGTTGACCGTGAAAGACAATTGTGACTCTCTTTTCATCTATAAGGGAAATCACTCTTAGCGATTCCAGTGCGACCTCTACGGGGAGTGCCGCCTCCATGCCATAGACTAATGAGTAGGGTGCTGCCCTAGTTAAGGTTCGGGTCGACGTTTGGTAGGCGAGTTAGGTTAAAGGCAATAATTCTGTCCATCCTCAGTGATTCACCGACATCTTCATTATTATCTTCTTGATGTTTTTGTTGGCTGCTTCCACCTCGCCATTCACCTTTGCGCGATAAATAACAGAGTTGAGGTTCTTGATATTGAACATACTGCACAATTCCCTCATCATCTCATTATTTATATTCTTGGCGTTGTCTGATACTAAAACCTCAGGTTGTCCGTATCGACAGATGACCTTCTTGGTAACTTTGGGGAATGAAGCAGCTTCCACCCACTTGGTAAAGTATTCAATCATGGTGAAGATGAATCTATGACCGTTACTGGCTTTAGGCTCCACGGGTCCGATCACGTCCATTCCCCACATCGAAAACGGTCACAGTAATGTCATGTTGCTAATTTAGAGGTGTATGAATGATGTTGACATGGATTTGGCATTGATAGCAGCGTTTGACGTGATCCGCATAATTAGCTTTGAGGGATATCCAGTAATGTCCCGTCCTCAATATCTTCTTGGCAAGTAGAGGTTCACTCATGTGTGCTCCGCACACTCCACCATGCACTACATCCATAAGTCTTTGGGCCTGATCTTTGTCTAGGCACCTCAAAAGGCCTATGTCGGGGTCTCTTTTGTAGAGAGCATCCCCACTTAGGTAGAAATTCATAAGGCTGAAGGAAACTTGTACTGAATAGCAACTCTTAAAGTATCTAAATAATTACAAAAATATGCTCGATAATATAAAGAGAGAAAGCTTATGATTCTGGTGTGATTTTCAATTCTAACTAAGCACCCTATTTATAGGAAAATGCTAGAATGCCAAAGTAGACTAACCTGCTACCTGATGGATTTACCTGCTACTATTCACGACCACCACTTTTAAAATAAAATTTTAGCACATTTCTCACCAACCAAAAGTGCGGCCCACCCATTCTAGAAAATTTCCAAAATGTTTTAAATTTAAACAATAATCAGCAACTCTAATAATTTATAATAAATAGCCCTTTTATCAAAAAAATTCGAGTCTCATGTCTATTCCATAGGAATTTTAATTATCTACAACTTTGTAGAAGAAAGTTTTTCTAAATTCCACAAAAAATATCTGAAATCCACATACGGATGATTTTTAACACTTCTATTCCGACAAAAATACTGATAAAACACCTCAACATTAAATCCTTCATTTATATCCACACAAAATAAATATTTCCCTATCCATCCACATAGAATAAATATTTTCTTATCATATAAATCAATAATTAATTACTCACAAATAATATTACAGAATCACAATTATGACAACCAGATTGTTCTCAGGAAAGAGGGGTCTTTCCGATAAGGATTTATCCTTACTGGCGCGCAATTAGGTGACCAAACCTCTCCTTAGACAGAACTTTCTTAGACATTGCCAATAATTTTATCTAATAATATTATTCAAATAATATGAATTATTGATATGATAATGAAGATACTAAGCAGTGATAATTATTGAAACAACAATAATATAAAATAACAACGTAACAATTATTAAATCAATAAAATAAAATATTGAATATTAATTACTGTAACAATTATTGAGTAGTGCCTTCTTACGTAAGAATCAATAATCTAACAATATTGTGCAATACCGTGTGCTACTGTACAACCACGCGTATTACTGTACTTTAACCATCGGGTATTCCAACAGTGTTAACGGTAACAACTACGTCGTTTTTTATTAAAACTCAAACTTGCCGTTTTCTTCATCCTACCGTTTTTCGTTTTGAGGCCCACAAATGGCTACGTCGTCGTACAAATATTCCCCGACAACAAGAATATTTCACGACCAAACGAATATTCCCCGACAATAATGAATATTTTATAGCCACTTACTTATTTTGCAAAATTTGTACATTTCACCTATAACCAAAGTATTATATCAAATTAACACCTTATTATTCAAAATAATAGTTAGAGGAAATTCGATTTTATTTATAAAAAAATTGGGGTCTTACAACCTCCCCTCCTTATGAAATTTCGTCCTCGAAATTGACGTACATACCTGGTATTTCGAAAAGGTGAGGATACCTCGCTTTCATTTCTGATTCCAACTCCCATGTCATTTCTTTAATAGCACGGTTCCTCAACAAAACCTTAACTTGTGGTATAACCTTGGTGCGTAGGACATGCTTTTTTCTATCCAAGATCTTAACAAGTACCATCTCGTACGTTAAATCTTCGGCTATCTCGTCTGGTTCTAACTCAATAATGTGGTTCGGGTCTTTCACATATTTACGAGGCATAGATATGTGAAAAACATTATGAACATGAGACATGCTGGGAGGTAATGCGAGTCTATATGCCACATTTTTTATTCGGTCAAGAATCTCAAATAGACCAACAAATCTTGGATTGAGCTTTCCTCTCTTCTCAAATCTTGTAACTCCCTTCCATGGAGCAATACGTAACAATACATGATCCTTAACATTAAATTCCACGTCCTTTCGATGAAGATCCATATAACTTTTTTGTCGATCCTGTGGTGTTTGTATATGTTGTCAAATCGTTTAGATCTTTTGTGTAGTTATGCGTACCAATTTTGGTCCCAACAATGTTGCTTCACCCACCTCGTCCCAACATACTGGAGAACGACATTTTCTTCCATACAACGCCTCGAATGGAGCCATGCCTATACTTGCTTGATAACTGATGTTGTAGGAGAATTCCACCAATGGCAAGTACTTATCCCAACTTCCTTTAAAACTTAGGACACAGAGTCTTAATAGATCTTCAAGAGTTTGAATAGTCCTTTCTGATTGCCCGTTCGTTTAAGGATGGTATGCCGAACTGAATCGTAAATCAGTGCCCATAGCTTTCTGCAAGCTAACCTAAAATCGTGAAGTGAATCTTAGGTCACGATCCGAAACTATGGATACTGGCATACCATGTAATCTCACAATCTCATTCACGTATATACGAGCAAGACGTACAAGGGAATAAGCCTCCCATATAGGCAAGAAATGAGCAGACTTGGTTAATTTATCAATAATAACCCAAATCGCATCTATGCCTTGAGAAACCTTGGGAAGACCCGTAACGAAATCTACAGTAATGTTTTCCCACTTCCATTTCGGAATCTCAAGTGGTTACAATGGACCCTTTGGTACTTGATGCTCCGCCTTTACACGTTGACAAGTTAAACACCTCGAGATAAACTCCGCGATCTCTCTCTTCATATTACTCCACCAAAATGAATGTCTAAGATCATGATACGTTTTGGTACTCCCAGATGGATTGCAAATGGTGTGTTGTGTGCCTCCATCATGATTCTATGTTTCAAGTCAGAATTGTTACGAACACAAAGTCTGGAGTTGACTCAAAGTATTCCTTCTTTATCGATTCTTACTTTTGGAACAACACCTTCTTGCACTTTCTTCTTCATATGCATCAGCTCCATGTCCGTAGTTTGAGCAACTTTAACTTTATCGATTATAGTCGGTTCTACTCGTATATTTGATATCATCACGTGGGTCCCTGGAGTCTTTAACTCTATCTCCATCCTTTGCAAGTCATACAAAATGAGCCTTTACGTTGACAATATCACACTCGTACCTTCATATAATCTTATACTCAATGTGTTAGCTACTACGTTCGCTTTTCCATGATAGTATTGGATGGTACGATCGTAATCTTTCAACAGCTCGAGCCAACGTCATTGCCACATGTTAAGTTCTTTTTGGGTGAAGAAATATTTGAGACTTTTATGATCTGTATAGATCTCCACTTTATCCCCATACATGTAGTGTCTCCAGATCTTCAACGCGAAAATAACTGCTGCTAACTCCAGATTATGAGTAGGATAATTCTTCACATATTCTTTGAGTTGTCATGAGGCATAGGCTATGACTTTCTCATGTTTCATGAGAACACACCCTAACCATTTGCCTGAAGCATCGCTATAGATAACAAATCCATCCGAACCAGATTGAATTGTCAGAACAGGTACCGAAATGAGTCTCCTCTTAAGTTTTTGGAAACTCTTTTCGCATTCCTCGCTCCATATGAATTTTGTATGTCTCCGAGTCAGCTGAGTTAATGGATTAGCGATTCGAGAAAATTCTTCCACGAATCTCCGATAATAACCAGCTAAGCCTAGAAAACAACGTACTTCGGTCACCAACTTCGGTTGCTCCCAACTTTGTATGGCTTCAATCTTCGTCGGGTCAATAGATAATCTTTGTTTTGACACCACGTGCCCTAGGAATGCTACTTCAGCAAGCTAGAACTCGCATTTCTTCAGCAGGGCATATAACTTGTTATCGTGAAGCCTTTGAAGTACTAGCTTCAAATGATGCTCATGACCTTCACGGCTTTTAGAATAGATGAGGATGTCATCAATAATGACAACAACGAACTGATCCAAATATTCCTTGAACACACGAATCATCATATCCATGAAAGCAGCAGGAGCATTAGTTAATCTAAAAAACATGGCTAAGAATTCATAATGCCCGTATCGAGTTCTGAAGGCAGTCTTCGGAATATCCTCAGTTTTAATCTTCAGCTGATGATATCAAAAATGAAGATCACTCTTAAAAAAGAATTGTGCTCCTTGCAACTGGTCGAATAGGTCATCAATCTGAGGTAGCGGATACCTATTCTTGATGGTGACATGGTTCAATTCCCGGTAGTCAATACAAAGTCGCATACTCTCATATTTCTTCTATACAAATAAAACAGGGGCACCCCAAGGAGTTGTACTAGGATGAATGAAATCGATGTCTAACAACTCCTGTAGTTAAACCTTTAACTCCTGAAGTTCAATAGGAGCCATTCGATATGGGATTTTAGAAATAGGCTTTGTACCAGGTTCAAGGTCAATAAAGAATTTAACTTCACGTTCTGGGGGTAGACCGGTCAGTTCTTCAGGAAATACGTAAGGAAATTCACTGACAACAGAAATATTATTTAAATCTGACGTGCTTTTGTTCAAGTCCGTGACATGGGCTAAGAAAGCTTGACATCCGTTTTTCAATAAATAAATAGCTTTATGGCTTGATGTGACAGTGATTGACTTTAGTGGTTTGGTTGCTTGAATTCGCATAATAGGTTGGTTAAGAATATGAAAGCTAATAACCTTACAGAAATAATCAATTTTAGCATGATGAATAGTTAACCAATTAATCCCTAAAATCACATCAAATGCAAGTATTTTCAAAGAAATAAGATCGACATGTAATGCAAGATTTATAAACAGTAGATGTAATGAAAGTTTCTCCTAACGGAGTCTCAACAGATAAGTCAAAGTCTAATTTCTCCGGAGTCAAGTTCAAACGTTGAGCACAAGCAGGAGAGATAAAAGAATGGGTAGAACTTGTATCCAATAAGGTATAAACTTATGATTAGCTTACACGTGATCACCTCGTTCGGGCTCCTCGCGCTTTGCGCAGTCACGACAAACGTCCTTCTAGAAACCACCGACTTTGATTTGTCCGAGACAACCTTTGGAGTCACCATCCCCGTTGGAATTGGTTTCACTACAAGACAATCTCTAGCTATATGACCTTCCTTTCCACAGTTATAACACACCTTGGATTATTGTGGGCAGTTTGGGCTGATATGTCCCTCTTTTCCGCATTTATAACAAACGATTGGTGATCGTTCTCCTCCGCTAAAAATAGTTGATGCTGGTGCTGACGTCTTCACGTTATCATTTTTGTACCTTCTCTTTTTGAAATCTCCCCCCGACTCGCTTCTTCTACTATCATGGCCACGATTACCACCAGAGTGGTTACCGCTTTTGTCCGAATGTTTTCTTCTCCACTGGTTGTCATTGCTCCGATGACTGATGCCATCGGTATGACCCTGGTTGTGGTCCCTCGGTTAAACATACTCATTATCTCGCTCTAATAATTGAGACATGTTTACAACATATGAATATAGAGAAAATTTATAAGAGATAAGATATTGCAGAAAATTAGGTTTTGGACCTCTCAGAAACATCCGCGTCATACGTTCCTCATTCTCTACCAAATGAGGTACAAACCTGGATAACTCTGCGAACTTAGCCTCGTACTGGGACACAGTCATGTTATTATGTTCTAGTCTAATAAACTCTACCTCTTTCATATGATGAATACTTTTAGGAAAGTACTTGTCATTAAACAGTTTCTAAATATTTCCCAAGACATATTGAGTGCGGCTGGCTGGGTACACTTCACAGACTCCCACCAGAAGTCTGCCTCACCACGGAATATAATGGTGGCGAATGGAACCTTTTGTTCCTCCGTGCATCCCATGACATCAAATATCTTGGTAATTTATTTAACCCACATTTTTTCCTTGATCGGATCCGGCTTTTCCACAAATTCTAGTGGTCCCAACTCTTTGAACTGCTTGGCTGTGACAAGCCGCGCGTTGCTATCATTTCCACCCGTATTTTGTACACGAGTCTCCCTCGTCTGATTTTGCATGAACTGCAAAAAGCTTCTGAACATTCCATCATTCATCGTTTGTTCGGTAGTATTGTTTACAGGAGGAATATTTCCTTGTTATTGCACGTTCCCCTGGTTGGTGATTAAAGGTGTCTCCACGGTCTCATTCACTCCATTGTTAACATTCTCAATTGTCATTCTCAAATACTACCATAAAATAAGGGTTAATTAAAGAAATTTACATACCACATAATACCCCTATATTTTGATCAACCAACAAATAAGCTTAGGTAGGATACACTAGCCAACGATTTACTCATCTCTCCCCTCCTAGTTCTATTCCCCGATCTCCGCCAGAGACCAAATCTCTAAGCTCTGATACCAACTGTAATGCCCCTAAAATAGGTATGCATCACCCATTATGAGTCGACAAATACATGGTACAGAAACAAATACAACATCATTAATACAATTATCGTGTAAAATACGACAACACATATACTGTTAGTTTAATTATAAATATTGTCTAATAGACAGTATTCAAACTCAAAAAGAGTCCTTATTACAATTATTATCACATTATTTTATAAAATAGTGAGGACTGCTAACAAACCTGACTGTAAACATCACTCCACACCCCGACTAGTTCCCGCTATACTCTCGCCTCCTGAGAAGAAAAATCGAACAAAAAGAAAAATGGTGAGCTCAACTAGCCCAGTAAATAATATTATGACTAAGATAATATACAACAAATTATCATTAGTCTTCAACAGGAAAAATCTGATAGAATATAATAGACAACAAGTTTTAGATCAACAACTACAGCGAAAACAATAATCCATTAGAAGAGTCAAGTAGAGAATAAATTCTACTATCTTCTAAGATTTAAAAGTCCATCATCAATATTTTATCCATGTAACATCAATCAATATACATCTTGAATCAAATATTCATCTTTGCACTACAGGCCAAAGATATTCATTTGTATCACCAGTTGATCATGTTCATCTCAACACCTGTTCATCTTTGCACTACGGGCCAAAGATATTCATCAGTTAATCATTCATCTTTGCACTACAGGCCAAAGATATTTAGTAATATCATCATTTAGGACTAAGGATGATGAAAAATATATTAATGAAAACGAATCCAGTGAGACAAAAGGATAAATATTAGGGATTCGTACTGCAGTTTATCCAAGTTAAAAAATACTCTATAATAATTAATTGTGGAGCAGAATTCAAAAATAAAGATCAAAACATGGATACAATCAAAGATAGTAACCACAATAGACAACTTGGACAAAGAAAGAAAAAATTATTTTTCTGTGAATAGTATCGTATTCGTTAATAGTACCGTATATGTGAATAGTGTCGTATACGTGAATAGTAATATAGACACGAAAAAGTTAGAAATTCCACAATAAAATTCATACCAATATTTCTATATAATGATATTGAAAGAATATCATCATTTACGAAAAAAATAACATCCCTTACCTCAAAAGAACAGTACTTCCGGCTGAAATATCAGGTATAAGGCTGAAGGAAACTTCTACTGAATAACAACTCTCAAAGTATCTAAATACTCGTAAAAATACGCTCGATAATATAGAGAGAGAAAGCTTATGATTCAGGTGTGATTTTTAATTCTAATTAAGCACCCAATTTATACTAAAATGCTAGAACGCTAAAGCAGACTAACCTGCTACCTGATGTCTTTACTTGCTACTATTCACGCCCACCACATTTAAAATAAAATTTTAGCACATTTCTCACCAACCAAAAGTGGGGCCCATCCATTCTAGAAAATTTTCAAAATATTTTAAATTTAAACAATAATCAATAAATAGCCCTTTTATCAGAAAAATTCGAGTCTCATATCTAATCCATATGAAATTTAATTCTCTACAATTTTGTCGAAGAAAGTTTTTCCAAATTCCAATTAGAAAATATCCGAAATCCACATACGGATGATTTTCAACACCTCTATTCTGACAAAAATACTGATAAAACACCTCAGCATTAAATCTTTCATTTATATCCACAAAAAATAAATATTTCCTTATCCATCCACATAGAATAAATATTTTCTTTTCATATAAATCAATAGTTAATTATTCATAAATAATATTACAGAATCATAATTATGACAACCAGGTCGTTCCCAGGAAAGAGAGGGCTTTCGGATAAGGATTTATCCTTATTGGCGTGCAATTAGGTGACCAAACTTCTCCTTAGACAGAGCTTCCTTAGACATTGTCAATAATGCTATCTAATAATATTATTCAAATAATATGAATTATTGATCTGATAATGGAGATACTGAGCAGTGATAATTATTGAAACAACAATAATATAAAATATCAAAGTAGCAATTATTGAATCAATAAAATAAAATATTAAACAGTAATTACTGTAACAATTATCGAGTAGTGCCTTCTTACGTAAGAATCAATAATCTAGCAATACTGTGCAATATCGTGTGCTATTGTGCAACCACACACATTACTATACTTCAACCACCGGGTATTCCAACAGTGTTAACGGTAACAACTACGCCGTTATTTATAAAAACTCAAACTTGTCATTTTCTTTATCCGACCGTTTTTCATTATGGGGCCCACAAATGGCTGCGCCGACGTACGAATATTCCCCGACTGTAAGAATATTCCACGACCAAACGAATATTTCCCGACAACAATGAATATTTTATAACCACTTACTTATTTTGCAAAATTTGCACATTTCACCCATAACCAAAGCATTATATCAAATTAACACCTTATTATTCAAAATAATAGTTAGAGGAAATTCGATTTTATTTATAAAAAAAATTAGGGTCTTACAGCAAGGGCATGACAATGGCATGGAAGTGGCAAAGTAGGGTGAGCTTGTGCTGGAATAAGGACTGAAGCTGAGCAAGTGCATGTGAGTAGGGCTTCTAAGAAGGCAAGTGAAGGATGAGGAAAGCAAGTGAAGGTAAAAGAAGAAGGAATCAGCAGCATTGTAGCAACAAAACTCAAGCAACAAGATATCAGTAGAATGCAGTAAAAGGCAGCCGCGTGGCTGCACCAACCAGAAGGGTAACTCCAGCGCGCTCGCGCAAGGAGGATTCTAGAATTCTAAGATGAAGTGCCCGTGCCCCAAATGATATACGGGGCCGCTCGGCCGCGCCAGTCAAAGCTGTTAAAAATTTTGACATTTCATTTTAAGTTTGTTGTAGCGTGATCACTATAAAGGGGTGTGTTTTCTAGTTACGAGACATCATTATTAGCAGTTATATTTTCCATTTTAGGGTTTCATAGAGCTAGAGAGATTTCATAGCTACTACTACTATTTTTTTTCTCTATTTAGATCTAATAGTTTGTGATTAGTGAAGTTTTATTTTGGATCGATTGTGGCTATGAACTGAGTTGGAAGCTAACTTTGAGGAAGAGTTTAATCAGATTTGCATTCTCTACTCTCTTTAATCTCTTTGTTTTCATTGTGATTTTTCATGCTTGGTTTATATCCCATAATGGTTGTTGATTCAGAGATAAACTAACCACCATTATGGGATTCTAATGGATCTTATTGTATAGTTCAGATTTATATGCCTTGTTGTGATTCTTGAATGATTATAATTGGATTGCCTAACTTGGTTGTGCTTATTACTTAGATGCTTGATCACCATCTACCCTAATAACTTGTATGGAATTGAAAAAGAAAATATAAGTTCAAATCTGACCTTGTTGGCATGTGTTTATGAAATTTACATATGATAGATTTTGTGATTTGTAATCCGGATAGGCATATACCATCTTACCATGTGTAGTCACTAAAAGCTCGCACTTCAATTGATATTACTTATAATTCACATAGACATATAGTGGGTTAGGTAATATTGATGTTCATATGAATTCTATCTATTTTTGTGGATTTTATATGATATGGACATGGTGTATTGAAAAATAGTCATGTTTCACTTTCGTGTTCTCAACTAGCAATCCATAATAATTAGTCAACTTAAACAAGAGGTGTATAATCTGGATGACGCATTAAGTGAAATTAGGATCCCATATCTTTCCAATTTGAATCTATTCACTTGTTAATTAGTTATTTTGTGTTGATAATTATTTTAGTTTTTTAATTCACCTGTTAGTCGATCGTTTAAGCAGCTAGAAATAGCTATAAACACTAGTACAAAACCATAAAAAGACAACACTTAAAAGATGACGTTTTTATAAAAAACGTTGTGGTATTTTTTACAACGTTTTTTAACAAAACGTTGTAGATACATATAAAAAATATTATGTATTTATAAGGGCAATTTTTGGTTTTAAATAGATAACGTTTTTTAAAAATAGACGTTATCTATATAAAAAACACGGAGCAAAAAAATGCAAAAATGAATTCTGAACTTAAAAGCTTCTCTCTCGTTTCTTCCTCTGATTCGTTCTCTCCCATTTTCTCTCTCTAGTAGCAGCAGCGACAAACCTTCCTCCTCTCACTCCTCTTTTCGGCAACCTCATCCCTTTGTTGCTCCCTCGCCAGTGACCTCCTCCTCTTCCTCCTCCTTTATCTCTCTTTCTCTTGCTTTCTTACAGTAGATCGATAAGGCTCAAACCTTCAAATCTCCTCTCTCTATCATAGTGCACTTTGACTTCCAGCAATGTCGTGGTAAAAAACCCTAGACTGACCAGAAAATTTATCAATGGAGAAATCATCGCCGAGCTCCGACAGAGGTCGGGAGCTCCAGTGCGTGGGAAGATTGGAAATTGTGCAGCCAAAACCTGTTGGTTTCCTCTGTGGTTCAATTTTGGTTCCCACTGAAACAGCTTTCCATGCCTTCAATTATGCTCGCGTTCCCTCTACTCAAAAGTAATTTTTTTCTCTCTCTATACCTATATCTGTGTATGAATGTTTGTACATATCTAATTGTTTGCATTTGTGTTTTTTGGGTTAATTGCCCTTTGATTAATTGATTCTGAGTGGAAGTTAAGTACTATATTTGTATTATAATGTACTTTCGGAATTTCGAGCTTTATAGGCTTTTTGGGTTTCACTATTCGCATTCATCATAATCGTCGTTCCCAAATCAATAATCTGGTTATCGGCCAAGATTTTGTATGTTCAAAAGAGGGTTTTCGTGAAAAGAAGTATATATGTCGGAAAGATAGGGTTCTGCCTCCACTGCCAATCACTCGAGAAGAATGTGCTGCTATGCTGAGGGTAGCTTTAAGAGATTCAGGTAAGTGGGTTGTTACCAAGTTCGTGAAAGATCACAATCATAGTTTACTATCTCCTAGTAAAGTTCCGTGGCAAGGAACTGCAAAAAATTCGATCAGTCAGGTATACATTTCTGTTCTTTTATCTTGAAATTGATAATAATTTAGCATATTATTAACTACATAATCCATCTCTATTAAATGTTCAGCTTGAGTTCATACTTCTTTCTGGACTAAAGCCCTAGCTAGGTTGCCTTGTGACAACATTTAGGCAGAAGGTCTACAGATGCTCGACTTCTATCTATCTGGATAGTTAAGTAATACGACAGGAGAAGCTGGGGCTTTTGTTATTCTCAAATTCATAATTGCAATTCTATTGCACTCTCAAATGTGACAATTATGTGAACGAATTTATCAACCCTTTCTTCCTCTATCCCAAATTTAAGAACATGAATTAGTCATATGACTTCAGAATTACTTTAGTGATCTATCATGTTAATCTTTCCCTTATACTGAAAGTAGTTTTACTTCTTCATGGAAACCAATAAAGTCCATGTTGTTATTGATTGTGATTATATATTTTGCCTTGGTGATATGTAATATTGCATAGATCTCATTCTTAATTTCTGATGGTGACTACTTAAGTTCTTCTCTCTTTTATGATGAGAAGGATCAAAGGTTGTTAGTGAAGCAAATTGGAAACCTTTATAATCCATGATAGCAATTAACATTCATCCTTGACAGGAAATGATACTTGCTAGCTCTGAATTCACTCTGCCAAATGTAAGTTGTTATATTAATTTGTTTGTCTTTGCTTTTAATCCTTTATCTTCTATTTCAGGAAATTTATTATATGTTGAACTTTGTAGTCATATATGAACTATATCCATTATATTTTATTTTATATAATATGCAGAACACGAGAGAAAAGCATTTCTTGTATGATATTGTTGCTAATGGTCGAAATGGAATCGTATTATGATGATGGTTATTTGTTGTATTCTATCTGTTAGGCATCTCAACTCTGTTATGTTGTTGTTTGTGATATAAAAGGTCTAGGATATTGGTATCTTATTGCCCTGCTACCTTTGTTGTGGGTGGTTCTGTCATGCTATTTACGAGGGTTGCTGTGAATGCATATACTGCTGGGTTTATGGGTATTTTTGGGTCCCTATAAATGCATTTGGTTACTAGTGCAGTCTGTTATGCTGCTGTTGTGCTCCCAATTCTTTTTTTTCTACTGTGGATCTCTTGTTGTAGCAAAGTGCATATTACTGCAGTTTCTACTACTACATATGCTTGGTTCTGGCCTTTTATTTCAAGTACTACTGTAAATTTGCTTTAGTCTGCATATGCTTGGGCTGTTATGGCAAATGGATGTTGTTGCTGCAGCTGCTGGCCATAAAATTGAGTTCATGCTACTGCAATGGTCTGATTTCTACCTTTGAGTGCCTCTGCTATTGGACTGCATAGTGGGTTTGGCTGCTGGAGCATAGCTAATGCAGATGCTGTTGTTTAACTACTGCTACTGCTTTCTGTTGCTGCTATAATGTTGGGCCCTTCTGTTGTTGCTGCTGCTGATGCTGCTATGTATGGGTTATGCTATGATTGGCTAATTGGGTTGTTGTTATTTAACTTTTGTCATGCTTGTTGCTGCTAGCTGGGAAAGCCTAATTGGGTTGGGCTCTAATGTTGTTGTTGTTGCTGCTGCTGTTAGTCTGTTAGGTTTTTAAATTTGGTTAGGTTTGTGTTTATGGGTTTGGCAAGCTTTTTAAATTTGGTTTACATTGTATTAGTCTATTGATGTCCCTTGGGAGTCATCAGTCTTAAGACACGCAATGTATGGATAATTTGGTATTATTGGGATGTAAACGTATTGTATGGTATTAATATTCTTTGTAATTGTTATATTTTGAATTTGAGATGTATGGATAGTAATATTATTTGTAATTGGAATATTTTGAATGTTTGATACATATTGGCTTTAAATAGATGACACCTTCTAAACGTTGTATAAATGTGTTTAAACGTTGTTTGATGTATCAAATTACAACATTTTAAGCTAGAAAACGTTGTGGAATCATACCATCTACAACGTTTTTCAAGCATCCAATGATTTCTGGAAAACAAATATACAACATTTTTAAGAAAAAAACGTTGTGTAATGTGTCAAACCATAACGTTTTAAAAATGTTGTATAACGGTGTCAATTAGATAACACCCTTAACCACGACGTTTCTGTAAGTCCTTCTACAACGTTTTTTACGCGTTATCTATTTACTGTTCTGTAGCAGTGAAAGTTGTTGCATGATAGATTAGGAACAATTACCTTTCTCCGTGGGAACAATACTTAACTTACTCTATATTACTTGTTGATCGTGTATACTTGCACGAGTGTGTCTGTTTTGTTAAACCCGAAACAAGCCAACAAGTTTTTGGCGCCGTTGTCGGGGATAGGTTTTCATTTTTATTACTGTCGTCATCTACTTAAGTTAAATTTGTCTGACTTGAACAATTCTCACCTTATCTCATTTCAATTTTTCGTTTATTTGCGTTTCAGGTACTTATGGATAGTATATGCACACTCGATCCTCAAACGCTGAGTTATTACCTAAGCAAGACAATATCAACAGGAAAGATTGGAGAGCGAGTGCACGTAATTCTAATACACAAGAGAACTGAAACATTAACAAAAATGGCAGAAGAACACAAGGCTTTAAGCGGCTATTCTATGCCAAAAATAAATGAGCTACAATCTAGCATAATTAGGCCAACCATAGCAGCTAACACCTTCGAGATTAAACCGGGAACAATACAGATGGTACAAAATTCGGTTCAGTTTGGGGGTGCTGCTACTGATGATCCTAACGAGCACATGCTGAGTTTTATTGAGATATGTGACACATTCAAATACAATGGTGTGTCAGATGATGTAGTGCGGCTCAAACTATTTCCTTTCACTTTGAGGGACAAGGCAAAAAGTTGGCTTCATTCATTGTCATCTTGATTAATAACTATGTGGGAGGACCTAGCACATAAATTTTTAGCCAAATTATTTCCTATGGCTAAAACAACGAAGATGAGAACTGCTATATCTCAGTTTGAGCAACAACAGGGAGAGTCGTTGTATGAAGCCTGGGAGCGATACAAGGAGATGCAAAGAAAATGCCCTCACCACGGGATGCCAGACTGGATGGTTATTAATACTTTCTATAATGGGTTAGGTTGGCAGTCTAGGCTAATCATTGATGCCGCTGCAGGAGGAGCTTTATGGGCTAAGAGATATGAAGAAGCCTATGAACTTATTGAGACCATGGCGGCAAATGAATATCAGAATCCAATAGCCAGAATGCCTCAACCAAAAGTTGTTGGGTTATTAAAGGTGGATGCCATCACAGCACTATCAGCTCAAATGGCAACAATGGCAAAGAAAATTGATTCTTTGGCTGAAAACAAGGTTAAGCAAGTTGCCTATGTCTGTGAGATATGCACAAGGTCACACCAAACAGAACAATATGTTATCACTGCAGAGTCGGTATAGTTCATCAGCAACTATCAAAATCCACATAATCATTTTCAGAACTCCTACCATCCCAACATAGAAACCATCCCAATTTTAGTTGGAGTAATAATTTGAATGTTCAACAACACCAACCACAACAATAATACCAACCTCAACAACAACAGTATCAACCACAACAATCTCATTAGCAGTATGCACCTAAACCTCCTTACCCTCTTGGATTTCAACAACAGCAACACCAACATCAACTACCTCCTGCTCCTCAACCAGAAAAGAAGTCTGAGATGGAAGAAATGATGTTGAAATACATGGCAAACACTGAAGTGATGATAAAGAGCCAAGCGGTGGCTATTAAGAATTTGGAGACTCAAATTGGCCAGATGGCTAGTTAATTGAACAACAGACCATAAGGAGCTCTACCAAGTAACACTGAAGCAAATCCAAGAAGGGAAGGGAAGGAGCAATATCAGGCCATTACATTGAGATCAGGGAAACAGACTACAGAGTTGGACCCTGGGGCGCGCCCGTGCCCAATAGCGAAGAGACCCTGGCGCGCCCGCGTCAAGGTGCAGTGGCTTCTGAGCATGGCTTGTCAGATAAGGGTGTTGAGCAGCGGGTAGTTGAGATAGATCAAAAGGAGTTGGTTAAGAAAGCCACAACCACACCACCACTTGTATACGCTCATGTTCCTTATCCACAGAAACTTCATAAACAAAGAGAAGATAAACAGTTTGCTAAGGTCTTGGAGGTCTTTAAGAAACTGCAGGTTAACATACCATTCGCAGAGGCCTTGAAACAAATGCGAAGTTATGCAAATTTTATGAAAGGCATTCTATCATGGAAGAAGAAACTAGAGGATTATGAAACAGTTGCCTTGACAGAAGAGTGTAATGCAGTGTTGCAGCGTAAGCTACCTCCAAAGCTTAAGGATCCAGGCAGTTTTATAATACCATGCTCCATTGGAAAACTCTCTTTCAACAAATGCTTATGTGACTTAGGGGCAAGTATAAGCTTGATGCCTCTATCGGTATTCACACAGTTGGTATTGTCGGCTCCAAAGCCGACAAATATATCATTGTAGCTTGCCGATAGATCCATCACATACCCGAGAGGTATTGTAGAATATGTCTTAGTGAAAGTAGACACGTTCATCTTCCCAGCCAACTTCATTATTTTGGACTATGAAGAGGACAGAGACATATCGATCATCCTTGGGAGACCTTTTCTAGCCACTGGGCGAACACTCATAGATGTACAAAAGGAGAATACAAAAGAAAACGATATTCCTTGACGAGTACAAAAGAAATGATATCTCATACGAGTATAAAAGAATATACGAAACTACAAACAGATTTTCACCCGCCCTACGGTAATCCGCGTAGACAGATTATTTTCACAATTTAATAAAGAATGAATATGAAGGGTTATTCACCATGCATGCGGTAATCCGCGTAGACAGGTTATGTGACGCCCCTAAATTTGGGTTCCCTAACCACAGTTTTGGTGCTCACGATCAATCATATATATCACATCTAACTACTCATTCATTAATGAAAAACATCATTCATAATATTCCTTAATACAACATATAATAATATCCCAGGTTAACTAACCTTGACATAACTTATATGCCCTAATATAACCAAAAGGTTTACATAATTAATTACATAATAAAACATAACCATTAAAAGTTGACAATAACTACTCCTGAGCCTTGCAATTGCCTTTGTCCCTGTTAGAACACTCTGCTACATCGGCATTAGCTAAAATATTTTATTTAAGCAAGGGTGAGCAACGAGTTTGCTCAACAAATTAAAATATACAATAAATGATATATATCACTAATAGAAGAGTCTAGCTTCTATAGAACTTCAACAATAATCAAAAGATTTCGAAGTAGCAGAATAATAATTCAATCTCAATAATAAAACTCTCTCCCATTTCATACTGAATAACATATCAGAGATGAAAGAGTAAAATTCTTTCAAAGATTCAATAATATTCAATTGAATAAGAAGAATTGTAACGACCCCAAAATAGATCCATTCCATCCAACCTATTCTGAGTCGCCAAATACATGGTACAGAAAACAACTATAACTTTATTACAACAATTGTCGTGCAAAATACAACAACACATATGCTGTGAGTTTGGATACAAATATATACCAAATGTGACTCATGTTCCAACCGTGGACATCACCTCACAATGACACCTTACATAAAGGTATAGTCAAAAACTGTTTTAGAAATTAGAATCTTTGGAAAGTGCTCAAGGAAACCTTCGTACATGGGAGGCCACGCATCTAGGTTATGATAGATATCATATGGCCACAGAATTATCCTTGGTTGACCCAATAGACCCCAAAGAAAAACGAGAAGATTACTATCATATTCTTCCCAATGGTGAGTCTTCTCTTGACTTATCATTATCTCCACTGTCTCTAATTGAGAATTATACTTCAAACAAACACCAAGATTATATAGGTAGTGCCCATAGATATACTCAGCAAGTGGATGAGCACAACCCTGTCTTATGATGACACGAGGTTGTATGTCATTAGACATCTTGTATGATAGTGACAAAACACCCTTCCAACGTTGGGTTCGCCTCACCCTATTTTCTTCACCAAATATAACTACTAAATGATGACCACCGTTCTATTCCCTTGTTACCCCCGCTCGACCCAGCTACACTCTTATTACCTGAAAGGAATTGTGAAGCAAAAGGGTGAGCACAACTAGCTCAGTAAAGAATATCATGACTAAAGATAATTAAATTATCAATAGCATTCATCAATAATAAATCAGAGATTTAGAACATATGGTAAATGATAAAAATTTCAACCATAGTTGCAGCGGAACGAGCAATCCATTAGAAGAGTCAAATAGACTATAAAGTCTATTATCTTCTCCATGTTAAAAATCCACCAACAATGTTTTATCCCTGTAACATCAATCAACAATTCTGGTCCACAATCATATGAATAACTCATAATCATAACTGTAGTTCTAAATTCCTCTTGTCATCCAGGACGATGATAATTTTCATCACCTATCTTTACCTGAAACATCAAAGATCATGGTTACACCAAATCACATTTCCTGTTCATAATCATACTAATAACTTCATCTTTGCACTACGTCCAAAGATATTCATTTGTATCACCAGTTGGTCATGTTTATCTCAACATCTGTTCATCTTTGCACTACTGGCCAAAGATATTCAACAACATGTCATCTTTGCACTACGGGCCAAACATATTCATCAACAATTCATCTTTGCACTACAGGCCAAAGATATTCATCAATATTTCATCTTTGCACTACAGGCCAAAGATATTAATATCTCAAAGAAATATATAATCATTTCAGAATTTATATAAACAATAATTATAACCATGTTGATCAATTCACCTTTGCACTTGAGCTAAAGATATTCACTTATAAATTCAATGGTCATGATCATACCAGTCACAATTCAACTTTGCACTACAGGCCAAAGAGAACCATAGTCATGATCATACCAATAATCTACCCATCTTTACACTCTAGAGAAAGAGAATTTCAACATCAGGGTTATAAAAATGTTATATATGATAATAAAATCAATATAATCAATACATAGTTTTAATCTCAAGAGTAATATTCATAACTCAACTATAATTTGGTTAGAAAAAGAAACCAATTTTTATCGTGAATAGTAACTCGTGAATAGTAACTCATGAATAATAACCCCGACACAAAAGATAGAAATTCCACAATAAAATCCATACCAATATTTTGGTATAATGATATTGAAAGAATAACATTTCTTAAATTTATAAACAATTTATTTTAATTGTTTACACTTTACTAAATAAATCATTTAATCATTCTAAAATGCCAAACTCATAAGATTTCATCACCAATAACCAAAAATCCTCATCAAAAATCTGCATATACCTCATATAGGATTCTCAAGCCATAAAATCCTATTTTCTAATTTTCTTTCTTCACAAAACATATTTAATTCATTTACTCATAACTAGACCATTTTTATGAAAAATACCAAATCAGTTCCAAAAATATTTCTTTTCTGGAATTTAGCATAATATAGTCTCATAGTGAACATATATTTTTCTCAGAATTTTTAAAAGTCATTTACTATTTTTCATATGGCCAAAATAGCCGAATATTTAGACATTTATCAAAAATTATACTTTTGTCCAAAAATTCTGAAATTTACAGAGTATACTTCTATCATATACATGTACTCCCAATAAAAATTTCATCAATTTTGGAGTTAATCACAAGGAATTATAAGCTGTTACTTTTAAAATAGTCTTTTCTCATAAAATTCATAACTCTCAATCTATACATCCAAAAATCACCATTTTTGGACACAATCAAGAAAACTCATCAAAATATCATTTCAAATTTTTCCAGAATTTTTGAAGATCAGAAAAATTACGAAACTGAAAATCATAACAACCCTTAAAATCCCTTACTATCCCTTACAATCCCTTACCTCAAAACAGCAGTACTTCTGACCGGAATGTAAAGTCGAATGAAACTTGCACTGAATAGCAACTCTCAAAGTATCTAAATACTCACAAAATATGCTTCATAATATAGAGAGAGAAAGAGAGAAAGCTTATGTTTCTGGTGTGTTTTTCAATTCTAACTTAGCCCTCTATTTATAGGAAAATTTTGGTAGGTTTGACCTGCAACCTGATGGCTTTACCTGCTACTATTCCCACCCACCACATTTGAAATATAATTCAGCACATTTCTTCACCAACCACAAGTGGGGCCCACCAATTCTAGAATTTTCCACCAAAATGATAAACTCCGAAAATTCAACAATTTCTGAACCAGTCATCTCGTAAAATTCATAATAAATCATACGTGGGCATATACTCAACTTATATATGTATAACATATCCAAAAATTACCACGATCCAACGGTCGGATTAAAAATTATAACCCCCGCAAAATATCTCAAAAACCCTGATTTTTAATACCTCCATTCCGACAAAAATACGGATAAAAATCTCAACATTAACTCCTTCATTTTTTTTAACCACAAAAATATATCCCTCATTTATATCCACATAAAATAAATATTTTCTTATCATATAAATCAATAATTAATTATTCACAAATAATATTACAGAATCACATTTATGACAACCAGACCGTTCCCAGGAAAGAGGGGGCTTTCCAATAAGGATTTCTCCTTATTGGCGCGCAATTAGATGACCAAACCTCTCCTTAGACAGAACTTTCTAGACATTGCCAATAATGCTATCTAATAATACTATTTAAATAATATGAATTATTGATCTGATAATGGGAAATACTGTGCAGCAACAATTATTGAACAACAATAATACAAAATTTCAATGTAGCAATTATTGAATCAATAAAATAAAATATTGAACAGTAATTACTGTAACAATTATTGAGTAGTGCCTTCTTACGTAAGAATCAATAATTTCAAAAATACTATGCAATACCGTGTGCTACTGTGCAATAACGCGTATTACTGTATTTTAACCACCGGGTATTTCAACAGTATTAACAGTAACAACTACGTCGTTATTTGTAAAAACTCAAATTTGTCGTTTTCTTCACCCGACAGTTATTCGTTATGGGGCCCACAAATAGCTGTGCCGTCGTACGAATATTCCCCGACAGAAAGAATATTCCCCGACAACAATGATTATTTTATAACCACTTGCTTATTTTGAAAGAAAAATCATATTTCACTCATAACTTTAAACTTTTATCAATTTAACCATTTACTGAATAGTAATTATAAGAAAAATTGAATACTTTTATTTCATAAAATTCGGGGTCTTACAAGAATTAACAATACTGCAATAATATTCACTAAAGTGGGATATACCCAGATTTCATGCTGAGTGATCATAAAAGGATCATGAACTAATAGAGGAATCATTTAGTTATTAAAACTAAATTACCACAAGAATATAAATTAGTTATAAAAACTAAACTATACTCTTCTACGAGTACCTGGAGCGGCCAACTCCTTTGTACCCTATATTATGCATAATATTCAATAATAGCGCATAGGTCGATTTACGACATTAAAATTTGTTCATCTCAGTCTTACATCACGAGTTCGTGCCACAATAATATGGTTTGCATTACTATCAAAGAAATACTATGATTTCAATAATTAATAACAATACTAATTTAGCCGAAACCAATGGCATAGATCTTCCAATAACAATTCAGTTCATAATAAATAGAACATTTCATGCTTTAACAAATATTAGTCTCGCCAAAATAATTTAGCTGGGACATGATTCACAAACAGTTCAAATAATAGAACAAGAATCAATTGCACTATGTGCGAATAACAATAATCATTATAGATGTGAATAATCAACAATAATTATCCACTAATCATGCTTTAAAATTAATAACTCAAGTTGAGTTTTGAAACTTGTCTGATTCGTTGACTACTGCTACGCAATTGAAGTTAACTTCTTTTGTAAGACCTATAATTGATAAGATCGATCTCTTAATTACCATCACATATCTTACTCATAACAATTTATCATGAAATCACATAACCAAACATTAGTGAGTACACTATACTATCTTAGACTTAACACTTACTCGTTCATTTATAAGTTCGTAATATAACTTGACAAACTATTTATGAACTCAGTAGACTTAATTTATCATTTCAATTTCTATTTTAGCAAGCTAAAACAAAACTGACTTCTCTTCCTGGAATTTCAATTTCCCTTTTCAGTAACCTGAAATGTTCATTTTGGGAAGCTGAAATACACTATTCACGAAAATATAAAATCAACTTATTATTTTTTAATCTTTTGGCCAATCATATATACATATATTTCATATACAAAAAGTATTTTTCTGAAATTTTTCTACTCCCTTAAGTATTTTTGAAAAATAAATTTCTAGTTAATTCCTTAAGAAATTAGCTACCTCGTGCTTAACTCTATAAATTCTCAACTCTTGACAAGATCTTACACGTGTTAACGTGAGCTTACAGTTTAAATTTCAAGGCCATCGGAGTTATACAATTCCGGTTATAGTGATTTTCGTCCGAAAAATCCAAATATTGAAATGGTCATAACTTGGTCATTTTAAGTCAGGATGAACTCATTTTTGGACATAACCTACTTTATCTCATATATTTTCATCCCCTAAAAGACCGGATTTTATCTCATTAAATAAGTGGCCGAAACAGCCCTTCCAATTTCTGGGCAGCAGCTTTTTAAGCATTTCTAGATTTTTCATCCTTTACTAAAATCATTCCACACGAAAAATCTGTAAATCCTTTTTAAGTGATTCCACTTGGATATATTAGAAGACTTATATATCTAACTCCAAAAATTGACCACACTCAAAAATTCAAGGTAGAATGAGAGATAAGGTCATTTCCATATCATACTTGGTTTTTTCAAAAATCTATTTTTCAACATTTTGTGACTTTTAAGAAAACTTCTCTATTTTCACATAAAACCAACGTAGCTCATCATAATACATAAAATAACTCATATACTCATGGATCTGACATGATCCATGGTTTAATTCACTAAATAATCAACAAACACTAGATCAAACACAACAAAAGCTAAGAAAAATTTTATTTTCTAACTTTTGAGAAACCTAACTCATATTTCTTAGTTTAGATTTAACTTTTGATCTATAAAAGAGTTGGATATAAACATGAAACACCTTTAAACATATAATTCTAAGGTTTTTATTTTCAAGATCAAACTTCATACTATCAAAAATCAACTCAAAATACAAAGAAATTTAATCTATATACAAATAGAAATCCTTATACCTTCTCTTGATTCCTCTTCTTCTTTATAATAATTAGATTAAAGAACTAAGTAACTATCAAAACTGTAACACCCCCTTCCCGAAAAGGAAAGGAAGGTCACGTGCAAAGCACAACAAACCTCAAAATAATTAAAGAGAGCACTAAAAATTTCAAAATATTAATAGTGATGTCCATTAATGAAGTACTAAATACAATTCTCCAACTAGAGTCAAAATAACTAAAACCAAAAATCGAAACAACCTAGATGGTCAAAGACAACTCTCTCATCACACTAGCCCTGAATCAACCCTGCAATCCTGCCGGAAGAAAAAACACAGCATGAGCCAATTGCCCAGTACGGATACAGATATACAAAAGATATACAACTGATATACGAAAATAATTGAGACAAAATACTGAACAAAGCCTCAAGTGTAAATACGGACGAAAATATAATCTATAAAGATCTGAATGGAATATATATGAATAAACAAAATTGACGAAACCAATAGAAGAATAAAGAAATAATGAACTGAAGTAACTAACTCAATGAATTGAACTAAACACAAAGAAACAAAACTAATACAATGAAATAATAGGCTGAATCAAATGGTTGAGTGTTATTTCATACCGAGTGAGCTCAAAAATATATATTGACACACAGGCAAGTCAAAACAATGCCACATTGGCAAGTCAAAATAATGTCATACAGGCAAGTCAAATGATGCCACATAGGCAACCAAAATAATGCCACACAGGCAAATCACACATTGGACCGCGAATCTAAATGTATGCAAATCAGATAGGTGTGTTTGGCACAACATCACAAATTTGCAGAACAGAAAACTAGGGTTAACCCATACGCCTCCCACAACAAAACACCAAATGGCTAACTTCCTCCGGAGCCTAAAACGGAGACGCCGTGGACTAATCACACTGCCACGGAAAGTGTCATTCCTCTCGTGCCAAGACGACCTGCCTATGGTACCCCCACAGGTGCTTATAGCTCAGGTATACCCTACGGTATATGCTAACAAAAATACCATGTCACAACATATGCGACATAATACCAACAAAAGGGTTCTATATGTACATGTTGAACCAAATCAAATTCTAGTTATAAGGTTTCAAAAAGAAGGTAGCAACATGTACCGCTTTACAATTATCAAAATAAATAGTACTAAACATGATAACATAATTCAAAGAGTACAAATACGAGTCCAATGTGTCAACTACAAGATGAATCAAATATATGAATTTCACAAGAACCAATTATGTGAAATAATAATAGAAACAAATATATGAATTTCACAAGAAACAATTATGTTAAATAATAACAGAATTCGAAACGAGAAACAAAACGAATAAATCGAATTTAACAAGAGTATCGCTGAAAGAGTACGGAATCTGTACCTGATACTTCCAAACCCTTTTATAGCACACTCCATAAAATCTTACCCTCAAATGCCAACGATATCAAATACGAAACGTTATTCACAACCTAAACATATTCAACTCAAATTAAAAATAATCCTAACTAATAATTCTGAAATAATTCATAATCTATTTAATATGCCTTTAATCATCGCCTTTTATCAATTATTAATACTCCAAAATTTATATTCCAAAAATGAACCGTTAAATTCCTTCTGTTCAAACTAATTAAACAACATAATAATAAATATAAGTTTATAAATTACCTAATAACTATATTTATAGTAATATAAAATTAATTCCCAATTACATTAATTTTACCAAAAATAAATTCAAACTAAATTACGAAAGCCTTTAAATCAGATAACATGTGTACTTATAAAAAAAATACAAACTTGTCAAACAATAAATTGCCTTATTACATTGATGAACTAGCCTCAACTGCAGTTCCTTGAAATGCTCCGACTGTTGGCTTGGATTACTTTTTTTTATAAAGAAAACATACAGTGTACTACTATTACATCATATACATGCGCTCCATATGTCTATATCAAGCTGCTAAAGCCTGTCTTAATTGGAATGTATAATCATCCTCTATTAAAAACATAATCAACCAATCCATATTATGTAAATATATTAAACCCTTCTTGCAACAGACCAACAATAAATATAAATAAAAAATTCCCTTTCCACAATCAGTATTTGTGTCAACCTTCTTTTCCTAATTTACTTGCATCAAACAAATTTTAGTCACTCAGAACATATCTTTAAGTTAAACATCATAACTTGTTTAACAAAGACGACTTTCAAGTTAAAAAAAATGTCAATAATGTGTCTTCACAACCAAAAATAAAAACAACACCCAGAACCAAAATAAGTTTTATTATTCCAAACAACTCATAATAAATGGTAAAATTACAGTATCTTTTTGTTTCTTCTTCCTTTTCTTTTTTTTTTCTTGATGTCGTCGCTGCCTCTTCTTCTTTTCTCTCGATTTGTATTAGACATGTTAAGAAAATTAGGTTTTAGTATTTATTCAGTTTAAAACATATTTTATTAATATATTTATTAACTCTCCAAATTTTAATTGGATTTATTATAACCCATATTTAAATTAAACTCAATTGATTTTAAGGCCCAAATTGAAGAAATCTCTTACCTATTTTAGTCTACATAATGTAAAAAATGTTTAACCCCAAACATAAGAAAGCCCAATTAAAATATGAATTAAAATATTATTTATTTATTTTATGTTTATTTTTTTATTTTTTTTACCGGGTATTACATCACCTACCCCTTAAAAAGGATTCCATCCCCGGAATCAAAAGAATGAACGTACCTAATTATCAAAAGGTGTGGATACTCCGCTCGAATAGACTCTATCTCCCAAATAGCTTCCCGCTCCGAATAATTTTACCACAAGACTTTAACAAAAGGAATTATCTTCCTCAATTTTAATTTAATCAGTTATTTAATTATCTACTAAAAGAATTTAATTTTCCAAACAAAACAAGGAAGAAAAGAAGGAAACAAAATCATTTACCTTTTTCCAATTTAAATACAATTGTATAGGATAAAATCAATTAATATTTAATATTTTTTTTTAAAAATATGGGTTATTACATTTTTCACCCCTTAAAAATAATTCCGTCATCAGAATTCAAATAAGCTACAAAATAAATAAATAAATTTAGTTATGACGTAGCGCCGCTATTTGTAACGATCAACGCGAATAAGTCATCGATCCACGTAATTATCAATGTATTTGTAAAAGATTTGTCAGCTACCGCCAAGCCTTAGTAAGGTTCTTCGCGTTGCATCAAATTAGGTCACATGATCCACCATTGGTGCGGGCCGTCGCTAATATCTTTGAGTTTAATTCTTGTAAACGTACTCTTTGGAACATAATTCAAAATCACAAAAATTTCTCTTCATCCAAATACGATTCAAATACCCAAAATATTTAAAATTATTTTTAATTCGTAAAACGTTTATGTTCCACACATGATTAAGATTTTACAAATTATTTTTATTTAATTTACATAAAATCATACAAAACTCCAAGGATATCGGATAAACCAAACAACTCTACAAATTATATCAACTTTTCGTAAATCCTCAAGAGCTTCAAAATATTCAAACCTCAATTCGAACTAGCTAGTTCTTAAATATTACTCCCTCCGTCCCATAGTTATAGGCTGATTTCTTTGGCACATAGTTTAAGAAAATTAGTTTAAGTGACAATTTTTAACATAATTTTCCACATATACCCCTTAATATATGGAATTAATGAATAAGTTAATTACTCCTTACTTGTCACACTAGAACTCTCAACTTCATTGATTGACGTGTTTAAGTCCATAACTATAGAACTTTAACCAAAGAGAATACAATAACATTAAATGTGGTGATAAAAATAATGACATTGAATGTTGTTTCTTCAAAAAAAGAGTAATGATTGAATATTTATTATAAGGGCATAAAAGTAAAACAATGAACCAACTAAATTTTAAAAATAGTAAGTAGCCTATATATTGGGACATCTCAAAATGGAAAATCAGCCTATAACTATGGGACGGAGGGAGTATTACACCAAATAATGTACTACTAAGATCTTTTTACCATCATATCAACTTTAAGTCAAATATTCTACTATCTGCATAAGCAAACTATAAATATTCAAGATCTCTCAAAATTAATTGAATTTCATCACTTACTATCTAATCATATAATAAATCAATCATCCATTATTGCAAACCTTAATCCAATAAATTTCAACGTCTCCCCAAACTATCACAAAGAAAGTTCATAGAACATAATTCCAATATCCTACAAGAAAATAGCCACAAAATTGATCATTAACTCCAAATGATTAATCTAATTACCTCGAATATCAACAACTCAAATTATAAGAAATCCTCTATACTTAATAATTTTTTACTTTATCATAGTATCCCATCAATACACAAATCTTAAATTATCTACAAGCTTAACATAAATCAAAACCTAACTAAAATCAAATCCTCAATTCAATGATCATAATGATTGTCACAAAAAAAATAACTCTAACAAATATTTTTTTTCCAAAATCAAATTCTCATCGATACAAATAATCACATCATAATCGTATAATCAATTATTAACTGAATAAAATATGACATTATTCTCCTTAATGATCCAATCACAATCCTTAACTAATATTATTGCTCCAGCGCATAACAATAATAATCTTAACAAATTATCTCGCCTTTCTCAAATCAACTACAACTCAAAGAGCTAAAAACACTTGGTCAAAATCAAGACCAACCAAACAGAGAACAAAATCGAATCAAACTCCTACGTCTACCCAGTGATTTACCCACAACTCATAGGTCAAACCTAAATAGGTTTTCTACAAGAAAGAACCTAAGCTCTGATACCATCCCTGTAACACCCCCTTCCCGAAAAGGAAACGGAGGTCACGTGCAAAGCACAACAAACCTCAAAATAAGTAAAGAGAGCACTAAAAACTTCAAAATATTAATAGTGATGCCCATTAATGAAGTACTACATACAATTCTCCAACTAGAGTCAAAATAACGAAAACCAAAAATCAAAACAACCTAGATGGTCAAAGACAACCCTCTCATCACATTAGCCCTGAATCAACCCTACAAACCTACCGGAAGAAAAAACACAGCATGAGTCAATTGCCCAATACGGATACAAATATACAAAAGACATACAACTGATATACGAAAATAATTAAGACAAAATACTGAACAAAGCCTCAAGTGTAAATACGGACGAAAATATAATCTCTAAAGATCTGAATGGAATATATCTGAATAAACAAAATTGACGAAACCAATAGAAGAATAAAGAAATAATGAACTGAAGTAACTAACTCAATGAATTGAACTGAACACAAACAAACAAAACCAATACAATGAAATAATAGGCTGAATCAAATGGTTGAGTGTTATTTCATATCGAGTGAGCTCAGAAATATACATTGCCACACAGTCAAGTCAAAATAATGCCACAAAAATAAGTCAAAATAATGCCACACAGGCAACTCAAATGATGCCACATAGGCAACCAAAATAATACCACACAGGCAAATTAAACATTGGACCGCGAATCCAAATGTATGCAAATCGGATAGGTGTGTTTGGCACAACATCACAAATCCGTAGAACAGAAAACTAGGGTTAACCCATACGCCTCCCACAACAAAACACCAAATGGCTCACTTCCTCCGGAGCCCAAAACATAGAAGCCGTGGACTAATCACACTGTCAGGGAAAGTGTCATGCCTCTCGTGCCAAGACGACATGCCTATGGTACCCCCACAAGTGGTTATAGCTCAGGTATACCCTACGGTATATTCTAACAAAAATACCATGTCACAACATATGCGACATACTACCAACAAAAGGGTTCTATATGTACACGTTGAAGCAAATCAAATTCTAGTCACAATGTTTCAAAAAGAAGGTAGCAACATGTACCGCTCTACAATTATCAAAATAAATAGTACTAAACATGATAACCTAATTCAAAGAGTACAAATACGAGTCCAATGTGTCAACTCCAAGATGAATCAAATATATAAATTTCACAAGAAACAATTATGTGAAATAATAACAGAAACAAATATATGAATTTCACAAGAAATAATTATGTTAAATAATAACAGAATTTGAAACGAGAAACAAAACGAACAAATCAAATTTAATAAGAGTATCGCTGAAAGAGTACGAAATCCGTACCTGATACTTTCAAACCCTTTTATAGCACACTCCACAAAATCTTACCCTCAAATGCCAACGATATCAAATACGAAACGTTATTCGCAACCTAAACATATTGACCTCAAATTAAAAATAATCCAAACTAATAATTCCAAAATAATTCATAATCTATTTAATATGCCTTTAATCATCGCCTTTTATCAATTATTAATACTCCAAAATTTATATTCCAAAAATGACCCGTTAAATTCCTTCCGTTCGAACTAATTAAATAACATAATAATAAATATAAGTTTATAAATTACCTAATAACTATATTTATAGTAATATAAAATTAATTCCCAATTACATTAATTTTACCAAAAATAAATTCAAACTAAATTACGAAAGCCTTTAAATCAGATAACATGTGTACTTATAAAAAAAATACAAACTTGTCAAACAATAAATTGCCTTATTGCATTGATGAACTAGCCTCAACTGCAATTCTTTAAAATGCTCCGACTGTTAGCTTGGATTACTTTTTTTTTTTTTAAGAAAACATACAATGTACTACTATTACATCATATACATGCTCTCCATATGTCTAAATAAAGCTGCTAAAGCCGATCTTAATTGGAATGTATAATCATCCTCTATTAAAAACATAATCAACCAATCCATATTATGTAAATATATTAAACCCCTCTTGCAACAGACCAACACTATATATAAATAACAAATTCCCTTTCCATAATCAGTATTTGTGTCAACCTTCTTTTCCTAATTTACTTGCATCAAACAAATTTTAGTCACTCAGAACATCACTTTAAGTTGAACATCATAACTTGTTTAACAAACACGACTTTCAAGGTTAAAAAAATGTCAGAAAAGTGTCTTCACAACCAAAAATAAAAACAACACCCATAACCAAAACAAGTTTTATTATTCCAAACAACTCATAATAAATAGTAAAATTACAGTACCTTTTTGTTTCTTCTTCTTTTTCTTTTTTTTTTTGATGTCGCCGCTGCCTCTTCTTCTTTTCTCTCGATTTGTATTAGATATGTTAAGAAAATTAGGTTTTAGTATTTATTCAGTTTAAAACATATTTTATTAATATAATTATTAACTCTCCAAATTTTAATAGGATTTATTATAACCCATATTTAAATTAAACCCAATTAATTTTAAGGCCCAAATTGAAGAAATCTCTTACTTATTTTAGTCCACATATTTTAAAAAATGTTTAACCCCAAACATAAGAAAGCCCAATTAAAATATGGATTTAAATATTATTTATTTATTTTATTTTTATTTTTTTATTTTTTTTACCGGGTATTACATCACATACCCCTTAAAAAGGATTCCGTCCCCAGAATCAAAAGAATAAACGTACCTAATTATCAAAAGGTGCGGATACTCCGCTCGAATAGACTCTATCTCCTAAGTAGCTTCCCGCTCCGAATGATTTTACCACAAGACTTTGACAAAAGGAATTATCTTCCTCAATTTTAATTTAATCAGTTATTTAATTATCTACTAAAAGAATTTAATTTTCCAAACAAAACAAGGAAGAAAAGAGGGAAACAAAATTATTTACCTTTTTCCAATTTAAATACAATTGTATAAGATAAAATCAATTAATATTTAATATTTTTTTTAAAAATATAGGTTATTACATTTTTCACCCCTTAAAAATAATTCCGTCATCAGAATTCAAATAAGCTACAAAATAAATAAATAAATTTAGTTATGATGTAGCACCGCTATTTGTAACGATCAACGCGAATAAGTCATCGGTCCACGTAATTATCAATGTATTTGTAAAAGATTTGTCAGCTACCGTGCCAAGCCTTAGTAAGGTTCTTCGTGTTGCATCAAATTAGGTCACATGATCCACCATTGGTGCGGGTCGTCGCTAATATCTTTGAGTTTAATTCTTGTAAACGTACTCTTCGGAACATAATTCAAAATCACAAAAATTTCTCTTCATCCAAATACGATTCAAATACCCAAAATATTTAAAATTATTTTTAATTCGTAAAACATTTATGTTCCACACATGATTAAGATTTTATAAATTATTTTTATTTAATTTACATTAAATCATACAAAACTCCAAGGATATCGGATAAACCAAACAACTCTACAAATTATATCAACTTTTCGTAAATCCTCAAGAGCTTCAAAATATTCAAACCTCAATTCGAACTAGATAGTTCTTAAATATTATTACACCAAATAATGTACTACTAAGATCTTTTTACCATCATATCAACTTTAAGTCAAATATTCTACTATCTACATAAGCAAACTATAAATATTCAAGATCTCTCAAAATTAATTGAATTTCATCACTTACTATCTAATCATATAATAAATCAATCATCCCTTATTGCAAACCTTAATCCAATAAATTTCAACGTCTCCCCAAACTATCACAAAGAAAGTTCATAGAACATAACTCCAATATCCTTCAAGAAAATAGCCACAAAATTGATCATTAACTCCAAATAATTAATCTAATTACCTCGAATATCAACAACTCAAATTATAAGAAATCCTCTATACTTAATAATTTTTTACTTTATCATAGTATCCCATCAATACACAAATCTCAAATTATCTACAAGCTTAACATAAATCAAAACCTAACTAAAATCAAATCCTTAATTCAACGATCATAATGATTGTCACAAAAAAATAACTTTAACAAATATTTTTTTTCCAAAATAAATTCTCATCGATACAAATAATCACATCATAATCGTATAATCAATTCTTAACTGAATAAAATATGACATTATTCTCCTTAATGATCCAATCATAATCCTTAACTAATATTATTGCTCCAACGCATAACAATAATAATCTTAACAAATTATCTTGCCTTTCTCAAATCAACTACAACTCAAAGAGCTAAAAACACTTGGTCAAAATCAAGACCAACCAAACAGAGAACAAAATCGAATCAAACTCCTACGTCTACCCAGTGATTTATCCACAACTCATAGGTCAAACCTAAATATGTTTTCTACAAGGAAGAACCTAAGCTCTGATACCATCCCTGTACCACCCCCTTCCCGAAAAGGAAAGGGAGGTCACGTGCAAAGCACAATAAACCTCAAAATAAGTAAAGAGAGCACTAAAAACTTCATAAAAGTAATAGTGATGTCCATTAATGAAGTACTAAATACAATTCTCCAACTAGAGTCAAAATAACTAAAACCAAAAATCGAAATAACCTAGATGATCAAAGACAACTCCCTCATCACATTAGCCCTGAATCAACCCTGCAAACCTACCGGAAGAAAAAACACAGCATGAACCAATTGCCCAGTACGGATACAGATATAAAAAAGATATACAACTGATATACGAAAATAATTGAGATAAAATACTGAACAAAACCTCAAGTGTAAATACGGACAAAAATATAATCTCTAAAGATCTGAATGGAATATATCTGAATAAACAAAATTGACGAAACTAGTAGAAGAATAAAGAAATAATGAACTGAAGTAACTAACTCAATGAATTGAACTGAACACAAACAAACAAAACTAATACAATGAAATAATAGGCTGAATCAAATGGTTGACGGTTATTTCATACCGAGTGAGCTCAAAAATATATATTGCCACATAGGCAAGTTAAAATAATGCCACACAAGCAAGTCAAAATAATGCCACACAGGCTAGTCAAATGATGCCACATAGGCAACCAAAATAATGCCACACAGGCAAATGAAACATTGGACCGCGAATCCAAATGTATACAAATCAGATAGGTGTGTTTGGCGTAACATTACAAATCCACAGAACAGAAAACTAGGGTTAACCCATACGCCTCCCACAATAAAACACCAAATGGCCCACATTCTCCGGAGACCAAAACGGAGATGTCGTGGACTAATCACACTATCACGGAAAGTGGCATGCCTCTCGAGCCAAGACGACATGCCTATGGTACCCCCACAGGTGGTTATAGCTCAGGTATACCCTACGGTATATTCTAATAAAAATACCATGTCACAACATATGCGACATAATACCAACAAAAGGGTTCTATATGTACATGTTGAACCAAATCAAATTCTTGTCACAAGGTTTTAAAAAGAAGGTAGCAACATGTACCGCTCTACAATTATCAAAATAAATAGTACTAAACATGATAACCTAATTCAAAGAGTACAAATACGAGTCCAATGCGTCAACTCCAAGATGAATCAAATATATGAATTTCACAAGAAATAATTATGTGAAATAATAACAGAAACAAATATATGAATTTCACAAGAAACAATTATGTTAAATAATAACAGAATTCGAAACGATAAACAAAACGAACAAATCAAATTTAACAAGAGTATCGCTGAAAGAGTACGGAATCTGTACATGATACTTCCAAACCCTTTTATAGCACACTCCATAAAATCTTACCTTCAAATGCCAACGATATCAAATACGAAATGTTATTCGCAACCTAAACATATTCACCTCAAATTAAAAATAATTCAAACTAATAATTCCAAAATAATTCATAATCTATTTAATATGCCTTTAATCATCGCCTTTTATTAATTATTAATACTCAAAAATTTATATTCCAAAAATGACCCGTTAAATTCCTTCCGTTCGAACTAATTAAACAACATAATAATAAATATAAGTTTATAAATTACCTAATAATTATATTTATAGTAATATAAAATTAATTCCCAATTACATTATTTTACCAAAAATAAATTCAAACTAAATTACGAAAGCCTTTAAATCAGATAACATGTGTACTTATAAAAAAAATACAAACTTGTCAAACAATAAATTGCCTTATTGCATTGATGAACTAGCCTCAACTGCAGTTCCTTGAAATGCTCTGACAATTGGCTTGGATTACTTTTTTTTTAAAGAAAACATACAATGTACTACTATTACATCATATACATGCTCTCCATATGTCTAAATCAAGCTGCTAAAGCCGATCTTAATTGGAATGTATAATCATCCTCTAATACAAACATAATCAACCAATCCATATTATGTAGATATATTAAACCCCTCTTGCAACAGACCAACACTATATATAAATAACAAATTCCCTTTCCACAATCAGTATTTGTGTCAACCTTCTTTTCCTAATTTACTTGCATCAAACAAATTTTAGTCACTCAGAACATCTCTTTAAGTTAAACATCATAACTTTTTTAACAAACACGACTTTCAAGGTTAAAAAAAATTATCAGAACAGTGTCTTCACAACCAAAAATAAAAACAACACCCATAACCAAAACAAGTTTTATTATTCCAAATAACTCATAATAAATAGTAAAATTACAGTACCTTTTTGTTTCTTCTTCCTTTTCTTTTTTTTTTGATGTCGTCGCTGCCTCTTCTTCTTTTCCCTCGATTTGTATTAGATATGTTAAGAAAATTAGGTTTTAGTATTTATTCAGTTTAAACCATATTTTATTAATATATTTATTAACTCTCCAAATTTTAATAGGATTTATTATAACCCATATTTAAATTAAACCCAATTGATTTTAAGGCCCAAATTGAAGAAATCTCTTACCTATTTTAGTCTACATAATTTAAAAAATGTTTAACCCCAAACATAAGAAAGCCCAATTAAAATATGAATTTAAATATTATTTATGTATTTTATTTTTATTTTTACCAGATATTACAAAAACTCTCCCTTTCTCTTCTTTAAGGCTGGCCAAAAATCCTCCTCTCTTTATCTCTTGGTTTTGTTTTGTTCTTAGCTTTCTAGGAGATAAAAGTAAAGAAAAACTTTTGCTAGACAATTAAATGGGGGTACTTATAATGGGGAAAAATATAATATATATATATATATATATATATATATATATATATATATATATATATACATACGTATGTATATAATCTTCCAAGATCTCTCATTCTTCTCTCTCTTAGTCATTGGTGGTTACTTGTAGCCTTAGCAAAATATTGCTTGCAAGATTAGTTATAAGTGGTTTTTAAATGAAAAATTAACATATGAGAAAGTTAGTGACCAACTAAAGTAACATGATCATCAATATCTCTACTATATCTCTTTTGATGTTGCTTGTAAGAATAACCAAGTGTTATCTCCATATAATGGTTGACACCTAGCAAAAGTAGTTTACCTAATAAAGTGATATAATCATTACATAATCTCCTCCTTCCTCCACATAATCTTAGCATATCTAATCATATTGGGCCAAGCTTGGGCTCCCTTTTATTTCTTTTTGGGCTTGCATTTTCTTATTCCTTTGCCTACTAATTACAATGAGCTTGGGCTCCTCCACCAAATAAATTGGGTCATCACTAAACTTGCCATTTATATTAAATGTTGGGCTAGCTCAATAATTTAATTGTTCTTAAATTAATTAACTACAAGTCTCATGCTTAAATAAACACTTGGGCTTTTGGGCCTTAAAATCAACTTAGTTCTATACTTATTAATTTTTATCAATTCCCCATTATTTAATTAGGGTTCCTTTACACACACTAGTAAGTTAATTTCTTACTCATATATCTTTAATTTCATAACCCAAAATTGAGATGTATAAAATAAATCTCTTAGGATTAGTATATGCTTTTAAATACTATCATTCTCTTAAATTATAACTCATCAGGTTATTTAATTATCATACCTAATATATGTATTAGGTTACATAACTTTATTTTTCATCTCTTTACAAAATAAATGTTTACACATTATATAATACATATTTACTCAACCACGTACATAATTCACATATGTCCTAACATATTGTCCCTAGTTTATTAACTTATTAGCCCAAATTTACTTAATAAGTTATAAACACATACATACTCATATCAATAATCAATTACTTAAGGATTGTAAATCCTTTTAATTTAATAATCAAGGCTAACCTTCAAACTATGTTAATTTCTTACATAACTTTCATTACTCTTCCTTGAAAATGATTAAGTATACTACTTAGTTAATAAATTAACTATGTAGCTTAATTATCATATACACGTATATGATTTAAGTACTTTCTTTTCTTTTCTCTTTTTTTTTAAAAAAAATTATTCGAAAAATTTGAATTATGTAAAATTCTGGATTTTCACATTCTCCCCTCCTTAGAAGGATTTCGTCCTCGGAATCACCGCTTTCTTACTCTCTAATATCTTTTAAAGTTGTATCATCAATTCATTTATATCAACACAATATTAATTTGTGTTTCATATACTAACTTGTGACTTGGGATCTATAAAAGAAAACCATTCACAACTATATCTACCTAATATTTCTCGTGTAATTCATTTACTCAACTAAATCATTACCTGCCACCACCTCCTGGGCAGCCAATGTATCTTGCAACGTCATGTTGAACGTGCACGTTGTCGGTCTTCCCGGCTGAGCTGGTCCTTTGATCGTCAGTGTTCCACTGCTGTTTCCTCTATTGTTGCTTCCTCTTTCTGCATTCTTCTTTGGACAATTACGAATTTGATGTTCTAGCGATCCACATGAAAAATAGCCTGGTATCTTCTTTGGACTTGGACAATTTGGAGAGATGTGTCCCTCTTGTACACAGTTAAAACACACTCATTTTCCCTTCAAACATACTCCCAAATGCTTTTTACCGTAATTTGCACATGACTCACCTCTCTTCTTATTATCTCCTGAGTTGTCTCCAGATTTAGTATTGTCCTTCCACTTACACTTATTAGAGTTACTTCCTCCACTGCTACCTCATTCATTCGTCTTTTTCATCTTCTTTTGATGATACCTTGACACAACTTCACTTCCTCCTTCGGCGATGATTACTTTTTCCAACAGGGCCAAAAATGTCTTAATCTGCAACACAGCTACCTTGCTATATATCCCTGGCTTCAGTCAATTCTCAAACCTTCGCGCCTTTCGTACCTCAGTGTCTACCTGATACGGAGGAAATCTCGCTAGTTCGTTGAATTTGGCGGTGTCTTCTGCAACCGATATATTCTCCTGCTTCAACTCCAAAAAGTTTACTTCCATTCTTGCTTGCATACTTTCTGAGAAATAATTTTTGAAAATTAATTCCTTAAACCTTGACCAGGTTACTACTGCTGTACCAGCTCTAGCTTTGTTTGTCTCCCACCAGTAATTCGCCTCACCCTTCATCAAATAGGTAGCAAAATCTGTCTTTTGCTCCTCCGCTACTCTAGCAATAACAAAAGCTTTCTCCATCTCCTTTACCCATGTCTAGGCTTCTATAGGGTCAGTGGTTCCCTTAAATTCTGGCTGTCCTTTGGCCTTAAAGTCTTTAAAGTTAGTCAATCGATTAGTTGGTCGATTTCTTGCTGCTAGGGCTCTAGTTTGCATAGCTTGAGCTAGCATGTCTGCGAAGTTCTGCATTGGATAAACTTGATCTCCTTCATTATTCACAGAACGCTCCTCCCTTTGGTTACAATTTTATCGTCTTGGCGGCATTATTTGATGAAATAAAGACTTACATTAAAACTTTATCTTTATGCCACATCTTATTAGTAGTATACAAAATTTTAAACTTAAACCAATTTTAGCTTTCTGGATTATCTAATTCAGCTTATTAAATTATCAATTTCTTCAGATAATCATCTTAATAATTTAATTCTCAGAATTTAATTACTTATTCAAACCTATAATCATATCATTGCATTTATATTCATACAAATAGTACATAGTACTTTTCAGTACATAGCACATACTGCTACAAACGATTACTATCCCTTTGTGACAAAAGTTGGGATTTATTAGTACAACTTTACACAAAAAGTTTGAGACATACAAAAGCTAACTTGATATTAATACCAAAGTGAATATTATACTCCCAAAAGATTATACTCCTCACACTTAATCTTTCTTCAGTCTATTTCCTCCACCTGTCTTCTTTTTATGACAATTCTTAACCATATGACACGTTCCACCACATGCAAAACATCCTCCTTTCTTTGGTTTTGGACAATTTGGTGATAGATGTCTTTCCTGACCATAATTGTAACACACATTCGTACCCCACATACATTCTCCCGAATGGTTCTTTTCACACTTGCCACATGCTTGTTTCTTCTTTGAATGCGAATTTTTTGAGTTGTTGTAACTATCGTTGTTCTTTTTCCTTTTATTACCCTTCTTTTTCTTACTTACCTCTTTAGATGATACACTACACTTAACCCTCATTCTATCGACTTGTGCTTTCAGATTATTTCGTTCCTCTGTCATCTCGCGTAATGCACTTTCTGTCATCCATAATTCCTCCAAGAGAAGTACCTTAGTCCTTAAATCTTGAACTTCCATAGATGTTTGACCTTCTTTGATTGCTACTTTGCCTTCTTCCCCATCTTTGATCTTTATTTTTGGCTCCACCTTAGTTTCTTTGGAATGTGAAAGTAGTATGCATACAAGCCAATCATGTATGATGATAAAGCATATACTTTGTAATCAATCTTATTTATTTATTAATAAAAGAATTATTTATTAAAGGCATTTATTATCTACATGGTGCTGTTTTAATAATACGTGATAAACCCATAGTTTTAAGTAATGCTTTTAGAATCATGATGAGATCATGCTAATGAGATCTAAATTCTTAGATAGCATAAAACTAAAATGTTCCCAATCAATGGATTACTGAAAAGGGGATTAGTGAATCCGGATAGATTGGTACGTACGTTGCTTGCTCATTGGATGAGGATGATTGATCTCATGATCATTTGTGTGGAGACACTAAAGCAAGTATGTAGGTGCTTATTAGAGAATAAGTTCACTGAACGTGACTCGTTAATGAATACCTAATGGAGTTTTACTTTTCTGTCAATAGGAATTCCTGTAGTGATAGTAGTACAAATGACCCTTACACTTGAGATCATCATAGTATCTTATATATAATGAATTAAACTTTGACTTATTCCTTAAGACTCTTAGAGTATATCAAAGGGTGTGTTTGGGTGTAATAAGTTATATATGAAGGTAGTGAATGATCAATAAAGAATCTACCACTTGTAGTAAAAGAATAGAAATGTCCTATATGATTCGATAAATGACAACCCAGGAATCCTTGGCCAAGGTGAAATGAAATTAGAAAGTAGTTTCTAATTTACATTCATTAGGAGTTGTGCATTTAGGAATCGAAATACGTATAATTAAATAAAATAAGACTTGGTAGTAATTCTATGTTTTATATTTAATTGGGACATTGTATGGTGGAAGGACTGAATTGTACGGTAACTATTAACTCAAAGGTTCTTTTATGATTAATGTTGAAATCTATATTATCTAGAAAGTCGTTGATCACTAGGGAGGCTTATCCCTATTGTAGAATAAATATTATTTATTTAAATAAATTAATCATTTAATTTATTTATTTAAATAAGATTAGAATTGTTCTAATTGATTTATTCACATCCAGTTTAATATGGAGAACCTAAAGGGTCACACCATAAAAGGAAGAATAATTATTTAAGAAGTTAATGGTATAATCGTAATAATATGTTAAGTATATTTAATTTAATCTATGATGATAGAATAAATTAAATAGCTTAATATTTATTATTTAATATTTTAGAAATATTAAATATAAATTAATAAGAGGAGTCTTATTAATATTATTACAATTATTATTATTTTAATTTCTAAAAGAGTTTAGGAATTAATTTAATATAAGTACTCTCATTTATTCCTAATAGAATTAGGAGAAAAAATTAGTTAAAGGAGTTTAATTAATTATCTCTAATAAGATTAGGGAGCCCATTTAAATAAAAGAGTTTAATTAAATAAATAATACCTTATTTTAATTAAAATAGGGTTACCTGATATCTTTATAAGAGGAGTCTTATATCAGATATCAGGATATACGTAATTCCATATAGTTGGAGAGTACGCCCCCTTTTTCTATAGAGATAGGAAAAACTAGGGTTTGAGCCAATTCACCCTTCTTCTTGAAAATTCTTCTTCCTTAGTGGATCACCTCTAGAGGCCATACACTTTGGTGGCTTACATTGATCAAAGGAAGGAATCTACCCGGAGATTCAAGGAGATCGTGGAGAAGTAGGAGGTGAACTCGTACCTGAGGAAGCTCGTTTCTACAAGGGTATGATTTCATAATATCTTATTCTTCGTTTAATTAATAATATGCATAAAGGATGATCCGGGTAATTGGTTTGTGAAAAATTTTAAAATCTGATTTTATTGTGCTTCCGTTATTTTTGCAATTTGATTCCCACTTTGATTTTCACAAAACCTCACAGTGGTATCAGAGCCAAACTTTATGCGAATTATTAATTATTTTGATTCCATATATGTATGAGTATGTATTTTGAATAATTTATGGGGAATAATTTGTTGTATAAAATTATTATTTTTGAAATAAAATAAAATAAAATAAAAATAAAAATAATTTTTGCCGAAAACTGTTTTCGGAAAACTATTTTTTTTAATGCAGTTCGTGGCTGATAATTTTTTTTCTTCAAAAGTTGAGTCCGTGCAACTTGTTTCACCGTTAATATGATATATATACTTGCGTGGATCACGGGACAGTTAATATGCTTGTTACTTTAGTTATATATATATATATATATATATATATATATATATATATATATATATATATATATATATATATATATATATATATATTATTGTTAGCAAAGGAAAACTAGGTGAATCTTTTGTTTCCAGATGTTGTTCCACGTGGTAGTATACATATATATTATGTCCAGGATAAGTTTTCTAGGTCCTGGAGCTTCGCATGGAGTACGACTATTATTATTATTATTATTATTATATATACATATATTAATTTTAATAATTTTATAATTAAAATAAAAAGTTTATTTTAATCTTGAAATTGGATTTCATGCAACATAAAATTGCCCATTAAAAGATATTCATATATATATGGAATGATTTTATTTATTGATACATATGGTGATATGTATGATAATAAATGAGATTGATTATGAACTATTGACCAATTCGATTGGATTTATTTTAGGTGGATGTTTGAATGAATGTGTTTTATTAAATGGGGTCTACGTACCTCGTCTTTTCTGGTTTTCTTCTTGATGTAAATTCTATCTCTCTCCTATCTACTTTCCCTTGACTGATGATCAAGGTTTCTATTTAAATTAAATAGTTTAATTGTATAGGATTAGTTAGAATTTTTCGAAGAAACGGAGATCAAGGAGCAAGGAGCGCTCGAAGACCTGTTTGTAATGGAGCCTGAGTTTAAATGTAATAGTTATATTTAAATGTTTATTCTTACACCCTAGGGTTTGACCTTTTGATTCACTTAGTGGCTTTAGTGAACCAAACTAGAATAAAAGTCCATAATCAATCCGGATAGAATATAGTATTTTATATGTGCATGCTATTATTATATATATTATATATTATGCAAACATGCTTCGCATGTTTAATAATATGACGCGTATTTTTTATATATATTTACTTGCGCGCTAAGCAAGATGAGACTAATAATAACAAACCCCTCAATGAAATTATATTAAGTTGTAACGTTCAAAGATATTTAGAATATCGAACGTTGCCTTCTAGCATGATAAAAATAATAGAGCATTGAATATTTAATATGAGTTTGTTGTGCACACATAAGGCGAGTATTAAATATTTGAGATGTTATTTTTATTACATTTGATGTTTATAAGGAATTGAACATTACCGCTTTGTTGTACACATACAAGGGCTGTAGTTTTCTCTTCACTTATATGAAAGTGCTGGGTATGACTTAACTTAAATTATTTTAGTTCAGATGTGCACACACTTGACCATTATGATTTAAGAGGCAAAATATAAGAAGTTACATGATGATGTAATTGACAAGAGTTGTCTACCAATTTATTTATATATAGTTTGTTGTGCACACACAAGGCTATATACATTTGAAATGGGATCCTTATTCTCACTAGCAAATGTTTAATTAGATATTGTCGAACTATATTCATGAGGGTAATATAGTTTGAAGAAAATAATGGGAGATACCAATATAAAATAAGACCTAAATTATTTTGGTAATTAATTAAATGAATATTTTCTAAAATATTGTCTTTTTACATGCAGAATTTTGAAAATGTCACATTCACTAATTTCACTGCGTAGCATACTTGACGCTAACAAACTGACCGGACCGAATTACACGGACTGGTTAAGGAATCTGAGAATTGTTCTCACTGCTGAAAAGATTTCTTATGTCCTAAATTCGCCCGTACCTGCAAAAGTTGCAGAAACAGCCTCTAAGGAAGAGATTGCTACTTTTAAACAGTGGCAAGATGATGCATCAGTGGCTCAATGCATCATGGTCGCATCCATGAGTAATGATCTTCAGCGTCAGCATGAAAATATGGATGCTCCTACTATGCTACTGCACCTTCAAGAGTTGTATGGTGAGCAAAGTAGGACTGCTAGATATGAAATATCTAAGGAGTTCTTCCGATCTCAGATGACCAAGGGTACTACTGTTAAGAGTCATGTCCTAAAGATGATTAATTTGATTGAACGTCTAGGACAACTTGGGTTCGTCATGGATGGGGAGTTGATTCAAGATTTAGTCTTGCAGTCACTCTCAGACACCTTCTCACAATTTGTTGTGAATTTTTACATGAATAAGTTAGATGTCAGCTTGCCTGAATTACTTAACATGTTGAAAACTGCTGAAGGTCACATCCCATCCAAGAAGAACCATATCTTACTGGTGGATGATTCTTCCAGGAAAAGGAAGAGGCCCAAGGTATTTTCTGAAAAGAAGAAATCCAAGAAGGCTAAGGGAAAGGCGAAAGTGAAGGATCAAAAGAAACCTGATCCAGCTAGCAAAGGAATTTGCTTCCATTGCAACAAGCCGGGTCACTGGAAGAGGAACTGTAAGGATTATCTTGCGGAACAAAAGCAGAACAAGCTTGGAGAAGCTTCGAATCCTAATCAAGGTTTGTTTATGATTGAAATTAATTTTTTTGAAAGTCAATCTTCTACTTGGGTATTGGATATCGGCTATGGTTCTCATATATGTAATAATATACAGGGATTGGTCAGAAGTAAAAAGTTGAGCAAGGATGAAGTCGTCCTACGAGTGGGAAATGGAGCAAAGGTTGCTGCATTAGCTGTAGGGACTTATTGTTTAGCACTGCCTACGGGCAAATCCATTAGTTTAAATAATTGTTATTTTGTTCCGTCACTTATTAGAAACAATATTTCAATATCTGTATTGGATATGGATGGTTTTGACATTATAATAAAGAACAATAGTTGTTCTATTTATAATAATAATATTTTATATGGTGTTGGTTATTTACGAAATGGACTTTATATTTTTGACTTGCATGAAAATATACTTCAAATTGAACAAACTAAGAAAAGGAAAAGAGATAATGTTAATTATACCTATATGTGGCACTGTAGACTTGGTCATATTAATGAAACAAGATTATCCAAGTTATATAAAGATGGGCTCCTAGAGCTATCAGATTATGAATCATATCCAACTTGTGAATCTTGTCTCATGGGAAAAATGACTAAATCTCCCTTTAGTGGAAAAGGAAAAAGAGTTACAGAGTTGTTAGCGTTGGTACACACGGATGTATGTGAACCTATGGCAACGAATGCACGAGGAGGGTATTCTTATTTTATTACATTCACTGATGCTCACTCAAGATTTGGATATGTGTATTTAATGAAATCCAAATCTGAATCATTTAAAAAGTTCAAAGAGTTCAGAAGTGAAGTAGAGAAACTAATGGGCAAAAGTATTAAGATTCTTCGATCAGATCGAGGTGGTGAATACTTAAGCAGTGAGTTTCTCAATTGTCTCAAATAAAATGGTATAATCTCATAATGGACTCCACCAGGGACGCCACAGCTGAATGGTGTGTCTGAAAGGAGAAATCGAACACTGTTGGACATGGTTCGTTCCATGATGAGTTTTACCGATCTTCTGGTATCATTCTATGGATATGTCCTAGAAGCGGCTACATATCTACTAAATAAGGTTCTCTCGAAATCCGTCCCTAAGACTCCATATGAGATGTGGACAGGGAGGAAGCCTAGTCTTAAGCATGTTAAGATTTAGGGATGTCCAGCTTATGTGAAAATGTTTTAGAATGATAAGCTTGGGACAAGATCTGATAAGTGTACTTTTGTGGATATCCTAAAGAAAGTTTAGGATATTATTTCTACAATCTTACTAAACAAAAGGTGTTTGTTGCCAAACATGCTGCCTTCTTTGAAAAGGAGTTTATCCTTGAAGGGGTCAGTGGGAGAAAAATAGATCTTGAAGAAATTCAAAAACCACAAACCACTACAGATCAAATGGATGAACCTGTCCAAGAAGAGATTCCTTCTGTACCACACCCTATTCGTAAATCTAGAAGAGTACCAAAGATACCTGATAGGTATGGACTTGTCATAGACGATGACAATGAGGTACACATTATAGATGATGACGATCCATTGAATTACGAACAGGCTATGAGTAGTAAAGACTCATAGAAGTGGCAAGAAGCCATGAAATTTGAGATTGACTCTATGTATAAGAACCAAGTATGGACTTTGGTTTCACCACCTGAAGGCATTAAGCCTATTGGGTGTAAATGGGTCTTTAAAAGAAAGACTGGAGAAGACGGTAAGGTATAGACCTATAAGGTACGAATGGTCGCAAAAGGTTTCAAACAAAGGCAAAGAGTTGACTATGACGAAACCTTCTCACCAGTAGCAATGCTCAAGTCCATTCGGATTTTGCTTGCGATTGTAGCTTACCATGACTACGAAATTTGGCAGATGGACGTAAAAACGGCCTTCCTCAATGGGGAACTTGAGGAGGATGTGTATATGACACAGCCAGAGGGTTTTGTTTCAAAGGTTGGAAAAAATCAAGTCTGTAAGCTACAACGATCCATTTATGGATTGAAGCAAGCTTCTCGTAGGTGGAACATCCGTTTTGATGAGACAATCAAAGAGTTTGATTTTATCAAAAATGAAGATGAACTATGTGTGTACAAGAAGGTTAGTGGGAGCGTTGTTTCATTCCTCGTATTATATGTTGATGATATATTACTGATAGGGAATGATATTCCTATGCTACAATCAATTAAAATCTAGTTATCTAAACACTTCTTCATGAAGGACTTGGGAGAAGCATCCTATATTTTAGGGATAAAGATCTATAGAGATAGATCTAAAAGGATGCTTGGCTTGTCCCAAGGAATGTATATTGACTCGATGCTAAAAAGGTTTAGCATGGAAGATTCCAAAAGAGGTCTCATGCCGATGAGCCATGGAATACATGTCTCCAAGAAATAGGCCCCAAAGACACCTAAGGAGAGAGTGAGCAAGATTCCTTATGCTTCAGCAATAGGATCTATCATGTACGGTATGATATGTAATAGACCAGATGTCTCTTATGCACTTAGTGTAACAACCAGATATCAGTCGAATCCAGGAGAAGAGCACTAGAAGGCAGTGAAAAATATCCTAAAGTACTTAAGAAGAACTAAGGATATATTTCTTGTCTACGGTGGGTCTGAATTGAAACTAGAGGGCTTTACAGACTCAAGTTTTCAAACAGACCAAGATTACAGTAAATCTGTTTCGGGGTATGTGTTTACCTTAAACGGGGGCGCAGTGAGTTGGAAGAGTTCCAAACAGCAAACTTTTGCTGATTCAGTGACAGAGGCAGAGTACATAGCTGCAAGTGAAGCTGCAAAGGAAGCTGTTTGGATGAACAAGTTCAGTACTGAACTTTGTGTGGTTCCTAGCATTACAGGACCAGTGCCTTTATTCTGTGACAACACCGAAGCTGTTGCGTAGGCTAAGGAACTCAGGTCTCATCAGAAATTTAAACACGTGTTGCGGCGATTTCATTTGATAAGAGAGATAATTAAAAGAGGTGATGTCACCCTGTAGCGTGTGGACTCTCAAGACAATATTGGAGATCCATTTACTAAAGCGTTAACACAACAACAGTTTGATCGTCACTTAGAGAAGATGGGTATGAGATACCACGACAATTGGCTTTAGTGCAAGTGGGAGATTGAAAGTAGTATGCATACAAGCCAATCACGTATGATGATAAAGCATATACTTTGTAATCAATTTTATTTATTTATTAATAAAAGAATTATTTATTAAAGGCATTTATTATCTACATGGTGTTGTTTTAATAATATGTGATAAACCCATAGTTTTAAGCAATACTTTTAGAATCATGATGAGATCATGCTAATGAGATCTAAATTCTTAGATAGCATAAAACTAAAATGTTCCTAATCAATGGATTATTAAAAAGGGGATTAGTGAATCCGGATAGATTGGTACGTACGTTGCTTACTTATTGGATAAGGATGATTGATCTCATGATCATTTGTGTGGAGACACTATAGCAAGTATGTAGGTGCTTATTAGAGAATAAGTTCACTGAACGTGACTCGCTAAGGAATACATAATAGAGTTTTACTTGCCTGTCAATAGGAATTCCTGTAGTGATAGTAGTACAAATGATCCTTAGACTTGAGATCATCATAGTATCTTATATATAATGAATTAAACTTTGACTTATTCCTTAAGACTATTAGAGTATATCAAAGGGTATGATTGGGTGTAATAAGTTATATATGAAGGTAGTGAATGATCAATAAAGAATCTACCACTTCTAGTAAAAAAAAAGAGAAATGTCCTATGTGATTCGATAAATGACAACCCAGGAATCCTTGGCTAAGGTGGAATGAAATTAGAAAGTAGTTTCTAATTTACATTCATTAGGAGTTGTGCATTTAGGAATCAAAATACATATAATTAAATAAAATAAGATTTGATAGTAATTCCATGTCTTATATTTAATTGGGACATTGTATGGTGAAAGGATTGAATTGTACGATAACTATTAACTAAAAGGTTCTTTTATGATTAATGTTGAAATCTATATTATCTGGAAAGTCGTTGATCGCTAGGGAGGCTTATCCCTATTGTAGAATAAATATTATTTATTTAAATAAATTAATCGTTTAATTTATTTATTTAAATAAGATTAGAATTGTTCTAATTGATTTATTCACAACCGGTTTAATATGGAGAACATAAAGGGTCACACCATAAAAGGAAAAATAATTATTTAAGAAGTTAATGGCATAATCGTAATAATATGTTAAGTATATTTAATTTAATCTATGGTGATAGAATAAATTAAATAGCTTAATATTTATTATTTAATATTTTAGAAATATTAAATATAAATTAATAAGAGGAGTCTTATTAATATTATTACAATTATTATTATTTTAATTTCTAAAAGAGTTTAGGAATTAATTTAATATAAGTACTCTCATTTATTCCTAATAGAATTAGGAGGGAAAATTAGTTAAAGGAGTATAATTAATTATCCCTAATAAGATTAGGGAGCCCATTTAATTAAAAGAGTTTAATTAAATAAATAATACATTATTTTATTTAAAATAGGGTTAACTGATATCTTTATAAGAGGAGTCTTATATCAGATATCAGGATATACGTAATTCCATATAGTTGGAGAGTACGCCCCCTTTTTCTATAGAGGAAGGAAAGACTAGGGTTTGAGCCAATACACCCTTCTTCATGAAAATTCTTCTTCCTTGGTGGATCACCTCTAGAGGCCATATACTTGGGTGGCTTACATTGATCAAAGGAAGGAATCTACCCGGAGATTCAAGGAGATCGCGGAGAAGTAGGAGGTGAACGCGTACCTGAGAAAGCTCGTTTCTATAAGGGTATGATTTCATAATATCTTATTCTTCGTTTAATTAATAATATGCATAAAGGATGATCCGGGTAATTGGTTTGTGAAAAATTTTAAAATCTGATTTTATTGTGCTTCCGCTATTTTTGCAATTTGATTGCCACTTTGATTTTCACAAAACCTCACAGAATGTACTTCTTCCTCTTCATCTAGCTCCATCTCGGGGTACTCGTCATGATCGCTTGCTAGATTTACCGCAGGTTCATCTCCTAAAACTTCCTTAACTGACTCACTTTGAGTTGGCACCTCGGCTAATGGCATTGGTGCAGCTGCTAACATTTTCGGAACCATCTTATCATCTCCTGACATCTTGTCACCAGTTTTAAATAACTTCATTAGTACATCACTATCAAACATAATCCATAAACACTGAGTGTCCCCATATCTTACTATTGATGAATTTTCCTAATCCATCACTTAGAACTCTAAACGAGTTTTCTCTATCCTATTTATGGTTATATTCCTAAGGCTTTTCCCCCCACTTAAGGTTTATAACCTACAACTTTGATACCAACTTGTGACGCCCCCAAATCTGGGTTCCCTAACCACAGTTTTGGTACTCACGATCCATCATATATATCATATCTAACGACTCATTCACTAATGAAAAACAACATTCATAATATTCCTTAATACAACATATAACAATATCCCAGGTTAACTAACCTTGACATAACTTACATACCCTTATATAACCAAGAGGTTTACATAATTAATTACATACTAAAACATAACCATTAAAAGTTGACACTAACTACTCCTGAGCCTTGCCTTTGCCTTTGTCCCTGTTAGAACTTTCTGCTACATCGACATTAGCAGAAATATTTTATTTAAGGAAGGGTGAGCAACGAGTTTGCTCAGCAAATTAAAATATACAATAAATGATATATATAACGAATAGAAGAGTCTAGCTTCTATAGAACTTCAGCAATAATCAAAAGATTTCGTAGTAGCGGAATAATAATTCAATCTCAATAATAAAACTTTCTCCCATTTCATACTGAATAACATATCATAGATGAAAGAGTAAAATTCTTTCAAAGATTCAATAATATTCAATTGAATAAGAAGAATTAACAATATTGCAATAATATTCAATAAAGTGGGATATACCCAGATTTCATGCTGAGTGATCACAAAAGGATCATGAACTAATTGAGGAATCATTTAGTTATTAAAACTAAATTAACACAAGAATATAAATTAGTTATAAAAACTAAACTATACTCTTCTGCAAGTACCTGGAGCGACAAACTCCTTTGTACCCTATATTATGCATAATACTCAATAATAGCGCATAGGTCAATTTACGACATTAAAATTTGTTCATCTCAGTTTTACATCACGAGTTCGAACCACAATAATATGGTTTGCATTACATTCAAAGAAATACTATGATTTCAATAATTAATAACAATACTAATCTAGCCGAAACCAATGGCATAGATCTTCCTATAACAATTCAGTTTATAATAAATAGAACATTTTATGCTTTAACAAATATTAGTCTTGCCAAAACAATTAGCTGAGACATGATTCACAAACAGTTCAAATAATAGAACAAGAATCAATTGCACTATGTGCGAATAACAATAATCATTATAGATGTGAATAATCAACAATAATTATCCCTAATCATGCTTTGAAATTAATTACTCAAGTTGAGTTAGGAAACTTGCCTGATTTATTGACTACTGCTACGTAATTTAAGTTAACTTCTTTTGTAAGAACTATCATTGATAAGATCGATCTCTTAATTAACATCACATATCTTACTCATTGCAATTTACCAACATTATTATTATAAATAGAACAACAATTGTTCTTAAATATAATACCAAAGATTTCATTGTCCAACAATAAAATGGAAATAATGTTTCCAACGAGAACTGGAATACAATAACAACTTATTGACTTAATAGATTTGCCCGCAAGCAATGCTAAACTATAAGTTTCTATGGCTAATGCAGCAACCTTTGCTTTATTTCCCACACATAGGATTACTTATCTTTGTTTAGATTTCTACTTCTGCTTGGTCCCTTCATAAATCTATATTTATAATAACCAAAGTCGGTATCCTACACCCAAGTAGAACCTTGACTTAAAGAAAATTTATTTCAAATCATGAAAAAAATTATATTTGTAACCGAAACTTCACTAAGCTTCTTCTGGTTATCCTCTGCAAGATGCTTCTCGCAGTTTCTTTTCCAATGCCCTAGCTTATTACAGTGGAAGCAAAGTCCTTTGCTATCCGTATTAGTTTTGTTCTTATTATCCTCTATTTATGCCTTTCTATTTACCTTCTTAGAATCGTTCTTCTTTTAAGAAGATCCTTTGACCCATACCAGTAAAACTTGGTCTTTCTTTATTGGACAGTGACTCTCAACATTTTTCAACATGTTAAGCAAATCAGCGAAGCTGATATCTAGCTTGTTCATATGAAAAATTCACAACAATTGTGAAAGGAGTCCGGGAGTGAGTGCAATATCAAATCTTGGGTCAACTCTCCATCCATGACAAAAACCCATTGTCCTAATTGATCAATTAAATTGATTATGTTAAGGACTTTTGTCTGTACTGTAGTCATCGGTCATTCTAGATCATAAGAGCTCCTTAGATATCTGATATCTATCAATTCTACTTTCCTCACCATCAAGTACTTGATGTGCAGGAGTATAGTAGGAGCATCTATTATGGCAACCCGAGAATTTAGAAAAGTTATTTAAATCTTAAATGATGTATTAAAGGTTATAAGATGAACCTAGACAGAAAATAAGTATATGGATTTGACGTTTCTGTGAAGAAATTTTAAGAATTTCAATTTTTTTTGACAAGACTTGAATGATTTGGTAGACTGTAACTGATAGTCTGATTATGAAGTATAAGATTTTGGTGGATTTAAAATTCTTGTGAAGAATTACCAGGGTTAAGTGTCTAACTGTATACGAGTAGGTATATGAGATCTTATATGTGAACAGTGATTATTTATGTGTACAGTTTGTGGATGAAGGATCAATTATTGATTAGGATAAGTATAACTTTAGTAAACTCTAAAGTTAGGTTAATAACATTGTTGTTCGGTAAGAAAACTCTAACAACTGGTTAGAAACCCTAGCGATACGTCCGAAAATCCTAATTTTAGTTTCGGGAATCCAAAACCCTAATTTGGATATTCAGAACCCTAATTTTGGAATTCAAAAGCTAAGTATAAATGGCTAAGTGTTATAATTTAAGGAATAAAATTGAAATGTCCAAAATACCCTTCAAATTATAGGGGAAAAGACCAAATTACCCTTAGTGAGTGCAAAATAACCAAAATGTCCTTTTACTTAAAACTTAAGTAAAAGATTTCTCCAAATCTTGGTGACTCATCAAATTTGATATACCATGTGCTTTATATCTATTTTATATCAGCAATCCTTGCCACCTATCAACACTTGGTGCAATGAATCAAGAATTAAAAAGATTAAAGTAAGATAATATCTCACTTTACTTCTCATACTTGCCAAGCCTATTCTCTCTCTAACTTTTCGAAATCTAGAGTGAGAGGGAGTGAAAAGTTAAGCAATGATCAGCTCTAAGTTTTCCAAGAACAGGATCCAAGGACAGAAATAAAGAATCAAAGCTAGAAAAAGGTATAAACCTTAAATTTTAAAAATCATGTGATTTGATGTTAGATGTTGTTATTTGTTGGTTAGAGATGTGTTAAGGTATGTTATTTAGTGATCCAAGATGTAACATCAAGGATCCATAACATCTAGATTCTAGAAAATCAAGTTTTTAAACTGACCAAGAACCCTAATTTTAAGGCCTGACAACCATATGTCAGGGCCTCTAGATCTTTGTGTGTTAATAGTTAGGTGTGTTTAGTGTTATAGACTTGTTCTATGCCATGAGGAGAGTAGACTGGAAGTGGAATCAAGTCCATACCATGTCTATATCTCAAGATATAAGTGGTCAAACATGGTTGACCGACCATGGGAGACTATTTCTGGGTAACCCAAAATTTCCCAGAAGGCTCTGACAAGCTTTTGCAAGCCTCTAATCTTGCACCTGCTTGATAGTTTGGCCATGTTTTTGTTTTGATAATGTGGTCTGATATAAGGACTACACAATCATGCCTTTAGATCACCCAGATCATATATAGAATCAAAGATATTCTTGGTCAAAATAGGGTTGACCGACTACTTATGAAGATTTCTGGAACACCCAGAAACCTTTAAGAGCAATTTTTCTGACAAGGTTTGACTGGCTTGAATCTTGAGATTTTGTTGTTGTTAATCTGATATGATGATATAGAATTGTACCCTGACATGTATAATACATGTTTGAATCTTTGAATCACACTAAGTGAGCCCAGAATGCAAGTTATGGAGATCCAAAGTAGCACCCTCGAACTGTTCTTCATTTCTATGTAACCCAGAATTGAAGAACAGCCTCTGACAACATGTTTGATGCCTTATATCTTCTTGATATGGTGCAGTGTAGCCATAAAACTTGTCTGTGTGTGTATTATTACATACATACTACATGTATAACACCTTAACCAGGCCAGAAAACAACAGGATCTAGGAATTTTATGTGGTCAAACTAGGTACCTTGAACACTGACATGAACTTCTGGGTTAGGTCAATAACACCTATAGCGACGATTCTGTCGCTATAGGGCCCTTTAGTGACATTTAATTTCTGAAAATTAATTATTTTATTAAATAAATAGAAAAAAATAATTTTTAATTATTAAAAATTCAAAATAAATTCCTAAAAATTATTTTAAAGCCTAAAAATGTGTTTTTAATAATTTTGAGTATATTTCATAAATATTTAATGTTTTTGGAATATTGAAGGTATTTAATTTATTTAATTATAATATTAAATAAATTACTTAAAAATGATTATAATACTTGAAAAATCATGAAAAATTATATTATGGTGTTAGAAAATATTTTAAGTAATTTTTAATGACTTTTAATATTTTGTGATAAATTTCATTAATAAATTAATATTAATGATAGTTGATTTATTTAATAAATATATTAAATAAATTATGGAAAATTAGGAATTATGCTTTAAAATTTATATAAAATGATTTAAGGGTTAGAAAAATATTTGAAGTTATAAAATATAACTTTTGATATTTTGTCATAAAAAATATTAATATTTTAATATTAATGTCAATTACTGGATAATGAATTTAAATGTTTAAAAATTATTTAAATGAGAAATTAAGGTATTAAAAAAATACTTTGAAATATTATAAATATATTATAATATTATGTTATGATTTTCATTAATATTTAATATTAAATAAATATTAATGATAAGAGGATAATGTGGTATTTATATCATATGAATACGATATAAATGATTGGAAAATTATGATAAATGATAATAATTATTTGAAAATTGTTACGAGACTTTGAAAAATATGTTGACTGATAATAAAATTATCTAAGATATTTTTGAACCAGTTTAGACCAAGTCTTAGTGTTATTAGGCTCGAGACTTATCCGACTAAACCTTTGGGATGTTAGAATTGTGTCGGGTTCAACTCAGACTGAAATAGTTTGACTTGATACCGAGTCTTAAGTAGTTTGTGGACTGATAGGGTTATGTGTTATGTGTTATGTGTTTAGGATTATTTTATAAATATATATTTAACAGTATTATACTGTGATGATATTATTCTAATGGGGGAACTATATTACTAATATTAGGTCTTCAGTTAAAGCGATATAAACTGCGTAGCAGTAGTTGGTGATACAGGCAATTTCCTAACCTTAAACTTCTAATTATTATGCAAGTTTTCTTAAACTCGACCTAGAGTTGTTCTTTCAATTATGCTTATGGCTAATCATTGCTGATTACAATGTCTATGAATCGTTGAATAGCTTTCTATGCAAATAATGCATCTGTTCATCAGGTAGGAAAGGCTGATCACCTTCATTACCATCTAGTCCAGTTATAATTGTTTGTAAGACCCCAGCTTATTAATGAATAAAATCAAATTTTCTCTAAATGTTATTGTGAATAATAAGGGGTTAATTTGATATAATACTTTGGTTATGGGTGAAATGTGCAAATTTTGTAAAATAAGCAAGTGGTTATAAAATATTCATTTTGTTGGGGAATATTCGTTTGGTCGTGGAATATTATTGCTGTCGGGGAATATTCGTACGACGGCGCAGCCTTGTGTGGGCCCCATAACGGAAAGCGATTGGATGAAAAAAACGACAAGTATAAGTTATTTATAAATAACGGCGTAGTTGTTACCGTTAATATTGTTAGAATATCCGGTGGTTAAAATACAGTAGCACACGGTATTGCACCAATTATTGATTCTTACGCAAGAAGGCACTACTCAATAATTGTTACAGTAGTTATTATTCAATATTTTATTTTATTAATTTAATAATTGCCGCGTTAATATTTTATATTATTGTTGTTTCAATAATTGTTGTTGCACAGTATTTTCCTTTATCAGATCAATAATTTATATTATTTAAACTAGAAAGTTCTGTCTAAGGAGAGGTTTGGTCATCTAATTGCGTGCCAGTAAGGAGAAATCCTTATTGGAAAGCCTCCCCTTTCCTGAGAACGGCCTGGTTGTCATAAATGTGATTCTGTAATATTATTTATGAATAATTAATTATTGATTCATATGATAAGGAAATATTTATTTTATGTGGATATAAATGAGGGATATATTTTTGTAGTTAAAAATGAAGGAGTTAATGTTGAGATTTTTATTAGTATTTTTGTCGGAATTGAGGTATTAAAAATCAGGGTTTTTGAGATATTTTGCGGGGGTTATAATTTTTAATCCGACTGTTGGATTGTGGTAATTTTTGGATATGTTATACATATATAAGTTGAGTATATGTCCACAAATTTTGAACCGTTAAAAATAAACGTATGATTTATTATGAATTTTACGAGATGACTGGTTCAGAAATTGTTGAATTTTCGGAGTTAATCATTTTGGTAGAAAATTCTAGAATTGGTGGGCCCCACTCTTGGTTGGTGAAGAAATGTGACGAGATTTCTATTCAAATATAGTGGGTGGGAATAGTAGCAGGTAAAACCATCAGGTTGCAGGTTAAGTCTGCTTCGGCGTGCTAACATTTTTCTATAAATAGAGGGCTAAGTTAGAATTGAAAATCACACCAGAAACAAGTTTTCTCTCTTTCTCTCTCTAGATTATTGAGTGTATTTTGTGAGTATTTAGATACTTTGAGAGTTTCTATTCATCGGAGCAAGTTTCTTTCAGCCTTATACCGGTATTCCGACCAGAAGTACTGATATTTTGAGGTAAGTGATATTATTTTCTTCTTAAATGATATTATTTTCTTTAATATCATTATGCTTAAATATTAACATGAGTTTTTATCAAATTTAGAATTTTTTGTGTCGGGATTACTATTCACGTATACGACACTATTCACGTATACGGTACTATTCACGAATACGGTACTATTCACCGAAAAATAAAATTTTTCCTTTTTGTCCAAGATGTCTATTATGGTTACTATCTTTGATTGTATCCATATTTTGATCTTTATTTTTAAATTCTGCTTCACAATTGATTATTATGAAGTATTATTGATCTTGGATAAACTGTTATACGAATCCCTACTATTTGTCCTTCTGTCTCACTGGATTCGTTCTCTTTAAGATATTTTTCATCATCCTCAGTCGTAAATGATGATATTACTGAATATCTTTGGCCTGTAGTGCAAAGATGTATGATTACTTGATGAATATCTTTGGCCTGTAATGCAAAGATGAACAGGTGTTGAGATGAACATGACTGACAAGTGATACAAATGAATATCTTTGGCCTGTAGTGCAAAGATGAATATTTGGATAAAGATGATTATTAATTGATGTTACAGGGATAAAATATTGACGATGGACTTTTAAATCTTAGAAGATAGTAGAATTCATTCTCTACTGACTCTTCTAATGGTTTGCTGTTTCCGCTGCAGTTGTTGATCTAAAACTTGTTGTCGATTATATTCTATCAGATTTTTCCCTGTTGAATACTAATGATAATTTGTTGTATATTATCTTAGTCATAATATTCTTTACTGGGCTAGTTGAGCTCATCCTTTTCCTTTTTGTTTCTTTTTTCTTCTCAAGAGGTGAGAACATAGCAGGATCTAGTCGGGGTATGGAGTGATGGTTCTAGAAAGATGTTTTAGCAGTCCTCACTATTTCTGTAAAATAATGTTTAAATAATTGTATTGAGGACTTATTTGAGTGTGGATATTGTCTAGAAGACAATATTTGTATTTAAACTCACTGTATGTGTTGTCGTATTTTGCACGAAAATTATATTATTGAAGTTGTAGTTTTGTAAGACCCCGAATTTTAGGAAATAAAAGTATTCAATTTTTTTTATAATTACTATTCAGTAAATAGTTAAATTGATAAATGTTAAAGTTAAGAGTGATATATGATTTTTTTTTCAAAATACACAAGTGGTATAAAATAATCATTGTTGTCGGAAAATATTCGTTTGGTCGTGGAATATTCTTTCTGTCGGGGAATATTCGTACGACGGCGCAGCTATTTGTGGGCCCCATAACGAATAACTGTCGGGTGAAGAAAACGACAAATTTGAGTTTTTACAAATAACGACGTAGTTGTTACCATTAATACTGTTGGAATACCCGGTGGTTAAAATACAGTAATACACGTTATTGCACAGTAGCACACGGTATTGCACAGTATTTTTGAAATTATTGATTCTTACGTAAGAAGGCACTACTCAATAATTGTTACAGTAATTACTGTTCAATATTTTATTTTATTGATTCAATAATTGCTACGTTGAAATTTTGTATTATTGTTGTTCAATAATTGTTGCTGCACAGTATTTCCCATTATCAGATCAATAATTCATATTATTTGAATAATATTATTAGATAACATTATTGGCAATGTCTAAAAAGTTCTGTCTAAGGAGAGGTTTGGTCATCTAATTGCGCGCCAGTAAGGAGAAATCCTTATTGGAAAGCCCCCTCTTTCCTGGGAACGGCCTGGTTGTCATAAATGTGATTCTGTAATATTATTTGTGAATAATTAATTATTGATTCATATGATAAGGAAATATTTATTTTATGTGGATATAAACGAGGGATATATTTTTGTGGTTAAAAATGAAGGAGTTAATGTTGAGGTGTTTTATCTGTATTTTTGTCGGAACGGAGGTATTAAAAATCAAATTAGGATTTTTTAGATATTTTTCGAGGGTTATAATTTTTAATCCGACCGTTGGATCGTTGTAATTTTTGGATATGTTATACATATATAAGTTAAGTATATGTCCACAAATTTTGAACCGTTAAAAATGAACGTATGATTTATTATGAATTTTACGAGATGACTGGTTCAGAAATTGTTGAATTTTCGGAGTTTATCATTTTGATAGAAAATTCTAGAATTGGTTGGCCCCACTTGTGGTTGGTGAAGAAATGTGCTGAATTATATTTCAAATGTGGTGGGTGGGAATAGTAGCAGGTAAAGCCATCAGGTTGCAGGTCAAACCTACCAAAATTTTTCTATAAATAGAGGGCTAAGTTAGAATTGAAAATCACACCAGAAACATAAACTTTCTCTCTTTCTCTCTCTATATTATGAAGCATATTTTGTGAGTTTTTAGATACTTGGTGAGTTGCTATTCATCAGTGCAAGTTTCCTTCAGCATCATATCTGATATTCAGTCAGAAGTACTGCTCTTTTGAGGTAAGGGATAGTAAGGAATAGTAAGGGATAGTAAGGGATATTAAGGGATTTTAAGGGTTGTTATGATTTTCAGTTTCGTAATTTTTCTGATCTTCAAAAATTCTGGAAAAATTTGAAATGATATTTTGATGAGTTTTCTTGATTGTGTCCAAAAATGGTGATTTTTGGATATATAGATTGAGAGTTATGAATTTTATGTGAAAAGACTATTTTAAAAGTAATCGCTTATAACTCCTTGTGGTTAACTCCAAAATTGATGAAATTTTTATTGGGAGTACATATATATGATAGGAGTATACTCTGTGAATTTCAAAATTTTTAGATAAAAGTACAATTTTTGATAAATGTCTAAATATTCGACTATTTTGGCCATATGAAAAATAGTAAATGACTTTTAAAAATTCTGAGAAAAATATATGTTCACTATGGGACTATATTATGCTAAATTTCAGAAAAGAAATATTTTTGGAACGGATTTGATATTTTTCATGAAAATAGTCTAGTTATGAGAAAATAAATTAAATATGTTATGTGAAGTAAAAAAATTGAAAAATAGGATTTTATGGCTTGAGAATCCTATATATGAGGTATATACAGATTTTGATGAGGGTTTTGGTTATTGATGATGAAATCTTAAGAGTTGGCGTTTTAGGATGATTAAATGCATTAATTAGTAAAGTGTAAACAATTTAAATAAATTGTTTATAAGCTTAAGAATATTATTCTTTCAATATCATTATACCGAAATATTGGTATGTATATTATTGTGGAATTTCTACCTTTTTTTTATGTCGGGGTTACTATTCATGAGTTACTATTCATGAGTTACTATTCACGAGTTACTATTTATGAGTTACTATTCACGAGTTACTATTCACGACAACATTGGTTTCTTTTTCTAACCAAATTATAGTTGATTTATGAATATTGCTCTTGAAATTAAATCCATGTTTTGATCATATTGTTTTTATTATCATATATAACATTTTTATAACCTTGATGTTGAAATTCTCTTTCGCTTGAGTGTAAAGATGGGTAAATTATTGGTATGATCATGACTATGGGTTCTCTTTGGCCTGTAGTGCAAAGTTGAATTGTGACTGGTATGATCATGACCATTGAATTTATAATTGAATATCTTAAGCTTAAGTGCAAAGGTGAATTGATCAACATGGTTATAATTATTGTTTATATAAATTCTGAAATGATTATATATTTCTTTGAGATATGAATATATTTGGCCTGTAGTGCAAATATGAATTGTTGATGAATATCTTTGGCCCGTAGTGCAAAGATGAACTGTTGTTGAATAACTTTGGCATGTAGTGCAAAGATGGTCTGTTGATGAATATCTTTGGCCTGTAATGCAAAGATGAATTGTAGATGAATATCTTTGGCCTATAGTGTAAAGATGACATGTCGTTGAATATCTTTGGCCAGTAGTGCAAAGATGAACAGGTGTTCAGATGAACATGACCAACTGGTACAAATGAATATCTTTGGTCGTAGTGCAAAGATGAAGTTATTAGTATGATTATAAACAGGAACTGTGATTTGGTATAACCATGATCTTTGATGTTTCAAGTAAAGACAGGTGATGAAAATATTCTTCGTCCTGGGTGCGAAGAAAAATTTATAGTCACAATTATGATTATGAGTTATTCATATGATTGTGGAAAGAAACTGTTGAGTGATGTTACTTGGATAAAACATTGTTGGTAGATTTTTAACATGGAGAAGATAATAGACTTTATAGTCTATTTGACTCTTCTAATGGATTGCTCGTTCCGCTGCAACTATGGTTGAAATTTTTATCATTTACCATATGTTCTAAATCTCTGATTTATTATTGATGAAGGCTATTGATAATTTAATTATCTTTAGTCATGATATTCTTTACTGAGCTAGTTGTGCTCACCCTTCTGTTTCACAATTCCTTTCAGGTAATAAGAGTGTAGCTGGGTCGAGCGGGGGTAACAAGGGAATAGAACGGTGGTCATCATTTAGTAGTTATATTTGGTGAAGAAAATAGGGTGAGGCGAACCCAACGTTGGAAGGGTGTTTTGTCACTATCATACAAGATGTCTAATGACATACAACCTCGTGTCATCATAGGACAGGGTTGTGCTCATCCACTTGCTGAGTATATCTATGGGCACTACCTATATAATCTTGGTGTTTGCTTGAAGTATAATTCTCAATTAGAGACAGTGGAGTTAATGATAAGTCAAGAGAAGACTCACCATTGGGAAGAATATGATAGTAATCTTCTCGTTTTTCTTTGGAGTCTATTGGGTCAACCAAGGATAATTATGTGGCCATATGATATCTATCATAACCTAGACGCGTGGCCTCCCATGTACGAAGGTTTCCTTGAGCACTTCCCAAAGATTCTAATTTCTAAAACAGTTTTTGACTATACCTTTATGTAATGTGTCATTGTGAGGTGATGTCCACGGTTGGAACATGAGTCACACTTGGTATATATTTGTATCCAAACTCACAGCATATGTGTTGTTGTATTTTGCACGACAATTGTTGTAATAAAGTTACAGTTATTTTCTGTACCATGTATTTGGCGACTCAGAATAGGTTGGATGGAATGGACCTATTTTGGGGTCGTTACAAGTTTGCTTTCTGTACCATGTATTTGGCGACTCAGAATGGGTGTTGTATACCTATTTTGGGGCGTCACAGTTGGTATTAGAGCTTAGGGATATGATCCCTGGCTGAGATGTGAGACAAGAACTAGGAGGGGAGAGACGGGGAATTCCTTCGCTAGTATGGCCTGACTAAGTTTATTTGGTCGGTCAGAGTAGAGGAATAATATATGACATGACTATTAACCCTTATTTTTTGGCAGTATTTAAGAATGGCAGCTGAGAACGTTAATAATGGAGTAAATCAAATCGTGGAGACACCTTTGATCACCACCCAGGGGAACGTGCAACAGGAACGCAATATTCCTCTTGTAAACAACGTTACTGAGCAAACGATGAATGATGGAATGTTTAGTAGCTTTTTGCAGTTCATGCAAAATCAGACGAGGGAGACTCGTGTGCAGAATACAGGTGAAAATGATAACAGCGCGCGGTTTGTCACAGCCAAGCAGTTCAAAGAATTGGGACCACCAGAATTTAAGGAAAAGTCGGATCCGATCATGGCGGAAACGTGGTGTCAAAATATGGAGTATCTGTCGACTCGACGAAGATTGAAGCCATACAAAGTTGGGAGCAACCGAAGTCGGTAACCGAAGTACGTAGCTTTCTGGGCTTAGCTAGTTATTATCGGAGATTTGTGGAAGGATTTTCTCGAATCGCTACTCCGTTAACTCAGCTGACTCGGAAAGATATAAAACGTATGGAGTGAGGAGTGCGAGAAGAGTTTCCAAGAACTCAAGAGGAGACTCATTTCGGCACCTGTTCTGACAATACCATCTGGTTCGGATGGATTTGTTATCTACAGCGATGCTTCAGGCAAAGGGTTAGGATGTGTTCTCATGCAATATGGGAAAGTCATAGCCTATGCCTCGCGACAACTCAAAGAATATGAGAGGAATTATCCTACTCATGATTTGGAGTTGGCAGCAGTCATTTTCGCGTTGAAGATCTGGAGACACTACCTGTATGGGGAGAAAGTGAAGATCTATACAGATCATAAAAGTCTCAAATATTTCTTTACCCAAAAGGAACTCAACATGCGGCAGCGACATTGGCTCGAGCTGTTGAAAGATTACGATCATACCATCCAATATCATCCTGGAAAAGCAAATGTAGTAGCTGACGCATTGAGTAGAAGATCATATGAGGGTACGAGTGCAATGTTGTTAACACAAAGGCCCATTTTGTATGACTTGCAAAGGATGGAGATAGAAATGAAGGCTCCAAGTACCCACATGATGATATCAAATATACGAGTAGAACCGACTTTAATCGATAAAGTTAAAGTTGCTCAAGCTACGGACATAGAGCTGATGTGTATGAAGAAGAAAGTGCAAGAAGGTGCTATTCCAGAAGCAAGAATCGATGAAGAAGGAATACTTCGAGTCAACTCCAGACTTTGTATTCCTAACGATTTTGACTTGAAGCATAGAATAATGATGGAGGCACACAACACACCGTTTGCAATCCATCTTGGGAGTACCAAAATGTATCACGATCTTCGACATACATTTTGGTGGAGCAATATGAAAAGAGAGATCTTGGAGTTTATCTCGAGGTGTTTAACTTGTCAACGTGTAAAGGCGGAGCATCAAGTGCCAGAGGGTCCATTGCAACCACTTGAGATCCCAAAATGGAAGTGGGAACACATTACCATGGATTTCGTTACAGGTCTTCCCAAGGTTTCTCAAGGCATAGATGCGATTTGGGTTATTGTTGATAGATTAACCAAGTCTGCTCATTTCTTACCGATACGTGAGACTTATTCCCTTGAACGTCTTGCTAGTATGTATGTGAATGAGATTGTTAGATTGCATGGCATGCCAGTATACATAGTTTCGAATCGTGACCTAAGATTCACTTCACGATTTTGGGTTAGCTTGCAGAAAGCTATGGGCACGGATATACGGTTCAGTTCGGCATACCATCCTCAAACGGACGGACAATCAGAGAGGACTATTCAAACTCTTGAAGATCTATTAAGACTCTGTGTACTAGATCTCAAAGGGAGTTGGGATAAGTACCTACCATTGGTGGAATTCTCCTACAACAACAGTTATCAGGCGAGCATAGGTGTGGCTCCATTCGAGGCGTTGTATGGAAGAAAATATCGTTATCCAGTATGCTGGGATGAGGTGGGTGAAGCAACATTGTTGGGACTAGAGTTGGTACGCATGACTACAGAGAAGATCCAAACAATTCGATAACGTATACAAACGGCACAGGATCGACAAAAGAGTTATGCGGATCTTCATCGGAAGGACGTGAAATTTAATATTGGGGATCATGTATTGTTACGTGTTGCACCATGGAAGGGAGTTACAAGATTTGGGAAGAGAGAAAAGCTCAATCCAAGATTTATTGGTCCATTTGAGATTCTTGAGCGAATAGAAAATGTGGCATATAGACTAGCATTACCCCCAAGCATGTCTCTTGTTTATAATATTTTTCACATATCTATGCTTCGTAAATATGTTAAAGACCCGAACCACATTATTGAGTTAGAACCAAACTAGATAGCTGAAGATTTAACGTACGAGGAGGTACCTGTTAAGATCTTGGATAGGAAAGAGCATGTCCTACGCACAAAGGTTATACCACAAGTGTAACGACCCCAAAACAGGTCCATTCCATCCAACCTATTCTGAGTCGCCAAATATATGGTACAGAAAATAACTACAACTTTATTACAACAATTGTCGTGCAAAATACAACAACACATATGCTGTGAGTTTGGATACAAATATATACCAAATGTGACTCATGTCCCAACCGTGGACAGCACCTCACAATGACACCTTACATAAAGGTATAGTCAAAAATTATTTTAGAAATTAGAATCTTTGGGAAGTGCTCAAGGAAACCTTCGTACATGGGAGGTCATGCGTCTAGGTTATGATAGATATCATATGGCCACAAAATTATCCTTGGTTGACCCAATAGACCCCAAAGAAAAACGAGAAGTTTACTATCATATTCTTCCCAATGGTGAGTCTTCTCTTGACATATCACTATCTCCACTGTCTCTAATTGAGAATTATACTTCAAACAAACACCAAGATTATATAGGTAGTGCTCGTAAAGATACTCAGCAAGTGGATGAGCACAACCCTGTCTTATGATGACACGAGATTGTATGTCATTAGACATCTTGTATGATAGTGACAAAACACCCTTCCAAAGTTGGGTTCGCCTCACCCTATCTTATTCACCAAATATAACTACTAAATGATGACCACCGTTCTATTCCTTTGTTACCCCCGCTCGACCCAGCTACACTCTTATTACCTGAAAGGAATTGTGAAACAGAAGGGTGAGCACAACTAGCCCAGTAAAGAATATCATGACTAAAGATAAATAAATTATCAATAGTCTTCATCAGTAATAAATCAGAGATTTAGAACATATGGTAGATGATAAAAAAATTCAACCATAGTTGCAGCGGAACGAGCAATCCATTAGAAGAGTCAAATAGACCATAAATTCTATTATCTTCCCCATGTTAAAAATTCAACAATAATAATTTATCCCTGTAACATCAATCAACAGTTCTGGTCTACAATCATATAAATAACTCATAATCATAATTGTAATTCTAAATTCCTCTTCGCATTCAGGACGAAGATAATTTTCATCACATGTCTTTACCTGAAACATCAAAGATCATGGTTATACCAAATCACAGTTCCTATTTATAATCATACTAACAATTTCGTCTTTGCACTACGGCCAAAGATATTCATCAACAGACCATCTTTGCACTACGGGCCAAAGATATTCATCAATAATTCATCTTTGCACTACAGGCCAAAGATATTCCTCAACAGTTCATATTTGCACTACAGGCCAAATATATTCATATCTCAAAGAAATATATAATCATTTCAGAATTTATATAAACAATAATTATAACCATGTTAATCAATTCATCTTTACACTTAAGCTAAAGATATTCAATTATAAATTCGATGGCCATGATCATACCAATTAACAATTCATCTTTGCACTACAGGCCAAAGATATTCCTCAGTCACGATCATACCAATAATTTGCCCATCTTTACACTCAAGTGAAAGAGAAATTCAACATCAGAGTTATAAAAATGTTATATAAGATAATAACAACAATATGATCAAAATATGGATTTAATTTCAAGAGTAATATTCATAAATCAACTATAATTTGGTCAGAAAAAGAAACCAATTTTGTCGTGAATAGTACCCGTAAATAGTAACTCGTGAATAGTAACTCATAAATAGTAACACGTGAATAGTAACTCATGAATAGTAACTCATGAATAGTATTCCGTATTTGTACATAGTACCGTATACGTAAATAATGTCATATATGTAAATAGTGTCATATACATGAATAGTACCGTATACGTGAATAATGTCGTATACGTGAATAGTAATCCCGATTCAAAAAGGTAAAAATTCCACAATAAAATCTATACCAATTTTTCAGTATAATGATATTGAAAGAATAACATCATTATGAAGAATATAGCATCCCTTAATATCCCTTATTATCCCTTACTATCCCGTACCTCAAAAGTGCAGTATTTCTGACTGGAATGCAAAGCCGAAGGAAACTTACACTGAATAGCAACTCTCAAAGTATCTAAATACTCACAAAATATGCTTTATAATATAAAGAGAGAAAGAGAGAAAGCTTATGTTTCTGGTGTGATTTTTAATTCTAACTTAGCCCTCTATTTATAGGAAAATGTTAGCACGCCGAAGCAGACTTAACCTGCAACCTGATGGCTTTACCTGCTACTATTCCCACCCACCACATTTGAATAAAAATCTCAGCACATTTTTTCACCAACCAAGAGTGGGGCCCACCAATTCTAGAATTTTCCACCAAAATGATTAACTCCAAAAATTCAACAATTTCTGAACCAGTCATCTCGTAAAATTCATAACAAATCATACGTTCATTTTAACGGTTCAAAATTTGTGGACATATACTCAACTTATATATGTATAACATATCCAAAAATTACAACGATCCAACGGTCGGATTAAAAATTATAACTCCCGCAATATATCTCAAAAAACACTTGTTTGATTTTTAATACCTCCAATCCGACAAAATACTGATGTAACACCTCAACATTAATTCCATCATTTATAACCACATAAATAAATCCATCATTTATATCCACGTCAAATAAATATTTCTTTATCATATGAATCAATAATTAATTATTCACAAATAATATTACAGAGTCACAATTATGACAACCAGGCCGTTCCCAGGAAAGAGGGGGCTTTCCAATAAGAATTTCTCCTTACTGGCGCGCAATTAGATGACCAAACCTCTCCTTTGACAGAACTTTCTAGACATTACCAATAATGTTATCTAATAATATTATTCAAATAATATGAATTATTGATCTGATAATGGAAAATACTGTGCAGTGATAATTATTGAAACAACAATAATATAAAATATCAACGCAGCAATTATTGAATCAATAAAATAAAATATTGAACAGTAATTACTGTAACAATTATTGAGTAGTGCCTTCTTACATAAGGATCAATAATTCAACAATACTGTACAATACCGTGTGCTACTGTGCAATAACGCGTATTACTGTATTTTAACCACCGGGTATTCCAACAGTGTTAACGGTAACAACTACGCCGTTATTTATAAAAACTCAATTTTTGTCGTTTTCTTCATCCGACAGTTATTCTGTTATGGGGCCCACAAATGGCTGCGCCGTCGTACAAATATTCTCCGACAGAAAGAATATTCCACGACCATACGAATATTCTCCGACAATAATGAATATTTTATAACCACTTGTGTATTTTAAAAAAAAATTCATATATCACCCTTAACTTTAATATTTATCAATTTAACCATTTACTGAATAGTAATTATAAGAAAAATTGAATACTTTTATTTCATAAAATTCGTGGTCTTACAATCTCCCCTCCATATGAAATTTCGTCCCTGAAATTTACGTACCTGGTATTTCAAAGAGTTGAGAATACATTTCTTTCATTTCAGATTCCATCTTCTCTGTCATCATAATTTCTCCATTGCTCATCTCCTGTATTTCAAATATCATTCTAGAATACAACTTCAAAACAAGGGTTAATTTAACAAATTAACATATCACATAATATCCCGATATTATGACTGACCAACAAATAAGCTTAGGTAAGACATACTAGCGAAGAATTTACTCATCACTCCCCTCCTAGTTATATTCCCCGATCTCTGCCAGAGACCATATCCCTAAGCTCTGATACCAAAATATAACGACCCCAAAACAGGTCCATTCCATCCAATCTATTTTGAGTCGCCAAATATATGGTACAGAAAATAACTACAACTTTATTACAACAATTGTCGTGCAAAATACAACAACACATATGCTGTGAGTTTGGATACAAATATATACCAAATGTGACTCATGTCCCAACCGTGGACAGCACCTTACATAAAGGTATAGTCAAAAATTATTTTAGAAATTAGAATCTTTGAGAAGTGCTCAAGGAAACCTTCGTCCATGGGAGGTCATGCGTCTAGGTTATGATAGATATCATATGGCCACAGAATTATCCTTGGTTGACCCAATAGACCCCAAAGAAAAATGAGAAGTTTACTATCATATTCTTCCCAATGGTGAGTCTTCTCTTGACATATCATTATCTCCACTGTCTCTAATTGAGAATTATACTTCAAACAAACACCAAGATTATATAGGTAGTGCTCGTAAAGATACTCAGCAAGTGGATGAGCACAACCCTGTCTTATGATCACACGAGGTTGTATGTCATTAGACATCTTGTATGATAGTGACAAAACACCCTTCAAACGTTGGGTTCGCCTCACCCTATTTTATTCACCAAATATAACTACTAAATGATGACCACCGTTCTATTCCCTTGTTACCCCCGCTCGACCCAGCTACACTCTTATTACCTGAAAGGAATTATGAAACAGAAGGGTGAGCACAACTAGCCCAGTAAAGAATATCATAACTAAAGATAAATAAATTATCAATAGTCTTCATCAGTAATAAATCAGAGATTTAGAACATATGGTAGATGATAAAAAATTTCAACCATAGTTGCAGCGGAACGAGCAATCCATTAGAAGAGTCAAATAGACCATAAATTCTATTATCTTCCCCATGTTAAAAATCCACCAATAATAATTTATCCCTGTAATATCAATCAACAGTTCTGGTCCACAATCATATAAATAACTCATAATCATAATTGTAATTCTAAATTCCTCTTCGCATTCAGGACGAAGATAATTTTTATCACATGTCTTTACCTGAAACATCAAAGATCATGGTTATACCAAATCACAGTTCCTATTTATAATCATACTAACAATTTTATCTTTGCACTACGGCCAAAGATATTCATCAACAGACCATCTTTGCACTACAGGCCAAAGATATTTAACAACAGGTCATCTTTGCACTACGGGCCAAAGATATTCATCAATAATTCATCTTTGCACTACAGGCCAAAGATATTCCTCAACAGTTCATATTTGCACTATAGGCCAAATATATTCATATCTCAAAGAAATATATAATCATTTCAGAATTTATATAAACAATAATTATAACCATGTTAATCAATTCATCTTTACACTTAAGCTAAAGATATTCAATTATAAATTCGATAGCCATGATCATACCAATTAACAATTCATCTTTGCACTACAGGCCAAAGATATTCCTCAGTCACGATCATACCAATAATTTGCCCATCTTTACACTCAAGTGAAAGAGAAATTCAACATCAGAGTTATAAAAATGTTATATAAGATAATAACAACAATATGATCAAAATATGGATTTAATTTCAAGAGTAATATTCATAAATCAACTATAATTTGGTCAGAAAAAGAAAGCAATTTTGTCGTGAATAGTACCCGTGAATAGTAACTCGTGAATAGTAACTCCTGAATAGTAACTCATGAATAGTAACATGTGAATAGTAACTCATGAATAGTAACTCATGAATAGTATTCCATATTCGTACATAGTACCGTATACGTAAATAATGTCATATATGTAAATAGTGTCATATACATGAACAGTGCCGTATACGTGAATAATGCCGTATACGTGAATAGTAATTCTGACTCAAAAAGGTAAAAATTCCACAATAAAATCTATACCAATTTTTTAGTATAATGATATTGAAAGAATAACATCATTATGAAGAATATAGCATCCCTTAATATCCCTCATTATCCCTTATCTCAAAAGTGCAGTATTTCTGACTGGAATGCAAAGCCGAAGGAAACTTACACTGAATAGCAATTCTCAAAGTATCTAAATACTCACAAAATATGCTTCATAATATAGAGAGAGAAAGAGAGAAAGCTTATATTTCTGGTGTGATTTTCAATTCTAACTTAGCCCTCTATTTATAGGAAAATGTTAGCACGCCGAAGCATACTTAACCTGCAACCCGATGGCTTTACCTGCTACTATTCCCACCCACCACATTTGAATAAAAATCTCAGCACATTTTTTTACCAACCAAGAGTGGGGCCCACCAATTCTAGAATTTTCCACCAAAATGATTAACTCCAAAAATTCAACAATTTCTGAACCAGTCATCTCGTAAAATTCATAACAAATCATACGTTCATTTTTAACGGTTCAAAATTTGTGGACATATACTCAACTTATATATGTATAACATATCCAAAAATTACAACGATCCAACGGTCGGCTTAAAAATTATAACTCCCGCAATATATCTCAAAAAACACTTGTTTGATTTTTAATACCTCCAATCCGACAAAATACTGATGTAACACCTCAACATTAATTCAATCATTTATAACCACATAAATAAATCCATCATTTATATCCACGTCAAATAAATATTTTTTTATCATATGAATCAATAATTAATTATTCACAAATAATATTACAGAGTCACAATTATGACAACCAGGCCGTTCCCAGGAAAGAGGGGGCTTTCCAATAAGAATTTCTCCTTACTGGCGCGCAATTAGATGACCAAACCTCTCCTTTGACAGAACTTTCTAGACATTACCAATAATGTTATCTAATAATATTATTCAAATAATATGAATTATTGATCTGATAATGGAAAATACTGTGCAGTGATAATTATTGAAACAACAATAATATAAAATATCAACGCAGCAATTATTGAATCAATAAAATAAAATATTGAACAGTAATTACTGTAACAATTATTGAGTAGTGCCTTCTTACATAAGGATCAATAATTCAATAATACTATGCAATACCGTGTGCTACTGTGCAATAACGCGTATTATTGTATTTTAACCACCGGGTATTCCAACAGTGTTAACGGTAACAACTACGCCGTTATTTATAAAAATTCATTTTTTGTCGTTTTCTTCATCCGACAATTATTCTGTTATGAGGCCCACAAATGGCTGCGCCGTCATACGAATATTTCCCGACAGAAAGAATATTCCACGACCATACGAATATTCTCCGACAACAATGAATATTTTATAACCACTTGTGTATTTTAAAAAAAATTCATATATCACCCTTAACTTTAACATTTATCAATTTAACCATTTACTGAATAGTAATTATAAGAAAAATTGAATACTTTTATTTAATAAAATTCGGGGTCTTACAACAAGTTAAGATTTTGTAGAGAAACTATGCTATTGAAGAAATTACCTGGAAATTGGAATCATAAATGAAAGCGAGGTATCCTCACCTTTTCAAAATATCAGGTACGTACGTCAATTTCGAGGACGAAATTTCATAAGGAGTGGAGGTTGTAAGACCCTAGCTTATTAATGAATAAAATCAAATTTTCTCTAAATATTATTGTGAATAATAAGGGGTTAATTTGATATAATACTTTGGTTATGGGTGAAATGTGCAAATTTTGTAAAATAAGCAAGTGGTTATAAAATATTTATTTTGTCGGGGAATATTCGTTTGGTTGTGGAATATTCTTGCTGTCGGGGAATATTCGTACGACGGCGCAGCCTTGTGTGGGCCCCATAACGGAAAGCGATTGGATGAAGAAAACGACAAGTATAAGTTGTTTATAAATAATGGCGTAGTTGTTACCGTTAATACTGTTGGAATACCTGGTGGTTAAAATACAGTAGCACACGGTATTGCACCAATTATTGATTCTTACGTAAGAAGGCACTATTCAATAATTGTTACAGTAGTTATTATTTAATATTTTATTTTATTAATTTAATAATTACTGCGTTGATATTTTATATTATTGTTGTTTCAATAATTGTTGTTGCGCGGTATTTTCCTTTATCAGATCAATAATTCATATTATTTGAATAATATTATTAGATAACATTATTGGCAATGTCTAGAAAGTTCTGTCTAAGGAAAGGTTTGGTCATCTAATTGCGCGCCAGTAAGGAAAAATCCTTATTGGGAAGCCCCCTCTTTCATGGGAACGGCCTGGTTGTCATAATTGTGATTCTGTAATATTATTTGTGAATAATTAATTATTGATTCATATAATAAAGAAATATTTATTTTATGTGGATATAAATGAGGGATATATTTTTGTGGTTAAAAATGAAGGAGTTAATGTTGAGGTTTTTATCAGTATTTTTATCGGAATGGAGGTATTAAAAATCAGGGTTTTTGAGATATTTTGCGGGGGTTATAATTTTTAATCCGACCGTTGGATCGTGGTAATTTTTGGATATGTTATACATATATAAGTTGAGTATATGTTCACAAATTTTGAACCGTTAAAAATGAACGTATGATTTATTATGAATTTCACGAGATGACTGGTTCAGAAATTGTTGAATTTTCGGAGTTAATCAGTTTGGTAAAAAATTCTTGAATTGGTGGGCCCTACTCTTGGTTGGTGAAGAAATGTGCTGAGATTTTTATTCAAATATGGTTGGTGGGAATAGTAGTAGGTAAAGCCATCAGGTTGCAGGTTAAGTCTGTTTCGGCGTGCTAACATTTTTCTATAAATAGAGGGCTAAGCTAGAATTGAAAATCACACCAAAAACAAGTTTTCTCTCTTTCTCTCTCTAGATTATTGAGTGTATTTTATGAGTATTTTGATACTTTGAGAGCTTATATTTATCAGAGCAAGTTTCTTTCAGCCTTATACTGGTATTCCGACTAGAAGTACTGATATTTTGAGGTAAGGGATATTATTTTCTTCTAAAATGATATTATTTTCTTCAATATCATTATGCTGAAATATTAGCATGAGTTTTTATCAAATTTGAAACTTTTTGTGTCGGGTTTACTATTTACGTATACGGTACTATTCACGAATACGACACTATTCACCGAAAAATAAAATTTTTCCTTTTTATCCAAGATGTCTATTATGGCTACTATCTTTGATTGTATCTATGTTTTGATCTTTATTTTTGAATTCTGTTTCACAATTGATTATTATGAAGTATTATTGATCTTGGATAAACTGTTATACAAATTCCTACTATTTGTCCTTCTGTCTCACTGGATTCGTTCTCTTTAAGATATTTTTCATCATCCTCAGTCCTAAATGATGATATTACTGAATATCTTTGGCCTATAGTGCAAAGATGTATGATTACTTGATGAATATCTTTGGCTTGTAGTGCAAAGATGAACAGGTGTTGAGATGAACATGACTGACAGGTGATACAAATGAATATCTTTGGCCTGTAGTGCAAAGATGAATATTTGGATAAAGATGTTTATTAATTGATGTTACAGGGATAAAATATTGATGATGGACTTTTAAATCTTAGAAGATAGTAGAATTCATTCTCTACTTGACTCTTCTAATGGTTTGCTGTTTCCGCTGCAGTTGTTGATATAAAACTTGTTGTCGATTATATTCTATCAGATTTTTCCCTGTTGAATACTAATGATAATTTGTTGTATATTATCTTAGTCATAATATTCTTTACTGGGCTAGTTGAGCTCACTCTTTTTCTTTTTGTTCCATTTTTCTTCTCAGGAGGTGAGAACATAACAGGATCTAGTCGGGGTATGGAGTGATAGTTCTAGAAAGATATTTTAGCAGTCCTCACTATTTCTGTAAAATAGTGTTTGAATAATTGTATTGAGGACTTATTTGTGTGTGGATATTGTCTAGAAGACAATATTTGTATTTAAACTCAAAGTATGTGTTGTCGTATTTTGCACGATAAATGTATTATTGAAGTTGTAGTTTGCTTTTTCTGTACCATGTATTTGACAACTCAGAATGGGTATTGTATACCTATTTTGGGGGTGTCACATTGTTCATGTACTTTCTTGACCATTCAATTCCTATTGACTTGGTCGTTCAGTTATGAAAATTTGTTCATGCTAGTTCACAAATATAGTGTTGAATGTCAGCCAGCTATTATTCAAAATCTTTCGATCATAATATATCCTCAAATAAACTTAAACTTGCTAGGAAAACTTGTTGCTCACCCTTGCTATATCATGATAAACATTGCAGATTAAGACGATTACGTCGGATACAAGGAAAAGTCAATGACAAGTCCAGCTTTGGATAATATGTGCAGCTAAAAATGTAACAGTATTGTATATTAATGACATTGTAAGTCAAAGAAGTTATGAATTGTGTATAAGTTAAGGTTACTCGACCTTGGGGATTAATGTGTAAAATTTAATGTATAAACAATTTATGTTTATATCTTCCGCAATAATTATAGAAATGATGTACCAGATTCGTGGTGATTTGGGACCTAAATTTGGGGCTTTCACAGTTGGTATCAAAGCTGTAGGTTATAAACCTATGTTAGGATTACCTTAGACTAATAACCGCAGTGATTAGGATAAGGACTAACTCAAATAGAGTTAGTGTGTCGGTAAGATTCAAAGACAAATTTCAACTAGTTATAAGATACAGAGTTCCCTAACTCTGATAATAAAGGTGAACAGTAGTGATGAATAGATAGAGTCTAGAAGATTAAAAGTATGAGTAGATCATAAAACAAAATGATTTAGACATAGAAATGAATCGTAATATATACGATGAGGTCACCCCGTGATCTGATAAGGTTATAGTATGGAGAAGGATCAAGAGAATGATTGAAAAGTTTACAGCAAGATTGATGTGTATCAGTGGTATATCGAATTGGTACAAATTCTGGAAAGGATTATGAATACGGGTTAAATGAAATTCGTATTGAGAATGGAGTTAAGATTAGGTGGGGATTTCAATTGAGGACTCATGTCAGCAGCTGAGTTGTATGATTCATTGTTATGGGCGGGGAATTGTACTTGGTGTAAAAACCACTTAGTTTCTGGTACTGATAATCATTAAAATGTACGTGTCGCGCTATTTTCTATATACTTGTTGAGAAGGTGATTCTTTTCTCAGGTGTATAACAGATAGGTAGGGTATAGTTAGAGAATATAAGGTTAAGTACGAGTTCTTAAAACTCATACTTATAGTGCATTCATGACTCATAATTATATGAAATATTTATGAACCCCTCACTAAATGGACGCCAAAGGTCTGACTAGGACAAGTTCTTAAACTCATATGATTGTGGCAAGTCCTGAACTCATAAGTGTGGTAAGTTTGACGAACTAGGTAGAACTATGTGTGAATGGAGAATTGAGGATAATAGGAATAGATAGACTGATTAAGAAATTGATCATTAGTGGAGAAATAAGTTTTCCAAATCTTCTAGCAATGCTAGAGTTTGAAATTTTTGACATCAAGCTAAATACGCACTATGTGCTTTTGGAAAATGAATTTTTATTCTCAACTCTTGGTGACCATTATGTATGGATGGACTTCGGGCCACCGAGACCTTGTTACCTGTTGAGATGATAAAATAGATTTGCAATGATTTTTAGAAAATTTAAAGAATAGTCTATGTTACTTGTTTCGGCTAGATGACAATGTTTTGAAATATCAAAATATATTTTTATTTATCACTTATGTACCATATGTAACCTGGTGCAAAGATGATAAAAATGATGGAGTTGTAAATACAAGAATACTTTCGATCTAATTATTGTTGCCCCACTATTGCATGATATGTTATGGCAAAGTCATATAATGATGGCATCCTCAAACGGGCTGTTAATACAGTACGGCATCATGACGTCATTTTCAAACTAAATATTTTTAACAATTTTAATTTGCCAACGGCGTTTGGCTATACACATTCATATTTCGATTGAAATTAATTATTGATATGGGTCTAAGCTATTTGATTTGGCTAGACCAACTTTTATAAAAATCCTAAGCGTTCTTTGAAAATTTTCCATAACAAAATTGTTTTTGTGCGAATTCCGATAAAGACTGAGGTAAGAAAATGTTTATGTGCCTAAGGCGGATAAGAGGAACAGGAAAAGTTGTTCCGAACAGCAATACTTGAATAAGTACAAGGCATAATGGGCTAATTACCCAATGTGTCTGTAAGACTAGAGCGGTTTGCAGATAAATTTTGTTTAAACCTTTTCGAAAATGAAAGTTTGTAGTCTATATGACTCCGCAGCTCTATTTGAAAATTTTTACTCTTGTGAGAGGTGTATTGGGTAGCATGTGATGATGTGTATGAATGGTGTAAGTTGTATAGTATAAGGTGTAAGTTGAATTTCGGGGACGAAATTCTTAGAAGAACGGGTGAATGTGACAACCCGAGAATTTAGAAAAGTTATTTAAATCTTAAATGATGGATTAAAGGTTATAAGATGAACCTAGATAGAAAATAAGCGTATGGATTTGACGTTTCTGTGAAGAAATTTTAAGGATTTCAAAATTTTTTTGACAAGACATGAATAATTTGGTAGACTGTAACTGATAGTCTGATTATGAAGTATAAGATTTTGGTGGATTTAAAATTTTTGCGAAGAATTATCAAGGTTAAGTGTTTAAGTGTATATACGAGTAGGTATATGTGACCAATGATTGTTTGTGTGTACAGTTTGTGGATGAAGGATCAATTATTGATCAGGATAACTATAAGTTTAGTAAACTCTAAAGTTAGGTTAATAAAATTGTTGTTCAGTAAGAAAACTCTAACGACTGGTTAGAAACCCTAGCGATACGTTCGGAAATCATAATTTTAGTTCCGGGAATCAGAAACCCTAATTCGGATATTCAAAACCCTAATTTGGGAATTAAAAAGATAAGTATAAATGGCTAACTGTTATAAGTTATGGAATAAATTGGAAATGTCCAAAATATCTTTCAAATTATAGGGAAAAATACCAAATTACCCTTAGTGAGTGCGAAATGACCAAAATGCCCTTTTACTTAAAACTTTAGTAAAAGATTTCTCCAAATCTCTGTGAGTCATCAAATTTGATATACCATGTGCTTTATATCTATTTTATATCAGTAATCCTTGCCACCAAGCAACACTTGGTTCAATGAATCAAGAATTAAAAAGATTAAAGTAAGATAATATCTCACTTTACTTCTCATACTTGCCAAGCCTATTCTCTCTCTAACTTTTCGAAATCTAGAGTGAGATGGAGTTAAAATTTAAGCCGTGATCAGCTCTAATTTTTCCAAGAACAGGATCCAAGGACAAAAATCAAGAATCAAAGCTAGAAAAAGGTATAAACCTTAAATTTTAAAAATTATGTGATTTGATGTTAGATGTTGTTATTTATTGGTTAGAGATGTGTTAAGGGATGTTATTTAGTGATCCAAGATGTAACATCAAGGATCCATAACATCTAGATGCTAGAAAATAAATTTTTAAACTGATCAAGAACCCTAATTTAAGTCCTGACAACCATATGTCAGGGCCTCTAGATCTTTGTGTGTTAATAGTTAGGTGTGTTTAGTGTTATAGACTTGTTCTATGCCATGACGAGAGTAGTCTGGAAGTGAAATTAAGTCCATACCATGTCTATATCTCAAGATATAAGTGGTCAAACATGGTTGACCAACCATGGGAGACTATTTCTGGGTAACCCAAAATTTCCCAGAAGGCTCTGACAAGCTTTTGCAAGCCTCTAATCTTGCACCTGCTTGATAGTTTGGCCATTTTATTGTTTTGATGATGTAGTCTGATATAAGGACTACAAAATTATGCCTTTAGATCACCCAGATCATATATATAATCAAAGATATTATTGGTCAAAGTAGGGTTGACCGACTTCTTATGAAGATTTCTGGAAAACATAGAAACCTTCAAGAGCAATTTTTCTGACAAGGTTTGGCTGACTTGAATCTTATGATTTTGTTGTTGTTAGTCTGATATGTTGATATAGAATTGTACCCTGACATGTCTACTATATGTTTGAATCTTTGAATCACACTAAGTGAGCCCAGAATGCAAGTTATGGAGATCCAAAGTAGCACCCTCGAACTGTTCTTCATTTCTGGGTAAGAACAGCCTCTGACAGCATGTTTGATGCCTTATATCTTCTTGATATGATGCAGTGTAGCCATAAAACTTGTTTGTGTGTGTATTATTACATACATACTACATGTATAACAACTTAATCAGTTCAGAAAAAAACAAAATCTAAGAATTTAATGTGGTCAAACTAGGTACCTTGAACATTGACATGAACTTCTGGGTTAGGCTCAATAACACCTATAGTGACGGTTATGTTGCTATAGGGCCCTTTAGTGACATTTAGTTTCTGAAAATTAATTATTTTATTAAATAAATAGAAAAAAATAGTTTTTAATTATTAAAAATTCAAAATAAATTTCTTAAAATTATTTTAAAGCCTAAAAATGGGTTTTTAATAATTTTGAGTATATTTCATAAATATTTAATATTTTTGGAATATTAAAGGTATTTAATTTATTTAATTATAATATTGAATAAATTACTTAAAAATGATTTTAATACTTGAAAAATTATGAAAAATTATATTATGGTGTTAGAAAATATTTTAAGTTATTTTTAATGACTTTTAATATTTTGTGATAAATTTTATTAATAAATTAATATTAATGATAGTTGATTTATTTAATAAATATATTAAATAAATTATGGAAAATTAGAAATTATGCTTTAAAAATCATATAAAAATGATTTAAGGGTTAAAAAAATATTTTAAGTTATAAAATATAACTTTTGATATTTTGTCATGAAAAATATTAATATTTTAATATTAATGTCAATTACTGGATAATGGATTTAAATGTTTAAAATTCATTTAAATGCGAAATTAAGGTATTAAAAAAATACTTTGAAATATTATAAATATATTATAATATTATGTTATGATTTTTTTAATATTTAATATTAAATAAATATTAATGATAAGAGGATAATGTGGTATTTATATCATATGAATACGATATAAGTGATTGGAAAATTATGATAAATGATAATAATTATTACGAGACTTTGAAAAATATGTTGACTGATAATAAAATTATCTAAGATATTTGTGAACCAGTTTAGACCGAGTCTTAATGTTATTAGGCTCGAGAATTATCCGACTAGACCGTCGGGATGTTAGAATTGTGTCAGGTTCAACTCAGACTGAAATAGTTTGACTTGATATCGAGTCTTAAGTAGTTTGTGGACTGATAGGGTTATATGTTATGTGTTTAGGGTTATTTTATAAATATATATTTAACAGTATTATACTGTGATGATATTATTCTAATATGGGGATCTATATTACTAATATTAGGTCTTCAGATAAAGCGATATAAACTGCGTAGCAATAGTTGGTGATACATGCAAATTCCTAACCTTAAACTTCTAATTATTGTGCGAGTTTTCTTAAACTCGACCTAGAGTTGTTCTTTCAATTATGCTTATGGCTAATCATTGCTGATTATCATGTCTATGAATTGTTAAATATCTTTCTATGCAAATAATATATGTGTTCGTCAGGTAGGAAAGGCTGATCACCTTCATTACCATCTAGTCCAGTTATAATTGTTCATGTACTTTCTTGACCATTCAATTCCTATTGACTTGGTCGTTTAGTTATGAAAATTTGTTCATGCTAGTCCACAAATATATTGTTGAATGTCAGCCAGCTATTATTCAAAACCTTTCAATCATGATATATCCTCAAATAAACTTAAACTTGCTGGGAAAACTTGTTGTTCGCCCTTACTATATCATGATAAACATTGCAGATTAAGGCGATTACGTCGGATACAAGGAAAAGTTAATGACAAGTCCAGCTTTGGATAATATGTGCAGCTAGAAATGTAACAGTATTGTATATTAATGACATTGTAAGTTAAATAAGTTATGAATTGTGTATAAGTTAAGGTTACTTGATCTTGGGGATTAATGTGTAAAGTTTAATGTATAAATAATTTATGTTTATATCTTCTGTAATAGTTATAGAAATAATATACCAGATTCGTGGTGATTTGGGACCCGAATTTGGGGCTTGCACACCCATAGTTTCATGCTGACGCTGAAGCTCATTACTCATGTATGCGAGCATGATGCATTGAGCCAACTGTGCATCATCTTGCCACTTTCTAAATATAGCAATCTCTTCCTCATAGGTATTGTTTGCAACCATTGCAGGAAAGACGTATTAAGGACATATGATAGCTTTTCAGCCATAAAAACTATTCTCAAATTCCTTAACCAATCCATTTAATTCAGTCCGGTTAAATGGCATCTAATATGCTTCACAGTGATAGTAATTTAGACATTGTAAAATTCTGTAAATGAATTTATAATTAACAATATTTTAGCATACATTCTTTTATTAATTACCAAAATAAATTAGGTCTTGTTTTAAATTGGTATCTCCCACTATTTTCGTCAAACTATATTACCTTCATTTATATAGTTCTGTAAAATCTAATTAAAGATTTGCTAGTTAGGATAAGGATCCCATTTCAAATGTCTATAGCCTTGTGGTGACACAACAAACTATATATAAATAAATAGGTAGACAACTCTTGTCAATTACATCAACTATGCAACTCCTTGTATTTTGTCTCTTAGATTATTTTGACCAAGTGGTGGCACATCCGAATCAAAATTATCCAAATTAAGTCCAACCTAGTACTTCATATATTCAAAAACGAAAAATATTGTCCTTGTGGTGACACAACAAAACAACATTGTTCAATTTTTTTTATAACTATCAAATGTGATAAAATTAACATCTCAAAGAATTAAGATAACCCTTGTGGTGACATAACAAACTTATAATAATTAATTGATACTCTATTATTTTTATCATGCTAGAAGGCGACGTTCGATATTCCAAATATCTTTAAACGTTTAGGACTTAATATACAAAAAAATTGAGGGGTTTGCATGTTAATAATTTATCTCATCTTGTTTAGCGCGCATTCACATATATATATATATATATATATATATATATATATATATATATATATATATATATATATATATATATATATATATATAAATAAAATACGCGTCATATTAATTAACATGCGAAGCATGTTTGCATAATATATATATATATATATATATATATATATATATATATATATATATATATATATATATATATATATATATAGTATAAGCATACACATATAGAATACTATATTCTACTCGAATTAATTATGGATATTTATTCTAGTTTGGTTCACTAGAGCCACCAACTGAACCAAAAGGTCAAACCCTAGGGGTGCTAGAATTAATATTTAAATATAACTATTACATTTGAATCTTGGCTCCATTACAAATGGGTCTTCAAGCGCTCCTTGTTCCTTGATATCCAATTCTTCAAACTTAATTCTAACTATTCCTATTACAAAACTATTTAAAATAAATAGAAACCTTGATCAGCAGTCAAGGGGTAATACATTGGAGGAGGATAAAATTTATATTAAGAAAAAATTAGATAAGATGAGATACGCAGACCCCATTTAATAAAACTCATACATTCATGCATCCAACTAAAATAAAATCCAATCACATTGGTCAATAGTCCATAATCAATCTAATTTATTATCAAACACATTTACATATGCATCAATAAATAAATTCATCTCATAAATAATAAACATTCAATATATATATATATATATATATATATATATATATATATATATATATATATCATTTAATGGGCAAAATTAGTTAGCATAAAATCTAATTTTGAATCAAAATAAACTCTTTTATTTTAATCCAAATTTAAATCAAAATAAACCTCTTTTATTTTAATTTATCTAATTTTGAATAAAATAAATTATTTTATTTTAATCAAAATCTTTAATCAAAATAAACTTCTTTATTTTAATTAATTATGGAATCCAATTCCAAGTCAAAATAAACTACTTTATTTTGGATAATATGAAATCTTATTGCATATCTAAATAAACTCCTTTATTTAAGGAAACACAGATTCTCTTTCCTATTTACAAATAAATTCCAATATTTTGAATAATATGAAATCTTATTCTATATCTAAATAAGCTCCTTTATTTAAGGAAACAAGGAATCTAGTTTTAACTCCAATTAGTTATCATGTAATCCAATTTCAACTCTAATTAATTAGCAGGAAATCTAATTTTAAGATTAAAATAAATTTTTATTCTAATTATAAAATAATTAAGAATAATATATATATATATATATATATATATATATATATATATATATATATATATATATAATATACACGTGAATCACGTACTTCCAAAGCACCTGTTATAACAGATGTATATATGTTATATACCAGGGAAATGGTTCACCTGTTAACCTGTTAACCTGTTAAGTATTAAGAATATATAACTTATATATATATATATATATATATACATGAAAACGTCACTGATGACCAAATTTATATGGTCTCCACTTTCCCATTTTCACATGGTTTAATATATAACAGTAATTATCATATATCCCACGTTAGAAGACTGAAGCATTTTGCAACAATATATATATATATATATATATATATATATATATATATATATATAACAAACAGATTCCAGCGTATATAAGTACAATATATATTAACCAAACCGGTACCATCAACATCACGCGGTTTTACAGAATTGATTACGGTTTAGTTTTTTGTTTTTTTTTTAATTTTATACAACAAAATTATGCTCAATTAAATTGTTCTAAACATATATCAATATACATATCAATTTAAAACAATTAATAATTCACATAAAGGTTTAGCTCTGATACCACTGTTAGGTTTGTAATATTCATGAACGCAATCAAATTGCACAAAGTAAGCAAAAACGTGGTAATCATTTATACACAATTATTAACTAAACGAAAAATATGAAGAGAAAGAATCATACCCTTAAAGATCTGAGCTTCCTCAGGTACAAGTTCACCTCTAATCTTTTTCGCGTTCAACTTGAATCCACCGGGTTCGGTTCCTTCCTTTGATCAATGTTAGTCACCCATGTGTTTGGCCTCTAGAGGTGATCCACCAAGGAAGAAGAAAGATTCAAGAAGATGGGTATTTGGCAAAACCCTAATTTTTCTATCTCCCATAGAAAGGGATGTACTCTCCCAACTATTGAAATTACATATTCACGTGTTTTGTGAAAGTACACTACTACAAAACAGTAAATAGATAACGCGAAAAAACGTTATGGTTTCAGTCAGAAAAACGTCATGGTTAAGGGTGTCAACTACTTGACACCCTTACACAACGTTTTTAAAATATTGTAGTTAAGCACATTACACAACGTTTTTTAAGAAAAAAACGTTGTAGATTTGTTTTCCATAAATTAGCAGATGCTTAAAAACGTAGTAGAAGGTATGATTCCACAACATTTTTTGGAAAAAAATATTGTAATTTAATATATCAGACAACGTTTAGGCACATTTACACAACGTTTATAATGTGTCATCTATTTAGAAGGTGTCATTTATTTATATAAATATACAACATTTTTAAAATATTATAGATAAAAAAATGAAAAAAAAAAGTTGTGGTTCACCTATATTACCAATGCACCTGCAATATGCTAATGCCATGATATATAGCTAAAAGGTCTAAATTCTTATTTAAATTTAAAGCCAAAATGTATCAAGCATTCAAAATACATCATAATAATATCATTAGTTTATAGTTTCAAATTATTATATCCACAAAATATATACCAAACTATCCATATATACATCTCAAATTCAATTTTCAATCCATAAAATAAACCAAACTATCCATAAAATTAAACTACTACCTAAGCATGTGCAAAAAAGCCTCGACCAATGCTGTTGAATTGATACCAATTTGGTTTGCAACGACAGAGTATTTCACCTCACCCCATTGTTGAGACATATGAATAGGTATCCCAGTTTCCCAATTTGGTTTGCAATTACAGAAAATGACATACTAAAGGAGTTGTAGTAACTGACGCTAGCGCACCAGATATAGCCCCAACTAAAATTGTTTCCCAAGGCTCAAATTCCCGCCCTAAAAGCTTCTGATAAACCTGAAAGAGAATACTTGGCATTTAATATCCAGCATAGAAAAAAACCATAATCGAATATGAAATAAAACACTAAATCATCCATGGCAGATAGGCCTTTAGCTTTTCTATGGATATAAAACAATCAGTTAAGTGTATTGTACAATCTAAATAGATAAAAATCAAGTGTAACCACATAATACATATGTAGTGGTATCAGGTCAGTGTAAAAACCGAGGAAATTGCCTTATTCACAATTTAACTAGAACAGAAAAAATGTGCATCATCAAACAAGTTTGATATCATGGGACACAAATCTCTAGAAATAGCAAGTTTTGCAAAGAGCATTTTATATATTAAAAACAGACAATCCACATTAGATTGGTTAACCAATTGTCACTGTTATTTAATATAAAATAAAATAAATAAAATAAAATAAAAATCATCACAACAGTGTTGTCTGGTCTTACTCTGGAGTCCTGACTTGGCAAATCCAGGCGTGTATTTTTTTAGTACTCCTTTGCCAATCAGGTAATCAGTATAACATTGGACTCAAATAGCTTTCGTACTAGCAAATTGGAGACATTATCTTGCCTGCATGCAAATCACAGATAACTGTTTCATACATAATTGTTCATTGAAATTCCATTTGATATCTTTACCACAACACTAGGATGTTCAGGTTTACTTAATTATCTTTGAAGCAGTTGAAACTAGACAGAATGACTCAGAAAGGTAATGCTTAAATGGAAAGACAGAAGTTCCTTCAGTTCACTGTCACTGCTTGACAACCTAACATTTCCTTTCTAAAGTCTGAAATTTCTAAATACACGCACAACAATTCTACAAGTAAATGAAATGAAATTATATTTGAAAATCAGTAAGATATACCTAGAGAACTGCACTTTCTTTCCTACAAGTAGGGCTGAGCAAAAAATGGATAAAACCGAATAACCGATCACAAGCGAAATATTTTAACCGAATTATTTCAGTTATTCAGTTATTTTCGTTAATTCGGTTATAACCGTTTTAATAATCTGGAATTCGGGTATTGTTACGGATATTAAAATATTGTTACTCGGTTAACCGAATAACCGAATAAATTTATTTCCGAATTCTTCTATTTTAGCAAAGTCTGTTGGCGTATAGCAAAGTCTAATACAATTCAAGGAGCGACTAGCGAGTATATTGTATGTGTATATTTTCTCACCAAATAGATCTCTCGGATCTCAGATCTCCTCTCGATCTCGGATCCCCCACGATTTCTCTCTTGCTCTCCTGCGCTGTAGCTTGAAGCAAAGTTGGGGTGATTAAGGAGAAGTACTTTTGTAGAAATTGAATCGTGCAATACTCTGCTCCCACATTCTCTCACTGTGGCTGAAGCTTTGAAGCAAAATTGGGGGTGCTGATTAGGGATAAACTTTGAAGAAAAATTGGGTATTTCATTGTTAATTTAAGTTTTGATTCGGGGATCAAAGTTACATATTGCTAATTTATGTTGAAGTTTCAATCCCTGAATCTTTATCCCTCTTTCTATTTATATTTGTATTGATTAATATATTAATTGTATGACAAGATGATATAATATCCCAATAATCAAAACCCATAACCTATATATATATTCAAAGATTTAGTCCATGAAATCTGATACTTGCCCTAAACAATCAAATTGAGAGATGGGTTTCATGTTTTCAACATGGTTGTAAGCAAATCCAACTTGGAAGTTATCAACGGCTGTAAGTAAGTTCTCAACTATTAAATCCGGTTATTAACCGAATAGCCGAATAATTAATTCGGTTATTCGGTATTCGGTTATTCGGTTATTGTATATTTCGGTTAGTAATTCGGATACTTAAAATAGTTAAAATTCAGTTTTCGGTTATACCCGAAATGCTTATTCGGTTCGGTTAATTATCGAATGATCACTCCTACCTACAAGTAATCAGAAACTATAATGGGTATAATTCCATCACCATAATAACAACTTCCTGTAGATAACAAAATCAAGCTAATTAGTGTTCAAGAACAGATTTACTTAGCTAGAATTGCATAGCATGGTCATCCCCAGAAATAAATTAAACATTCAATAACTCCCAAGGAAAATTAAAGAAGATATTAATAAGAAGAATTCAACAATGTTTTGATAATCCAAGGACTTCATGAACTACTGGCAAATTAGATTAGTACATATCTATATAGAGATGTATCGATATATAGAGTATTCCTCAGGAACAACTCCCACTAGAATTTCAGGGCTCCATGGCAAGTTCTTAAAATAATAAATAGTGAAATGAACCTACAAAGTTATATTAACAGGCAGTAGATACTAAAACCTTGACCAATTTGGAATGAAGTTTGCAAAAGGAACAGCAATTTGTTATTAAGAGTAGTGATATATGTCTGAAAAAACTACTTGAGAACCAATATATATGAGGACTTACCAATATCGGGAGAAGTTCAGAAGCATTTGAAGGAAGTCCAGCCCCATCAGCCATCCAAGGTTTTGCAGGTGATCTATTGTTATGAACTGTCTTTGCTCCAGAAGTAATTATGTCAGTCAACCTAGCCTGGGACGAAAGTTTGGGGGGGGATAATATAAGAAAACTGCCAATACAGAATAATTTTAAACATCCTAATTATAACGTTGTGCTAATATTTTGATCTAATGACACCCAAAATAAGATGGGTCAAAAATATTAACAGGCAAATAGCGCCATCATACATCTCAAAATTCCAATAGTTCAATTGACTCCAACTTAGTAATAGTTTGACAGTTTTGTATCTATAACCAGATCTGCAATTTTGCTATTTAACTTCATATAAAAGCATAGCAACATAATGCGGTAGGAGAAGGAAAAACCTTAGCTTTTTCCATCTCAATACTGGCATTATCAAGTCCATCCAACATAGAGGAGTCTTTGCTGACAAGTGAAACCTTTAGAAGATAGCATATAGCATGTCAGTCATCTAAAGTACAAGTCAACAAACACACAAAATTTTTGAGAACAAGCTACAAACCAGGATTGGCGTTAATTGTCCTTCTAAATCAAGGAGGCCTTTTGCGAAGGCAGCCACAGACATCTGTCAGTAAATATTCAATCAATGTTTCAGCTCATACACAACATGAAAGTTTGAGGTAAGCTATGTACAAGTTTCTCAACAAGTGGGAGAAGAGCTCATATGATAATAAACTAAAGTAAAGATCAAAATATAAGTAAACACTAGGAGCACATCATGATAGTGCTCAAACACATATAAATAAACCCATAGATATTTCAGAAGTATACCCATACACGGCCATCATCTGAGCTATATATTTTTAGATCATGACGATATGTGCTGTGGAGACGAAGCAGACCAGTACCTTCGCCTGAGATTAGAATGAGAGAGAAATAGAATTAGCAAACAGGATAATCATTTAGAACATGAAGACTGTAGTAGTTCTCTAAAAGAATAATTCGTACCAAGACCAAAATCCACTAAGAATTCAGTAATCAAAAAGTGAGAGACCATAATCCGGCAATTTATCAACACAATTTAAGCCTCAATTAGTCAAAAACCTTTACTTTATTTTTTAAAACATATATACAACATTAGCTATCCTTCACTGGTGATGTGAAGGAATTCCGCTATACTAATACGCTTCAATTAGTGCAAACTCTCTTTGGTGATCAAATATCTCCATTTTGACCTGGAAAATCATTAGCCCAGTGCAGGTAATTAGTTATAGAGTGCAAGCTCATACAGAAACATCACCAAGTCTTGCAACCTATTGTTGTTCATTATTATATCACAAACAAGTAAATTCTCAAAAGTCCAGTGAGCAATTATTTCTTTGACGAATCAAAAATCCAGTGAGTATCTAAGTTAAGTTCTCCAAATTCACCGAAATATGTCTTCTGCAAGAAAAGAGGGTACATTGGGTGAACTAGTGGGATATATTTCACCCAATCAGCCTTTCAATAGAACATAAATTTTGAATTGGATAGAAAAATCTAAGAACCAAGTCAACCTTTTGAACCAAAACTATCATATTATTCTCCCTTCAAGCTTAAAACCAGCTTAATCCAACTTTTACCCAACAAGGTTAAACATAAACCAGCTTAATTCAACTTTTATCTAACATGGTTAAATACCTAAATTTCAAATTAGCTTAATAATTTGCATACTAAATTATTCAAATTTAAACATGAATAGTATTCAAATTCAAAACCAATTTTTAAAAATAATTTAGGCTTACAATTTCTTTACTTTAAATCCAAACAAAATTAGAAAGACCCAAGTTTTATCTTCACTGCACGTACAGTTCACCCCCCAAAACTCTGCAATAATCAAATACTACATATTATCAAGTAAAGTATTACCTTAATCCAAGATTTGGTGTAGAGCCAAGCGAAATTAGGTAAGCTTGATATCAAAATAACGGATCTAGAAAATGCATACGGTGCAACTTCGATAGAAGATCAAAGAGTAGTGACTGCATGTTTCCATTTGCAGCACTAAAATCGCAGCCCAAACCCAAAGGCTTCCACTACCCGAACCCTTAATTGTCTCCACAAAGGTTTAGGGGTGGAGGGTGAGAAGAATCAGAGATTTTGATATGTATGAATGTTTTCCTCATCTGGATTTTCATCCCTCTAGTTAATTAGAACTCTATCGGCTGGAAACTTTTCTTTGTTATGACCCCCTCACGTGAATTTTAAGTTTTCATTTAAGCTCCGTGTTTTTTTAATACATAACGTTTTTTTTAAAAACGTTATCTATTTAAAATTAAAAATAGCCCTTATAAATAAATAACATTTTTTCATATATATCTATAATATTTTATTTTAAAATATTGTAAAAAAAATATCACAATATTTTTTATATAAACGTTGTGGTTTAAGTGTTGTCTATTTACTACTTTGTACTAGTGGTATCAACCAACCTCACCCATAGTAAGACTCTTCTTATTTATAGATGTAGACAACCCTCCTTAACAATTAATGAATTGGATTTTATTTTAATTAATTAAACTCCTTTAATTAATTAGGCTCCTAATCTTATTAGGAATAATTAATTAAACTCTTTTAATTAATTAGTTTCCTAATACTATTAGGAATATATATGAGAGTACTTTTATTAATTAATTCTCAAACTCTTTTAGGAATTAAATAATAATAATAGTAATAATAATAATAATAATACTCCTCTTATTAATTTATATTTAATATTTTCAAAATATTAAATAATAAATATTAAGCTATTTAATTTATTCTATCACCATAGATTAAATTAAATATATTTAACTTATTATTACGATTATGCCATTAACTTCTTAAATAATTATTCTTCCTTTTATGGTGTGACCATTTAGGTTCTCCATAGTAAACAAGTTGTGAATAAATCAATTAGAACAATTCTAATATTATTTAAATAAATAAATTAAACTATTAATTTATTTAAATAAATAATATTTATTCTACAATAGGTATAAGCCTCCGTAGCGATTAACGACTTTTCAGATAATATAGATTTTAACATTAATCATAAAAGAACCTTTGAGTAAATAGTTATCATACAATTCAATCCTTCCACCATACAATGTCCCAATTAAATATAAGACATGGAATTATTGTCAAGTCTTATTTTATTTAATTATATGTATTTCGACTCTTAAATGCACAGCTCCAAATAATGCAAATTAGAAACTCCTTTTTAATTTTATTTTGCCTTGGGCAAGGACTACTGGGTTGTCATTTATCGAATCACATAAGACATTTCTCTTCTTTTACTAGAAGCGGTAGATTCATTATTGATTATACATTATCTCAATGTATAACTTATTATACCCAAGCATACCCTTTGATATACTCTAAGGGTCTTAAGGAATAAGTCAAAGTATAACTCATCATACACAAGATCCTATGATGATCTCAAGTCCAATGATTACTTGTACTACTATCACTACAGGAATTCTTATTGACAGGTAAGTAAAACTCCATTAGGTATTCCTTAGCGAGCCACGTTCAGTGAACTGATTCTCCAATAAGCACCTACATACTTGCTTTAGTGTCTCCACACTAACGATAATGAGATTAATCATCCTCATCCAATAAGCAAGCAATGTATGTACCAATCTATCCGGATTCACTAATCCCCAATTTAGTAATCCAACGATTGGGAACTATTTTAGTTTTAAGCTTTCTAAGAATTTAGATCTCATTAGAATGATCATCATCATTATTCTAAAAATATTGCTTAAAACTATGGGTTTATCATATATTACAAAGCAGCATCATATAGATAATTAAAAGCCTTTAATAAATTAATACTTTTTATTAATAAATGAATAAGATTATTACAAAGTATATGCTTTATCATCAAACATGATTGGCTTGTGTACATACTACTTTCAGATCTTCCCAGGCTAGCGAGGATGGTGTTGATAAGTAGGACTATGCAAAGTTCCAGTTTACAATGGAACGGAAAATTAATGCTCTGCATAAGCAACTTAACCAATTAGCAGAACTAGTGGTCCATCAGCACCAAGTCATACGCCAATTATTTAGTCAGAAGCATGCCAGTCTCCTTCCTCTTGTTATGAACACTTCACTGCATAATCCAGAAAATGAAACATTGGAGGATAAAATTGCAAAAAGAGAAAGTGCTAAAGCCCGTCGAGATTTTGCCCACAAAAGAGAATTTATATACCTAGGCCAACCGATGGAAGAAATACTGCAGATGCTGATAAATGAAGGAATAATCACAAATCTGCTACCTCCAATCAGCCCGCGTTCAAGATGGTTTGATTTCCATGGAGTGTGCCAATATCACTCCCAATCTCACGATCACAACACAGAAGAATATTTTGCACTCCGCCACCTTATTTAGAATTTAATTGACAGCAGTATCCTGTAGATGGCAGATGATGATGCTGTAGTACTGGAGAGTGAGGACGTGTTTCCTCCGAAGTGGAAGGAAGTCGTAGCAGTCATATCTGATGAGACATATTCAGCTACTCCTTCACATATAATCCAACCAATTCAACTCAAGGGGTTGACAATCCTTTGAAAGTGGCTGCGCCAGAGCCCATTATATTGCTATGCAGGCCACAATATCTTATTATCATCCTAAAGAAAGTTCCATGAAATTATGGATGGGCTGAAGGATCCACATCGCACATAAATGTTGCAGTGTCGAAGGATAATCCAATGTATCTTCTCCAACGGGTAATGAAGCCTACCATCAAGTCAAAGGGGAAGATTCCCATGGAGAAAGTGGAAGAATTTCTCCGTACTATGGGCCATAATGAAGCCGAGGTGGTTTTAAGCTTAAGAGAAGCTCCACATTAAGTTTCCATACTGGACTTAGTTTTCTCTTCTGAAGATCACAGGAAGGTCTTGCTCAGGATTTTGGAAGAAGCCCAACTGCCTAAGTCAATAGATGTTGAGAAATTCCAGCATCTGGTGGAACACATTTTTAATAAAAATGTGATATCTTTTAGTAATGACGATATACCTCCCGAAGGGACCGGTCATTGCAAGCCGTTACACATTACGGTTTTATCCTTCGAATATATGGTGGGGGGAGTCTTGATACATGGAGGTTCGTCTCTGAATATCTATCCTTATGCCACTTTGGTGAAGATGAACATCACTCTCAATCGAATCCGAAACAGCCATACGGTTGTCAAACCTTTTGATGGATCCCGGCGAAACTCTATCGGAGAGATTAAACTGCCAGTGGAGATTGGTCCACATACATTATGCGTGTCTTTTCACGTTCTCAAAATAGATACAGGATACAACCTGCTTCTGGGAAGACCGTGGATTCACATGGCCGGGGCAGTCCCCTCCACTCTTCACCAACAACTTAAATACATTATCAACAACAGCCTAGTCACTGTCAACGTTGAGCCAGAATGTCCTGAACAAGGTGACATACCACTCATCAGCTTTAATTCAGAAGTTGAGCCGGTCAGTTTTCATGCCCTGGAGGTGAGCAACACTCACTACCATCCTGTTGGGGCGCCACCTTTCATACCCTAAATTTTTGCCGAAGTAATGTCGGCCACTCAAGAAATGATGTCGTTGGGATATCAACCTGAACAGGGGTTGGGCAAAGACAATCAGGGCATCAGGCGTCCTATTCAATGTCCTAGTCAAATAGGCCGGACTAGGCTATACTGCTAGTTCTAGTCGCAGGAATCCTCATAAGCATAAACAGATTCCTTCAGCTTAGCCACATGGTGATTATCTCTACCTACAGTTCCTGTGCCTATACGGTCTCCGGTAAAGTTGTTGGCCCATGTAATGGCCATGTTATTTCCTAAACCGATACCGATAAAGGAGAAAGAAGTCCTAGTTCTAGATCCAAAAGTGGAAGAAGAGGAATGGAGACGTAAACAGGACATCGCCCGGATGATGTCAAACATATGCATCATTGTCCATGATGAACATACAAAAAGATACACCCCAGACGATGATTGCCCAGACGTAATGATCATCATTCGGGATAAGGAGGACGATGATAGCCCCTCCATCACTGCAGCCCATCTAGACTTCACCCTTAACAATTGGAGTAGTACTCCTTGCCTTGGTCGACAAGGGTAAAACGGGCAGAAACTCCTTCTGCCCTATAGATAATAATAACTGCTTACTTTTCTGTACAGTATTCACAGTTGTTTTGTTAGTACATGTTAACACTTTGTATGATTGAACAGTGTCATATATATTAAGTGAAAGCATATTTTATTTTAGGACTCTAAATTTAGATGTGCCTATAATTGCTGATAAGGTGTCTTTCCTCCACAAGGATTGTAACTTTGATGAAAAGTTGAACTCAGACTTGATGAAAATACGAGAGGACATTGAGATACCTCAAGCGATCAAAGAATGGGTCAAAGACAAACCCAAACCCAACCCTGATCAAACCACTTCGTTCAATCTCGAAACTTTAGAAAGCCCTAAACTAATCCATATTGGTACAGACCTCACTTCAAACCAAAGGAATGACATGGTTACACTATTAACCTAATTCCTAGATGTGTTTGCATGGTCTCATGAAGACATGGTGGGTTTGTCCACTGACATTGTCATTCATCACCTCCCCATCAAAGAGGGATTCAAGCCAGTCAAGCAGAAGCTCAGGCGATTAAAACCTGAGTGGAGTTTAAAGGTTAAAGAGGAAATTATGAAACAATTTTAAGCAGGCATCATCATGGTGTCTACATAACCTGAATGGCTATCAAACATAGTCCCCATGCCTAAACCAAGAGGAAAGGTGCTAGTTTGCGTGGATTATCGGGATCTAAATAAAGCTTGCCTTAAAGATAGCTTTTCTGCGCAATTTATCCACATTCTCATTGACAATACTGCTCAATACGACATGTACTCCTTTGCTGATTGCTTCGCAGCATGCGCATTCTCCTGAGGAAGTAGACGAAGGTGTAGGAACCCCAATCATACTCTCCAATATGGTCCACCTCTCGCGTGGCGCTGATCAAAGCGAATGACACCGTAGAAGAGTTATCTGCTATGAAACAACTCCTGATGATAATTAGGAACAATCACCGAAGAATATGATCCCTGACTCTCACATTAGCAGGCATGGGCTCACTCAATAGCCCACTCATAACATCTACTCAAAGGACCCATATGGATGGTCCTACCCTTGAGCACCTCAACCGGAACTCCCAACAAGGATCTAACGGCAGTCATGGTAATATCCGCCGTACATGGCACTGGCACCCCTCCAAACTCCATACCGATGATAAATCGCCAATCTATCGGCATCATCATCACCTCACAATCCCACAAATGGAGAGACTAAGTTTGGTGAAACCAACACTCAGACAATGCCCTGAGGTAACCCTAGGGACAACGACGGGGAAGAATGAAAAAGAACGCCCCAAAGCCCCAATCATGCACTATACCTCGATAATCTAGATGCAGAGCCTGATACCGAGAGTATATGCCAAACCAGTTCCCTCGAGGCTGTGTAAATTCGAGGACCTACATCACATGAAAATTAATGTCAAAATCCTTGCTCCTCCTCAATAGGAAAATGGAAGATCAAATCCAGCTGTTACCTCGTTTGCATGCAAGTAAACTGAGGGGTGGCGACTCAAATCACCTAGAATATCTGGGATAGCCACCTGAATGCCTGGAAAATCCTTATGGGGAATATGAGCAGCAGGAGCTGGAGCCACTACCGGTACATCCTCCTCCTCATCCTCGACATCCAGTACATCAACTCGGATAGGATGAGTCACCGCCTCCGCTAGACAACGAGGTTGTCTAACTAAACGGGGTCGAGGCACTTCAGAATCCCTCCTCTACACACCTGAAGTGGTCCTGCGAGAACTGCTCGGCTGATTTGGATCCATAATATATGGACACAAATCTCCAAATCACCTCAAAAAAGGTGTGGTATTTTCTAAACTTGGAGCTTTTCAAAATGTATTTAATGACTATATGCATGCATGCATTATTTTAACATACGCCTACAGTAGAGTTAAAAATGCATGACTACCCAATGCCTACATTTTTAAAATTTTTACCATAGTTTCCTCTATAAATAGGACTATCCATATGCACATAGGCATGACTAGGTGGCCATTCAGTAGCACATCTGCCCACTGTCATATACATACTATTTGCATTAAAAAGTCAAAGTCATCAATCCATAAGGGTAGACTAATTATCAGGATTACTTTGCTTTATTGCCTTTACTAATTTGTCTTCAAATATGATAAGAAATAGCAGAAAAAGGTGCCAATTTGACTGTTTCAAAAGTCAAATTTTTTTACATCATTATGTTTAGCATGGTTTAATACTAACATTTACTATATTGAATATTTTTTATCAAGAAATATGAGCATGCATATTCACTACTATGTGTTTAAACGCATTTCATATAAAAAGTCATTTTCTAATGGATAAAAATTGGTAAAAAAAAAGAGAGACATGCATACGTTATCAGGACAGTGTAGAACACTTGTAAGGTAACAGAATTTATAGAAAGACGCCCAAACTCAGTAGATCTAAAGAAGATCTCTTAGATTTCCTTCGCGGTGCAACTTGAAAATGATTTGTGAAAGCAACCAGCCCATTTAAGGACATCCACGGCTGGCCGCAGGTCCACATGCGGCTGCAGCAGGTGTACATATAGCTCCCTTGTGTGGGACCCACCCCTCCGGCTTGGTCCAATTCGAGTTGCAAAGGAGTTCTCACAAGTTGAAAATGCCAAATCAGGGATAAAAACGCTACGCGATTGAGCAGAATAGCCTAAAATCCTGGTTTTCCTGGGCCAGACTGTGGATTTCATATCATTCATTGGTATTCGGCCAAACACAAGGTATATTATACCAGTGATCTCGATAGTTGCAGATCACATTCGATAATACCGTACAAAGGTCCAATGCCGTCAGTTTGGGGTCGTCATTCTCAAATACAGATTCCCCGACAGGGGTATCACGCATTGTTATTTGTTAATCTTCACGATCCCCGGCGGGGGTATCACGCATTTGCATCCATTGATGCACATGTCAACGAATGTCAAGCAACCTTGACATCACTTTAGTCGTTAGTAGGTAAATCCAACGAAGCATTGGAAGCCATTCGATGATTTTAGCCGTTGATGCACACGTCAACGAAGATCAAGCAGATTCCCCGACGGGGGTGTCACGCATTTTCATATGTCGAAGTACATATCCCCGGTGGGGGTATCACGCATCTTCATCTACCAAAGTACCATGCCCCGACGGAGGTATCATGTATTTCCATCCGTTGATGCACATGTCAATGAAGGTCTAGTAACCTTGACATTACTTCAGCTGATGGTAAGTAAACCCATCGAAGCATCGAAAGCCATCCGATTATTTCATTCGTTGATGCACATGTCAACAGAAGTCAAGCAACCTTGACATTTTCCCAGCAGGGATTTCATCCATTGATATACATTTTAGCGAGGGTCAGCCAATCCTGACAACACAGACTGTTGGCAGTAACTCCAACAAAGCATCCTCATCGGGGAGGACCAATGATGGAATATGATATACACATCCTCAACAGATAGAACGCATCGCCACAGAGTCTCTTGTACATGAGAGATACATCTTCAGTGTAGGTCTGTACTGAGGATTAATGGTTGGTGATAATCTCAACGTCAACATCCTGGAAGTTCATGGTAACTTTAGATTATATGTCCAAACAGTTTACTAGGGCAGTCATGAATAACCCTGATCCCGGTAGAAGTCAAGGGGAGCCGGCAATCATCCCACAATGTTAGAGAACAATCCAATAAACCATATACATTTGCATCGTGCTGCTGTACATTGTATCATGATTATCTTGCTGCATTTCAAGTGTCTAGTATTCTTTATCCTATCCATGCCATTGCATTGCATGAATATGATAAAGAGGGGCATCTGTAGACACTTGAAAATTTCTGCATACCTGTTACTAACATTACAGTAGTGCAGAATCGTCTTTCAAAGATAACCCTTGAAGACAGCTCAGTTCAATCCTAGAGACAACACTAGGATATTCAGTTATTACCATCTCGGAGATAACCCTGAGACATCTAGCTTAGTCCCAGAAATACCACCGAAAGTTTCAACCTCAACCCAGAAACAACACTGGGAGTTTCAATTTCAACCTCGAAGATAACCCCGAGGACTGTAGTTCAAATACCAGAAATCACACCGGAGAAGACCGTGTCATCTCAGAGATAGCCCCAAGATACTCAGTCTCAGTCCCTGAAACAACACTGGGAAAGACATCGTCAACCTCAGAGATAACCCCAAGGCATGCAGTTGCAGTTGCAGTTCTGAAGATAACCCAGGAAATGCTTGTTTCAAACCAATGCAATCAGCTTCAAACACTCGATAATGGCCCCAAGGCACTCATTTCCCAAGTTCGGAGATAACCCCAGGAAGTCAGGCACATCTCAGAAATAACACTGAGGACAGTCAACACCTGCAGCAGCCTAATCTCAGAGATAAACTTGAGTAATGACCGCTAAAATAGCTCAAACTAGAGATAACACCGGTGAGGGGCAGAACCATTATTTTGCCATCCTAATCCCACTTTGCGTCGTCACAACATTTATATATATTCATACACAGCAATGTCCTACAAGAACCAAAGAGCGCCAATCCCGAGTGTCTTCTATGATTTCTTCTTCGTGCTCCACGATTCCTTCTTCTAAGCCTACGATCGTGGTGACTGGCTTAACCACTTCGATCGTGATGTCTGGTTCGTCGATCGTGGAGTTGAGTGGTACAGACTTTTCTGATGAGTCTGTTTCATCAAAGATGACATAAATAGAGACTTCAACACTCAGAGTTTTCTTGTTGAACACCTGTAGGCTTTTCTATATGTGGCATACCCAAGAAAGATTCCCTCATCCGACTTTGGTTGGAACTTAGTCAGATATTGTTTTCCATTGTTGATAATGTAGCAAGTACAACCAAAAGCATATAAATAACTGACAATTGGCTTTCTTTCTTTCCATAGCTCATAAGGGGTCATTTTGAGCGTAGGATTAATAAGAGATCTATTCTAAGTGTAGCAAACCGTGTTGATAGCTGTCGATGTCAAGATTTTTATTTATCCCTTTTCTGTTCTTGTATTTTGGTGTTCTCATGTTATGTGAGATTTTATTTCAAAAAACAAGTTGTGAAAAGGTCCGACATGTATATGTCGACGATTTGATTGTAAGAGCTGCCAGTTGGTATTTTTAAATGATTGCACCAACTCAACCAGAAATGGTTCGCTTCGCACATTGACCCAGTGACGTGTCACTATTTAACTAGTCTGTGAAACCGATATTCGTTAGGGTCTGGGGGCTTGGTTATGCGAGGGGAAGGTGTTAGACACCCCCCAACATCTGTGGTAACACGGTGATCGGTACTTTTCATTTTAAATATTTATCTGAATGTGTGTGTGTGTGTGGATCAATGTGTAATTATCTGGAAGTAGTGCTATGCCTTGTTTGCACCAATATACTAAGGGTTTGAATTTTGTATAAAAATTCAATTTTAACAAGATATATCAATGATGTTTTATAAATGAGGTTTTTCAAACCCTTGTGCTCAATAGTAATTGAGGCCTTTGATACTTCCATTTTATTATGTGTTCAGCTGAATTACTTTTATTTTCGAGATACGAAGCATCTTCTAGAAAATAAGATATATAGCAGTGCCAAACTCCTTATGGGCATGAGAGTCGTCTAAGAAAATTCAAACACTGTGAATAATTTACAAGCTGGTTACACCTAAAAATGTCCATCACTGGAACCGAATCTAGATTCAGGAGACTGAATCTATGATCACATGATTCTTAGGCTCACATGATAATGCAGAATGTATGAAAGCTGTAAATAGTTATATATATATATATATATATATATATATATATATATATATATATATATATATATATATCAACCGCCACGGAGTAAACTCCATGCGGGATAGAAAATGTAAATATATAAATACAATCAACTGCCACGAAGTAACTCCAGGCGGGACTAAATGTATATATATATGTGTGTGTGTGTGTGTGTGTGTGTATAAAAGTAGTAAATGGCCAAAAAGTAAACTCCAAACCTGACAAAATTGTATATATATATATATATATATATATATATATATATATATATATATATATATATATAGCTGTAAACGCACCGAATATATATCAATACAGGCTCAGTTCGTTAATTCAAATTCGATGATATATATATAAGCGGTAAACGCACCGAATGTAAATTGAGGCTCAATCAAATAGAGTTTGATGATAACAATATATATATATATATATATATATATATATATATATATATATATATATATATATATATATATATATTCAGAGCGTTTACTGCTTTTATATATATAAATACGCTCCGAATAATATATTCAGGCTCAATCGAGATAACTCGATAACTCGATGATATATATATATATATATATATATATATATATATATATATATATATATATATAGTAATAAAAGCCACGAACCGACGGTCCGGGCATACATACACAACACGAATCCCAACGTGAATAATTGTGTGTGAACAAAAGTGGAGAAAGACTTTAAGAAATGTAAGAAGGCTTACAGTGGGCTGCCAAAGAAGACTTCAAATAGCTTTAAATGAATAAACACTCGGTTTTCACAAGTAAAATGTAGAAAAATATAAGCTCACAAGTGTTTGAAATGAGAAAGCACTCAGTTTATAGTGTGTACAGAGCAAAATAGACAGGACTTCCTCGCCATTTTCTCTTACAAAATGGCCACCCCAAGCCATCTATTTATAGAAGGGGGGAGCCGCAGGTGTACCTGCGGTAGCCACAGGTGTACCTGAGGCTACCCGGGGTGCCCCGGGATCTGTGGGCCCACCGTCTCGAAGTACGTACACTCATGTAACGCGTTGTACGCTCGAATCTTCATAACTTTCAATCCGGGCATCTGATTAAGGCGTATAATACCTTTCCAGAATGCTGTTGTGTAGAGCTACACAATGACATAGGATAAGAGGTTGTACGAAGCCGGGAAGATGGGTTCATGAGACCATGTCTTTAAGTCTTCAAATTCTATCTAGTGTGCTGTCTTGTGTAGTAGTCACTCGGGATTGGAGCTATGGTTCTTGTAGGACACTTCTGTGTAGCATGTGGGTTGAAATGTTGTTGAGATGGTGTGAATGTGAGATTGAAGTGGAAAAATTACTATTTTGCGCCTCACCGAGGTTATCTCCGATTTTGGGTTGATTTAGCAGTCGTTGCTTAAGGTTATCTCTGAGATTGGCCTGTTGTTGACTCTGACTGTCCTCAGGGTTATCTCTAAGGTTGGCTTGGCCTCCTGGGGTTATCTCCAAGCTTTGAACTTGATCTCCCGGGGTTATCTCCGGGGTTAAAAACTGATTTTCTAGGGTTATCTCCGGGGTTAGAAATTGGATCTCCCAGGGTTATCTCTGGGGTTGGAATTGATGTTATGGTCCTCTAGGATTATCTCTAGAGTTTGAAAAAGATGCTTTTGTCCTCCTTCATAGTTAGTAACAAGAAAATGAAATTTTGAGTGTCTACAGATGCCCCTCTTTATCATGTTCATGCAATGCAATGGAATGTACATGATAAATATTACTAGACACTTGAAATATAATATGGTATTTCTAATAATGTATATCACAATTTAATGAATGTTATGATGAATGTTAAAATATTTTCGCAAATCGCAGTTCACAAATTGAACATCACATTTCGCACTTCGCACTTCACTTTTTGCATGTGGCCAATTGCACTTTGCAACTTGCACATCGCATTTCACATATCGCAAATCATAAATTACACTTCGAACATAGCAAATCTCTTTTGGCCAATCGCACTTCGTAACTCGTACATAGCATTTAGCATATCATAAATCGCACATCGCAAATCGTTTTACCTTTACCGGTTATTGCTGATGCTTGTTTGATAAAGAGAAATTGAGATGTTTTCTATATCTCGGTTAGGGATGAAGTTCTGAAATCACCAGACCTTCCTGATGCATACGTTGGTAGTTTACAATGGTGCCTACCCTGCTGGTAGTTTGACAACGGTGGCTACCTTACTGGTATTTAACCACGCTAACATCGCCAATCTATTTTGGTTCCCACTTGAATGGTGGTATACAAAACTTTCATCGCTAAACTGTCTTGATGTGGCGCTGAATTGATGTCAATGGTTTAGAATATCGGATCATCCAATACCTTTGTTGAAGTAATATTCAACGGTTTGTTTCACCAGACTATGCCTGATATTATGCTAGATTGATGACAACCACCAGATATCTCACCCTTTTTGAGGTGATTTGGAGTTTCCATTCGTTGTTGGGTGTTTGTGCCCCATTTTCTTTAGCGTTTGATTCGCAACCCAGTTGAACTAATGACCTGAATGCTGTTGACATCCCTAGAGGGTGCAACTCGTTCCTTCGCTGCCCAAATTTGAACTTCGGTGTAGAGGCCTCGACTTGAGAGGACTCGACACGCCAGTTGGCATATTTGATGATGATGATGATTTCATTCGCTAGCCCTTTTTTCATAGGGCTTCTACTTTTGAGTTAAGGACTTTCTTGAGAATTTTCCTCTTCTTTTGTAGGGGCAAGCTAATGTTGCCATGATTTCTTTCATGAGTTCTCCCCTTTCTTTTGATGAGAGGCTTGATCCCGTCTTAAATTCCTTTCCTTTCCTGGAATCGAAAAAATACCTCAGTCCTTTTGCATGTTGTTGTCAGGGACTCATATGAGAAACTCTCTTTGTTGACCAAGTCGCGAGTGAGTAATATCTGAATCGCCAGTGAGGTGATGATGGACCATGCTGATGGTGCTGACTGGTGCATTTTCAACTTGAGGATGGTTGATAAATGCCCAGTGTTGAGTTGTCGATATTTTCGAGATTGCCCCAATCTTGTTGTAAGGGTTCCAATATCAGGTTGTCGCCAATTTTGAAATTGCCTCAGCCTTGCTTATTGTATGGGATAGTTACTTTGACAGATGGGCTGATAAGATGCAGAGATCGCTAGAGGCTTTTACCTCTGTACCATATATTGAACATGTAGTGGATTTGGGCTTTGATGTTGACTGCTCTTTCTGGTAGAGATGTCGCTCTAGTTAAGAGAGATAATGCTCTAACTCATAGGGATACCACTGTTGCTAAGCGGGATAAGGCTCGATCATCTAAGGATGTAGTTGTTATTAAGCGGGATGGTGCTCTGTCTGCCCGGGATGCTGCTACTACAGATAGTACTTCATTTAGGTCTCACACTGCTAATATCTTTGCAGAGATGAGTACATTTATTGATGATCATAGTGTCACCATGTAGATGGCCGTAGATCTCTTGGCTCGTGGGGGAAACCTTAGGGCAGGAGCTCATAGAGTTACCCCCATCTTCTGAGAAGGATGACATGTTAGATTTGAAGGCTCGCTTATCCACTGGTTTATAGATTAGCTTTGATTTTCATGCATAGACTAGCTTAGCCATTTTTGTCATATACAGGACATATTATATATATCAAATAGTATTATATGGCAGGAAAATATGTTTTGATTCACTTTCCTTTTAGTTATGCCTTGTTACTTGCTTGATAGTTGACTGCCCTCTAGGGCTTGTGATCTTGATGTATTCTGAACTCCTCTTTGATGGATGGATATTGAGATGTCTCAGGATCTTTCAGAATAGATCGTTGATCTTTGATTTTCCCTACCCTTTGGTGTCTTGGGTATGGTTTCTGCATGTGGTTATGGAGAGGATTGTGGAGAAATTTTTTGTTTTTCCTGTAGTTAGAAAGGTGTAGAGATGTTTTTTGTTTTTTTTTGTGGCGAGACCGGACCATAAAAATGGCTTCCTACGTACTCCCGTGTATTTGGGAGATCAGGTCTGCGTAGTTCGCCCCTTGTACAGGACAAATTGCTGATGAAAAGTTTGATCCCATGTACAAGACAAACTGGAAGTGTAAAAGGTTTAATCCCTGGTGGGATAACCTGAGGTAGGTGATGGATCTAATGATCCGAAACCAGGCTGCTGGTTGGAAGGTGTGCTTGTCCCTAATGGGGAAAACAGATGTGAAGAAAAGGTTATATGTAGTGAGAAAGGTTTAGAAAACCTGAACTGACTAGGGATCTGGTAATCCAAACCCAGGATGTTAGTTTGCTGGTAACTTCAGACATAGTACCATTTCACGGTGTCCGAGTTGATGAGTTGTGGAAATTCATCGCCATCCATTTTCTGTAATCTGAGAGCTCCTCCTGTCAATACCTCCTTGACAACAAACGGTCCTTCCCAGTTTGGGGTGAATTTTCCCTTAGACTGATCTTGGTTGTCAAGAACCTTCTTTAAGACCAGGTCATGTCGTTTGAATTTCCATAGCCGGACTTTTCTGTTGTAGCATCTGGCGATCCTCTGTTGGTATAACTGACCATGGAAGATAGCAGCAGCTCTCCTTTCATCTATTAGAGACAATTAGTGATACCTATCTTGTAACCACTGGTCTTCATCCAGCTGAGCGTCGATCAACACTCTGAGGGATTCCATTTCCACTTCTATGGGGAGCACTGCTTCCATCCCATAGGTTAATGAGTAGGGGGTTGCCCTAGTGGAAATGTGCTTTGATGTTCTGTAGGCTAATAGAGTCAGAGGCAATAAGTCAGGTCATCCTTTGTGATTGGCGGACATCTTTTACATGATCTTTTTGATATTCTTATTAGCCGCTTCAACAGGACCATTCATCTTTGGACGGTAGATGACGGAGTTGAGATGTTTGATGTGGAATTTACTGCATAACTCCTCCATCATTTTGTTGTTGAGGTTCTTAGCATTGTCTGACACAATTACCACTGGTTGTCCATATCGACAAATGACATTATTTTTGATGAAAACAATGATAACTTCTTTAGTAACCTTGGGGAAGGAGGCTGCTTCTACCCACTTGGTGAAGTAGTCGATCATGGTGAAGATGAATCGATGACCATTACTAGCTTTAGGCTATATGGGCCCGATCACGTCCATTCCCCATATGGAGAAGGGACGGGGCGAACTCATATTGTGGAGCTCCCTTGGAGGGGCATGGATAGCATTCCCATGAATTTGGCATTAGTGGCATCTCTTGACGTGATCATCATAGTCAGCTTTGAGAGAGAGCCAGTAATGCCCTGTTCTTAGGATTTTCTTGACAAGTAGGGGGGCGCTCATGTGTGGGCCACATACTCCGCCATGGATTTAATCCATAAGCCTCTAAGCTTGGTCCTTGTCCAGACATCTGAGGAGACCTAGTCCTGCATCTCTTTTATAGAGTGCGTCTCCGCTCAACTAGAATTTCATAGCCATTCGATGGATCTACTTTCTTTCAGCTTGACTCGCCTCAGCGGGTGTATATCCATCTCGCAGATACACCTTGATATGCTGATACCAAGGGTGTTGGATGGGAGGTAGCTCATCTGATACTTCTCTAATGTAGTTCCCAAAGGTTGGTGCCTTTTGTCGGGCAAATGTAATGGTTGACATGTTTTCCTTGTCAAGTACGTTGATCAAAGAGGCCAAGGTTGCTAATGCATCCACAAAGTTATTCCTATTCTGAGGAATGTGAAGGAAGGATATTTCTTCAAACTCCGAAGCCATCTGTAGAACCTGCCGATGGTAAGGCAACAAGTGTAGCTATTTGGTGTGATAGATTCCAGTAGTTTTTCTGATTACCAATCCGAAATTCCTAAAGATAGTTAGCCATTTGATGCCCATTGATTGGGCAAGTTTTAACCCCATGATACAACCTTCACACTTAGCTGTGTTGTTGGTGTTGACAAACTGCAATTTGACGATGACGGGATGCTACTCCCCCGTAATGGATACTAGAACTGCTCTAGCTCCAGAACCTTCCATGTTTACGGCTCCATCAAAATACATCTTCCATAGTTGGTGTGTATCGTCCTGATGGCGTTAATGAATTGTCATTACCCCTTCATCAGGGAAGTATGTTTCCAAAGGTTTGAAATCCCTTGAAGGTGCGGCAGCCAGTTGATCCGCAATTCCTTAACCTTTAATAGACTTTTACGTCACGTAGAGGTTGTAAATTGTTGTAGGATCAACTGCCATCGGGATAGTCGAGAATTGAACATAGGTTTGCTGAACATGTATTTGAGAAGATCCACGCGGGATATGAGATGAGTTATGTGACCTTGGAGATAATGTTGTAACCTCTTGGAAGCCCATGCTAAAGCACAATAAGTTTTCTCAATCAGAGTATACTTATGTTCACTGCTGTTGAATCTTTTGCTGAGGTAATAGATAGCTCTTTCTTAGCCTCTATTGTCTTTCTGTCCCAGCATGCAGCCCATGCCATTATCATTAATTGATAGGTACATAAACAGGGGAACATCATCCTTGGGAGGTACCAAAATAGGAGCATTGACTAGCTACTCTTTGATTGTAAGGAAGGCTTTCAGACACTCATCATTCCATTTCATAGAGAAGTTCTTCCTTAACAAATTGAAGATAGGCTCATAGGTTGCTGTGAGTTGAGAAATGAATTGGCTAATGAAGTTAATTCTTCCCAAAAATCCACATATTTCCTTCTCCGTCTGAGGTGTGGGCATTTCTGTGATGGCCTGGATTTTGGTAGGATCCAGCTCAATCCATTTGTGGCTGACTAGGAATCCTAGCAACTTGCCTGATTTAACGCCAAAGGTTCACTTGACTGGATTCAACTTCAAGTTGTACTTATGCAACCTGTTGAAGAGCTTTTTGAGATGGTCTAGGTGGTCTTCCTCCCTTCGGGACTTGACAATGATGCCATCCACATAGATCTCTATTTCTTTGTGCATTAGATCATGGAAAAGAGCCATTATGGCTCGTTGATAGGTAGCTCCGGCATTGATGAGGCCGAATGACAACCGTCTGTAGCAAAAGGTTCTCCAAGGAGTGATGAATGCAGTTTTCTCACGATCCTCTTCAGCAACCATGATTTGATGGTACCCCACAAAAAAACAGCAAAGGAGTACATGTCATATTGAGTTGTATTGTCAATGAGTATGTGGATGAATGGCACAGGAAAGTTATCTTTGAGATATGCTTTGTTCAGATCCCTGTAATTCACATAAACTCGCACCTTTATTCCAGGTTTAGGCACGGTGACTATGTTGGATAGCCACTCAGGATATGTTGATACCATGATAATGCCGGCTTGAAATTGTTTCACAATTTCATCTTTAACCTTTAAACTCCACTCAGATTTTAATCGCCTGAAATTTTGCCTGGCTGGCTTGAATCCCTCTTTAATGGGGGGCGATGAATGATAATGTCAGTGAACAAACTGACCATGTCTTCATGAGACCATGCAAACACATCTTGGAATTAGGTCAATAAAGTAACCATGTAATTCCTTTGGCTTGGAATAAGGTCCGTACCAATATGGATTTGTTTAGGGTTTCTGAGGTTCCGAGGTTGAAAGAGGTGGTTTGATCAAGATTTGGCTTGGGTTCGTCTTCGACCCATTCTTTGATCTCCTGAGGTATCTCATAGTCCTCTTGTATTTCCATCAAGTTAGAGTCCAACTTTACATCAAAGTTACAGCCCTGGTGGAGAATAGGCAACTCATCAGCAAGTTTAGGCACATCTAACTTTAGAGTCCTGAAACAAAATGCTTTCAATTAATATATGAAACTGTTTAATCATACAAAATGTTAGCATGTAATGACAAAAATAATTGCTAATATTGTACAAAAAATGTAAGCAGTTATTCCTATCTACAGGGTAGAGGGAGTTTTTGCCCTTTTTACCCTCGTCGACAAATGCAAGGAGTGCTGCTCCAATTGTCAAGGGTGAAGTCCTGGTGGACGGCTGCTCCAATCTAGTTACGCACAATACGCAAGTATACGTGGTCAACAAGTAATAAAGTGAAAGTAGAGTATCGTTTCCACGAGGAATTATTTAATAAAAATCACCAAGCACTAACCCATAACCAACTCAATCTTATTTAAACGAATGAATTTCAAATTATATAATTAAACTACTATTAAATTTCACTAGTTAAATTAAGATTACGGATATTTAAAATCACAACTTCACTTATTTCTTCATTTAAGTTAACACGCTTCTCATCAATTATTCTCTATCCTGAATTGTTAATCAAGAACACTAAAGCAGATAAAACCACCTCTCGATGCATAATATACATACTCACGTAAATCCACAAATGATAGAATTAAGCAAGACACTAATTAACTAATCCACTATATCTCTATGTGAATTACAATTAAAAAGGATTTAAAGCGCAAGTTCTCTATAAGATTACATATGGCATAAAGGCATATCTCTATCCTAAACACGAATCATGAATTTCATCTATGTAGAAATCATAAACACATGCTATCATGATAAGATCTAAATATATACTTCATCTCTCGAGTTCATATAGATTATCACGGTAATTGTTAGCTAAGTAATTAAGCAATTAAGTCCAAATCACAATAGACAATCCTCACGATAAAACATAATAATTGATAGCGAAACATATTAAAATAAATTACACAATAAGATCCATTGTAATCTTAAACAAAGAATTAGTTCATGACTATTGAATTAAAACTAAGAATCCACAATTGAATAAATAATAAAAGACAAAGATATAAGAAGATGAGAAGATAAAATATATTGTCTGTAGATTTGATGCTCTCTCCTTGCTCCTACTTTGAATCTTCAATGGTCTCCAAGTTGCTTCAATCTCCAAATCTCATAAGAACTAGAGTTTTGGTCCTAATCTACTCTACTCTAATCTAATTGAATTCTATTTATTTTATGTCTCCCATCATGTATTTATAGGTTACAAGTTTAATTTTTAGCTTAGGAACAAACCCAATCCAATTTGGAGTCAAAAAGGTATCAAAATTCGACCCAAAATGCATCAAAAACGTGTTTTGGCCCGTACCCCCGCCCCGGTGGGGGTTTCCTTCACAAAAGCCCGCCCCGGCTGGGGTCCTTTTTCTACTACAGTTTCCTCTGGTAAAACGGCCATATCGTTTGATCCAGGAGGAGTTACGGGGCCTACCACCTATCAAATCGAAAATATTGACGAGATCTACAACTTTTATTCTTTGAGAATTGACAGATTCAGATTGGATCAAGGTGGAAATCGGGCTTGAAGTAGATGCTATGTAAATAGAAAGCATGACAACTCTTAGCTTTGACCTTTGTTGATAAAAAGGCCATAACTATCGCATCCGAACTCCGATTGGGACGGTTCAAGATGTTCAAGAAAGCTAAGAAGTATATCTACAATAAAATCTAAGTTCCATGCCTAGAATATGCATCCAACTTGGTGTTAAAAGTCCTTCAATCTTTCCTTCTTGCATTTGCTTGCGTATTTTAGTCCAAAAGATGTCTGAATTGGTTTCCCTTGCTTCTTCATGCCAATAGTCACCTTTTTCTTGTGTTTTCATACCAATAGTCGCTCACACAGCTCCCAAGCATATAATCTACAAAATAAACACAAAATATATGAAAAGCAACTAAGAAACATGAGTTTAAGCAACTAATTCAAGTAATAGATACCTGATAAGTAGGTTTAAAATCTACTTATCAAATACCCTCAAACTTAAACTTTTGCTTGTCCTTAAGCAAAAACACAAATTAGACAGATTCATTCTTTAGCAATGATCCACTTAAACAATGAATCAATATGAATTTGAACAATGGCCTCAAAGGTTACTACAAATAATAACCCGCAAAAAATTTCAAAACAATGTCATGTCTAAAATTTTAACAACTTTCATTAGCTTCACATCTACTCTTGATCCTTTAAGTGCGTGTGTGCATCCATATGTACAAACCAGTCATGATTTAGATTAGATCAACCAATACTCATAAAAGATTTTCAAAAATGACTTTCAAAACTTCTTATCACATCAATCACTGCTAATATAGACATAGCACAAATTTTTACTTGAGGATCAACCGGATATTTAAACATTTAAGCACATATGAACCCTTCCCAAGTATTTCAAACATACATTTTTTTCTCTATTTAGTGAGTGCATTTTACGCTCCATCACACTTTCCACTTTTCATTTAACGAGTGTGTTTTATGCTCCATCTCGCTTTCCACTTTTCATTGAACAAGTTCATTTTACGCTCCATCTCGTGCCTGTGTTTATGGGGAGTGTATTTTACGCTCCATCTCAACCCACCACAAGATTCAATTATTCAACTCGGGAATGTTCCAATAATTTATTTTTTCAAAAATACCCCAAGATTTCCCCCAAACTTATGTGAGTGCCTAATTTTCACTTCGAATGATGCTCAAGTAAGATTTCTCAAGTTGCAATGGTATATTTCATAAGCATTTAACCAAACAATTTCAATCCCAACTGGCTAAACAAATGGATATGTGTAAAAATTTTCAAAAATTTCGCAAGTATTGTGAAACCACAAGCCATGCAGGATGAAAATGAAAGTAGTATGCACACAAGCCAATCATGTTTGATGATAAAGCATGTACTTTGTAACAATTTTATTCATTTATTAATAAAAAGTATTAATTTATTAAAGGCTTTCAATTATCTACATGATGTTGTTTTATAATATGTGATAAACCCATAGTTTTAAGCAATACATTTAGAATAATGATGATGATCATTCTAATGAGATCTAAATTCTTAGAAAGCATAAAACTAAAATAGTTCCCAATCATTGGATTGGTGAATCCGGATAGATTAGTACATACGTTGCTTGCTCATTAGATGAGAATGATTGATCTCATGATCATTTGTATGAAGACACTAAAGCAAGTATGTAGGTGCTTATTAGAGAATAAGTTCACTGAACGTGGCTCGCTAAGGAATACCTAATGGAGTTTTACTTGCCTGTCAATATGAATTCCTGTAGTGATAGTAGTACAAGTGATCTTTGGACTTGAGATCATCATAGTATCTTGTGCATGATGAGTTATACTTTGACTTATTCCTTAAGACCCTTCAGGTATATCAAAGGGTATGCTTGGGTATAATAAGTTGTACATGGAAATAATGTATGATCAATAAAAAATCTGCCGCTTCTATTAAAAGAAGAGAAATATCCTATGTGATTCGATAAATGACAACCCAATAGTCCTTGACCAAGGCAGAATGAAATTAGAAAGGAGTTTCTAATTTGCATTATTTAGAGTTGTGCATTTAAGAGTCGAAATACATATAATTAAATAAAATAAGACTTGACAGTAATTACATGTCTTATATTTAATTGGGACATTGTATGGTGGAAGGATTGAATTGTACGGTAACTATTTACTTAAAGGTTCTTTTATGATTAATGTTGAAATCTATATTATCTAGAAAGTCGTTAATCGCTAGGGAGGCTTATCCCTATTTTAGAATATATATTATTTATTTAAACAAATTAATAGTTTAATTTATTTATTTAAATAAGATTAGAATTGTTCTAATTGATTTATTCACAACCGGTTTAATATGGAGAACCTAAAGGGTCACACCATAAAAGGAAGAATAATTATTTAAGAAGCAAATGGCATAATTGTAATAATAAGTTAAGTATATTTAATTTAATCTATGGTGATAGAATAAATTAAATAGCTTAATATTTATTATTTAATATTTTGGAAATATTAAATACAAATTAATAAGAGGAGTCTTATTATTATTATTACTATTATTATTATTTAATTCCTAAAAGAGTTTGGGAATTAATTAATAAAAGTACTCTCATATATCCTAATAAGATTTGGAGGCTAATTAATTAAAAAAGTTTAATTAATTAATCCTAATAAGATTAGGAGCCTAATTAATTAAAGTAGTTTATTTAATTAAAATAAAACCCAATTTCTTAATTATTAAGGACGGTTGCCCACATCTATAAATAAGAAGAGTCTTATTATAGGTGATAGAGTGGTTGTTGACTTTTTCACAACATACGTAATTCCAATAGTTGGAGAGTACGCCCTTCTATGAGAGATAGAAAAATTAGGGTTTTGCCAAATACCCTTCTTTTTGAATATTTCTTCTTCCTTGGTGGATCACTTCTAGAAGCCAAACACTTGTGTGGCTAACGTTGATCAAAGGAAGGAACCAAACCCGGTGGATTCAAGTTGAACGCAAAAAGGATTGGAGGTGAACTTGTACCTGAGGAAGCTCGAATCTTCAAGGATATGATTCTTGTTCTTCATATCTTTTCGTTTAATTAATAATTGTGCATAAAGGATGATCCGGGTATATGGTTTGTAAAATTTTAAAATTCTGATTTTCCACGTTTCCGCTTATTTTGTGCAATTTGATTGTGTTCATGAATATTACAAACCTAACAGTGGTATCAGAGCCAAACCTTTATGCGAATTATTAATTTTTTTAATTTGATATGTATGTAGAACAAATTTTTTGGGCATAATTTTGTTGTATAAAATTTATTAAAAAAAACCGTAATAAATTTCAGAAGTATGTTGGACATTTGCGAAGTCTTTTGCAATTTTCGTGAGCACATGCTTTTTGAAATTTCGTGAGCACGCCTATCATGGTTAAGATGCTTCAGGTAATACGATTACCGATCATGTAATATGAATAACATGAAAAGGGGATTGTCGACCATGCTTTATTAATATGATTCATGTCATTCTCATTATGATAATATTATATATATATATATATATATATATATATATATATATATAAATTATTTTATTATTAAAATAAAAAGTTTATTTTAATTTTAAAATTAGATTTAATACTAACTAATTAGAATTAGAATTGGATTCCATGATAACTAATTAGAGTTGATGTTGGATTTTATGTTTTCTAAAATAAAGGGGTTTATTTGTGAATAGGATAGTGAATCCATGTTTCCTTAAATAAAAGAGTTTATTTAGATATGAAATAAGATTTCATATTATTCAAAATAAAGGAGTTTATTTGTGAATAGGAAAGAGAATTTGTGTTTCCTTTAATAAAGGAGTTTTTTTTTTACTTGGAATTGGATTCCATAATTAATTAAAATAAAGGAGTTTATTTTGATTAAAATAAAATAGTTTATTTTATTTAAAATTGGATAAATTAAAATAAAAGAGATTTATTTTGATTTAAATTTGGATTAAAATAAAGGAGTTTATTTTGATTCAAAATTAGATTTTATACTAACTAAATTTGCCCATTAAATGATATCAATATATATATTAAATGTTAATTATTCATGAGATGAATGTTATTTATTGATGCATATAGTGATGTGTATGATAATAAATGAGATTGATTATGGACTATTGACCAATGTGATTGGATTTTATTTTAGTTGGATGCATGAATGTATGATTTTTATTAAATGGGGTATGCGTACCTCGTCTTCTCTAATTTTTCTTAATGTAAATTCTATCTTCCTCATATGTAGCTCCCCTTGACTGTTGATCAAGGTTTCTATTTATTTTAAATAGTTTTGTAATATGAATAGTTAGAATTAAGTTTGAAGAATTGGAGATCAAAGAGCAAGGAGCTCTTGAAGATCCGTTTGTAATGGAACCCGATTTTAAATGTAATAGTTATATTTAAATATTAATTCTTGCACCCCTAGGGTTTGACCTTTTGGTTCACTTGGTGGCTCTAGTGAACTAAATTAGAATAAAAGTTCATAATCAATCCGAGTAGAATATAGTATTCTATATGTGCATGCTTATATTATATGTGTGTGTGTGTGTGTGTGTGTGTGTGTGTGTGTGTGTGTGTGTGCATGTGCACAAAATAAGATGAGACAAATTAATAACAAACCCCTCAAATATTTAATATTAAGTTTTAACGTTCAAAGATATTTGGAATATCGAACGTCGCCTTCTAGCATGATAGAAACAATAGAGTATTGAATATTTAATATGAGTTTGTTGTGCACACACAAGGCAAGTATTAAATATTTAAGATGTTGTTTTTATTACATATGATATTTATAAGGAATTGAACATTACTGCTTTGTTGTGCACACACAAGGGCTGTAGTTTTCTCTTCACTTATATGGAAATATTGAGTCTGACTTAACTTAAATCATTTTAGTTCGGATGTGCACACACTTGACCATTATGATCTAAGAGGCAAAATACAAGGAGTTACATAGTTGATATAATTGACAAGAGTTGTCTACTTATTTATTTATATATTGTTTGTTGTGCACACACAATGCTATATACATTTGAAATGGGATCCTTATTTTCACTAGCATATATTTAATTAGATATTGCCAAACTATATAAGTGAGGGTAAAATAGTTTGAAAAAAATAGTGGGAGATACTGTAACGACCCCAAAATAGGTCCATTCCATCCAACCCATTCAGAGTCGCCAAATACATAGTACAGAAAACAACTACAATTTTATTACACCAATTGTCGTATTAAATACAACAACACATATGCTGTGAGTTTAGATATAAATATATACCAAATGTGACACATGTCCCAACCGTGGACAGCACCTCACAGTGGCACCTTACATAAAGGTATAGTCAAAGACTGTTTTAGAAATTAAAATATTTGGGAAGTGCTCAAAGAAATCTTCGTACAAGGGAGGCCATGCGTCTAGGTTATGATAGATATCATATGGCCACAGAATTATCCTTGGTTGATCCAATAGACCCCAAAGAAAAACGAGAAGTTTACTATCATATTCTTCCCAATGGTGAGTCTTCTCTTGACATATCATTATCTCCATTGTCTCTAATTGAGAATTATACTTCAAACAAACACCAAGATTATATAGGTAGTGCTCGTAAATATACTCAGTAAATGGATGAGCACATCCCTGTCTTATGATGATACGAGGTTGTATGTCATTAGACATCTTGTATGATAGTGGCAAAACACCCTTCCAACGTTGGGTACGCTTTACCCTACTGGATTCACCAAATATAACTACTAAATGAACTTTTCTATACTGCTTAGGGAGAACTCCATAGCTAGAGACCACCGTTCTATTCCCTTGTTACCCCCGCTCGACCCAGCTACACTCTTATTACCAGAAAGAAATTGTGAAGCAAAAGGGTGAGCACAACTAGCTCAGTAAAGAATATCATGACTAAAGATAATTAAATTATCAATAGCCTTCATTAGTAATAAATTAGAGATTTAGAACATATGGTAGATAATAAAAAATTTCAACCATAGTTGCAGCGGAACGAGCAACCCATTAGAAGAGTCAAATAGACTATAAAGTAAATTATCTTCACCATGTTAAAAATCCACCAACAATGTTTTATCCCTGTAACATAAATCAACAGTTCCTGTCCACATTCATGTGACTAACTCATAATCATATTTATGGTTCTAAATTCCTCTTCTCATCCAGGACAAAGATAATTTTCATCACTTGTCTTTACCTGAAACATCAAAGATCATGGTTATACCAAATCACAGTTCATGTTCATAATCATACTAATAATTTTATCTTTGCACTACGAGCTAAAGATATTCATCAACAGACCATCTTTGCACTACAGGCCAAAGATATTCATCAACAGGTCATCTTTGTACTACGGGCCAAAGATATTCATCAACAATTCATCTTTGCACTACAGGCCAAAGATATTCCTCAACAGTTCATATTTGCACTACAGGCCAAATATATTCATATCTCAAAGAAATATATAATCATTTCAGAATTTATATAAACAATAATTATAACCATGTTAATCAATTCCTCTTTACACTTAAGCTAAAGATATTCAATTATAAATTCAATGGTCATGATCATACCAGTTAACAATTCATCTTTACACTACAGGCCAAAGATATTCCTCAGTCACGATCATACCAATAATTTACCCATCTTTCCACTCAAGTGAAAGAGAAATTCAACATCAGGGTTATAAAAATGTTATATATGATAATAAAAATAATATTATCAACAACTATCTTTATTTTCAACAGCAACAATCATAAATCAACGATAATTTGGTCAGAAGAAGAAACCAATTTTTTTTTCGTGAATAGTAACTCGTGAATAGTAACTCATGAATAGTAATCCCGACACAAAAAGGTAGAAATTTCACAATAAAATTCATACTAATATTTCGGTATAATGATATTGAAAGAATAACATTTCTTTAAACTTATAAACAATTTATTTTAATTGTTTACACTTTACTAATTAATGCATTTAATCATCATAAAATGTCAAACTCATAAGATTTCATCACCAATAACATAAACCCTCATCAAATATCTGCATATACCTCATATAGGATTCTCAAGCCATAAAATCATATTTTCCAATTTTTTTCCTTCACATAACATATTTAATTCAATTATTCATAACTAGTCTATTTTCATTAAAAATACCAAATCAGTTCCAAAAATATTTTTTTTCTGGGATTTATCAAAATATAGTCTCATATTGAACATATATTTTTCTCAGAATTTTTAAAATTCATTTACTATTTTTCATATAGCCAAAACCGCCGAATATTTAGACATTTATCATAAATTGTCCTTTTATCCAAAAATTCCAAAATTCACGGAGTACACTGATATTATATAGATGTACTACCAATAAAAATTTCATCAATTTTGGAGTTAACCACAAGGAGTTATAAGCGGTTACTTTTAAAATAGTTTTTTCCCGTAAAATTCATAACTCTTAATCTATACATCCAAAAATCATCATTTTTGGACATAATCAGTAAAACTCATCAAAATATCATTTTAAATTTTTCCAGAATTTTTTGAAGGTCAGAAGAATTACGAACTGAAAAACATAATAACCCTTAAAATCTCTTACTATCCCTTACAATCCCTTACCTCAAAAGTGCAGTATTTCTGACTGGAATGCAAAGTCGAAGGAAACTTGCACTGAATAACAACTCTAAAAGTATCTAAATACTCACAAAATACGCTTCATAATATAGAGAGAGAAAGAGAGAAAGCTTATGTTTCTGGTGTGATTTTCAATTCTAACTTAGCCCTCTATTTATAGGAAAATGTTAGCACGCCGAAGCAGACTTAACCTGCAACCTGATGGCTTTACCTGCTAATATTCCCACCCACCATATTTGAATAAAAATCTCAGCACATTTCTTCACCAACCAAGAGTGGGGCCCAACAATTCTAAAATTTTCCACCAAAATGATTAATTTCAAAAATTCAACAATTTCTGAACCAGTCATCTCGTAAAATTCATAACAAATCATACGTTCATTTTTAACGGTTCAAAATTTGTGGACATATACTTAACTTATATATGTATAACGTATCCAAATATTACAACGATCCAACGGTCGTATTAAAAATTATAACCCTCGTAAAATATCTCAAAAACCCTAATTTGATTTTCAATACCTCCGTTCCGATAAAAATACAGATAAAACACCTCAACATTAACTCCTTCATTTTTAACCACAAAAATATATCCCTCATTTATATCCACATAAAATAAATATTTTCTTATCATATGAATCAATAATTAATTATTCACAAATAATATTACAGAATCACATTTATGACAATCAGGTTGTTCTCAGGAAAGAGGGGGCTTTCCGATAAGGATTTCTCCTTACTGGCGCGCAATTAGATGACCAAACATCTCCTTAGACAGAGCTTTCAAGACATTGCCAATAATACTATCTAATAATATTATTTAAATAATATGAATTATTGATCTGATAATGAGAAATACTGTGCAGCGACAATTATTGAACAACAATAATATAAAATTTCAACGTAACAATTATTGAATCAATGAAATAAAATATTGAACAGTAGTTACTGTAACAATTATTGAGTAGTGCCTTCTCACGTAAGAATCAATAATTTTAAAAATACTGTGCAATAACGCGTATTACTGTATTTTAACCACCAGGTATTCCAACAGTGTTAACGGTAACAACTACGCCGTTAATTATAAAAACTCAATTTTTATCGTTATCTTCATCCGACAGTTATTCTGTTATGGGGCCCACAAATAGCTGCGCCGTCGTACGAATATTCCCCGACAGAAAGAATATTCCACGACCAAACAAATATTCCCCGACAAAATGAATATTTTATAACCACTTGCTTATTTTGAAAAATATTCATATATCACCCTTAACTTTAACTTTTTATCAATTTAACCATTTAAAAAATTGAATACTTTTATTTGATAAAATTTGGGGTCTTACAATCTCCCCTCCTTATGAAATTTCGTCCCCAAAATTTACGTACCTGGTATTTCAAAGAGTTGAGAATACCTTGCTTTCATTTTAGATTCCATCTTCCCTGTCATCACGATTTCTCCATTGCTCATCTCCTGTATTTCAGATATCATTCTAGAATACAGCTTCAAAACAAGGGTTAATTTAACAAATTAACATATCACATAATATTCCGATATTATGACTGACCAACAAATAAGCTTAAATAGGACACACTAGCGAAAGATTTACTCTTCTCTCCCCTCCTAGTTATATTCCTCGATCTCCACCAGAGACCATATCCCTAAGCTCTGATACGAAAATGTAACGACCCCAAAATTGGTCCATTCCATCCAACCCATTCTGAGTCGCCAAATACATGGTACAGAAAATAACTACAACTTTATTACAACAATTGTCGTATTAAATACAACAACACATATGCTGTGAGTTTGGATACAAATATATACCAAATGTGACACATGTCCCAATCGTGGACAACACCTCACAGTGGCACCTTACATAAAGGTATAGTCAAAGACTGTTTTAGAAATTAGAATATTTAGAAAGTTCTCAAGGAAACCTTCGTACATGGGAGGCCATGCTTCTAGGTTATGATAGATATCATATGGCCACAGAATTATCCTTGGTCGATCCAATAGACCCCAAAGAAAAACGAGAAGTTTACTATCATATTCTTCCCAATGGTGAGTCTTCTCTTGACATATCATTATCTCCACTGCCTCTAATTGAGAATTATACTTCAAACAAACACCAAGATTATATAGGTAGTGCTCGTAAATATACTCAGCAAGTGGATGAGCACATCCTTGTCTTATGATGATACGAGGTTGTATGTCATTAGACATCTTGTATGATAGTGGCAAAACACCCTTCCAACGTTGGGTACGCCTTACCCTATTGGATTCACCAAATATAACTACTAAATGAACTTTTCCATACTGCTTAGGGAGAACTCCATAGCTAGAGACCACCGTTCTATTCCCTTGTTACCCCCGCTCGACCCAGCTACACTCTTATTACCTGAAAGAAATTGTAAAGCAAAAGGGTGAGGACAACTAGCTCAGTAAAGAATATCGTGACTAAAGATAATTAAATTATCAATAGCCTTCATTAGTAATAAATCAGAAATTTAGAACATATGGTAGATAATAAAAAATTTCAACCATAGTTGCAGCGGAACGAGTAATCCATTAGTAGAGTCAAATAGACTATAAAGTCTATTATCTTCTCCATGTTAAAAATCCACCCAACAATGTTTTATCCCTGTAACATAAATCAACTGTTCCTGTCCACATTCATGTGACTAACTCATAATCATATTTATGGTTCTAAATTCCTCTTCTCATCCAGGACAAATATAATTTTCATCACTTGTCTTTACCTGAAACATCAAAGATCATAGTTATACCAAATCACAGTTCCTGATCATAATCATACTAATAATTTTATCTTTGCGCTACGGGCCAAAAATATTCATCAACAGACCATCTTTGCACTACAGGCCAAAGATATTCATCAACATGTCATCTTTGCACTACGGGCCAAAGATATTCATCAACAATTCATCTTTGCACTACAGGCCAAAGATATTCCTCAACAGTTCATATTTGCACTACAGGCCAAATAAATTCAAATCTCAAAGAAATATATAATAATTTCATAAATTATATAAACAATAATTATAACCATGTTAATCAATTCCTCTTTACACTTAAGCTAAAGATATTCAATTATAAATTCAATGGCCGTGATCATACCAGTTAACAATTCATCTTTGTACTATAGGCCAAAGATATTCCTCAGTCACGATCATACCAATAATTTATCCATCTTTACACTCAAGTGAAAGAGAAATTCAACATCAGGGTTATAAAAATGTTATATATGATAATAAAAACAATATTATCAACAACTACATTTATTTTCAAGAGCAACAATCATAAATCAACGATAATTTGGTCAGAAAAAGAAACTAATTTTTTTTTCGTGAATAGTAACTCGTGAATAGTAACTCGTAAATAGTAACTCATGAATAGTAATCCCGACACAAAAAGGTAGAAATTCCACAATAAAATTCATACCAATATTTTGGTATAATGATATTGAAAGAATAACATTTCTTTAAACTTATAAACAATTTATTTTAATTATTTACACTTTACTAATTAATGCATTTAATCCTCATAAAATGCCAAACTCATAAGATTTCATCACCAATAACCAAAACCCTCATCAAAAATCTGCATATACCTCATATATGATTCTCAAGCCATAAAATCATATTTTCCAATTTTTTTCCTTCACATAACATATTTAATTCAATTATTCATAACTAGTATATTTTCATTAAAAATACCAAATCAGTTCCAAAAATATTTCTTTTCTGGGATTTATCAAAATATAGTCCCATATTAAACATATATTTTTCTCAGAATTTTTAAAATTCATTTACTATTTTTCATATGGCCAAAACCGCCGAATATTTAGACATTTATCACAAATTGTCCTTTTATCCAAAAATTTCAAAATTCACAGAGTACAATGATATTATATAGATGTACTCCCAATAAAAATTTCATCAATTTTGGAGTTAACCACAAGGAGTTATAAGCGGTTACTTTTAAAATAGTTTTTTCCCGTAAAATTCATAACTCTTAATCTATACATCCAAAAATCATCATTTTTGGACATAATCAGTAAAACTCATCAAAATATCATTTTAATTTTTTCCAGAATTTTTTGAAGGTCAGAAGAATTACGAACTGAAAAACATAATAACTCTTAAAATCTCTTACTATCCCTTACAATCCCTTACCTCAAAAGTGCAGTATTTCTGACTGGAATGCAAAGTCGAAGGAAACTTGCACTGAATAACAACTCTAAAAGTATCTAAATACTCACAAAATACGCTTCATAATATAGAGAGAGAAAGAGAGAAAGCTTATGTTTCTGGTGTGATTTTCAATTCTAACTTAGCCCTCTATTTATAGGAAAATGTTAGCACGCCGAAGCAGACTTAACCTGCAACCTGATGGCTTTACCTGCTACTATTCCCACCCACCATATTTGAATAAAAATCTCAGCACATTTCTTCACCAACCAAGAGTGAGGCCCACCAATTCTAGAATTTTTCACCAAAATGATTAACTCCAAAAATTCAATAATTTCTAAACCAGTCATCTCGTAAAATTCATAACAAATCATACGTTCATTTTTAACGGTTCAAAATTTGTGAACATATACTCAACTTATATATGTATAACATATAAAAATCTTACCACGATCCAACGGTCGGAATAAAAATTATAACCCTCATAAAATATCTCAAAAATCTTAATTTAATTTTCAATACCCCCGTTCCAATAAAAATACAGATAAAACACCTCAACATTAACTCCTTCATTTTTAACCACAAAAATATATCCCTCATTTATATCCACATAAAATAAATATGTCCTTATCATATGAATCAATAATTAATTATGCACAAATAATGTTACAGAATCACATTTATGACAACTAGGCCGTTCCCAAGAAAGAGGGGGCTTTCTGATAAGGATTTCTCCTTACTAGCGCGCAATTAGATGACCAAACCTCTCCTTAGACAGAACTTTCTAGACATTGTCAATAATGCTATCTAATAATATTATTTAAATAATATGAATTATTGATCTGATAATGCGAAATACTGTGCAGCGATAATTATTGAACAACAATAATATAAAATTTCAACGTAACAATTATTGAATCAATAAAATAAAATATTGAACAGTAATTACTGTAACAATTATTGAGTAGTGCCTTCTCACGTAAGAATTAATAATTTTAAAAATACTGTACAATAACGCATATTACTGTATTTTAACCACCGGGTATTCCAACAGTGTTAACGATAACAACTACGCCGTTAATTATAAAAACTCAATTTTTGTCGTTATCTTCATCCGACAGTTATTCTGTTATTGGGCCCACAAATAGTTGCGCCGTCGTACGAATATTCCCCGACAGAAAGAATATTCCACGACCAAACGAATATTCTCCGACAAAATGAATATTTTATAACCACTTGCTTATTTTGAAAAATATTCATATATCACCCTTAATTTTAACTTTTTATCAATTTAACCATTTAAAAAATTGAATACTTTTATTTGATAAAATTCGGGGTCTTACAGATACCAATTTAAAATAAGACCTAATTTATTTTGGTAATTAATAAAAGAATGTATGCTAAAATGTTATTAATTACAAATTCATTTACAGAATTTTATAATATCTAAATTACTATCACTGCGAAGCATATTAGATGATATTTAATCGGACCGTATTAAACAGATTAGTTAAGAAAATTGAGAATAGTTCTCATGGCTGAAAAGCTATCTTATGTCCTTAATACGCTTATCCCTGCAATGGTTGCAGATAATGTCTCTGAGGAAGAGATTGCTACTTTTAGAAAGTGACAAGATAATGTACAGTTGGCTCAATGCATCATGCTCGTATCCATGAGTAACGATCTTCAGAGTCAGCATGAAACTATGGATGTTCTTACTATATTCCTGCACATCAAGTAGTTGATGGTGAAGAAAGTAGGACTGATAGATATTAGATATCTAAGGAGCTCTTCCGATCTAGAATGACCGATGACACTACAGTACAGATAAAAGTCCTTAACATAATCAATTTAATTGATCAATTAGGATAACGAGTTTTGTCATGGATGGAGAGTTGAGCTAAAATTTAATCTTACACTTACTCCCGGACTTCTTTCATAATTGTTGTGAATTTTTCATATGAACAAGATAGATATCAACTTCGCTGATTTGCTTAACATGTTGAAAAATATTGAGAGTGACTTTCCAACCAAGAAAGACCAAGTCTTACTAGTAGGGGCTAAAAGATCTTCTGAAAAGAAGAATGATTCTAAGAAGGTAAATGGAAAAAAAATAAAATAAAGGATAATAAGAACAAAACTGATATGGATAGCAAAGGAGTTTGCTTCCACTGCAATAAGTCACGACACTAGAAAAGAAACTGCAAGAAGCATCTTGCAGAGGCTAACCAAAAGAAGCTTAGTGAAGTTTCGGTTACAAATACAATTTTGTTCAAAATTTAAAATAAATTTTTCTTTAGGTCAAGGTTCTACTTGGGTATTGGATACCGACTTTAGTTATCATAAATATTGATTTATGAAGGGACAAAGCAGAAGTAGGAAGCTAAACAAAGATAAGTAATCCTATGTGTGGGAAATGAAGCAAATATTACTACATTAGCCATAGAAACTTATAGTTTAGCAATGCCTATGGGAAAATCTATTAAGTCAATAAGTTGTTATTGTATTCTAGTTCTTGTTAGAAACATTATTTCTATTTTGTTGTTGGACAATGAAATCTTTGGTATTATATTTAAGAACAATTATTGTTCTATTTATAATAATAATGTTCTTTTATAGAACTGGAATATAACTTAATAGATTTTGTATACTTGACTTACGTTAAAAATTATTTTGTAAATTGAACAAACTAGTATAAGAAAATGAGATGATCATTCAAAGAGTTGAATGTGTGTATTTGCTAAAATACAAGTGTGAATTATTTGAAAGGTTCAAAGAATTCAAAAGTATTAAGATTCTTTGATCGGATCAAGGAAGGAATACTTGTGCAATGAGTTTCTGAATCATCTCAAATGAATTTCTCACAATGGATGCCTCTTGATAAATAATAATTGATTGATGTATCTGAAAGGAAAAATTATACCTTGTTAGACATGGTGCGGTCCATAATGATTTTACCGACATTCCAGTATCCCTTTGGGGTCATGCCCTAGAAATGGCTACATATCTACGGAAAAGGTAACCTCAAAATTCGGCCCCAAGACTCCATAAAAGTATGGATAGGGAGGATTCCTAATCTTAAGTATGTTAAGATAAGGAGTTATCCAACTTATGTGAAAAGGTTTCAAAGGATAAGCTTGGGACAAGATTTGACAAGTACAGATTTATGGGATATCCTAAAGTAAGTTTAGGATATATGTTCTATAATCCTACTTAACAAAAGGTGTTTGTTGCGAAACACGCTACCTTCTAAGATAAAGATGTTTATCATTGAAGGGGCTAGTGGGAGGATAATAGATCTTGAAGAGTTCAAGAACCACAAAACACTATAAGTCAAATAAGAGGAACCTGTAGATAGACCTATTGTACCACAACTGAATCGTAAATCTGGAATAGTACCGAAGATACCTAGGAGGTATGGATTCATCATGGATGATGATGATGAGGTACGTATCATAGAAGATGATGATCTGATTACATATGATGAGGTAAGAGTTATAGACACTCAGAGAAATGGATTGAAGCAAGCTTCTTAAAAATAAAACATTTGTTTTGATAAGACAATCAAAAGAGTTTGATTTTATCAAAAATAAGAATATACCTAGTGTGTACAAAAGGGTCAGTGGGAGCGTCGTGACATTCCTAGTACTATATGTTGATATAATACGGATAAGGAATGACATGCCAATGCTAGAATCAGTAAAGATAATGTTGTCTAAACATTCCTCCATGAATGATATGGAAAGAGTATCGTTATTAGGGATACAAATCTATATAGATAGATTTAAAAGGATACTAAGCTAAACCCAAGGAACATATATTCATTTGATGCTAAAGTCGTTTAGCATGGACAACTCTAAGAGATATCTCATGTTGATGAGCCATGGAGTGTATCTCTCTTAATAGTCCCCAAAGACTCCAAAAAGAGAGATCGCATGAGTAACTATCATGTATGCAATGAAATATACGAGACCTGATGTTGATCAGTCATATTCTAGAGAAGTTCACTATGAGTCAGTGAAAAATATCTTAAAGTACTTAACCGGCACTAAGAATGTGATCATATTCATGGTGGGTCTAAATTAAAACTAGAGGGCTTAACAGACTCAAGTTTTTCAGACAGACCAAGACGACAAAAAATCCACTTTAAGGTAAAGCGTTACCTTGAACGATGGTGCAGTGAATTGGAAAGGTTCCAAATAGCAAAGAGTTGCTGGTTTAAAAGACAAAGCAACTAGCTATAATTGAAGCTACAAGTTGATTGTTTGGATGAAAAGTTCATTACAGAACTACGAATAGTTCTTAAGTCTCATCCTGGATCTAAACATGTGTTGTGGCACTTTCATTTGGTTAGAGGAATCATTGAAAGATGGAAAATCACTATAGAGATAGTGGACTATCAAGAACAACATTACATATCCATTAACCAAAGCTTATTAAACAGCAGGATAATCGTCACTTAGAGAAGAAGTGTATGAGATACCATGGCGATTGGCTTTAGTGCAAGTGGGAGATTGAAAGTAGTATGCACACAAGCCAATTATGTTTGATGATAAAGCATATAATTTGTAACAATCTTATTTATTTATTAATAAAAAGTATTAATTTATTAAAGGCTTTTAATTATCTACATGATGCTATTTTATAATATGTGATAAACCCATAGTTTTAAGCAATGCATTTAGAATAATGATGATGATCATTATAATGAGATCTAAATTCTTAGAAAGCTTAAAACTAAAATAGTTCCCAATCATTGGATTACTAAATTAGGGATTAGTGAATCCGGATAGATTGGTACATACATTGCTCGCTCATTGGATGAGGATGATTGATCTCATGATCATTTGTGTGGAGACACTAAAGCAAGTATGTAGGTGTTTATTAAAGAATAAGTTCACTGAACGTGGCTCGCTAAGGAATACCTAATGGAGTTTTACTTGCTTGTCAATATGAATTCCTGTAGTGATAGTAGTACACGTGATCCTTGGACTTGAGATCATCATAGTATCTTGTGTATGATGAGTTATACTTTGACTTATTCCTTAAGACCCTTAGGGTATATCAAAGGGTATGCTTGGGTATAATAAGTTGTACATGGAGATAATATATGATCAATAAAAAATTCTACCGCTTCTAGTAAAAGAAGAGAAATGTCCTATGTGATTCGATAAATGATAACCCAGTAGTCCTTGGCCAATGCAGAATGAAATTAGAAAGGAGTTTCTAATTTGCATTATTTATAGTTGTGCATTTAAGAGTCGAAATACATATAATTAAATAAAATAAGACTTGACAGTAATTCCATGTCTTATATTTAATTGGGATATTGTATGGTGGAAGGATTGAATTGTACGGTAACTATTTATTCAAAGGTTCTTTTATGATTAATGTTGAAATCTATATTATCTGGAAAGTCGTTAATCGCTAGGGAGGCTTATCCCTATTGTAGAATAAATATTATTTATTTAAATAAATTAATAGTTTAATTTATTTATTTAAATAATATTAGAATTATTCTAATTGATTTATTCATAACCGGTTTAATATGGAGAACCTAAAGGGTCACACCATAGAAGGAATAATAATTATTTAAGAAGCAAATGACATAATTATAATAATAAGTTAAGTATATTTAATTTCATCTATGGCGATAGAATAAACTAAATAGCTTAATATTTATTGTTCAATATTTTGGAAATATTAAATATAAATTAATAAGAGGAGTCTTATTATTATTATTACTATTATTATTATTTAATTCCTAAAAATGTTTAGGAATTAATTAATAAAAGTACTCTCATATATCCTAATAAGATTATGAAGCTAATTAATTAAATGAGTTTAATTAATTAATCATAATAAGATTAGGAGCCCAATTAATTAAAGTAGTTTAATTAATTAAAATAAAACCTAATTCCTTAATTATTAAGGATGGTTGTCCACATCTATAAATAAGTGGAGTCTTATTATAGGTGATAGAGTGGTTGTTGACTTTTTCATAACATACATAATTCCAATAGTTTGAGAGTACGCCCCTTTCTATGAGAGATAGAAAAACTAGGGTTTTGCCAAATACCCTTCTTCTTGAATATTTTTTCTTCCGTGGTGGATCACCTCTAGAGGCCAAACACTTGGGTGGCTAACGTTGATAGAAGGAAGGAACCAAATCCGGTGGATTCAAGTTGAACGCGAAAAGGATTGGAGGTGAACTTGTACCTGAGGAAGCTCGAATATTCAAGGGTATGATTCTTGTTCTTCATATCTTTTCGTTTAATTAATAATTGTGCATAAAGGATGATCCGGGTATATGGTTTGTAAAATTTTAAAACTCTGATTTTCCACGTTTCCGTTTATTTTGTATAATTTGATTGCGTTCATGAATATTACAAACCTAACAGAATATATATATATATATATATATATATATATATATATATATATATATATATATATATATATAGCAATAAACACTCCGGATATAAATCCAGGCTCAATCAAACAGAGTTTGATGACGGAGATGACGGATATATATATATATATATATATATATATATATATATATATATATATATATATATAAGTATTTATATATATAAGCAATAAACGCTCTGAATATTATATTCAGGCTCAATCGAGATAACTCGATAAGAATAATATATATATATATATATATATATATATATATATATATATATATATATATATATATATATATATAGGAAAGCAATAAAATCCACGGACCGACAGTCCGGGCATACACACACAACACGACTCTCAATGTGAATAATAGTGTGTGCACAAAAATAGAGAAAAGGCTTTAAGAAATGTGAGAAGGCTTACAGTGGGCTGCCAAAGAAGACTTCAAATAGCTTTAAATGGATGAACACTCTATGCCCACTAGTAAAATATAACAAAATATAAGCTCGCAAGTGTTTGAAATGAGAAAGCACTCAATTTATAGTGTGTACAGAGCAAATTAGACAGGGCTTCCTTACCTTTTTTCTCTTACAAATGGCCACCCCAAGCCCTCTATTTATAGAGGGGGGAGTCGCAAGTGTACCTGTGGCAGCCACATATGTACCTACGGCTGCCCGAGGTGCCCCGGACTCCGTGGGCCCCACCATCTCAAAGTACGTGCACTCGTGTAACGTGTTGTTCGTTCAAACCTTCATAACTTCAATCCAGGCATCCGATTGAGGTGCATAAGACCTTTTACGGAATGATGTTGTCGAGAGCTACACAATGACATGAGATAAGAGATTGTACGAAGTCAGAAAGATGGGTCTATATCCAGGTCTTCAAGTCTTCAAATTATATTCGGTGTGTTGTCTTGTGTAGTAGTCACTCAGGATTGGAGCTATGGTTTCTGTAGGACTTCTATTGAAGCAATTTGAGTTGAAATGAGTGTATTTGATCTGAGTTGAAGTTGAGTTGGCAAAATAACCATTTTGCCCCTCCCGGGGTTATCTCGAGTTTTCATGCAGTTGTAGCAGTTTTTTCTCAAGGTTATCTCTGAGGTTGACCTGATGTTGACTTTGACTGTCCTCAGGGTTATCTCTGAGGTTGACTTGACCTCTTGGGGTTATCTCCAGGCTTTGAACTTGATCTCACGAGGCTATCTTCGGGGTTAGAATTGATGTTGTGGTTCTCCAAGGTTATCTCTAGAGTGTAAAAAAGACGCTTTTGTCCTCCTGCATAGTTACTAATAGGAAAACAAAATTTAGAGTGTCTACAGATGCCCCTCTTTTTCATGTTCATGCAATGCAATAGAATGGACATGATAAAGATTACTAGACACTTGAAATATTACAAGGTATTCTTAATGATGCAAATCGCAATGTATTGAATGTTATAATGAATGTTAAAATGGTTTTGCAAATTGCACATCGCATTTCGCAGTTCGCTTTTTGCATTTGGCCAATCACACTTCGTAATTCACACCCCGCATTTCGCATATCGCAAATCGCACATTGCACATCACAAATCGTAGTTCGCCTATCCCAAATCGCTTTACCATTACCGGTTGCTGCTGTAACGCCCCAAAATCCGGTCTATTTTCACACCTGGATTCCATACATCATGGTCCCACTTCTTACCAAACATACATCATAATATACTAAAATATAACAACATACACTCTCAAATCCCAGGTTCTGGAAACCTTATAACATCTTTCATTACAAATAATGATAATATATTATTCATTTCATCTTCTAAGAGTGACTTTTATCCACCACCAAGGATACATAACAGTTCATTAAGCTAGTCTATAATTCAATTTCATCTTTCTACATTACAAGTCTTCACTTGATCTTCTCGCTCATTCACATTCTGAATGGCACTTCATCTAGATACCATCAACTTGATCTTTACAGGATTCTTAAGTTCTTCTAACCTCATTCGCTGAAAATGTTTTTCATTTAAAGTAAGTGTGAGAATTCAATCGCCCAGCTAGTCATCATAGTTGAACACATAACTTTAAGAGTTTAAACGTTCCTTTAGAACTTCGATAACCGAACAAAGGTTATGAAGCGCTTGAATAATAGGAATAGTCTCGATTCCTATCATCTTAAAACATCAGTCACTTTTACTTTGAAATACTTTCATTCCCCTAACTTTTTCATACACATCCTGTCTGGCTAGAATCATTAGCATAGACTTAACAATAACGGTTCATGTATAAACAGAACATACTTGTATTGAACAGCTCAATCACAGAACAATTTATATCATAGAAACACCGAAGTGTTCACATTGTGGCTCAAGGCCTCATACATTCTACCACCTTGTACAAATATCACACATTCGCACACAGACAGAACTTCTCAAGTTCGACATCTGAGAAGTTTTAGAAACAAGCATTCATTTAGAATATGAATGAAATTAGAAAACTTACCTTACGCCCAGCTACTACTTACGCTGAACTGCACATTCTAATCCCTATAAAACACATAAGAAAATAACACGTACACCAATTAGTCATATACTTGACTTACGCATTGGTTTACTTAACTTTACTTTTTAGGGTTTACGTTCTTACAACCTAAGTTTACGCGACCAACTTTCATTACCGGTTTATGGCTTTATGACATACGGAGATGTCTTACTCAAATGGTCATCATCTTGGATGATTTATATTCTTATCTTCTTCTTATAACTTCTATAGGACTCAGCACACATCGCGTCTCTGCTAGTAGTCCATATGGTACTCTGAGTGGTTTCCCACAAAGAACCAACAAACAAGTTCCCGTCTCATTTACACCACCATCACAATGAGTTAGATCAGTTGCCAATTTTGTATATACCTTCGCTCTCTGAAGGAATTGTTTAGCCCACCTCCCATATGTCAACCATCAAAGGTTTCGATTGTACCATAACCTAACTTATCGTAACTTATCCGAACCATTAACTAGAACGTTTGTTAATTTAATTTCTTATTCCTTACGACTTTCTGGCAACTAAATCTCATACATCAAGATTCATTCTTTATCCGACTCACATTCGACTTTCATTAATCTTATTAACGTTCGTTACGGCTTTCTTGATAATTCATATCTTATTTAATACTTTCGTTATCCACTACATGAACCCCATGTTCATTACTCGTTCTTAGTGTCAAAACCATACGTTTCGTTGTATGCTAACACCGATCATTATCGCAATAATATTTCGTTCACAGCGTCTATACGCTTTACACTTATCTCTCATTACCACAACATAACATCAAAATGTTATTCATTACCTTCGTCACTCAACGTCTAAGGAATCACAATCATAACAATCCTTCGTGTTGGTTTATCGTGACTACGGTCCCCGGATATCGGTTACGTAATCTATCGCTTAAATTCTCTATCTTTTAATCTCGTTTAATCTTTCCGTTCAACCTTTACTAAAGGTTTAACTCGCTTGATTAAGTGTTACATTCGATGAACATTATGTTCTTTATCTTCCCTTACGTTTCCCCCAAGAGCTGAGCAGTTAAAAGCACTTCTCTGGCTTTTTCCCCTCACCGGCGCTGTGGCGCCACTCTAACTTCTTCGTTATAACTCAGAACGAGGTCGTTCCAAAGCCATTCTCTTCCTTATCTTACGTACTTCAATACCCCTCAGACAGAACTTCATTCTGAATCCGTTAACATGCCATTCGATTGACTTGATCTTCACCCTTCGTTCATTTTTATGCTTTTAATGTTCTTCATTCGTTCGTCCGTAATTCGATCATCTGAACTCGGAACTCATTCATTCTTGAGTCTATGACTCACGTTTTCTACGTTCTCTTACTTTCCTACTAAACCCCACACATTCGGGTTTATTTACTAACTTTCTAATTCTCGTTCATCTTTTACGAAAATTTTGCCATAACTTCGTTATAGCTCAGTTTTAATCCGTTCTTCATGAACATTGCTACCGTTCCTAACCAACCAATAAGCAGCTAACTTTATAAGCAATGGTTTTAAACTTGTCCATCAACAAAAATTATCCTATGATGGTTTTAAATTTATCCATCAATAACGTTCTTCGTGTTCTTCGCGTGTTCGTCGTGTTCTTCGTTCGTTCTTGGAATTTGATGTTATAGAACACCATTCCTTACTTATTTCACCTACTCATTTATATAAACCACTCGGATCATTCTAATTCATTACGAATCTTATAATTCCTTAAGAAATTGGTAAAATAAACTTCTAATTCCTATTTCTTCATTTTCTCATGATTTCAACCGTATGAAATCATTCCTAACATCATCTACTTCTTATTCTCATTAAGTTATGTTTTTAAACATAGAAACTTAAAGAAAATATTATACGAGATAAGGTTTCGGATTACCTTTCTCCTTTAATCTCTTTCCATCGGACAATGATTACTCACGAGCAAGCTTTTCCTCTTCCTCTTCCTCTTCTTTCTCCCATCTGAACTCCCTCTCTCTCTCTCTCAAAGTGTAGGATTTTCAAAATTCCAAAACAATGAACTAAGCTTCCTATTTATAGAAAACCAAGGCTAGGGGAAAAATAGTCATTTTGCCCCCATACTATTCCCACGTCCTCAATACACCTCCTTACTATTCACGAAACTTCCCTTGGAAGTTTTGTGGTTCAGTCTTTCAGTTTTCGTCCAACAATTTTAAAAACTGTGATTCTCGGAATCCAAATATTTTTGGATATTTCATCTTTCCTTTACCGATTAGCTTTTACGTATTCTTCGGATTTCCAAAAATCTAAAAAACACTTTTTGGCGTTAAGCATTTTCCTTCACGTTTTCCCCTAACATACTTAAACGAGTGAAAAGTACATAACAATACATTTTGTCGTTTTTATTTCGTCCGATTTCTGCATGTTTTTCGAGGAAAACTTTTACCGGCTTACTTAACTTTTCACGATATATTATCGTCAAATCTTTCGACGGAATGTCATTTTGACATACCAAACTCTCGAAACGGCTTAGGTTATTCAAACCCTAACCCTTAGTGGTTCGTCGAGTGAATAGTGCCTATTTCGTCTTTTTCTCTGGAAATATTTTTGTTCCCGAAAATTTTTTATTTTCATCTTAAAAATTCTTACTCATTCAGTTTAGCTCGTAGCCATAATCCCCCCGACTTATAATCATCCTAGGTTATAGAATGATTAATAAACATATAGCACATAATATTATTAATAAAAATTCATTTTAATAATAACTAATTATTTAAACTTAAATTCTGAATAACCCGAATTTTCGGGTCGTTACAGCTGCTGATGCCTATGCTGGTGTTGACTCCAACGGTTTGGCTTTTTGTCGGTATTGCTGATGCTTATTTGATGAAGATAAGTTGAGATGTTTTCTACATCTCTGATGGGGATGACGTTCTGAAATCATCGGACCTTCCTGATGTATTCTCTGGTAGTTTGCAACGGTGCCTACCCTGCTGATAGTTTGACAATGGATCCTACCCTGCTGGTAGTTAAATACGCTTTCATCGCCAAACTGCTGCTATGATATGTTGTATTATGTCTCTAAACATAAGTCTTATATGTTAAACATAATGGAAGTAAACCAAGCATGAGGTTAAAACATGTTTTAAAGTGTTAAACGATGCTAGCTATGAGTAAAAGATATGAATATGTACGAGCATGTATAGTACAGATTATGTGACCTCTTTATGAGAACATAAATCTAATTAGTACACCTAGTGATTACATAACCCTGTTTGGGTTGATTTCGTGAAAATCCTAAACTAAAGTCCCTAACATATGAGGTTAAACTTGAAGTGGTCATACAAGTATGTAAAGACCTCTAGCGTGTATGCATGTTAAGTGTAAGTGTCTAAGTGTATTAAAGTATGGACTAAAAATAGGAAGTGCAAAGGTCAGTCTTGGTCTTGCTAGGGGACAGTGCAGCTGCGCCGTCCCTAAGCCTGGACAGGGCGCAGTTGCTCCATTTTGCCATCTAAAATAGGTTCTATTTTTGATGTGATGTTTGAAGCATGCTTATATGATTACTTTAACTTATAATATATGACTAATATGCTATGTAATGTGTTAAGAAGCATGCTATGTAATAGAGATGAATGTTAATTTTGATTTTCGAATGTTAAAGTCCAAAGGAATACTTTCAAGATATTAAGCAATGATACGTTGTTTGGATTTGTAATGTCTTACAAACTGATTTGTGCTATGAAAATATAGTATAGGTGATGTTGTATGAAGTGACGACTAAGTTAGACGTTTATGTGTACTTTTGAACTTACTTATATGAATTTTAAATGTGTCGAACACGTAGCGAGTCAAGTGTGTGATTGATATATACGGATGTTGATGTCATATCCGAATGGTTAAGGTATACCTATACGGACCTAGCTATTCCGAGAATGTGATGAGAAAGTGAAATGTAGGTTTTATGAACCTAGTTAGGAAACAATGTAACATTGTTATTAAATTGGGAATACATGAAATATGTTACTGATGGATATGAATCCATGATTATATAACTGTGTAGGAATACACGAAGTGCAGATAAGCGTTAAGCAGTTAAGTCGTAGTTCATAAACTACGAATCAGGCAAGTCTTTCAGTTCCTATTTGATATATGAATTCGATAATTGCTAGTTAAGCTATATTATGTTATGCGAATGTTGATGTATATATATGAAATGAATATGAGATATGTATGAAATTGAAAGTTGATCTTTGATAATATATTTGTGATATAAATCTTTATGCCTGTTATATATGAAGTAACATGCGTAGTAAATATTAATTGACTATGAATGCATGAATTGAGTATGTTATTATATGCTATGTGCTGCATGAAAACTGTTAGAATTGTTGGGCTGTCGAGCTCACCCTTGCAAATAACCACTTTTACAGGTTAAGGACACACGGTAAAGGTTACGTGCTATTTGATTGATAAAGTTCAATCACATCAAAAGAGATTGATTTGTTTATTTAAATAGATACTCTTAAACCATGTTTAGGTTCTAGGAAATGTATATGATAGTAGTTTATGACATGTAATACATTTTCAGTTGTAAAGTTATACTATGTGATACATAGAGAAATTCGAATCGAGATGTAAAGGTTTATACGAAAATAGAATGGAGTGAATCGTAGAATAATTTAATTTAGGGATTTGTAATTGATTCAAGATTAGATATCAATAAAAAGATTTATTTTCAAAGGAGATTGAAAAAGTTTAAATTATTCCGCATATTTATATAACATCGAATGTGATGTAATACAGGAATAGTAAATGACCAAGATTAAAAACTTATAAAAGTTTGGGGTCATTGTGCAGATCCTGGTAATGGAACGAATTTATATTCTAAATTGTAATAAGTAAAGTTTATTCATTAAGTTATGAATGAAAAATATAAATAGTTTGACGATAGTGGTATCGTGACAGACCAGATTCGGGGTTCGAAGGGACCCGAATTTGGGGGCGTCATAAGTTGGTATCAAAGTTGTAGGTTATAAACTTAGGTAAGTGTACCTTAGGCTATAACCTGAGAGAGAGAAAGTTAAAGATTAAAATATATCTAAGTGAAGATTCAAAGAAGAATCTTGAAGTATCTAAGAGAATGAGAATTCAGGAGTTTCCTAACTCCGGCAATAAAAATGTTAAGATGGTGTCTAGATGACAAAGATAATTAGAATGAACTCGAGTGGAGTTTTGTTGATAATAGGGCAAGAACCCTAAGGTAAAGTGATGATCATGACGTGATCGGATTAAACTGTGGAGTGATAAATAGTCTGTAATGACTAAGTGTGTATAGCTTGATGCTATAAGAGAGTGTACAATGAAATGGTACGATGTGAACTCATGAGGAGTTGTATGCGATGAGATACGAAGAATTCGTATTAAGCAAAAAGCAAGTTAAGTGTAAGACATAGTTAAGGGGGATTATTATTGAGGACTTATGTGGGAGCTGAGTTGTACAAACCTTTGTGTGGGCGGAGGCTTTGTGCTCATGATCAATTCCTCACAATGATAATCAATGGAATATCGGTGGCGCGCTATCGATGTGCTTATGGTGAGAAGGTGATTCTTTTCTCATATCATATTTGATAGATAGAGACTATTAAGATTACGGTAGATAATCTTAAGATTAGGCGCGAGTTCTTAAAACTCATATTTATGGCAAGTTTGTGACTCATAATCATATGATGGGACCCCTCAGTGAATGGACGACTTTTGTCTGACTAAGATAAGTTCCTACACTCATATGATTATGGCAAGTTCTTGGATTTCCAAAGTGTGATAAGTTTGATAACTATATTGGGTATATATATGTTATGAAGTTAAAAAATTTTGGTATAGTAAAGATTGAAGTTAATGGAGAAGCGTGGATTTTCTAAATCTTCTAGCTCTGCTAGATTTTCAAAAATTTATTGACTTCGTGCTAGTGCTTGCACTCTATTTTCTTGAGAAAAACATTGGGTCAAGTGACTGAACCAATGAGTTTTAAAAACAACACCATTATTCTTATGTCTAGGCTAATTGTTTCGGCTAAGACAAAAATGATTTGAGAATTTTCAAAATGTATTTATGACCATTTACATCATTTGATATGGTGTAAAAATGGTAAACGATGGAGTCATCAATGCAGTCGAACCTAGTGTTGGTTGTGATCGAAAGATCGGCAGCCCACTATGGTATGATGTAATATGACGAAGTCACCTAATGGCGGAATCCTCAACGTACTACTAATCTGGTACGGTATCATAACGTCATAAAATGATTTTTGGTTTTCTTTCAAATTATGAAAAGTTGACTAAATTACTTTGATTGATGTCTGAACTGTTAATTAGAGTCTAAGCTATTTGATTCGGCTAGACGACTGTTGAAAAGTGATTATAGAATTCAAGTATTCTTGTGTAATTGTGCCAAACTAGATTGCTCTAGTGTGGATTCAGTTGTTGAAAAGCTGGGGTGAACAACTCTATAAGGGAACATGTTTTCGGAGACAATGGTTCTGAGCGTAACGCATGTAGTCGTTATAAAACACTACGTTGCGGCCCAACGTAGTGGTATAATAGGTTGGCCACCTAGTGTACGTGTGGAGGGTGTTTTCAGTCTTTGTGATAGATAAACACTCTGGTTTGTAGTGTGGATGATTGTGTTGAAGCACTAGTTCATGGTCTTATGACCCCTTAGCATAATTTGGAATCTGAGTTATTCATACTACTTCCCGATGATTGAAAAATCATGGAAGATTCTTATTCTTCTGTGTGACGAATGTAGTGAGTAGAATGTTCCTTAGAATGTGGAATGTGGTGGAATACAAGTGAGTAAATTATAATGAAACTTCCGAAAAGTGAATGGATAATATTATCTAAAAGAATATGTAGTATTTTGAATAGCACCAAGTAGGGGAGGTTTCGGTGATTCTGAGGACAGAATCCTTATAAGGGGGAGAGAATGTAAGAACCCGAATTTTCAGAAAATATTAAAATAAGAATTTAGTAAATAAAATTCTTAAAGTATGAGATGGGTTCGAATGAGTATATATATGTGTGTGTGTGTGTATGTGTATTACGAGGTATGTGGTATTATGTTACATAGGGTAATATGAACTATGTAATATGTAATGTTGTGTTTAATGAATATATATTATTATTATATATTTGTTATAAATTGTAGAGATGAGCTAGTAAAGAAGATGGATTGGAATTTATCTATTGATGTTAAATAATTTATGTGAAATTATTTTATCTTAGTAAGTTTGTGACATTAAGTATCTTTGATAATCACCAATTTCTTGAGTATATGTATGAGTATGTATCAAGTCTAAGGTAGTGCAACTGTACTCTTTAATGGTGGATGTATAGGAGCTGGGCTAAACAATTCCTTCAGAGAGCGGAGGTATATACAAATTAGTAACCGATCTAACTCACTATGAAAACAGTGTAGACGAGACGGAAACTAATTTGTTGGTTATTTGTGGGAAACCACTCAGTGTACTATATTGAATACTATTAAAGACTCGATGTGCGCTAGGTTTAGACTTGTATGCGTGTACGTTGTTGACGAGAGTAGATGACTGTTATACCTTTAAGATGGTTAGAGAATTATTACGTAATTCAATACACAACAAGAAGTGAAAATGAAAGGAATGTATGTATGTGTTACATTCGAGTTTTGTATTATTGGTGGTATGAAACCATAAAGGATATGTATAGTTGGTTAAACTAAGCAAAGAAATAGAGTTTTAAAACCTGAAGTGTGATCCTTAAATTATTAAGGAATATAGTAACCAATGATGTGGAATCAAAGAGGGCATTGATGTTAGACGAGTTAACACTTATGGAGGATATGTAAAGTATTTAGAAGCGTAGGTTTTAGTTCTGCTGATGCAGAACTGTCTGCCACTGATTTTGGTATGGCGCAGCTGCGCCATTACTAAGTCTGTGACCAGCGCAGCTGCGCCGGTCTGTAGAAAATCTTGAGTCAGTTTATGAAATGTGATTTGCAAGCCATGCATACTAATAACTCTTATAAGGTCATAAATGGTGACTAAGTGTTCATGAAGAAATTTAGTTAGCAAAACATGATGTGAATAAGAGTTAATTAATTAACTTGGAATAAATATTGGTTAATTAAGTAATAATATAGAATATTATATTATAAAGCTTTGCGTGGCAGTGACGTGTTAGTAAATGGAATGAAAAGAGTTAGTTCACTTGCATAAAATAGAAGAAGTTGTCTTGGTACAATCGAATAACTATACATATAGTGTATAATTTAAATAATTAATAGAGTAAATATTAATTATGTTAAATGTAAAGGTTATACATATTACAAGTGTAAGGTATGCTAAACAATTTAGCATTAAGGTAAAGTGTGTCACACAAACTTTATAAATAATAAAATAATGTGTAATGTGGGAAAAATATGAGTAGTAGTAATACATAATACCTACGGCTTAAGAATACGTGAAGGGTGACGTTTAATTGGGACTAATGATATAAGGTACCAAGTGGTACAGTTAAATCATATGTATTGGTAATACAGAAATAATTAAATATCTGTGTAATCTAGAAACTGAGAAAGGAATTAAATGTTTGAGTACACATTAATATTAAATAAAGTTATAATGTGGTTATGTGAGTAGTAGAAATAATTATGGAACTACTTGGACAATAATGCCGGACTACATTATTTTATTACATGTATTTAATGTACATGGATTATATGATGTGAGTATAAAATTATCTTTAAATTCTTATTATGGTGACAATTATACCTTAATATTACATTATGGGGATTAAAAGAACCAAACCAAGCCTTAGAATAACAAGTTGCTGAGTTTTTCACTTGTCCCAATTGGAGTGGCACAAAGGTACATGAACAGTGGGCTAAAACTAAGTTACATATTCTCTAAGTGGCTACGGAGTAGGTGATCATTGCTAGCAATGTGGCTGGTATAGTGTTGTTGAACAACTCTTTAGTGACCAATGTTTTCTCCCATTATCCATGAACTCTAACTCTAGTATAATCGCAATGTTCATTCCAAGTTTCCCTTATAAATAGAAGCTCCATTTTCAGTTTTTGAGGTTGGTAATGGTCTGAAGTTGAGAATTCTAAATGGCTGATAAAGTGTAGAAGCATACTCAGAGTATAGGGAGTCTAATTCGAGCTTGAGAAGGTATAAACCCTAGTTATGTTCTTGAAATGGGTCTTGTTTGATTCTCGGAATTTCTTGAATTTATATGTCAAGCATGATGAATGAACATGGTATTATGTGTTTAAGAAGTTCACTTTCATATATGAACTCTTTTATGATAGTTGAAACAAGTTTAAAATAGTTAGAAATCAAGTTAGCTAAGACTCTGTAAAACAGAGTCTACTTCTGCTCCTGAACCAGACATGGCGCAGCTGCGCCCTAATTGAACTAGGGTGTAGCGCAGCTGCGCCGTCCTCTGAGTTCAGTTGAGCCTTCTGTTTTAAAAATCTGCTAAGTGTGATCAGTTATTATGGCTTAAGCCAACATGCAAGCATGTGTGACATGTATATATAAGTATAATAACCTAATGTGAGCATGTTTTACTAAGACTAGCATGATTTGGTAGAGGATCTTTAACAAGGACTTTAAGTTTTGAAAACAAACTTGGTTAAAGTTCATGTTCTGCAAATTTTGAGCCTAGTGGTTTATACACATAACTGATTTCACACATAAACGAGCATGACATGTGATTCATAGCCACCTTATTAGGCTTTGTGTTAGAGGAGTTTTTCAAGAAAAAGCTTTGCATAGTGAACTAACATGCATGACTACTACATGATTTAAACTCTGACCTTGCGAGCATGATAACATGACTTGACTACATATGTTTAGAGCTTTGAAGTTGTCTTGTATGTGTTGAATGGTATGGTTCAAGTTTATAATGGTTTTAAAAGCAAACTTAAACATATTTTCAAAATCTAGTTGCATCACATGAATATCTAGATGCTAAATGAGATAAGATGTCATGTTATGTCTATAATATCCCTAGATATGATTTATATGTGTTATATTGCATCATTCATGAAAAATGATTTCAAAGAAAACCTCGAACATGTTTTTGAACTTAAGTTGCATTACATATGAGTATTTAGATTCTAAAGGCTTGGGATGCCATGATATGATATGTTGTATTATGTCTCTAAACATAAGTCTTATATGTTAAACATAATGGAAGTAAACCAAGCATGAGGTTAAAGCATGTTTTAAAGTGTTAAACGATGCTAGCTATGAGTAAAAGATATGAATATGTACGAGCATGTATAGTACAGATTATGTGACCTCTTTATGAGAACATAAAGTTAATTAGTACACCTAGTGATTACATAACCCTATTTGGTTTGATTTCATGAAAATCCTAAACTAAAGTCCCTAACATATAAGGTTGAACTTGAAGTGGTAATACAAGTATGTAAAGACCTCTATCGTGTATGCATGTTAAGTGTAAGTGTCTAAGTGTATTAAAGTATGGACTGAAAATAGGAAGTGCAAAGCTCAGTCTTGGTCTGGACAGGGGACAGCGCAGCTGCGCCGTCCCTAAGCCTGGACAGGGCGCAGCTGCGCCATTCTGCATTATAGAATAGGTTCTATTTTTGATATGATGTTTGAAACATGCTTATATGATTACTTTAACTTGTAATATATGATTAATATTCTATGTAATGTGTTAAGAAGCATGCTATGTGATAGAGATGAATGTTAATTTTGATTTTCGAATGTTAAAGTCCAAAGGAATACTTTTAAGATATTAAGCAATGATACGTTGTTTGGATTTGTAATGTCTTACAAACTGATTTGTGCTATGAAAATATAGTATAGGTGATGTTGTATGAAGTGACGACTAAGTTAGACGTTTATGTGTACGTTTGAACTTACCTATATGAATTTTAAATGTGTCGAACACGTAGCGAGTCAAGTGTGTGATAGATATATACGGATGTTGATGTCATGTCCGAATGGTTAAGGTATACCTATACGGACCTAGCTATTCCGAGAATGTGATGAGAAAGTGAAATGTAGGTTTTATGAACCTAGTTAGGAAACAATGTAACATTGTTATTACATTGAGAATACATGAAATATGTTACTGATGGATATGAATCCATGATTATATAACTGTGTACGAATACACGAAGTGCAGATAAGCGTTAAGCAGTTAAGTTGTAGTTCATAAACTACGAATCAGGCAAGTCTTTCAGTTACTATTTGATATATAAATTCGATAACTGCCAGTTAAGCTATATTATGTTAGGCGAATGTTGATGTATATATATGAAATGCATATGAGATATGTATGAAATTGAAAGTTGATCTTTGATGATATGTTTGTGATATAAATCTTTATGCATGTTATATATGAAGCAACACGCGTAGTAAATATTAATTAACTATGAATGCATGAATTGAGTATATTATTATATGTTATGTGCTGCATGAAAACTGTTAGAATTGTTGGGCTGTCGAGCTCACCCTTGCAAATAACCATTTTTGCAGGTTAAGGACACATGGTAAAGGTTACGTGCTACTTGATTGATAAAGTTCAATCACATCAAAGGAGATTGATTTGTTTATTTAAATAGATACTCTTAAACCATGTTTAGGTTCTAGGAAATGTATATGATAGTAGTTTATGACATGTAATACATGTTCAGTTGTAGAGTTATACTATGTGATACCTAGAGAAATTCGAATCGAGATGTAAAGGTTTATACGGGAATAGAATGGAGTGAATCATATAATAATTTAATTTAGGGATTTGTAATTGATTCAAGATAAGATATCAATAAAAGATTTATTTTCAAAGAAGATTGAAAATGTTTAAATTATTCTGCATATTTATATAACATCGAATGTGATATAATACAGGAATAGTAAATGACCAAGATTAGAAACTTATAAAAGTTTGGGGTCATTGTGCAGATCCTGGTAATGGAACGAATTTATATTCTAAATTGTAATAAGTAAAGTTTATTCATTAAGTTATGAATGAAAAATATAAATAGTTTAACGATAGTAGTATCGTGGCGGACTGGATTCGGGGTTCGAAGGGACCCAGATTTGGGGGCGTCACAATTTCACTTCCCAAAATTGAACTTCGGTGTAGAGGCCTCGACTTGTGAGGATTCGACGCCGGTTGGCACCTTTGATGATGAGAATTTCATTCGCTAGACCTTTTATCATTGGGCTTCTACTTTTGAGTTAAGGACCTTCTTGAGAATTTTCCCTTTCTTTTGTAGGGGTAATCTTATGTCGCCCTGATTTCTTTTAGGAGTTCTCCCCTTTATTTTGATGAGAGGCTTATCCTGCCTTAAACTCCTTCTCTTTCCTAGAATCAAAAAATGCCCTAGTCTGAATCGCTAGTGAGATGATGTGAGGGAAGCTCTGATGATGATGTACCATGCTGATAGTGCTGATTAGTGCATTTTCCTCTTTAGGATGGTTGATAAATGCCCCAGTGTTGAGTGGTCGTAGTTTTTGAGATTGCCCTAGTCTTGTTGTAAGGGTTCCAATATTGGGTTATCGCCAATTTTGAAATTGTCCCAAACTTGCTTGTAGTCTGGGATAGTTGCTTTAACAGATGGGATGATAAGATGTCGAGATCGCAAGAGGCTTTTACCTCTGTACTATATGGTGAACAGGTAGTGGACTTAGGCTTTGATGCCCTCAATAATTATTTCTGACTTGTTTGTGCAACCGGCCTTGATGATTTTCTTCTGATTTGATGAAGGCTTGTGATTGAGGGTGTCGACTCTTTGAAGGTCCTTGCTGATGATCATGCTTGATATATTATTGTATTGTTTGTTACAACTTTGATGGTTGATGTCGAGAGGCCTTAGGACTCCACTAAATTGACCCCAAAGATCTCAACTTGGTTGGTGATGACTTCACCCAAGTTTGATTTGATCTGCTAGTTTTGATTTGTTGTCTTGATTTGGGGAACAGGTCGACAAGTATGAGATAGAATTTGCCACAACGGTTGCTCATGTATTGCTGGAGGTCAAAGGAGATCAAGTCTTCTTACACTTCAGGAGCTATGAGTTACTGACGAGTTGCATCTTATGATGATAGCCATTTCATCCCTATTATTGGTTGTCTTGGGATTGATGTTTGGGTTTGGATATTTCTTTTGAGGGTTCGACCGCACCATTGATGGCTGCATATGTACTCCTGTATGTGCAGGAGATCAGGTCTGCGTAGTTCTTGCTTAATAAGATAAACGGTTTGAGAAGTGTTTGTTTGAGTTTTTAGGGTTTTTGTCTAGTTTGACTGCACCATAAATGGTTGCCTACGTACTCCCATTGATGAGGGGAGATCAGATCTTTCGCAGTTCAGGTTGGATGAGCTGAAACCTGACTGACTTGATTTTGATTTTAACTTTTTGACTTTTTAATTTTTTTTTTGTTTTTTTAAAATATTTACATGCATGAAAAATAAAAGGCATACTGTGAAGAAAGTGATATCATCCCAATATCTCATGGAACTCCCCAGTTTATCCTCTGGATGTACATCTTCTTGGCTAGCTGAGGCCTAATTGTCCAGTTATCAGTGGTTATATTGCCTTTGAGGTTCGCGATAGAGGTTACATCTTGGTTCTGAATATTTTTACTTATGGCCATGACTTGATCGCTTCCTGATTCAAAACATTCCTCGGGGATGCTTGAATAAGACCCCTCGCAAAAAGGTATGAACTCTTGATTCTTAGATGGGTTGGTTTCCCCGACAACCTCACCATCTTTTCCTTCATCTGTTCTTTCACCTTTTTCTTGGGCTTGAGAGGATTCAACCTTGAAATCTCCCTCGAACTGTTGTGGCATTTCTTGTAAGGAACTTTTCGTTTTGGCTTTTTCTTCCTTGGAAAGGATTAATATTTCCTCCTCATTATCCAAGATGATAAAATCAGGAACGTGGTCGCTATCTTTGGGCCACAAGATGTTTGATGTTGGCGAAGGAATCTCCTTTAGGGATTCTCTTGTCTCCTCTATCATTCCCTGCATTAGGATTGGTCCACCTTGTGTTCTACCAGAATTGTTGCGCATAGACTTCAACTCGTTTGAACTGCCTGTCTCAAGTGGACAGCTTAAGCTCTTTATTTCCTTTTCGACTTTTCTGGTCATGGGGGATTCTATCTTCAGCTCTCCATTTTTAATGAGATCCTGGATTTTATGTCGCAAAGACCAACATTCCTCAGTCGCATGTCCAGGTGAGTTAGAATGGTAGAGACATATCTTGGTGGAATCATAACTCTTTGTCTTGGAATTTATAGGAGGCAATAATTGAATAATCCTTCATTCGCTTATCAGAAAGTGTAGCATTTCTTCATTTGATTTGCTCAGAGGGGTGAATTTTCGGGCTCTCTTGGAGGTTGTTTGATCTTTCTTCTATGAGAATTCGCATTCCCTCGTGCGATATTTCTACTGACAAGATCTTCTAGCAATTTTATCATCCCCATTTTCTTGTACTTTCAACCTGCTTTGATCTTCTTTATTTAGTTAGCTCATCATGGAGAGATATGGGCTTGCATTATGGTTAACCTCCTTTTTCTCTTGGCTTTCTGATAGTTGAGTGAAAAATTACCTCGTATCCTGATGTTGGCGCACTATCAGCTTAGCTAGCAGATTTACCTAATTCTAAATTGTCTCTAATTTTTGCATTACTGTCATACCTTCCTCCGAGTTTTCCCACTTTAGGACATTTATTTTGTGCCTTTGGTGGTATTCCTCCATCCTTCGTATGTACTTACGATTTGGATACATTTCAGTGCTTTCTAACCCGATCATGTTTACTTCCTCTATATCATGCTGCAACAGAAGGTTGGTGTTGACATGTTGTTGGTCAGGTTGTTGGACCACAATACTGCCACTTTCGATCAAATTTTGAATTTTATGCTTTAAGTACCAACAATCTTGTGTATCGTGTCCTGGAGACTCTGAGTGGTAAGCACATCTTTGGCTTGGATTGTATCTTTTGCTCCCTGGTTCCAGAGGTACAGCCAGTTCGGTAATTTTCTTGTGATCCATTAATATCGCCAATACATTTTCAAGGGAATCGCCCAGTGGAGTGAACACCCAATTTTTCGTTCTTTCAAATTTTCTTTTCCTATCTTGGCATTGGTTGAATACAGCCTGTTGTTGAAATGGAAGATTGTCTTGCTTTTTCCAAATGGGGGGACTGTAGATTGGTCTCCTAGCTTGGCCGTGTGAAACAAGGGATACATCTTCATTGCCTTTATCGAGTACCCTCTTGGGATCGCTCGCATACTCGCCATCTGTATATGCTCGGTGTGTAAGACCCCGAATTTTATGAAATAAAAATATTCAATTTTTCTTATAAATACTATTCAGTAAATGGTTAAATTGATAAAAAGGTTAAAGTTAAGGGTGATATATGTAAATATTTTAAATAAGCAAGTGGTTATAAAATACTCATTGTTGTCAGAGAATATTCATTTGGACGTGGAATATTATTACTGTCGGAGAATATTCGTACGACGGCACAACCATTTGTGGGCCCCATAACAGAATAACTGTCGGATGAAGAAAACGACAAGTTTGAGTTTTTATAAATAACGGCGTAATTGTTACCGTTAACACTGTTGGATTACCTGGTGGTTAAAATACAGTAATACGCGTGGTTGCACAGTAGCACACGGTATTGCACAGTATTTTTGAATTATTGATTCTTACGTAAGAAGGCACTACTCAATAATTGTGACAATAATTACTATTCAATATTTTATTTTATTGGTTCAATAATTATTGCGTTGAAATTTTTATATTATTATTGTTTCAATAATTGTCACTGCACAGTATTTCTCATTATCAGATCAATAATTCATATTATTTGAATAATATTATTAGATAGCATTATTGGCAATGTCTAAGAAAGTTCTGTCTAAGGAGAGGTTTGGTCACCTAATTGCGCTAGAAAGGAGAAATCCTTATTGGAAAGTGTAAGACCCCGAATTTTATGAAATAAAAGTATTCAATTTTTCTTATAATTACTATTCAGTAAATGGTTAAATTGATAAATGTTAAAGTTAAGGGTGTTATATGAATTTTTTTTCGAAATACACAAGTGGTTATAAAATATTCATTGTTGTCGGGGAATATTCGTTTGATCGTGGAATATTCTTACTGTTGGGGAATATTCATACGACGACGCAGCCTTTTGTGGGCCCCATAACGGAAAGCGATTGGATGAAAAAAATGACAAGAGTAAGTTGTTTATAAATAATGGCGTAGTTGTTACCGTTAACACTGTTGGAATACCCGGTGGTTAAAACACAGTAATACGCGTTGTTATACAGTAGCACACGGTATTGCACCAATTATTGATTTTTACGTAAGAAGGCATTACTCAATAATTATTACAGTAATTATTATTCAGTATTTTATTTTATTGATTCAATAATTGCTGCGTTGATATTTTATATTACTGTTGTTTTAATAATTGTCACTACATAGTATTTTCTATTATCGGAGCAATAATTCATATTATCTTAATAATATTATTAGATAACATTATTGGCAATGTCTACAAAGTTCTGTCTAAGGAGAGGTTTGGTCATCTAATTGCGCGCCAGTAAGGAGAGATCCTTATTGGAAAGCCCCCTCTTTCCTGGGAACTGCCTGGCTGTCAGTAATGTGATTCTGTAATATTTTTTGTGAATAATTAATTATTGATTTATATGATGAGGAAAATATTGATTTTATGTGGATATAGATGGAGAAAATTTTAATGTGACTATTGTTGAAAATTAATATTTTATTTTTTCTGATAAAATAATTCATTTAAATATATTATTTTAATAATATATTGATGGTGATATTTTTACAATAAATGTGGGATATATGAGTATATGAGGAGGAAGAATATTTTTGTGGTATTAAATGATTAACACATGTTTTGTGTGTTGGTGGACACAATTCTTGACCGAAAATTTATTATTGACTGTAAAATAGCTCGTTTGTGGATTTCGATCAATTTCTGTTTTGAATTTGAAAAAACTTTATTTTGCAAAGTTGTAGAGAATTGAATTTCCTATAAAAACTCGCGAGATTCAAACTTTCTGATCAAAGGGCTATTTATTATGAATTATTGAAGTTCTGAAGTTTCGAAATAATTGATTTTTGGGAGTTTAAGTTAATTATTTTGAGAAAAACGTTTTTTTGTGAGATGGTGGGGCCCACTGGTTGTTAAAATGTGCTGAATTCAGATCTTCAAAGGTGGGCTTGAAAATTTATATATATATATATATATATATATATATATATATATATATATATATATATATATATACTAATATTATATTAAATTTTCTATTTTGGTGTTCTAAGCAATTTCCTATAAATAGGGTGCTTATGTTAGAATTGAAAATCACACCAGAAACTGATGTTTTCTCTCTATTTCTCTCTCTATATTATCGAGTGTATTCTTGTGAGTATTTTAATATCTTGAGTGTTGCTATACGGTGCAAGTTCGTTTAGCGTTATTCCAGTCAGGAGTACTGTTCTTTTGAGGTAAGGGATAGTAAGGGATGTTATTTTTTTTATCAATGATATTATTTTTTTCAATATCATTATACCGGAATATTGGTAAGATTTTTCTTGTAAAATTCTTATCTTTTCATGTCGGGGTTACTATTCATGAGTTACTATTCACGAGTTACTATTCATGAGTTACTATTCATGAGTTACTATTCACGAGTTACTATTCATGAGTTACTATTCACGAGTTACTATTCATGAGTTACTATTCATGAGTTACTATTCACGAGTTACTATTCATGACAAAATTGGTTTCTTTTTCTAACCAAATTATAGTTGATTTATGAATATTACTCTTGAGATTAAAACTATATGTTGATCATATTATTTTTTTTATTATATATAACATTTTTATAACCCTGATGTTGAAATTCTCTTTCATTGGAGTGTAAAGATGGGTAGATTATTGGTATGATCATGACTAGAGTTCTCTTTGGCCAGTAGTGCAAAGTTGAATTGTTGACTGGTATGATCATGACCATTGAATTTATAATTGAATATCTTTAGCTTAAGTGCAAAGGTGAAATGATCAACATGGTTATAATTATTGGTTATATAAATTCTGAAATGATTATATATTTCTTTGAGATAATAATATATTTGGCTTGTAGTGCAAATATGAGCTGTTGAGGAATATCTTTGGCCTGTAGTGCAAAGATGAGTTGTTGATGAATATCTTTTGCCCGTGGTGCAAAGATGAATTTATTAATATGATTATGAACAGGAACTGTGATTTGGTATAACCATGATATTTGATGTTTCAGGTAAAGACAGGTGATGAAAATTATCTTCGTCTTGGATGCGAAATTTAGAATCACAATTATGATTATGAATTATTCATAAGATTGTGGAAAGGAACTGTTGATTGATGTTACAGGGATAAAAAATTGTTGGTGGACTTTTAACATGGAGAAGATAATAGACTTTATGGTCTATTTGACTCTTCTAATGGATTGCTCGTTCCGCTGCAACTATGGTTGAAATTTTTATCATTTATCATATGTTCTAAATCTCTGATTTATTATTGATAAAGGCTATTGATAATTTAATTATCTTTAGTCAAGATATTCTTTACTGAGCTAGTTGTGCTCACCATTTTGCTTCACAATTTCTTTTAGGTAATAAGAGTATAGCTGGGTCGAGCGAGGGTAACGGAGAAATAGAACGGTGGTCTCTAGATGTGGATGTTCTCCCGAAGCAGTATAGAAAAGTTCATTTAGTAGTTTTATTTGGTGAATCCAATAGGGTAAGGTGTACCCAACGTTGGAAGGGTGATTTGCCACTATCATACAAGATGTCTAACGACATACAACCTCGTGTCATCATAAGACAGGGATGTGCTCATCCACTTGCTGAGTATATATACGAGCACTACCTATATAATCTCGGTGTTTGTTTGAAGTATAATTCTCAATTAGAGACAGTAGAGATAATGATATGTCTAGAGAAGACTCACCACTGGGAAGAATATGATAGTAATCTTCTCGTGTTTCTTTGGGGTCTATTGGGTCAACCAAGAATAATTCTGTGGCCTCCCATGTACGAAGGTTTCCTTGAGCACTTCCCAAAGATTCTAATTTCTAAAACAGTTTTTGACTATACCTTTATGTAAGGTGTCATTGTGAGGTGATGTCCACGGTTGGAACATGAGTCACATTTGGTATATATTTGTATCCAAACTCATAGCAAATGTGTTGTTGTATTTTGCACGACAATTGTTGTAATAAAGTTGTAGTTGTTTTCTGTACTATGTATTTGACGACTCATAATAGGTTGGATGGAATGGACCTATTTTGGGGTCGTTACAGAAAGCCCCCTCTTTCCTAGGAACAACCTGGTTGTCATAATTGTGATTCTGTAATATTATTTGTGAATAATTAATTATTAATTTATATGATAAGGAAATATTTATTTTTATATGGATATAATTGAAGGAATTAATGATGAGGTATTTTATTAGTATTTTGTCGAAATGAAGAACGAAATATGGGATTTTCAGAAAAATTAGTTTATTACTTAATTTTTTAAAATCCATAACTCTTTGTGTATAATGAGTTAGGAAATGGGCCATATATCAAAAGAATGCCCTGGAAGTAAGCTAACCGTAGAAATTAGAATCACCCAAAAAAATTCTTTGTGGATTTTTCGTTGTGACTGTTTGAATGAAACTAGTCCGAAGGACTCATAGTCTAAAAAATTAGTGTTCTTATGTTATATTGCGTGAGTTATAAATTTTAATCCGACCGTTGGATCGTTGTAATTTTTGGATATGTTATATATATATAAATTGAGTATATGTCCACAAATTTTGAACCGTTAAAAATTAACGTATGAGTTGTTATGAATTTTAAGAGGTGACTGATTTAGAAATTGTTTTATTTTGGTGGAGATTTCTAGAATGTGGGACCCACTTTTGGTTGTTGGGAAAATTTGGCTAATTTCTAGTGGGCCCCACTTATGATGGCTGAGAATTTGGTCTTGGTTGGCAACTTGGCAAGCGTAGAAAATTTTATATAATATTTTATTAATTTAGTCTCCTTTGGCGTTCTAGCATTTTTCTATAAATAGGGCACTTAGTTAGAATTAAAAATCACACCAAAATTCATAAGTTTTCTCTCTATATTATCGAGCATATTTTTGTGAGTATTTAGATATTTTAAGAGTTGCTATTCAGTGTAAGTTTCTGTAGCGCCCCCAAATCCGGGTATCTTCCAACTCGACAGTTGGTGCAATACTGTACAACATTCATATATTCATTCACTTGAAAAGTCTCAAAGAATGAATATAACTTCTATATATTAAAGTAATATTTACAATTTCCCAAGTTCTATACCCATTACAAAGGTTCTTTGTCATAATATCAGTTACATTACAACAATAGACCTATACTATTACAAGACAGCTTAACAATCTGCCTTAGCTTTTCCTTTATCTCTTTTTGATCCTTCCGGACGTTCAGTCTTAGCTGCATTCATATGGTTCAAGCAAGAGTGAGCATGGCTAGCTCAGCAAGTATAACAATTCAATAACAACATGCTTGACACATACGAATCGTATATCTTCAATAACTAAACAATAGTTATGAAGTACTATTGATAATTCAAAGTAACACTTCATCTTTTCTTTCAAAATGTTTTACAATATTGACAATATTTAGTAAAACATTCACTCCGGTCAAAGACCTTGAGTGTTCATTCTTTCTTGGAAAAAGGACAACCCGGAACGAATTCCGTAAGCCCGATATTACTTACGAGCACTTCTAGGTGATCAGCCTATTGTACTCTGTGTTGATCAACACTACATCCATTAAACGTATGTACGTTTAATCATTTGGCAACCTCACGTGCCTGTCGTTTTACCGACAAAACGTTTGTTTAACATTTCAGTCTTCTTTTGGAAACCATATCAAGTAGTTGACAAAAGATAGAAACATTTGATAATACAAGAGTAGATTATCAAGTCTAGCCAAAGGGAATTGGCTTTAACCTCAACATACCTCAATTCATGCGAAAGAATACATGAATCTTAAACTTGTTCAGATTGAACTGAAACAAGAGTTAGAATACTTGCCTTTAGCGTCTGCTATCGTATATTCGCTTTATGTTTAAGTCTTTCAAGTCCCTACAGTACATGATCACATAATGTCTTACATTAGGTCACATATAATCAAGTATGTAAATGATTATATCTTACCTTTTTTCTCAATCTAATTGTGTATTAGATTCAGTTACTATTCATTCCAATTTATCATTTATCCTTGTAATTACACTCGACTAGGTTATATTAACCTTTGCATTACATTCCTTAAGGTTTAACAAAGTTTAAACAATGTTACATTATCTTCCTTAAGTTTGTGTTTATTTCCATTTCCTTTCTTTGTACTTAGAAACCTTCATTACTATCTTTGTTCTGAGATTGGCGCTGCGGCGCCGGTACTATACTTACATCTCGCGCTGCGGCGCGAGCCTTAACCTAGCATATCCCGGACTTAGCGCTGGGGCGCGAGTCCTTATGTAATGGTCCGCGCTGCGGTGCCACTCTCCAGAAGGTCTGGTACTGTGCATGGCGCTGGGGCGCCGGTCATTTGCCTTGGGTTGGCGCCGCGGCGCCAACTCTGTCCACCAGATATCAATTTCAGTTTTAAAATTTTGTGAACTTCCCGGACGCATAACTTCTTCGTTATAAGTCCGAATTGGCTCGTTTAAAAGCCTACGGTTCACAAATTACGTAATCTACATGATCATCCAAGAATTTTATCTATTCAACTTTGTTTGCTAAAAATTCACCTATTGGTTTATTTTTAACGAAAACGATAAACGTTCGTGAACGTTCAACGCTCGGTTCTTCGTTCTAAGTCGGAATCCGGTCATTTTTGAGTCCGCAACTCTTAAATGCCAAATATGACTTAACTTCATTGTAAAACAATGGTTCCGTGATCATACGCAAAATTTGACTTCTATTCCGAGAATTTTACGAATTCGACGATTGTCGTCCAATCGTGCAATTTTCGGCAAATCTTCCTTCTTATGATTTGTTCAACATTACAAATGAACTTCATTCATCATGTGAACATCTCAACCTACTTATTACAACAACTTATAATCATTGTTGGATTTTTGAACTTATTCTTACGTGAGTTTATGACTTTTTAAGGTATAAACTACTTATAACTCCATTGTTCATAACTTATGATAATTAAAGTCTTTTAATTATCATACTTATATGTTCTCAACATATAGCTTCATTTATGTATACATAATACATAAGATCATACAAGTTCTTTACTTTCATTTTACTAACCTTATTACCAATTTCTTATTTTCATCTTTAACATTCAAGGTTAACTTATAATAAGTTTATAACTTATATAAGTTCAAATGACTTATTGCCAACTTATGTGGTTTAAGTTCATGACTTATTCATTCTTCTTACTTCTTAACATCCATGTTCCTTAATTCTAACTTGTCTTATCAACCTATCATGAATAGAGATAGAAGATAATTAGAGAAGATGTCTTACTCTTGAAGTCTTTGTAAGTAGCTTGCTTCTTCTTCTTGGTTTATGGAAGTGACTTATTGCTAGCTTATTCTCTCTAACACTTAAGCACTTTAGAAGTTGTTAGTTTATTTGATCAACCAACAAATGGCTTGTAAGCCTTCTATATTTATAGAACTTGCAAGGTTAGAGTAGATTGGTCACTAAAACAATCCCTCCTCCTTACTATTCAATACTTGGCTAGCACAACATTAATCCTACACTTGGTCATTAATTAAAAGTCTTGGTCAACACTCCTACTTGATCATCACACTTACTTGATCACCACCTCACTTGGTCACCACACATTCTTGGTCACCACTTATCTTGGTCATCACACATTTACCATATTAATATGGTATTGCCCCATGGGTCAACCAATTCATTTTAATCTAGCTTGGGCTTGGATTTATAAATCTTGTGGGCTTTACAATAATAACTCTCATTAGTTTATTAATTTTTGTTTGGGCCTTAACCCTTAATTCATTTGGACTTGTATTAATTCCATATTAATCCATTAACATTTCTTAATACATATACATATAGTTCATGTATTATTTTCGTATTATAATTCATATAGAATTTATATACGATATTTCATTATTCATACAAACTCGTATAATACTTCGTATTATACTTGTTTTCACTACTCCGTACAATACCCAAGGTATCATACAAGTATTACTTATTCTTTAACACTTCGCTTTACTTAACATTTACGAATTAAGTCCACAAGCGAAATATCGTATTTTCCATAACTAGATTTTTATTACATAATCCATCTTACCTTGTTATTCCATCATTACGTATTTCTCGGAAACTCAAAATAATATCCCGAGCTAATACCGATGAATAGTGTTTTTTAGAAAATTTCTCGGAAAACTTTTATTTTCGTCTTAGAAATTCAAACACTTTAATTCATCCACATAGCTCAAATACTACGACATTCTAACATCAATAGGTTATACAAAGACAACCATCTTGATAACACACAAAATAGGATTTTATTATTATTTAAATTAATAAAATCATTTTACAATAAGATCCGAATTTCTCGGTCGTTACATTCTCCCCCCTTATAAATATTCTGTCCCCAGAATCTCGTCTTACTTTAATCAAATAGATGAGGAAAATTTTTCTTCATCTTTTCTTCTAGTTCCCACGTTGCTTCTTCAGCATCGTGGTTCTTCCATAATACCTTCACTAATGGTATTACCTTGCTTCTCAGAACTTGTTCTTTTCTATCAATGATTTGCATCGGCAACTCTTCATACGTTAAGTCTTTCTCGATATGAATTGGCTCATACTTGATTACATGCTTATAGTCCGGCTTATATGGACGTAATACAGATACGTGAAACACGTTATGTATTCGTTCTAGGTCTGGAGGTAATGCTATCATATAAGCTACCCCTCCTACCCGTTTTAACACTTCAAAAGGTCCTATAAACCTTAGACTTAACTTTCCTTTTTTTCCAAAACGTATCTTTCCTTTTCAGGGAGATACTTTTAGAAGCACATACGAACCTACTTCAAACTCTCGACTTGGTCTATGTGAGTTCGCATACTTTTTCTGTCTGTCCTGAGATGTGACGAGACGCATCCGAATTAACTTTATCACCTCCACTGTCTGCTGCACCAATTCTGGTCCTAGCATACGGCGTTCTCCCACCTCATCCCAACACAAAGGTGTTCTGTATTTTCTTTCATACAAAGCTTCGTACGGCGGCATGCCTATGCTTACATGATAACTATTGTTATACGCAAACTCTACTAGTGGTAGGTGATCATCCCGACTACCCTTGAAATCCATGACGCAAGACCTCAACATGTCTTCTAACGTCTGAATTGTTCTCTCGCTCTGCCCATCAATCTGAGGATGATAAGCAGTGCTTAGCTTTAGCTGTGTTCCCAATTACTCTTGCAAACTCCTCCAAAAGTTCGATGTGAATCGTGGATCACGATCTGACACAATCAATACCGGTACTCCATGTCTGGAAATGATTTCCTTAACATAAAGTTTAGCTAACTGGTCTAAGTTATACTTGACCCTTATTGGCAAAAAGTGAGCCGACTTCGTCAACCGGTCCACTATTACTGTAAGACCCCGAATTTTATGAAATAAAAGTATTCAATTTTTCTTATAATTACAATTCAATAAATGGTTAAATTGATAAAAAATTAAAGTTATGGGTGAAATGTGAAAATTTTTCAAAATAAACAAGTGGTTATAAAATAATCATTGTTGTTGGGGAATATTCGTTTGGTCGTAGAATATTCTTTCTGTCAGGGAATATTCGTAGGACGGCGCAGCCATTTATAGGCCCCATAACAGAATAACTGTCGGATGAAGAAAACGACAAATTTGAGTTTTTACAAATAACGGCTTAGTTATTACCGTTAACACTGTTAGAATACCCGGTAGTTAAAATACAGTAATACGCGTTATTACACAGTAATACGCGGTATTGCACAGTATTTTTGAAATTATTGATTCTTACGTAAGAAGGCACTACTCAATAATTGTTACAGTAATTACTGTTCAATATTTTATTTTATTGATTCAATAATTGCTACGTTGAAATTTTATATTATTGTCGTTTCAATAATTGTTGCTGCACATCATCTCCATTATCAGATCAATAATTTATATTATTTGGATAATATTATTAGATAGCATTATTGGCAATGTCTAGAAAGTTCTGTCTAAGGAGAGTTTTGGTTATCTAATTGTGCGCCAATAAGGAGAAATCCTTATTGGAAAGCCCCCTCTTTCCTGGGAACGGCCTGATTGTCATAATTGTGATTCTGTAATATTATTTGTGAATAATTAATTATTGATTTATATGATAAGGAAATATTTATTTTATGTGAATATAAATGAGGGATATATTTTTGTGGTTAAAAATGAAGGAGTTAATATTGAGGTGTTTTATCAGTATTTTTGTCGGAATGGAGGTATTAAAAATCAAATTAGGGTTTTTGAGTTATTTTACGGGGGTTATAATTTTTAATCCGACCGTTGGATCGTAGTAATTTTTGGATATGTTATACATATATAAGTTGAGTATATGTTCACAAATTTTGAACCGTTAAAAATGAACGAATGATTTGTTACGAATTTTACGAGATGACTGGTTCAGAAATTGTTGAATTTTTGGAGTTTATCATTTTAGTAGAAAATTCTAGAATTGGTGGGCCCCACTATTGGTTGGTGAAAAAATATGCTGAGATTTTTATTCAAATGTGGTGGGTGGGAATAGTAGCAGGTAAAGCCATCAGGTTGCAGGTTAAGTCTGCTTCGGCGTGCTATCATTTTCCTATAAATAGAGGGCTAAGTTAGAATTGAAAATCACACCAGAAACATAAGTTTTCTCTCTTTCTCTCTCTAGATTATTGAGTGTATTTTATGAGTATTTAGATACTTTGTGAGTTTTTATTCATCAGTGTAAGTTTCCTTCAGCCTTATACCGATCAAAAGTACTGCTCTTTTGAGGTAAGGGATAGTAAGGGATTTTAAGAGTTGTTATGTTTTTTCAGTTTCATAATTTTTCTGACCTTCAGAAAATTTTGAAAAAATTTGAAATGATATTTTGATGAGTTTTATTGAGTGTGTCCAAAAATGGTGATTTTTGGATGTATAGATTAAGAGTTATGAATTTTATGAGAAAAGATTATTTTAAAAGAAACCGCTTATAACTCCTTGTGGTTAACTTCAAAATTGATGAAATTTTTATTGGGAGTACATGTATATGATAGGAGTATACTCTGTAAATTTTAGAATTTTTGGAAAAAAGTACAATTTTTGATAAATGTCTAAATATTCGGCTGTTTTGGCCATATGAAAAATAGTAAATGACTTTTAAAAATTCTGAGAAAAATATATGTTCACTATGGGACTATATTATGCTAAATCTCAGAAAAGAAATATTTTTGAAACTGATTTGGTATTTTTCATGAAAATGGTCTAGTTATGAGTAAATGAATTAAATATGTTATGTGAAGTAAGAAAATTGAAAAATAGGATTTTATGACTTGAGAATCCTATATGAGATATATGCAGATTTTTTATGAGGGTTTTGGTTATTGGTGATGAAATTTTATGAGTTTGGCGTTTTGGAATGATTAAATGTATTATTTTAGTAAAGTGTAAACAATTAAAATAAATTATTTATAAATTTAAGAATGTTATTCTTTCAATATCATTATACCGAAATATTGGTATGGATTGTATTGTGGAATTTCTATCTTTTTAAGTCGGGGTTACTATTCACGAGTTACTATTCATGAGTTACTATTCACGAGTTACTATTCATGAGTTACTATTCATGAGTTACTATTCATGACAAAATTGGTTACTTTTTCTGACCAAATTATAGTTGAGTTATGAATATTAGTCTTGAGATTAAATCTATATGTTGATTATATTATTTTTATTATCATATATAACATTTTTATAACCCTGATGTTGAATTTTTCTTTCACTTGAGTGTAAAGATGGGTAAATTATTGGTATGATCGTGACTGAGGAATGTCTTTGGCCTGTAGTGCAAAGATGAATTGTTAACTGGTATGATCATGTCCATTGAATTTATAATTAAATATCTTTAGCTTAAGTGTAAAGATGAATTGATTAACATGGTTATAATTATTATTTATATAAATTCTGAAATGATTATATATTTCTTTGAGATATGAATATATTTGGCCTGTAGTGCAAATATGAACTGTTGATGAATATCTTTGGCCTGTAGTGCAAAGATGAATTATTGATTAATATCTTTGGCCTGTAGTACAAAGATGAATTGTTGATGAATATCTTTGCCACGTAGTGCAAAGATGACATGTTGTTGAATATCTTTGGCCAGTAGTGCAAAGATGACATGTTGTTGAATATCTTTGGCCAGTAGTGCAAATATGAACAGGTGTTGAGATGAACATGACCAACTGGTGATACAAATGAATATCTTTGGCCGTGGTGCAAAGATGGAGTTATTAGTATGATTATGAACAGAAAATGTGATTTGGTGTAACCATGATCTTTGATGTTTCAGGTAAAGATAGGTGATGAAAATTATCTTCGTCCTAGATGAGAAGAGGAATTTAGAACTACAGTTATGATTATGAGTTATTCATATAATTATGGACCAGAATTGTTGATTGATGTTACAGGGATAAAACATTGTTGGTGGATTTTTAACATGGAGAAGATAATAGACTTTATAGTCTATTTGACTCTTCTAATGAATTGCTCGTTCCGCTGCAACTATGGTTAAAATTTTTATCATCTACCATATGTTCTAAATCTCTGATTTAATTCTGTTGAAGGCTATTGATAACTTATTTATCTTTAGTCATGATATTCTTTACTGGCCTAGTTGTGCTCACCCTTTTGTTTCACAATTCCTTTCAAGTAATAAGAATGTAGCTGGGTTGAGCGGGGGTAACAGGGAAATAGAACGGTGGTCATCATTCAGTAGTTATATTTGGTGAATCATCTAGGGTGAAGCGAACCCAACGTTGGAAGGGTGTTTTGCCACTGTCATACAAGATGTCTAACGACATACAATCTCGTGTCATCATAAGACAGAGATGTGCTCATCCACTTGCTGAGTATATATACGAGCACTGCCTATATAATCTTGGTGTTTGTTTGAAATATAATTCTCAATTAGAGACAGTAGAGATAATGATATGCCAAGAGAAGACTCACCATTGGGAAGAATATGATAGTAATCTTCTCGTTTTTCTTTGGGGTCTATTGGGTCAACCAAGGATAATTCTGTGGCCATATGATATCTATCATAACCTAGACGTATGGCCTCCCATGTACGAAGGTTTCCTTGAGCACTTTCCAAAGATTTTAATTTCTAAAACAGTTTTTGACTATACCTTTTTGTAAGGTGTCATTGTGAGGTGATGTCCACGGTTGGAATAAGAGTTACATTTGGTATATATTTGTATCCAAACTCACAACATATGTGTTGTTGTATTTTGCACGATAATTGTTGTAATAAAGTTGTAGTTGTTTTCTGTACCATGTATTTGGCGACTCAGAATAGGTTGGATGGAATGGACCTATTTTGGGGTTGTCATAGGTGGTATCACAGCTTAGGGATATGGTCTCTGGCGGAGATCGGAGAATATAACTAGGAGGGGAGAGATGAGTAAATCCTTCGCTAGTGTGTCGTACCTAAGCTTTTTTGTTGGTCAGTCATAATATCAGGATATTATGTGATATGTTAATTTGTTAAATTAACCCTTGTTTTGAAACTGTATTCTAGAATGATATTTGAAATACAGGAGATGAGCAATGGAGAAATTATGATGACAGGGAAGATAGAATCTGAAATGAAAGGAAGATATTTTCAACTCTTTGAAATACCAGGTACGTAAATTTCGGGGATAAATTTCATAAGGAGGGGAGATTGTAAGACCCCGAATTTTATGAAATAAAAGTATTCAATTTTTCTTATAATTACAATTCAGTAAATGGTTAAATTGATAAAAAATTAAAGTTATGGGTGAAATGTGAAAATTTTTCAAAATAAACAAGTGGTTATAAAATAATCATTGTTGTCGGGGAATATTTGTTTGGTCGTAGAATATTCTTTCTGTCGGGGAATATTCGTAGGACGGCGCAGCCATTTGTGGGCCTCATAACAGAATAACTGTCAGATGAAGAAAATGACAAATTTGAATTTTTATAGATAACGGCTTAGTTATTACCGTTAACACTGTTGGAATACCCGGTAGTTAAAATACAGTAATACGCGTTATTGCACAGTAATACGCGGTATTGCACAGTATTTTTGAAATTATTGATTCTTACGTAAGAAGGCACTACTCAATAATTGTTACAGTAATTACTGTTCAATATTTTATTTTATTGATTCAATAATTGCTACGTTAAAATTTTATATTATTGTCGTTTCAATAATTGTTACTGCACATCATCTCCATTATGAGATCAATAATTCATATTATTTGGATAATATTATTAGATATCATTATTGGCAATGTCTAGAAAGTTCTGTCTAAGGAGAGGTTTGGTTATCTAATTGTGCGCCAATAAGGAGAAATTCTTATTGGAAAGCCCCCTCTTTCATGGGAACGGCCTGGTTGTCATAATTGCGATTCTGTAATATTATTTGTGAATAATTAATTATTGATTTATATGATAAAGAAATATTTATTTTATGTGAATATAAATGAGGGATATATTTTTGTGGTTAAAAATGAAGGAGTTAATATTGAGGTGTTTTATCAATATTTTTGTCGGAATGGAGGTATTAAAAATCAAATTAGGGTTTTTGAGTTATTTTGCGGGGGTTATAATTTTTAATCCGACCGTTGGATCGTAATAATTTTTGGATATGTTATACATATATAAGTTGAGTATATGTCCACAAATTTTGAACCGTTAAAAATGAACGAATGATTTGTTACGAATTTTATGAGATGACTGGTTCAGAAATTGTTAAATTTTCGGAGTTTATCATTTTAGTGGAAAATTCTAAAATTGGTGGGCCCCACTCTTGGTTGGTGAAAAAATATGCTGAGATTTTTATTCAAATGTGGTGGGTGAGAATAGTAGCAGGTAAAGCCATCAGGTTGCAGGTTAAGTCTGCTTCGGCGTGCTATCATTTTCCTATAAATAGAGGGCTGAGTTAGAATTGAAAATCACACCAGAAACATAAATTTTCTCTCTCTCTCTAGATTATTGAGTGTATTTTGTGAGTATTTAGATACTCTGTGAGTTTTTATTCATCAGTGCAAGTTTCCTTCATCCTTATACCGATCAGAAGTACTGCTCTTTTGTGGTAAGGGATAGTAAGAGATTTTAAGGGTTGTTATGTTTTTTCAGTTTCATAATTTTTTTGACCTTCAGAAAATTCTAAAAAAATTTGAAATGATATTTTGATGAGTTTTATTGAGTGTGTCCAAAAATGGTGATTTTTGGATGTATAGATTAAGAGCTATGAATTTTATGAGAAAAGACTATTTTAAAAGAAACCGCTTATAACTCCTTGTGGTTAACTTCAAAATTGATGAAATTTTTATTGGGAATACATGTATATGATATGAGTATACTGTGTAAATTTTAGAATTTTTGGATAAAAGTACAATTTTTGATAAATGTCTAAATATTCGGCTGTTTTGGCCATATGAAAAATAGTAAATGACTTTTTAAAATTCTGAGAAAAATATATGTTCACTATGGGACTATATTATGCTAAATCTCAGAAAAGAAATATTTTTGAAACTGATTTGGTATTTTTCATGAAAATGGTCTAGTTATGAGTAAATGAATTAAATATGTTATGTGAAGTAAGAAAATTGAAAAATAGGATTTTATGACTTGAGAATCCTATATGAGATATATGAAAATTTTTAATGAGGGTTTTGGTTATTGGTGATGAAATCTTATGAGTTTGGCATTTTGGAATGATTAAATGTATTATTTTAGTAAAGTGTAAACAATTAAAATAAATTGTTTATAAATTTAAGAAATGTTATTCTTTCAATATCATTATACCGAAATATTGGTATGAATTTTATTGTGGAATTTCTATCTTTTTGAGTCGGGATTACTATTCACGAGTTACTATTCATGAGTTACTATTCACGAGTTACTATTCATGGGTTACTATTCACGAGTTACTATTCATGACAAAATTGGTTACTTTTTCTGACCAAATTATAGTTGAGTTATGAATATTAGTCTTGAGATTAAATCTATATGTTGATTATATTGTTTTTATTATCATATATAACATTTTTATAACCCTGATGTTGAATTTCTCTTTCACTTGAGTGTAAAGATGGGTAAATTATTGGTATGATCGTGACTGAGGAATGTCTTTGGCCTGTAGTGCAAAGATGAATTGTTAACTGGTATGATCACGACCATTGAATTTATAATTGAATATCTTTAGCTTAAGTGTAAAGATGAATTGATTAACATGGTTATAATTATTATTTATATAAATTCTGAAATGATTATATATTTCTTTGAGATATGAATATATTTGGCCTGTAGTGCAAATATGAACTGTTGATGAATATCTTTGGCCTGTAGTGCAAAGATGAATTATTGATTAATATCTTTGGCCTGTAGTACAAAGATGAATTGTTGATGAATATCTTTGCCACGTAGTGCAAAGATGACACGTTGTTGAATATCTTTGGCCAGTAGTGCAAATATGAACAGGTGTTGAGATGAACATGACCAACTGGTGATACAAATGAATATCTTTGGTCGTGGTGCAAAGATGAAGTTATTAGTATGATTATGAATAGAAAATGTGATTTGGTGTAACCATGATCTTTGATGTTTCAGGTAAAGATAGGTGATGAAAATTATCTTCGTCCTGGATGAGAAGAGGAATTTAGAACTACAGTTATGATTATGAGTTATTCATATGATTGTGGACCAGAATTGTTGATTGATGTTACAGGGATAAAACATTGTTGGTGAATTTTTAACATGGAGAAGATAATAGACTTTATAGTCTATTTGACTCTTCTAATGAATTGCTCGTTCTGCTGCAACTATGGTTAAAATTTTTATCATCTACCATATGTTCTAAATCTCTGATTTAATTCTGTTGAAGGCTATTGATAACTTATTTATCTTTAGTCATGATATTCTTTACTAGGCTAGTTGTGCTCACCCTTTTGTTTCACAATTCCTTTCAAGTAATAAGAATGTAGCTGGGTTGAGCGGGGGTAACAGGGAAATAGAACGGTGGTCATCATTCAGTAGTTATATTTGGTGAATCATCTAGGGTGAAGCGAACCCAACGTTGGAAGGGTGTTTTGCCACTGTCGTACAAGATGTCTAACGACATACAATCTCGTGTCATCATAAGACAGGGATGTGCTCATCCACTTGCTGAGTATATATACGAGCACTGCCTATATAATCTTGGTGTTTGTTTGAAGTATAATTCTCAATTAGAGACAGTAGAGATAATGATATGCCAAGAGAAGACTCACCATTGGGAAGAATATGATAGTAATCTTCTCGTTTTTCTTTGGGGTCTATTGGGTCAACCAAGGATAATTCTGTGGCCATATGATATCTATCATAACCTAGACGTATGGCCTCCCATGTACGAAGGTTTCCTTGAGCACTTTCCAAAGATTCTAATTTCTAAAACAGTTTTTGACTATACCTTTTTGTAAGGTGTCATTGTGAGGTGATGTCCACGGTTGGAATAAGAGTTACATTTGGTATATATTTGTATCCAAACTCACAACATATGTGTTGTTGTATTTTGCACGACAATTGTTGTAATAAAGTTGTAGTTGTTTTCTGTACCATGTATTTGGCGACTCAGAATAGGTTGGATGGAATGGACCTATTTTGAGGTTGTCACAATTACCCAAATCGAATCGTACCCTTTTTGCGTTGTCGGAAGTCCCACCACAAAGTCCATCGTGATATGCTCCCACTTCTATTCTAGAATCTCCAATGACTGTAATAAGTTACTGGGTCGCTGCTGTTCGACCTTAACTTTTTGACAAGTCAAGCACTTACTCACATACTCTGCTATTTCTCTCTTCATGTTTGGCCACCAAAAACTCTGTCGAAGGTCTTGATACATCTTAGTTCTACCTGGATGTATCGAGTACCTCGAATTATGAGCTTCTTATAACATTTGCTCCTTTAATTCCGTCTCATTCGGAACCCAAATTCTTCCCTTAAATCTTAATAATCCTTCATTATCAAGACTATACTTAGTATCTTCCTTCTCGGACAACCGCTTCTTCATTTGATTACACTTGTCTGTCGTGAGTTGTACTTCCTTGACTCTTTCTACGATGGTAGACAGCATCTCCGTCGCAAATAGTCTCTGATTCGCCTCAATTGGCAACTTTACCTCTATTTCCATCTTAGCCATCTCTGTTATTAACTTATTTTGAGCCGTTAACAAAAAGAACTTTTCCCGACCCTTCCTACTTAAGGCGTCGCAACTACATTGGCCTTTCCAGGGTGATACATGATTTCACAATCATAATCCTTTATCAACTCTAGTCATCTCCTCTGTCTCATATTCAACTCCTTCTAAGTGAAGATATACTTTAGACTCTTATGGTCCGTATATATCTCACATTTTTCCCCATAAAGATAATGTCTCCATATCTTTAGGGCAAACACTACTGCGGCCAGTTCCAGATCATGAGTAGGATAAACTTTCTCATAATCCTTCAACTGTCGTGACGCATACGCAATGACTTTGCCATGTTGCATAAGCACACAACCAAGTCCTCTATGCGAAGCATCACTGTACACTACGAAATTTCCTGTGTCATTAGGCAATGACAAAACAGGCGCTTCACTTAATCTTTTCTTTAGTTTTTGAAAACTGTCTTCACATTTATCCTTCCATACATATTTCACAGTCTTTCTTGTTAAATTTGTCAACGGGGTGGCTATCTTCGAAAAATCTTGGATAAATCTTCGATAGTACCCTGCTAACCCTAGGAAACTCCGCACCTTAGTCGGCATTTTCGGCTGTTCCCAATTCATCACTGCCTCCACCTTCGCTGGATCTACTAAAATCCCCTCTTGGTCAATGACATGACCTAAAAACTGCACCTTTTCTAGCCAAAATTCACATTTAGTGAATTTCGCATATAACTTCTCTTTCCTTAGTGTCCCCAACACTAATCTTAAGTGTTCAGCATGATCTTTTGGCATCTTAGAATAGACTAGAATATCATCGATAAACACAACGACGAATTGATCCAAATATGGTTTGAACACTCTATTCATCATTTCCATAAATGCAGCTGGTGCATTCGTCAACCCAAACGACATAACCAGAAACTCGTAATGACCATAACGAGTCCTGAATGCCGTTTTTGGTACATCTTCCTTCCTAACTTTCAACTGATGATACCCCGTCCGCAAATCTATTTTAGAAAAATACTTTGCCCCTTTTAATTGATCAAAGAGATCATCGATCCTGGGCAATGAGTATTTATTCTTGATCGTTAACTTGTTCAACTCCCGATAGTCGATACAAAGCCTTAACGATCTGTCTTTCTTCTTGACAAACAACACTAGTGCCCCCCACGGAGAAACACTTGGTTGAATGTACTTTCTGTCCAATAGTTCCTGTAACTGAACCATTAGTTCTTTCATTTCCACAGGCGCCATACGATACGGTGCCCTTGAGACTGGTGCCGCTCCTGGCACAACGTCTATCACAAATTCGATCTCCCTATCCGGCGGTAACCCTGGTAACTCACTTGGAAATACATCCATGAACTCATTTACTATAGGTATTTGTTCCATGGTTGCTCCCACTCTTTGGGTATCCACAACATGGCAAAGGTAACCTACACAACCCTTTCTTAACAATTTTCTAGTTTGTGTCATCGTAAGGTAACACGGACGTCCCGACAATTTACTACCGTAAAATACTACAGAAGGTTGCTTCAACGACTTGATTCTCACACATTTCTTTTGGCAATCTATAATTGCTCCATGATTAATTAACCAATCCATTCCGAGAATTACGTCGAATTCTTCTAACTTTATCGGTATTAAATCTACTGATAACTTACAACCTCGTACTTCTACGCAACAACTCCTATGAATATCTTCAACATGAATTATCTCTTCGTTTGCTACCTTAATGTTCAAAGGTATAGGTAATTTTTCGGGAAATAATTCTAGTCGTCTAGCAAAATCACATGCTATAAACGAACAAGTAGCACCCGAATCAAAAAGCACGTATGCATTTATGTTATTGATCAGAATAATACCTGCAACTACCTCCCCTGATGCCACATCATCTTGGACCATCATGTTAAAAGTGAGACCCATTGATTTACCCGGCTGAGATGGACCACTAATAGCTAACTTACCACTATTAGTTCCCTTATTTCCTTCTGTCCCCTTCTTCGGACAGTTCTTTTCTATGTGGTCAATTGATCCACATACAAAGCATCTGTGATTTTTCTTTGGATTTGGATAGTTAGGCAAAATGTGCCCTTCCTTTCCACAATTATAACATATTGACTTTCCTTTGAGACAGACTCCTAAGTGAGTCTCCCGCAGGTTTTACAGGCCATCATCCTTCTCTTAGAATCCCCTTGTTTTACTTCAGTATTCACAGAGTTAAATCTCTTTCTCTTTTGACCGTTGCCACTTCCACTGGCTCCCTCGATCTTGGTTCCTCCATCACCCTTACCCTTGTTTTTCTTATCCTTGTGGTACTGGCTGAGAGCCTCATTCCCACCTTCGGCAATTATTGCCTTTTCTAATATGGTTCCAAAGGAAGTACTTTGGAACACTGAGATTCGGCTATAGAGCCAGGGTTTCAAGCCCTGCTCAAATCTCCTAGCCTTTCTCACTTCAGTGTCCACTTGATGCGGAGCGAATCGTGCCAGTTCATTAAACTTGGCAGCATACTGGGGAACTGTCATCTCCCCTTGTTTCAATTCAAGAAACCTCATTTTCATCCTCCCTTGTATTCTCGTGGGAAAATAGTTCTCGAAGAAAATCTCCTTAAACCTTTCCCACGTTAGATTTCCTATATCGGCCCTAGCCTGGTTTGCCTCCCACCAGAAGCTGGCCTCTCCTTTCATCAAATAGGTTGCAAAAGCAACCTTTTGACCCTCCTCAACATTTGCTATTACAAATGATTTCTCAATTTCTTTTACCCACGTCTGGGCTTCTATAGGGTCCGTAGTTCCTTTGAACTCCGGCGGACCTACACTTTTAAAATCTTTAAAAGTAGTAGCTCGTACTACTCCAGGAATCACAGGTATATTAGCCCCCGTTCTATTAAATGCAGCCGTTAAAAGATTAACGAACTCCTGCATTGGATGAACCGGACCACCCTCCGGTTGGTTAACATTAGCGTCTTAATTTTGTTGACTCCTTCTTGGTGGCATTTTGCTGTTAAGAAAGCAACACATCATTATTACTTTATATTTGCTGATTTGTTATTATTTGTAATAAAACAATAACTCATAGTCATTACTCAATATTTTCCAAGAAAAGACTTATATTGATTCATAACTTGTAGTATAACACTACATTGTTTACATTACTCAGCCTTAGCTGATTACATTACCATCCCGCAATTACTTCCAAAAATTAGGATTTACAAAAGACTACCCTTTGTTTATACAAAAGAGGGTTTTACATCACTACTAGATACATAATATTTACATATCTAAACTACTCCAGATATTGCTAGATTACATCTGCCGTAAGCCATTCTCAAAGTCTGCTCTGGCCAAACCAGCAACAACATCTCTACAGATGGTATGATGGGTCTATCCTGCTTCTATCTGATATCCAGCTAACTGCTGCTGGAAATCTACATGAGAACTCCTATGTATATAGGACATCCTCTCCAACTTCTGTTATTTAGTCTTTAGCTCCTGTTTGAGCTCAAAGACTTCTTCTTTCAAATCTCGGACCTTGTCCATAGCTAGGACTCTATCATCGTGCTCTTCTTCCCACATTCCTTCCATACTAGCCTTGTCCTCACGAACAGCTTGGAGTTCCTCTTTTAACTCCTTAACCTCTTGGCAGTAATGGATATTTCTATCCAATACTTACATAAACAATGCCTTCATTGATTCTCCCGTAGACAATTCCTCTGTAGGTGAAACCTGATCAAAGGACATCATGTCCACCTCCTCCTCTATCATGCCACCAAATATAGACATATAGTCTAAATCGTCTGAGTCTCCAGACTCAATTGTCACCACTTCTGGTTCTACGGCTACAGGATTTGGTAGTATCTCTACCCGATTAACCGAATCCTCACTTACTACATGTATATCTCTATACATATCATTTTCTCCTGATATCTACAATAAAACAATATAGTTTGATTAGTACACGTCAGTGAAATAATAGAAACTCATAACATAATATAATACATTTTTATAGAATTACTTTCCATCTTTTACTTCTTTATTCTTTCTTAAGGTTATGACTTAAGGTTCTATTTCCCCTCCCCCTTAAGTTTTATAACCTAGGCTTTGATACCAACTTGTAATGCCCCCAAATTCGGGTATCTTCCAACCCGACAGTTGGTGCAATACTGTACAACATTCATATATTCATTCACTTGAAAAGTCTCAAAGAATGAATATAACTTCTATATATTAAAGTAATATTTACAATTTCCCAAGTTCTATACCCATTACAAAGGTTCTTTGTCATAATATCAGTTACATTACAACAATAGACCTATACAATTACAAGACAGCTTAACAATCTGCCTTAGCTTTTCCTTTATCTCTTTTTGATCCTTTCGGACGTTCAGTCTTAGCTGCATTCATATGGTTCAAGCAAGAGTGAGCATGGCTAGCTCAGCAAGTATAACAATTCAATAACAACATGCTTGACACATACGAATCGTATATCTTCAATAACTAAACAATAGTTATGAAGTACTATTAATAATTCAAAGTAGCACTTCATCTTTTCTTTCAAAATATTTTACAATATTGACAATATTTAGTAAAACATTCACTCCGGTCAAAGACCTTGAGTGTTCATTCTTTCTTGGAAAAAGGACAACTCGGAACGAATTCCGTAAGCCCGATATTACTTACGAGCACTTCTAGGTGATCAGCCTATTGTACTCTGTGTTGATCAACACTACATCCATTAAACGTATGTACGTTTAATCATTTGGCAACCTCACGTGCCTGTCGTTTTACCGACAAAACATTTGTTTAACATTTCAGTCTTCTTTTGGAAACCATATCAAGTAGTTGACAAAAGATAGAAACATTTGATAATACAAGAGTAGATTATCAAGTCTAGCCAAAGGGAATTGGCTTTAACCTCAACATACCTCAATTCATGCGAAAGAATACATGAATCTTAAACTTGTTCAGATTGAACTGAAACAAGAGTTAGAATACTTGCCTTTAGCGTCTGCTATCGTATATTCGCTTTATGTTTAAGTCTTTCAAGTTCCTACAGTACATGATCACATAATGTCTTACATTAGGTCACATATAATCAAGTATGTATATGATTATATCTTACCTTTCTTCTCAATCTAATTGTGTATTAGATTCGGTTACTATTCATTCCAGTTTATCATTTATCCTTGTAATTACACTCGACTAGGTTATATTAACCTTTGCATTACATTCCTTAAGGTTTAACAAAGTCTAAACAATGTTACATTACCTTCCTTAAGTTTGTGTTTATTTCCATTTCCTTTATTTGTACTTACAAACCTTCATTACTATCTTTGTTCTGAGATTGGCGTTGTGGCGCCGGTACTATACTTACATCTCTTGCAGCGGCGTGAGCCTTAACCTAGCATATCCCGGACTTGGCGCTGGGGCGCGAGTCCTTATGTAATGGTCCGCGCTGCGGCGCCACTCTCCAGAAGGTCTGGTACTGTGAATGGCGCTGGGGTGCCGGTCATTTGCCTTGGGTTGGCGCCGCGGCGCCAACTCTGTGCACCAGATATCAATTTTAGTTTTAAAATTTTGTGAACTTCCCAGACGCATAACTTCTTCATTATAAGTCCGAATTGGCTCGTTCAAAAGCCTACAGTTCACAAATTACGTAATCTACATGATCATCCAAGAATTTTATCTATTTAACTTTGTTTGCTAAAAATTCACCTATTAGTTTATTTTTAACGAAAACGATAAACGTTCGTGAACGTTCAACGCTCGTTTCTTCGTTCTAAGTCGGAATCCGGTTATTTTCGAGTCCGCAACTCTTAAATGCCAAATATGACTTGACTCCATTGTAAAACAATGGTTCCGTGATCATACGCAAAATTTGACTTCTATTCCGAGAATTTTACGAATTCGACGATTGTCGTCCAATCGTGCAATTTCCGGCAAATCTTCCTTCTTATGATTTGTTCAACATTACAAATGAACTTCATTCATCATGTGAACATCTCAACCTACTTATTACAACAACTTATAATCATTGTTGGATTTTTGAACTTATTCTTACATGAGTTTATGACTTTTTAAGGTATAAACTACTTATAACTCCATTGTTCATAACTTATGATAATTAAAGTCTTTTAATTATCATACTTATATGTTCTCAACATATAGCTTCATTTATGTATACATAATACATAAGATCATACAAGTTCTTTACTTTCATTTTACTAACCTTATTACCAATTTCTTATTTTCATCTTTAACATTCAAGGTTAACTTATAATAAGTTTATAACTTATATAAGTTCAAATGACTTATTGCTAACTTATGTGGTTTAAGTTCATGACTTATTCATTCTTCTTAGTTCTTAACATCCATGTTCCTTAATTCTAACTTGTCTTATCAACCTATCATGAATAGAGATAGAAGATAATTAGAGAAGATGTCTTACTCTTGAAGTCTTTGTAAGTAGCTTGCTTCTTCTTCTTGGTTTATGGAAGTGACTTATTGCTAGCTTATTCTCTCTAACACTTAAGCACTTTAGAAGTTGTTAGTTTATTTGATCAACCAACAAATGGCTTGTAAGCCTTCTATATTTATAGAACTTACAAGGTTAGGGTAGATTGGTCACTAAAACAATCCCTCCTCCTTACTATTCAATACTTGGCTAGAACAACATTAATCCTACACTTGGTCATTAATTAAAAGTCTTGGTCAACACTCCTACTTGATCACCACCTCACTTGGTCACCACTTATCTTGGTCATCACACATTTACCATATTAATATGGTTTTGCCCCATGGGTCAACCAATTCATTTTAATCTAGCTTGGGCTTGGATTTATAAATCCTTTGGGCTTTACAATAATAACTCTCATTGGTTTATTAATTTATGTTTGGGCCTTAACCCTTAATTCATTTGGACTTGTATTAATTCCATTTAAATCCATTAACATTTCTTAATACATATACATATAGTTCATGTATTATTTTCGTATTATAATTCATATAGAATTTATATACGATATTTCATCATTCATACAAACTCGTATAATACTTCGTATTATACTTGTTTTCACTACTCCGTACAATACCCAAGGTATCATACAAGTATTACTTATTCTTTAACACTTCGCTTTACTTAACATTTACGAATTAAGTCCACAAGCGAAATATCGTATTTTCCATAACTAGATTTTTATTACATAATCCATCTTACCTTGTTATTCCATCATTACGTATTTCTCGGAAACTCAAAATAATATCCCGAGCTAATACCGATGAATAGTATTTTTCGAAAAAAATTTCGGAAAACTTTTATTTTCGTCTTAGAAATTTAAACACTTTAATTCATCCACGTAGCTCAAATACTACGACATTCTAACATCAATAGGTTATATAAAGACAACCATCTTGATAACACACAAAATAGGATTTTATTATTATTTAAATTAATAAAATCATTTTACAATAAGATCCGAATTTCTCGGTCGTTACAGTTTCCTTCGGCATTACATCCGATATTCCAGTCAAAAATACTGCTCTTTTGAGGTAAGAGATTGTAAGGGTTATTATATTTTTCAGTTTTATAATTTTTTCGACCCTAAAAAATTTTGAAAAAATTTGAAATGATAATTTGATGAGATTTCTAGATTGTGTCAAAAAATGGCGATTTTTGGATGTATAGATTAGGAGTTATGAATTTTATGGGAAAAGACTATTTTAAAAGTAAACTCTTATAACTATTTGTGGTTAACTCCAAAATTGGTAAAATTTTTATTGGGAGTATATGTATATAACAGCTGTATACTCTGTAAATTTCGAAATTTTTGGACAAAAGTACAATTTATGATAAATGTCTAAATATTCGGCAGTTTTGGTCATATGAAAAATAGTAAATGAATTTTAAAAATTCTGAGAAAAATATATGTTCAATATGGGACTATATTCAGCTAAATTCCAGAAAAGAAAATTTTCTAGGACTGATTTGGTATTTTTCATAAAAATGGACTAGTTATAAGTAAATGAATTAAATATGTTATGTGAAGTAAGAAAATTGGAAAATAGGATTTTATGGCTTGAGAATCCTATATAAGGTATATGCAGATTTTTTATGAGGGTTTTTGTTATTGATGATGAAATCTTATGAGTTTGACATTTTTGGATGATTAAATGCATTAATTAGTAAAGTGTAAACAATTAAAATAAATTGTTTATAAGTTTAAGAAATGATTAAAATATTATTATAATATTAATAATATTAGATTATGAGATTATTAAGTGATTTATAACATTCGGATTAAGGTGTTATGAAATCATTGATTTAAAATATTATTTAATGACTAATAATATTAGTAAATGAATTTAATGTTATTATATAATGAATAATATTAAATTGAGTTTATAATATAATGAATAATGTTATTATCTTCGTTGAAATATTATTTTCTGTTCAAATCATTTCTGATATAATATTATTCTTGAATTTTACTCCACAAAGCAGTATCATTTTGATAATTTGGATATTATTGAATTCTGGATAAATTAAATTGTTAAAGTCTTTAAAATTTATCCTTTATCTCATGTGATTGATTCTTTATATCCTTGTCATGATCCTCATGTTTATATTGTGATGCAAGTCATCTTTGGCCCGTAGTGCATAGATAGACTGTTGTTTATTAGTTTTACAATTGTATACCTTCGGCCTGTAGTGCAAAGAAAAAATGCTGATTGATATCTTTGGCATGTAGTGCAAAGATGACCAGTTATTGAATATCTTTGGCATGTAGTGCAAAGATGACCTGTTGTTGAATATCTTTGGCCTGTAGTGCAAATATGAACTGTTAATGAATATCTTTGGTCATAGTTCAAAGATGAACTTATTAGTATAATTATGAACATGAACTGTGATTTGGTATAACCATGATCTTTGATGTTTCAGGTAAAGACAGGTGATGAAAATTATCTTCGTCCTAGATGAGAAGAGAAATTTAGAACTACAATTATGATTATGAGTTATTCACATGATTGTGGATCGGAACTGTTGATTGATGTTACAGGGATAAAACATTGTTGGTGGACTTTTAACATGGAGAAGATAACAGACTTTGTGGTCTATTTGACTCTTCTAATGGATTGCTCGTTCCGCTATGGTTGAAAAGTTTTATCATCTACCATATGTTCTAAATCTCTGATTCATTACTTACGAAGGCTATTGATAATTTAATTATCTTTAGTCATGATATTCTTTACTAGGCTAGTTGTGCTCACCCTTTTGCCTCACAATTCCTTTCAGGTAATAAGAGTGTAGCTGAGTCGAGCGGGGGTAACAAGGGAATAGAACGGTGGTCTCTAACTGTAGAGGTTCTCCCTAAACAGTATAGAAATAATTTTATTGAGAACTTTAGAATAGTGTGTTGTATTTTATACATCATCTAGTAGTTATATTTGGTGAATCAAATAGGGTGAGGCGAACCCAACGTTGGAAGGGTATTTTGCCACTATCATACAAGATGTCTAATGACATGCGACTTCGTGTTATCATAAGATAGGGTTGTACACATCCACTTGCTGAGTATATCTACGAGTGCTGCCTATATAATCTTGGAGTTTGGATGAAATATAATTCCCAATTAGAGACAATGGAGATAATTATATGTCAAGAGAAGACTCACCATTGGAAAGAATATGATAGCAATCTTCTCATTTTTCTTTGGGGTCTATTAGGTCAACCAAGGATAATTCTTCAGTATTATGATATCTATTATAACTTAAATGCATGGTCTCCCATGTACGAAGGTTTTCTTGAGCATTTCCCAAAGATTTTAATTTCTAAAACAGTTATTGACTGTACCTTTATGTAAGATACCATTGTAAGGTATCAATGTGAGATGCTATCCAAGTAAAGGGAAGAGAGTCACAGTTGGTATCCACAGTATATGTGTTGTCGTATTTTGCACGACAATTGTAATAATGAAGTTTATATTTGGAAATTGCATTGAGTGTATTTCGTGGCGACTCAGAATAGGTTGTGTGGATTGGACCTATTTTGGGGGCGTTACATGGTGACTGCTTGCAAGGCAGTGAAGTCTTTAATCTTGCCTACCTTCAAACCCATCTTTGCCATTTTGTCGTGTTTGATTATCTCCGCTAATGGCTTTCCTATGCCTGCTAGGATTCTCTCATAGTAAGGCGCCTCTTGGATATCAATAACTGTCATTACCATCTCAGTTTCTGTCATTGATGGAAAGACTTGCGCTGCCAGACGTCTCCACCTTTGGGCATACTCTCGAAAAGACTCAGTACTTTACTTTTTCACTTTAGTCACTTGGTATCGATCTGGTGCCATTTGTGACTGAAAACTGTACTGATTTAGAAAGGCGTGGGCCAATTCTTCCCAGTTGTGGATCTTGGCATTGTCAAGTCGGGCATACCAGGCTTTAGCTTTAGCCTCTCTAGTGAGACTCTTTTGAAAAAGTTACATTATAAGGCTTTCATCTTCAGCATAAGACCTCAATTCGCCAATGTACACTTTCAGGTGCGTATAGGGATCGCCTGCCCCCATTGTACTTTTCAAACTCTGGGATTTTGAATTTGTCAGGATATCGAGCCCCTGGGAATATGCAGAGATCTGAATAGGTGACACTACTAAAGTTTCCAGTCCCTTTGATTGACTGGATGGTTTCCTCCATTTGTTGGACTTTCTTTCTTATATCCCCAGTTTCTCGATCAACCCTGAGTTTTGTGATTTCAGGGGTTTTGTTGGTTCCTTTATTGGAATGAGGTTTAGGTATCTGGGTTTCCATCTTTCTATTAATATCCTGACTGCCCCCTTGAGTGAATGACTCAGATTGAGTAGGCATTGTCTGGGCCCAAGTGTTTTTTCTTTGTTCTTTTAGAAAGACAACCTGTAAGAACCCGAATTTTCAAAAAATATTAAAATAAGAATTTAGTAAATAAAATTCTTAAAGCATGAGATGGGTTCGAACAAGAATATATAAATGTGGTTACGAGGTATGTAGTATTGTGTTACATAGGATAATATGAGCTATATAATAAGTGATGTTGTGTTTAATAAATATCATTATTATAAATTGTAGAGATGAATTAGTAAAGAAGATGAGTAGAAATTTATCTATCGATATTAAATAATTGATGTGAAATTATTTTATCATAGTAAATTGGTGATATTAAATATCTTTGATAATCACCAATTCCTTGAGTATATGTACGAGAAGGTATCAAGTCTAAGGCAGTGCAACCGTACCCTTTAATAGTGAATGTATAGGAGCTGGGCTAAACAATTCCTTCAGAGAGCGGAGGTATATACGAATTAGTAACCGATCTAACTCACTGTGGAAATAGTGTAGACGAGACGAAAACTAATTTGTTGGTTATTTATAGAAAACCACTCAGTGTACTATATTGAATACTATGAAAGACCCGACGTGTGCTAGGTTTAGACTTGTATGTATGTACGTTGTTGATGAGAGAAGAAAATCGATATACCTTTAAATTGGTTAAAGAATTATTAAGTAATTTGATATACGACGAGAAGTGAAGGCTTAAGTAATGTATGTATATGTTATATATATCTTGAATTATGTGATTTGGTGGAAAGAAATTAGATATATATGAGATCTTCATAGTTAACTAACTATTAAGGGAAATAGAGTTTGAACTTAAAGTTAATCTCTAAATCATTGAAGAAGGTTGTGATAGATGTTAGTAACTGGTATAACAAGTTAGTAATTTAAAAGCATGAAGTATTCATGAATTGAAGCTAAGGTTCTGCTAATGCAGAACTTGTCTGCCTCTTAACTTGGTATGGCGCAGCTGCGCCATTTCCAAGCCTATGACCAGCGCAATTGTGCCGGTCAGTAGACAGTTCATGATGAGTTTGTGTAATCTGAACTATAGGAATTGTATATTAGTGGCTAATATGGTATCATATGGGTCATATTTGATATAGTTAGTGCCCATGAAGGAATGGAGATAGTGGCCATGAATTGAATGAGAGTTAGTTATGGAAATTAAATAAACAAGAATATATATTAGTTAACTTAAATTAAGTGGAAAATTATATAATGAAATAATATTGTTTAAATATTAATGCCTTGTGTGACAGTGGCGTGATAGTAAATTGAATGAAAGGAATAAAGAAAATGAAATGATTATGTGACATCCCCAAATTCGGGTACCTTTTTACCACGAATCTGGTATACTAAATCCATAATTATTGCGGAAGATATAAACATAAATCGTTTATACATTAAACTTTTACAACATAAATCCCAAGGTCTACAACCTTAACTTAATACATACCTTCAATATCTTAAAGGTTTACAATATCATTTATATCAGAAAATTTAATAGTTCTAACTGCATCAAAAATTAATCTTGCACTTTGTCTTTGCTTCTATCTTTACTCGAGCTTTCATCTTAATCTAAAAATTTTTATCATGATATAGCAAGGGTGAGCATCAAATTTGCCCAGCAAGTTAAATTTATTTGAGGATATATCATGATTGAAAAGAATGAATAAGCTTTCAAATTTTCAACAATATAATAATTGTGAAATAACATGAATCAAGTTTCAATAACTGAATGCCTGAATCAATAACGTTTAAAGTCAATAAGGACTAGAAATAACTTCATCTGAACCTTAGGGTAATGAAGGTGATCAGCCTTTCATACCTGATGAACTTATGCAATATGCACTAAGTGTGAATCAATAATCAGTTTAGACGTGAATAATCATCAATAATCATTCACTAACATGCTTTGAAATATAACTCGAGTTTGAGTTAAGGAAACTTGCCTGCATAGTCGATTACCGCTACGCAATTTAATTTATTCTCTTTATTGAAAAGACTTATTAGATATAAGATTGATCTTTCAATTAGTATCTCATACCTTTTTCCATAATACTATCTAACACTTAATCACATCGTCAAATATTAGATAATCTTACCACCATATCCATTTACTTACTTATAATCTCATCATATTATATTAACTTGTCTAACCTTCAATCACAAAGTTAAGTATTAGACATTACATCTTAATCTTAGTATTATCATTATGCTTTGATAATCTTTTCATCATGTCTTAACTTATACTTGTAAGTTTTACCTTTATGTGTTATCTTAGCAAGCTAGATAACCTTTCAGTAAACTGAAATATCATTTCAGTAAACCGAATTACATTTCCGTATCCTGAAATCATCATTTCAACAGACCAAAATTAGTTTAGCAAACTGAATTCAATTTCAGCAACCCAAAATCAAATTCAGCACCCTGAAATTACTATTTCAGCAGACCACAATTAGTTTAGCAAACTAAATTTAATTTCAGCACCCCAAAATCAAATTCAGCACCCCAAAATCAAATTCATCACCCTGAATTCTCATTTTACTCTATTATAAAAATAACATAGTTCATTGAATATCAAATTCAACAACCATATCGAAAAATAACGTAAATCTCTTATTTTAATCTCCCGTCGAATATTATTATTTATGTAATAATATTTTACGCTAAGGTTATCAACCTTTTAATAACATTTCAGTCAAATACTACTAATAATATCTTAATCCAATATTATTAGCCCTATAAAAATAATTTAAATCATTAATCACATTCATAAACAATTATTTCAACTATTTTCCTTTTATTAAATAACTAGTTTAAGCATTCTAAAATGCCATAAACTTTATAACACCTCACACCCGACCCTAAAACTTCATCAAATACTTGCATAAACCATGCTCAAGGGTCTCAAGTCATAAATCGCATTTTTCATATTTTTGGACATTATATCTTTAATTAAATTCATTTATCCATTTCTCATCATTTAGATAAAAAATACCAAATCACATCCAAAAATATTTCTTTTCCAGGATTTGACATAATATAGTTTCATATTGAACATATATTTTTTCCGGAATTTTTAAAATAGATTTACTATATTTAAATTGTCCATAATAGCCGAATCTTCTCCGATTTTTCATAAATCGAGATTAACTCCAAAAATTCTGAAATTTTTACAGTATGTTCCTGCAATACACATGTACTTCTAGTAAAAAAATTTTAATTTTTGGACTTATATACAGAGAGTTATACGGGCGGTTTCATAAAAGAAGTCCTTCACCGTAAAATTCATATCTCTCAAACCGTATGGCCACAAATTCCCAAATTTTTACACAACCTGTATATCTTCTGATATTAACACCCCAAATTTTTCCAGAATTTTTAAAGTACAAAAAGTGAAAGAAAATGCCCCCGTTTCTGACTGGTCCAAAACAGTCCAGTTTTCTTTTCCAAAATCGGGACGGTTTTGGCTTAATCAGCCACTACACCATGAAAACTCAACATTTTTGAGTGCTACCACTTGGTTTAACTAGTAAACACATATATCTAGCACCCCTCTTTGACGGATCGCAAAAAGGAGTTACAGATTTAAAACGGTGAAATTTCAAAGTATATAGAAATTTCGATTTTCAAAACTAGAAAATTAGTTTTTTTCTTTTCTTTTGGTTTCCAACCAAAACAACACCCAAAATAAGTAGATCCATACTTGAATCCAAGAAAAACACATAGATTATAGGGTTTGAACATCCAAATAAAAACCCCCTTTTCTCAAATTACAAAAAGAAAATCTAGATAAAAACTTAGGAAGAAATAATTTTACCTTTCTTCTTCTTCTTCTTCTTCTTCTTCTTCTTCTTCTTCCATGGAGGATCTATCCTTCTCCTCCTTTCTCCCTCAAGGGGGGCTGCCGCCTCTCCCCTCTTCTCCTTCCATGGCTTCGGCCACGTCTTCTTCTCTCTCTATCTCCCGATCTTCTTTCTTCTCCCTTTCTCTTTCTTCTTTTTTTTCCTTTTTCTCCTTCTCTCTCTCTTCTTATCTCTATCATATCCGTTTTTTTCCTCCTTACCAATTTGGCACATGTGGCCTTCTTATGGCCACATTTTGTTATTATTATTATTTCTAATATAGAATTGTCCAATATGCCCTTCTTTAATTTGGGTAAAAAATTTGGGCCAACAATTTATTTAATCTTTTGAACTTTCAAATTAAATCTTTGGGCCATATAATATTTACATAGTCTACTCATTTCCATCTTATCTCACCCTAAATATTTAATTAGGGTATCCATTCCATATATATAGTTGAGATAATATATCTCTTTACTTAATATAATTTTTAATATTATTGTTCTCCCACAAGTGGGCCTAGTTTGGGCCCTTAATTAATCCCATTAAGCTAACAAATTTACTTGTTTTACTTACTAACAACAACTAACTTGGGCTTTCAACCCTAATTAAATTGGGTCAATATAATACTTGTCTCATACATAACATATTGGGCTAGATTAAATAATTTAATTGCCCTTAATCACTTTATCTACAAGTCACATGCTTAATTAATTAATTGGGCTTGTTTAAATAATAAAACTTCCTTAGTCCATTAAATTTAATTCTCTTGGACTCTATTTAAATTATTGGCTATGATATCATTAATGTCCAATACTTTTAATTCTATTTTACCCTAATCATTTAATTAGGGTTTTTATTTCTCACACTAGAAATTAAATTCCCTACTTTTGCCTTTTCTTTCCTTAACCCAATTAGACTTGCTATAATTAGGTTATAAAATTAATTAACTGAGATATATAAAATAAATCTCTTAATGTTAGTATATATATATATATATATATATATATATATATATATTTATATACTAATATTCTCCCATATTATAACCTCTTAGATTATTTAATTATCACACCTAATATATATATATTAGGTTACATAACTTAATTCTTAATTCACTTTTATATACAAAATAAATGTATTCACATTATATAATGTATATTTATTAAATCATACAAATAATTCACATAATCATAACATATTTCACTTCTCACATTAATTTTGATTTTTTTTCCATAAAAAGTCAACTGTTGACTTTGACCAAAAAGTCAACCATTACACATTTTGTGTTTATTATCCATTCTGACTAAACTTGACGTTCCGGACGCAACCGAGCAGTCTGTGCTTCAATATTCTATCTCTAACTCAAATTTTGAGTTTTAAATTACTCCATTCTTATTGCTAATCGTATTAACTAACGACTTTAAACTTATTTGTCTTCTTATTTGCCAATCAAGCCCCACATTCAAGCTATGTTAATTACTAACATAGTTTTATCTTGATCCTTATATCATTAACTTAGTTCATCATTCCTCTTGCTAAAATATTTATAGCACCTTACAACGTATATATATTTATATACATATACTCATCTTCGTTTAACCTCATAACATCTCTTCATGTGAAATCTTATCTCCTTAATAAAATTTTCATATGTATTTATATAACATTTCTTAGACTATTCAGTTCACATCGAGTTTACACGTATTGTAATACCTTATTCTTGATATTCCTTCAAGTACATATTAATTCCTTTCTAGGGTTTTGGAATTTTGTAACCCATATTTTCTCTATTCTCTTTCGAATAGCAAACCCTATAGGTTTTTCTTGAAAATTTTAAATAAATCCTCAAGTTCTCATCTAGGTTTTATTCTTTAACCTTTATTCTAATCATTCAAGATTTTATAAATTTTCGGGTTGTCACATTCACCCCTTCTTCTAAGAATTTCGTCCCCGAAATTAAAGTATACTAATCTCGGCTTATTCTCTTGATCAAAACTAGGTGGTTAACTTAACCTTTACAATTTCCTGCTTTGAGAATTTCTCATCTATTATCACATTTCACCATAACTACTCACTAGGAGTTCACATCTTCTAAACATTCAGCAAAACTAGGTTGTCATAATAACCTTTACTCAATCATCTCAGATTCTACTCATACGCAACGAGTTCACAATATTTCATATTCATCATCACATACTACCACAACATTACTCTAAAGAGTTTAAAATATTCATATCTGTCTGAGGGATCATAAAAACTATGAGCTTTGAGGTTTAGGGGTATTTCTACCTGCTACCTCTTTCAATTACGAAAGAAAGGTACTCTACCTCTGAAATATTTTATATTTAGTATGTTTACAATCACAAAGAAGGTAAACTACCGATGCAAGTACTTTAGATGATCAGTCTGTTGTACCTTAGTAATCGGAACGACTATATGCGTTCTTAGATTGGAATATTTTATCCAATTAGTATATCCCCATTTTCAGGGTTGTTCACCTCAGACTTATCATAAGATTCCGCACCAAAATAATTTGGTTTGGCATAAGCTTTCAAGGAATACTTTGAATTTCATAAACCAAATAATTCAAACCAAATTGTTTAGACTCATACCAAATAATAATTCAAATCAAATAGCTTAGACTCATACCAATAATTTGAATTTCAATCGAAACATGTTTCTGTCCAAATTTAATTGGCACTTAACTTTTCTTTAAAATTCTAAAAATCATTTTATGATGTCATGATACCGCACTGTATTTACAGTTCGTTTAAGGATTCCGTCATTTTGCGACTTTGTCATACTACATCATACTATAGTGGGCTGACGATCTTTAGATCACATACCACACTAGGTAATTATGCATTGATAACTCCATCATTTTTATCATTCTGCATCAGGTTCCATGATACATTGATGATATATAAAATACATTTTGACATCTCAAATCATTTTTGTCTAGCCGAATCAATTAGCATAGACTCTTCTTTGAACCGTTCAAAAATCTTTGAAAATCATCTTTGGTGTCATCACGCCACAACAGGTAACAATGTGTTAGTAGTACGAAGCCCACTTCTACACAGTTGTAACCCTATGTTGAGGATAACAAAAATTTATTTTATTTCGAAAGGCACATCAGTGCGAATTTAGCTTGATGTCAAAAACTTTGAAGTATAGCATAGCTAGAAGATTTGGAATACCTATGCTTCCACCATCAACTTTAATTTCTGTACTGATCCATTACTTAATAAATCTGTCTATTTCTATCATCTTCAATGCTCCTTTTACAACTTTTCTATACCCAATTCGTCAAACTTACCACACATTATGAGTTCAGGAACTTTCCACAATCATATGAGTTTCGGAACTTATCCTAGTCAGACCATAGGCGTCCATTCGCTGAGGGGTTCAAAACATACCATATGATTATAAGTCATGAACGTACCATAAGTATGAGTTTTAAGAACTTGTACTTAACCTGATATTCTCTACCTATTCGTTATACACATGAGAAAAGAATCACCTTCTCAATATGCATATAGCAAATAGTGTGACACCAGGTTCCAATGATTATCAATGCCGAAAACTAAGTGGTTGTTAAACCAAACTCGGCCACTAATCAATATAGGAAGCTAAGCGAACAATTCCCTGCCCATACAAAGAATTGGTCAACCTAACTACTATATCGACCAGGAAGCTAAGTGATTCTAAAACCAAGTACAAATTCCCCGCCCATACAAGGAATCATACAACTCAGCTGCTGACATGAGTCCTCAATTGAAAACCCTCATCATTCTTACTTTCTCTTTTCTCAATACGAATTTTCTTTAATCCGTATCTTAACATTTACCACTCTTTTCTGAGTTTACATCATATAATTTCATAGTACCTTCTCTTTATAGCGTCAAGCTATATCATACCAATCACTTAACATATCATATGTTATTAAATGATTTAATCTGATCACGTCGTGATCTTATTTGGTAATCATTTCTCATTATACCTACGAGCACTTTATTTTACGATCTTCTTATTCTTCTCTTTAATCATATTATATTATAATTTTATTAACACTTCTCATCTTATAGACATAGTCTATTTATTATCACTTTTCATCTCTATTACTGGAGTCAGGTAACTCCGGATTCTTTTCCTTATAGCTCTTCAAGATTCTTCTTTAAATCTTATTTATCTTAATCTTTACTTAATAATGAATTTCTAAAAATTTATCTATTATCGCTTAAACTCGATCTGAGTTTATTCTTTATCATCATCTCCGCGGTTATAGCCTAAGGTACACCTACCTAAGGTTTATAACCTACAGCTCTGATACCAATCTGTGACATCCCCAAATTCGGGTACCTTTTTACCACGAATCTGGTATACTAAATCCATAATTATTTCGGAAGATATAAACATAAATTGTTTCTACATTAAACTTTTACAACATAAATCCCAAGGTCTACAACCTTAACTTAATACATACCTTCAATATCTTAAAGGTTTACTGTGACGCCCCCAAAACAGGTATACAACACCTATTCTGAGTCGTCAATAATATGGTACAGAAATAACTACAACTTTATTATTATAATTGTCGTGCAAAATACGTCAACACATATACTGTGAGTTTAAATACAAATATTGTCATCTAGACAGTATTCATACTCAATTAAGTCCCCATTATACTTATTGATACACTATTTTACAAAATAGTGAGGACTACTAAAACAACTGTCTTGAACCATCATTCCACACCCCGACTAGTACTTGCTACATTCTCGCCTCCTGAGAAGAAAAATCGAACAACAAGGAAAAGGGTGAGCTCAACTAGCCCAGTAAAGAATATTATGACTAAGATAATATACAACAAATTATCGTTAGTCTTCAACAGAGAAAAATTTAATAGAATACAATAGACAATAAGTTTTAAATCAATATTCGCAGCGGAAAATAATAATTCATAGAAGAGTTACGTAGAGAATGAAATCTACGATTATTTATGAATTTAAAAGCCCATCATCAACATTTTATCCCTGTAACATCAATCAATAAATATCTTGAATCAAATAGTCATCTTTACGCTACAGGCCAAAGATATTCATCAGTTGGTCATGTTCACCTCAACACCTGTTCATCTTTGCACTACGGGCCAAAGATATTCATCAGAAATCATTCATCTTTGTACTATAGGCCAAAGATATTCAGTTATATCATCATTTAAGACTGAGGATGATGAAAAATATTTTAAAGAAAACGAATCCAATGAAACAAAATAACAAATATTCAGGATTCGTATTTCGATTTATTCATGTCCAAAAATACCTTATAAATAATCATAGTGAAGTAAAATTCAAGAATGATCAAAACATGGATACAATCAAAGTTAGTATCCAGAGTAGATATTTTGGACGAAAAGAAGAAAATTTTATTTTTTGGTGAATAGTAACTCGTGAATAGTAACTCGTGAATAGTAACTCATGAATAGTAATCCCGACATGAAAAGTTTCAAATTTGATAAAAATTTCCAACCAATATTTCAGCATAATGATATTGAAGAAATAATATCATTTTCGAATAAAATAACATCCCTTACCTCAGCAAAAACAGTACTTCTAGTTGAAACACCGGATATAGGCTATGACTTGAACTTGCACCGTATAGCAATACTCAAAGTATTAGAATACTCACAAGAATACACTCACTAATATAGAGAGAGAAAGAGAGAGAAGATCTCAGTTTCTGGTGTGATTTTCAATTCTAACCTAAGTACCCTATTTATAGGAAAATGCTTAGAACACCAAAGTAGAAAATTAAATATAATAATATTATATTTACAAAATTGTCAAGCCCACCTTGAAAGATCTGAATTCAGCCCATTCTTATCACATGTTGAGCCCATTAATTTGCAAAAAAACGTTTTTCTTTAAAATAATAAATAAAACTTCCAAAAATCAATTATTTCAGAACTTCAGAACTTTAATAATTCATAATAAATAGCCCTTTTGTCAGAAAATTCGAATCTCTCGAGTTTTTATAGGAAATTCAATTCTCTATAACTTTGCAGAAGAAAGTTTTTCCAAATTCCAAACAGAAATTGACCGAAATTCATAAACGGGCAATTTTACAGTCAATAATAAATTTTCGGTCAAGAATTATGTCCACCAACACACAAAACATGTGTTAATCATTTAATGCCACAAAAATACTCTTCCTCCTCATATACTCATATATCCCACATTCATTATAAAAATATCACCATCAATATATTATTAAAATAATATATTTAAATGAATTATTTTATCAGAAAAAGATAAAATATTAATTTTCAACAATTGTCACATTAAAAAATTTCTCCATCTATATCCACATAAAATCAATATTTTCCTCATCATATAAATTAATAATTAATTATACACAAATAATATTACAGAATCACAGTACTGGCAACCAGGCCGTTCTCAGAAAAGAGGGGGCTTTCCAATAAGGATCTCTCCTTACTGGCGCGCAATTAGATGACCAAACCTCTCCTTAGACAGAACTTTCTAGACATTGCCAATAATGTTATCTAATAATATTATTCAGATAATATGAATTATTGCTCCGATAATAGAAAATACTGTATAGTGACAATTATTAAAACAACAGTAATATAAAATATCAACGCAACAATTATCAATAAAATAAAATACTGAACAGTAATTACTGTAACCATTATTAAGTAGTGTCTTCTTACATAAAAATCAATAATTGGTGCAATATCGTGTGCTACTATGCAACAACGCGTATTACTGTGTTTAACCACCGGTATTCCAACAGTATTAACGGTAACAACTACGCCGTTATTTATAAATAACTTATTTTTGTCGTTTTCTTAATCCAATCACTTTCTATTATGGGGCCCACACAAGGCTGCGCCGTCGTACGATATTTCTCGACAACAAGAATATTCCACGACCAAACAAATACTCTTCGACAACAATGAATATTTTAGGACCACTTGCTTATTTGAAATATTTGCGCATTTTACCCATAACTAACCACATTAATCAAATCAACCCTTACTATTTCAAAATAATAAATAGAGGAAATTAAATTTCATTTATTAATAATTTGGGGTCTTACAACCTCCCCTCCTTATGAAATTTCGTCCTCGAAATTGACATACGTAACTAGTGTTTCGAAAAGATGAGGATACCTCGCTTTTATTTCCGTTTCCAACTCCCAGGTCATTTCCTCAATAGCATGGTTTCTCCACTTTAACTTGTGGTATGACCATCGTGCGTAGGACATGCTCCTCCCAATCTAAGATCTTGATAGGTACCTCTTCGTACGTTAAGTCTTCGGCTATCTCGTCTGGTTCTAACTCAATAACGTGGTTTGGGTCTTTCACATATTTACGAAGCATAGATATGTGAAAAACGTTATGAACACGAGACATGCTTGGAGGTAACGCGAGTCTATAGGCCACATTTCTTACTCGGTCAAGAATCTGAAATGGACCAATAAATCGTGGATTGAGCTTTCCTCTCTTCCCGAATCTTGTAACTCCTTTCCATGGAGCTACACGTAATAATACATGATCCCCAATGTCAAATTCCACGTCCTTTCGATGAAGATCCACATAACTCTTTTGTCGATCCTGTGCCGTTTGTATACGTTATCGAATCGTTTGGATCTTCTCTGTAGTCATTCGTACCAACTCTGGTCCCAACAACGTTGCTTCTCCCATCTCATCCCAACATACTGGAGAGCGACACTTTAGTCCATACAATGCTTCAAATGGAGCCACACCTATACTTTCCTGATAACTGTTATTGTAGGAGAATTCCACCAATGGTAGGTACTTATCCCAACTTCCTTTGAAATCTAGGACATAAAGTCTTAATAGATCTTCAAGAGTCTGAATAGTCCTCTCTGATTGTCCGTCCGTTTGAGGATGGTAAGCTGAACTAAATCGTAAATCCGTGCCTATAGCTTTTTGCAAGCTAACCCAAAATCTTGAAGTGAATCTTGGGTCACGATCCGAAACTATGGATACTGGCATGCCATGCAACCTTACAATCTCATTCACGTACATACTAGCAAGACGTTCAAGGGAATAAGTCTCCCGTATCGACAAGAAATGAGCAGACTTGGTTAGTCTATCAACTATAACCCAAATAGCATTTATGCCTTGAGAAACCGTGGGAAGACCCGTAACAAAATCCATGGTAATGTGTTCCCACTTCCATTTCGGAATTTCAAGTGGTTGCAATGGACCCTTTGGCACTTGATGCTCTGCCTTTACAAGTTGACAAGTTAAACACCTCGAGATAAACTTTGCAATCTCTCTCTTCATATTGTTCCACCAAAATGTATGTCGAAGATCACGATACATTTTAGTACTTCCAAGATGGATTGCAAATGGTGTATTGTGTGCCTCCATCATGATCTTGTACTTCAAATCAGAATCGTTAGGAACACAAAGTCTGGAGTGGACTCGAAGTATTCCTTCTTCATCGATTCTTGCTTCTGGAATAGCACCTTCTTGCACTTTCTTCTTCATACGCATCAGCTCCGGGTCTGTAGCTTGAGCAACTTTAACTTTATCGATTAAAGTTGGTTCTACGCGTATACTTGACATCATCGCACTCGTTCCTGCATATGATTTTCTACTCAATGCGTCAGCTACCACATTTGCTTTTCCAGGATGGTATTGAATGGTATGATCGAAATATGTGTTAATCATTTATTGCCACAAAAATACTCTTCCTCCTCATATACTCATATATCCCACATTCATTATAAAAATACCACCATCAATATATTATTAAAATAATATATTTAAATGAATTATTTTATCAGAAAAAGATAAAATATTAATTTTCAACAATTGTCACATTAAAAATTTTCTCCATCTATATCCACATAAAATCAATATTTTTCTCATCATATAAATCAATAATTAATTATACACAAATAATATTACAGAATCACAGTACTGGTAACCAGGCCGTTCCCAGGAAAGAGTGGGCTTTCCAATAAGGATCTCTCCTTACTGGCGCGCAATTAGATGACCAAACCTCTCCTTAGACAGAACTTTCTAGACATTGCCAATAATGTTATCTAATAATATTATTCAGATAATATGAATTATTACTCCGATAATAGAAAATACTGTATAGTGACAATTATTAAAACGACTGTAATATAAAATATCAACGCAACAATTATCAATAAAATAAAATACTGAACAGTAATTACTGTAACCATTATTAAGTAGTGCCTTCTTACATAAAAATCAATAATTGGTGCAATACCGTGTGCTACTGTGCAACAGCGCGTATTACTGTGTTTAACCACCGGGTTTCCAACAGTATTAACGGTAACAACTACGTCGTTATTTATAAACAACTTATTTTTGTCGTTTTCTTCATTCAATCGCTTTTTGTTATGGGGCCCACACAAGGCTGCGCCGTCGTACGAATATTCCCCGACAACAAGAATATTCCACGACCAAACAAATATTCCTCGACAACAATGAATATTTTAGGACCACTTGCTTATTTGAAATATTTGTGCATTTTACCCATAACTAACCACATTAATCAAATCAACCCTTACTATTTCAAAATAATAAATAGAGGAAATTAAATTTTATTTATTAATAATTTGGGGTCTTACATTTACAATATCATTTATATCAGAAAATTTAATAGTTCTAACTGCATCAAAAATTAATCTTGCACTTTGTCTTTGCTTCTATCTTTACTCGAGCTTTCATCTTTATTTGAAAATTTTTATCATGATATAGCAAGGGTGAGCATCAAATTTACCCAGCAAGTTAAATTTATTTGAGGATATATCATGATTGAAAAGAATGAATAAGCTTTCAAGTTTTTAACAATATAATAATTGTGAAATAACATGAATCAAGTTTCAATAACTGAATGCCTGAATCAATAACGTTTAAAGTCAACAAGGACTAGAAATAACTTCATCTGAACCTTAGGGTAATGAAGGTGATCAGCCTTTCATACCTGATGAACTTATGCAATATGCACTAAGTGCGAATCAATAATCAGTTTAGACGTGAATAATCATCAATAATCATTCACTAACATGCTTTGAAATATAACTCGAGTTTGAGTTAAGGAAACTTGTCTGCATAGTCGATTACCGCTACGCAATTTAATTTATTCTCTTTATTGAAAAGACTTATTAGATATAAGATTGATCTTTCAATTAGTATCTCATACCTTTTTCCATAATACTATCTAACACTTAATCACATCGTCAAATATTAGATAATCTTACCACCATATTCATTTACTTACTTATAATCTCATCATATTATATTAACTTGTCTAACCTTCAATCACAAAGTTAAGTATTAGATATTACATCTTAATCTTAGTATTATCATTATGCTTTGATAATCTTTTCATCATGTCTTAACTTATACTTATAGGTTTTACCTTTATGTGTTATCTTAGCAAGCTAGATAACCTTTCAGTAAACTGAAATAGCATTTCAGTAAACCGAATTACATTTCAGTATCCTGAAATCATCATTTCAGCATCCTGAAATCATCATTTCAGCAGACCAAAATCAGTTTAGCAAACTGAATTCAATTTCAGCAACCCAAAATTAAATTCAGCACCCTGAAATTACTATTTCAGCAGACCACAATTAGTTTAGCAAACTAAATTCAATTTCAGCACCCCAAAATCAAATTCAGCACCCCAAAATCAAATTAATCACCCTGAATTCTCATTTTACTCTATTATAAACATAACATAGTTAATTGAATATCAAATCCAACAACCATATCGAAAAATAACGTAAATCTCTTATTTTAATCTCCCGTCGAATATTATTATTTATGTAATAATATTTTACGCTAAGGCTATCAACCTTTTAATAACATTTCAGTCAAATACTACTAATAATATCTTAATCCAATATTATTAGCCCTATAAAAATAATTTAAATCCTTAATCACATTCATAAACAATTATTTCAATTATTTTCCTTTTATTAAATAACTAGTTTAAGCATTCTAAAATGCCATAAACTTTATAACACCTCACACCCGATCCTAAAACTTCATCAAACACTTGCATACACCATGCTCAAGGGTCTCAAGTCATAAATCGCATTTTTCATATTTTTGGACATTATATCTTTAATTAAATTCATTTATCCATTTCTCATCATTTAGATGAAAAATACCAAATCACATCCAAAAATATTTCTTTTCCAGGATTTGACATAATATAGTTTCATACTAAACATATATTTTTTTCAGAATTTTTAAAATAGATTTACTATATTTAAATTGTCCATAATAGCCGAATCTTCTCAAATTTTTCATAAATCGAGATTAAGTCCAAAAATTCTGAAATTTTTACAGTATGTTCCTGCAATACACATGTACTTCCAGTAAAAATTTTGTAATTTTTGGACTTATATATAGAGAGTTATACGGGCGATTTCATAAAAGAAGTCCTTCACCGTAAAATTCATATCTCTCAAACCGTATGGCCAAAAATTCCCAAATTTTCACACAACCTGCATATCTTCCGATATTAACACCCCAAATTTTTCCAGAATTTTTAAAGCAAAAAAGTGGACAAAAATGCCCCCATTTCTAACTGGTCCAAAACAGTCCAGTTTTCTTTTCCAAAATCGGGACGGTTTTGGCTTAATCAGCCACTACACCATGAAAACTCAACATTTTTGAGTGCTACCACTTGGTTTAACTAGTAAACACATATATCTAGCATCCCTCTTTGACGGATCGCAAAAAGGAGTTATAGATTTAAAACAGTGAAATTTCAAAGTATATAGAAATTTCGATTTTCAACATTAGAAAATTAATTTTTTTTCTTTTCTTTTGGTTTTCAACCAAAACAACACCCAAACTAGGTAGATCCATATTTGAATCCAAGAAAAACACATAGATTATAGGGTTTGAACATCCAAATCAAAACCCCCTTTTCTCAAATTACAAAAAGAAAATCTAGATGAAAACTTAGGAAGAAATAATTTTATCTTTCTTTTTCTTCTTCTTCTTCTTCCATGGAAGATCTATCCTTCTCCTCCTTTCTCCCTCAAGGGGGGCTGCCGCCTCTCCCCTCTTCTCCTTCCATGGCTTCGGCCACGTCTTCTTCTCCCTCTATCTCCCGATCTTCTTTCTTCTCCCTTTCTCTTTCTTCTTTTTTTTTCCTTTTTCTCCTTCTCTCTTTCTCTTCTTATCTCTATCATATCCGTTTTTTTTCTCCTTACCAATTCGGCACATGTGGCCTTCTTATGGCCACATTTTGTTATTATTATTATTTTTAATATACAATTGTCCAATATGCCCTTCTTTAATTTGGGTAAAAAATTTGGGCCAACAATTTATTTAATCTTTTGAACTTTCAAATTAAATCTTTGGGCCATATAATATTTACGTAGTCCACTCCTTTCCATCTTATCTCACCCTAAATATTTAATTAGGGTATCCATTCCATATATATAGAATTTAAATCCTCACCTTAGCACATTAAATTCTATAACCCAATTAAACTTGTTTTAATTAAGTTATAAAATTAATAACTTGAGATAATATATCTCTTAACTTAATATAATTTTTAATATTATTGTTCTCCCACAAGTGGGCCTAGTTTGAGCCCTTAATTAATCACATTGAGCTAACAAATTTACTTATTTTACTTACTAACAACAACTAACTTGGGCTTTCAACCCTAATTAAATTGGGTCAATATAATACTTGTCTCATACATAACATATTGGACTAGATTAAATAATTTAATTGCCCTTAATCACTTTATCTACAAGTCTCATGCTTAATTAATTAATTGGGCTTGTTTAAATAATAAAACTTCCTTAGTCCATTAAATTTAATTCTCTTGGACTCTATTTAAATTATTGGCTATGATATCATTAATGTCCAATACTTTTAATTCTATTTTACCCTAATCATTTCATTAGGGTTTTTATTTCTCACACTAGAAATTAAATTCCTTACTTATGCCTTTTCTTTCCTTAACCCAATTAGACTTGCTATAATTAGGTTATAAAATTAATTAACTGAGATATATAAAATAAATCTCTTAATGTTAGTATATAGATATTTATATACTAATATTCTCATATTATAACCTCTTAGATTATTTAATTATCACACCTAATATATATATTAGGTTACATAACTTAATTCTTAATTCACTTTTATATACAAAATAAATGTATTCACATTATATAATGTATATTTATTAAATCATACAAATAATTCACATAATCATAACATATTTCACTTCTCACATTAATTTTGACTTTTTTTCCATAAAAAATCAACTGTTGACTTTGACCAAAAAGTCAACCATTACACATTTTGTGTTTATTGCCCATTCTGAATAAACTTGACGTTTCAGACGCAACCTAGCAGTCCGTGCTTTAATATTCTATCTCTAACTCAAATTTTGAGTTTTAAATTACTCCCTTCTTATTGCTAATCGTATTAACTAACGACTTTAAACTTATTTGTCTTCTTATTTGCCAATCAAGCCCCACATTCAAGCTATGTTAATTACTAACATAGTTTTATCTTGATCCTTATATCATTAACTTAGTTCATCATTCCTCTTGCTAAAATATTTATAGCACCTTACTACGTATATATATTTATATACATATACTCATCTTCGTTTAACCTCATAACATCTCTTCATGTGAAATCTTATCCCCTTAATAAAATTTTTATATGTATTTATATAACATTTCTTAGACTATTCAGTTCACATCGAGTTTACAGGTATCGTAATACCTTATTCTTGATATTCCTTCAAGTACATATTAATTCCTTTCTAGGGTTTTGGAATTTTGTAACCCATATTTTCTCTATTCTCTTTCGAATAGCAAACCTTATAGGTTTTTCTTGAAAATTTTAAATAAATCCTCAAGTTCTCATCTAGGTTTTATTCTTTAACCTTTATTCTAATCATTCAAGATTTTATAAATTTTCGAGTTGTCACAGATTATGTTAATTAATTTTAGTATTTTTATATACTACATAATATGGTAATATATAAAAGGGTTTAATATTTGGATAAGATGGAAGAAATTGTCTTGGGACAATTGAATACGCATAGTGTATACTCTAAATAATTAATAGTGTGGATATTAATTACTTTAAGTGTAAAAGTTATACATATTACAAGTGTAAGGTAAGCTAAATAATTTAGCATTGAGGTGAAATGCGTCACACAAACTTTATATTAAATAATGTGTAAAATCGAAAAAATATGAGTAGTAGTATCATATAATTACCTACTGCTTAAGATTAAATGAGGTGTGATAGTTAATTGTGGTAAAGGATATACAAAAATATAGAGTAAAAGTAATTAAATCATAAAGTTGATTTAAATAAATTTGTTCATCTCATCCTATGTGATGAGACAATTATATGTGTACTCTAAAAGATGGAAGTAAATTAATATATGTTATTAAAATATTTATTTCAATACCGATGTGTAAGTAAATAATAAAAGAAGATATTAAGTTATTAGTGAGCAATTAAATTAAGTCTACACATGTTATAAATATTAAATTATGTGGACTAATGTACATGAATTATATGATGTGAGTACATAAATAATTACTACATTTCCTAATCTAGTAACTATTGCACATTAAGATTACATTTTGGGAAATTAAAGTAACTAAACTAAGCTAGTTGCTGAGATATAAGCTTATCCCATTTTGTGAGTCTCATCTCATTCATCACTTGAATAGGCCATTGGCCTAGCCTAGTGTTGCTGCTGAAAACAAGAAGGCTGATGATGAGAGTTGGTATTACTTTCCACCAACTCTCTCTTAACTGATGCTTTCCCCTTCTTCCCGTTGGTTTAATTTCTTGGGCAAAACTCCCAATTGGACAATAGTTTGGCTATATAAGGAAGCCTTCCCCTTCATTCTCAAGGCTGATAAATTGCTGAGATTGTTGTTATTGCATAGAGAGAGTGAGGTTGCTGAATTTGATCTATAATCAGAAGTCTATGGGACAATGTTTAGTCATTAAAGCTTCACAAAGGTATAATTCTTAAATCATGTTCTAAAGTTTGAGTTTGAAGAATTCTTGAGAGTTAGAATGGATTTCTTGATAATTAGTGTTAAATTGAATGTCATGGTATTATCAGAATTTTATGTTCAATATGATATTAATGTATTGTTATGAGAATGCTAAATGAAAGTGTATTGGTTATTTAGGCTAGAATCTGCAGAAGCAGAGGCTAAGTCTAGGTTGGTGCTGAAGTGGCGTGGTTGTGCCACTTCCCAGTACAATCCCAGCGCGGTCGCGCCATATACCAGTATTGAATTTTAGTTTTGTTGCTTTCTGGTATTCCAAGCATGTTATTTTGACTTAACTAAGTATGTAAAGGGACCTAGCATGTAATTTAAAGTTGCTTTGCAATAATGAGTTGTATTAGTTGGATTATAGTGATTTTAAAATAGAAAACTTTAAGTTTTATAAAGCAAAACATGATGGACCTTATATCGTTTTAGTTCTGACCTTTCAAGCATGTATGCTATGGTATCTTATGCTTCTAGACATGACGGATATGATCACCATCTAGCTAAGCATGATTTAAACTTTTCAAGTATAGTTTATGATAAGATTTCAAGTGTTAAACTATTCAACCTTGGTGCAAATGAGTAGTATACATATGAGCATGCATATATGACTTAGTTAAATGTACAAATGAGTATAAGTTATGATTCAAAGTTACTTTGTATACTAATTGGGTTTAGCATGAGTTTTTAAAAGAAAACTTGAAGTTTTGAAAATGAAACTTGACGAACCTTATGTCTTTTAAGTTTTGACGTTGGGAACATGTGAATGTGGCCTAGTTATGTGCGCGGACGAGTAAGGAATGTAATTTTAAGATACATTCCATATAAAAGGTTGTCAAGCTCGATATAGTATATGTTTTAAAGAGAAATTTAAAAGTTTTAGAAACTAATATTGATGAGCATTGTATTACTTGCATTATGACCTTATAAGCAAGCATGATAGGGTTGTTTATACCTTTAAGCATGAATGATAAGTGCACTCAATTAGTTAAGCATGACATAAGTTATTTAATCATATTTTAAAAGTAAGAACTATACTAATTGTGTGTAAGTGAGTTTGATACACAAAAGCATGCGTATTAAGGATTGTTTAGTATCGTTATGTAAATTAACATAGCGAGTTCCTTGTTGGAATAACCTATTTAGCCTCAATAAAAGAGTTTTGAAAGAGGAAGTTATGTGCTTGATTCAAGTTTTATCTCAAAGTTGTTTTGGATGTCTGAAAAGGTGTTCGATTGGGTCGATAGACTATTGGATATGTTAATCCTAGTTGAGCAAATGAGTTCAAAGAAACTAAAAGTTTTAGAAGTTAACATCAACGTTAACAAGTGTTGGAATCCAAATTTGTTTTAAACCATACCTTTATGTGTTGGTACTATGTAAAAAAATATTAAGGTGCTAGCAAGAGAACTAGATTTTTGAAAATGTCAGTTCTGGTTTTGGCAGGGAGTAGCGCGGCCGCGCTATGCTGCAGAGTGGTCAAGAGCAGTTGTTAACTGTCTCGAATTTAGAACATGTCTATATATATATACTTTAAATACTATACAAGATGAAGTAAGATTGTTTCGAAAGGATAAGCATTAGAGTATAATGAACTAACAACATAGCTATCCTAAGCGTATATTGGAGAAGTGAAATGAAATAATATTTGTTCTTATATTAAGAGCGTATGAAATGTATGGCTGATGAATATGAATCCATGATTATATAACTGTGTAGGAATACACGCAGTGCAGATAAGCTTTAAGCAGTTAAGTTGTAGTTGATAAACTACGAATCAGGCAAGTCTTTCAGTTCCTATTTGATATATGAATTCGATAACTGTTAGTTAAGCTATATTATGCTATGCAAATGTGATGTATATATATGAAATGCATATGAGATATGAATGAAAGTTGAAAGTTGATCTTTGATGATATGCTTGTGATGTAAATCTCTATGTCTATTATGTGAAAAGTAACATGCGTAGTAAATATTAATTGATTATGAATGCACGAACTGAGTATGTTATTATATGCTATGTGCTGCATGAAAACTGTTAGAATTGCTGGGCTGTCGAGCTCACCCTTGCAAATAACCACTTTTGCTAGTTAAGGACACACTGTAAAGATTACGCGCTACTTGATTGAGAAAGATCAATAATATCAAAGGAGATTAATTCATTTGTTTAAATATATACTCTTGAACCATGTTTAGGTTCTAGGAAATGTACATGATAGTAGTGTATGATGTGTAATACATGTTAAGTTGTACTATGAGATACATAGAGAAATTTGAATCGAGATGTAAAAAGTTATACAGTAATAGAGTGAATCATAACATAATTTGATTCAAGGATATGTAATTGATTTAAGTTAAGAAATCAATAACAGATTTTCTTTTCAAAGTAGATTGAAAAAGTTTTAAATTATTCCGCCTATTCTTATAACATCGAATATGATGTAAGACATGGATGGTAAATGACCAAGATTTGAAACTTATAAAAGTTTGGGGTCATTACATAGATCCTGAAAATAGAAAGAATTTATATTCTAAATTGTAATAAGTAAAGTTATATTCATTAAGTTATGAATGAAAGATATAAATAGTTTGACGATAGTAGTATCGTGACGGACCGGATCTGAGGTTCGAAGGGACCCAGATTTGGGGGCGTCACAGGTTAGTATCAAAGTTGTAGGTTATAAACTTTAGGTAAGTGTACCTTAGGATATAACCTGAGAGAGAGAAAGATAAAGATTAAAATATATATAAGTGAAGATTCAAAGAAAAATCTTGAAGTATCTAGAGAATGAGAATTCAGGAGTTTCCTAACTCCGGTAATAAAAATATTAAGATGATGTCTATAAGATGAAGATGACAAAGATAATAAAAATGAACTCAAATGGAGTTTAGTTAATAATGGGAAAGAACCCTAAGGTGAACCAATGATCACGACGTGATTGGATTGAGATATGAAATTATAAATAGTCTGTAACGACTAAGTGTGTATAACTTGATGCTATAAGAGAATGTACTATGTAATGGTACGATATGAACTCATGAGGAGTTGTGTATGATAAGAAACGAAGAATTCGTATCGAGCAAAGAGAAAGTTAAGAATGAGATAGAGTTAGGTGAAATTTCAATTGATGACCCATGTCAACAGCTGAGTTGTAATATTCCTTGTTATGGGCGGGGAATTGTACTTGGTGTAAAAACCACTTAGTTTCTGGCACTGATAATCATTAAAATGTCCGTGTCGCGCTATTTTCTATATACCTATTGAGAAGGTGATTCTTTTCTCAGGTGTATAACAAATAGGTAGGGTATAGATAGAGAATATAGGATTAAGTACGAGCTCTTAAAACTCATACTTATGGTAAGTTAGTGACTCATAATCATATGGTATGGTTTAAACCCCTCAACGAATGAACGCCTATGGTTTGACTAGGGTAAGTTCCTAAACTCATTTGATTATGGCAAGTTCCTGGATTTTCAAACTGTGGAAAGTTTGATGAACTATATCGGGTATATATATGTTATAGATTTAGAAATTTTGGGTATAGTGAGCATTGATGGTGTTGAAGATTGGTAGAATAAAGCAATGTAGTAAAGATTGAAGTTGATGGAGAAACATGGATTTTCTAAATCTTCTAGCTCTTCTAGATTTTCAAAATTTATTGACTTCGTGTTGATGTTTGCACTTCTGTTTTCTTGAAAAACATTGGATCATGTGATTGAATCAATGATGTTTTAAAAATAATACTGTTATCCATATGTCTATGCTAATTGTTTTGTCTAAGACAAAAATGATTTGAAAATTTTTAAAAAGGTATTTCTAACCATGTGCATCATTTGATATGGTGTAAAAATGGTAAACGATGGAGTCGTCAATGCAGTCGAACCTAGTGTTGGTTGTGATCAAAAGATCGTCAGCCCACTATGGTGTGATGTAATATGACAAAGTCACATAATGACGGAATCCTCAACGTACTACTAATCTGGTACGGTAGCATGACGTCATAAAAGAATTTTTGGTTTTCTTTTAAATTATGAAGAAGGTCGATTAAGTTGGCTAAATTATTTCGATCGATATCCGAATTGTTGATAAAAGTCAAGCTATTTGATTCGGCTAGACGGTTGTTGGAAAATATTTATAGAATTCAAGCATTCTTGAGTATTTATGCCAAACCAGATTGCTCTGGTGCGGATTCAGATGTTGAAAAGCTGAGGTGAACAACCCTATAAGGGGACATGTTTTCGGGGACATGTTTTCGGGGAAAATGGTTTCGATCGTAACGCATATAGTCGTTAAAAACATTATGTTACGGCCCAACGTAGTGGTACAATAGGCTAGGCCACCTAGTGTACGAATGGAGGGTGTTTTCAGTCTTTGTGATTGATAAACACTCTGGTTAGAGAAGAGTTCACGGTCTTGTGACCCCGCAGCATAATTTGGAATCTAAGATTTTTCATACTACTTCCCGATTATTAAAAAATCGTGGAAGATTCTTACACTTTTGAAGGATGAATGTAGTAAGTAGAATGTTCCTTAGAAAGGAAAAAGTGGTAGAATGCACTGGAGAAAGTTATAATAATAAAACTTTCGAAAAGAGAATGGATAAAATTATTTGAAAGAATATGTAATATTTGGAATAGCACCGAGTAGAGGAGGTTTCGGTGATTCCGAGGACGGAATCCTTATAAGGAGGAGAGGATGTAAGAACCCGAATTTTTAGAAAATATTAAAATAAGAATTTAGTAAATAAAATTTTTAAAGCATGAGATGAGTTCGAACAAGAACATATAAATGTGTTGCGAGGTATGTAGTATTGTGTTACATAGGGTAATATGAGCTATGTAATAAGTGATGCTATATTTAATAAATATCTTTATTATATATTTATTATAAATTGTAGAGATGAATTAGTAAAGAAGATGAGTAGAAATTTATCTATCGATATTAAATAATTTATGTGAAATTATTTTATCATAGTAAATTGGTGACATTAAATATCTTTCATAATCACCAATTCCTTGAGTATATGTACGAGTATGTATCAAGTCTAAGGCAGTGCAACCGTACCCTTTAATGGTGAATGTATAGCAATTGGGCTAAACAATTCCTTCAGAGAGTGGAGGTATATACGAATTAGTAACCGATTTAACTCACTGTGGAAACAGTGTAGACGAGACAGAAATCAATTTGTTGGTTGTTTGTGGGAAACCACTCAGTGTACTATATTGAATACTATGAAAGACTCGACTCGTGCTAGGTTTAGACTTGTATGTGTATACGTTGTTGACGAGAGAAGAAAATCGATATACCTTTAAATTGGTTAGCGAATTATTAAGTAATTTGATATACGACAAGAAGTGAAGGCTTAAGGAATGTATGTATATGTTATATATATCTTGAATTGTGCGAATTGGTGGAAAGAAATTAGATATATATGAGATCTTTATAGTTAACTAACTATTAAGGGAAATAGAGTTTGAACTTGAAGTTAATCTCTAAATCATTGAAGAAGGTTGTGAAAGATGTTAGTAACTGGTATAGCAAGTTAGTAATTTAAAAGCATGAAGTATTCATGAATTGAAGCTAAGGTTTCGCTAATGCAGAACTTGTCTGCCTTTGAACTTGGTATGACGCAGCTGCGCCATTTCCAAGCCTATGACTAGCACAGCTGCGCCGGTCTGTAGACAGTTCATGATGAGTTTGTGTAATCTGAACTATACGAATTGTATATTAGTGGCTAATATGGTATCATATGGGTCATATTTGATATAGTTAGTGCCCATGAAGGAATGGAGATAGTGACCATGAATTGAATAAGAGTTAGTTATGAAAATTAAATAAACAAGAATAAATATTAGTTAACTTAAATTAAGTGGAAAATTATATAATGAAATAATATAGTTTAAATATTTAAGCCTTGTGTGACAGTGGCGTGATAGTAAATTGAATGAAAGGAGTGATTCACTAAAGTGAAATGGTGAATTAATATATGTGCTTTACATGAAGAAAATGAAATGATTATGTTAATTAATTTTAGTATTTTTATATACTACATAATATGGTAATATATGAAAGGGTTTAATATTTGAATAAGATGGAAGAAGTTGTTTTGGGACAATTGAACACACATAATGTATAATCTAAATAATTAATATAGTAGATATTAATTATTTTAAGTGTAAAGGTTATACATATTACAAGTGTAAGGTAAGCTAAATAATTTAGCATTGAGGTGAAATGCGTCACACAAACTTTATATTAAATAATGTGTAAAATGGGAAAAATATGAGTAGTAGTATCATATAATTACCTACTGCTTAAGATTAAATGAGGTGTGATAGTTAACTGTGGTTAAGGATATACAAAAATATAGAGTAAAAGTAATTAAAACTTAAAGCTGATTTAAATAAATTTGTTCATCTCATCCGCACATGTTATAAATATTAAATTATGTGGACTAATGTACATGAATTATATGATGTGGGTACATAAATAATTCCTAAATTTTCTAATATAGTAACTATTGTACATTAAGATTACATTTTGGGAATTTAAAGTAACTAAACTAAGCTAGTTGCTGAGATATAAGCTTGTCCCATTTTGTGAGTCTCATCTCATTCATCACGTGAATAGGCCATTGGCCTAGCCTAGTGTTGCTTCTGAAAACAAGAAGGCTGGTGATGAGAGTTGGTATTACTTTCCACCAACTCTCTCTTAACTGATGGCTTCCCCTTCTTCCCGTTGCTTTAATTTTTTGGGCAAAACTCTCAATTGGACAATAGTTTGGCTATATAAGGAAGCCTTCCCCTTCATTCTCAAGGCTGATAAATTGTTGAGATTGTTGTTATTGCATAGAAAGAGTGAGGTTACTGAATTTGAGCTATAATCAGAAGTCTAAGGGATAATGTTTAGTCATTTAAGCTTCACAAGGGTATAATTCTTAAATCATGTTCTAAAGTTTAAGTTTGAAGAATTCCTGAGAATTAGAATAGATTTCTTGATAATTATTATAAAATTGAATGTCGTGGTATTATCAAAATTTTATGTTCGATATGATATTAATGTATTGTTCTGAGAATGATAAATGAAAGTGTATTGGTTGTTTGGGCTAGAATCTGCAGAAGCAGAGGCCAAGTCTGGGTTGGTGCCGAAGTGGAGCGGCCACGCCACTTCCCAATACAGTCTCAGCGTGGCCGCACCATAGACCAGTCTTGAATTCCAGTTTTGTTGCTTTCTGGTATTCCAAGCATGTTAGTTTGACTTAACTAAGTATGTAAAGGGACCTAGCATGTAATTTAAAGTTGCTTTGCAATAATGAGTTGTATTAGTTGGATTATAATGATTTTAAAATAGAAAACTTTAAGTTTTGTAAAGCAAAACATGATGGACCTTATATCGTTTAAGTTCTGACCTTTCAAGCATGTATGCTTGGGTATCTTATGCTTCTAGACATGACGGATATGATTACCATCTAGATAAGCATGATTTAAACTTTTCAAGCATGGTTTATGATGAGATTTCAAGTGTCAACCTATTAAACCTTGGTGCAAATGAGTAGTATACATATGAGCATGCATATATGGCTTAGTTAAATGTACAAATGAGTATATGTTATGATTTAAAGTTACTTTGTATATTAATTGGGTTTAGCATGAGTTTTTAAAAGAAAACTTGATGTTTTGAAAATAAAACTTGACGAACCTTATGCCTTTTAAGTTCCGACATTGGAAACATGTGAATGTGGCCTAGTTATGTGCACAGATGATTAAGGAATGTAATTTCAAGATTCATTGCACATAAAAGGTTGTCAAGCTCGATTTAATATGTTTTTAAAGAGAAATTTAAAAGCTTTAGAAACTAATGTTGATGAGCCTTGTATTACTTGCATTATGACCTTATAAGCAAGCATGATAGGGTTGTTTATACCTTTAAGCATGAATGATAAGTGCACTCAATTAGTTAAGCATGACATAAGTTATTTAAGCATGTTTTAAAAGTAAGAACTATACTAATTGTGTGTAAGTGATTTTGATACACAAAAGCATGCGTATTAAGGATTGTTTAGTATCGTTATGTGATTTAACATAGCGAGTTCCTTATTAGAATAACCTATTTAGCATCGATAAAAGAGTTTTGAAAGAGAAAGTTGTGTGATTGATTCAAGTTTTATCTCAAAGTTATTTTAGATATCTGAGAAGGTGTTAGATTGGGTCTATAGACTATTGGATATGTTAATCCTAGTTGAGCTGTGACACCCCCAAATCCTGGTACTTTATTTCCTCAAGATTTGGTGTTCACTTAATTAAAACATTCATTTCTAACTATCCAATCATAATAAAATTGAATAACAAAATCCTACCCGTACAGGATTAAACTTAAATAAAAATATCCCAGGTTATCTAACCTTTAGTTACAAATATTCAAATGCGAAAATTAAAATTTATTACAGCACATCATATTTAAAAGTCTATTATCATAATGATAAAAATAAAATTACAAGTCTTCATCACTTGTACATTTTTCTCTTTTCTTTGGTAGACGAAGGTTCACCTACCTTCTCTTCTTTAACTACAATGAGTTTATAAATATGCAAGAGTGAGTAAAACGATTGCTCACTGGATATAATATGGAATCAACAGGAGTATAACAATAATAACTGTCGAAATAGGCTCATCAAAAGTGAATAGAACTCTATCAATAATAATCAGAAACTGAAATCCCATAATATGGAAAATATACATCACTGAGGGTCGTAAGACCATGAACTGCGTCCACAGTTACAAGTAATCTTTCAACTCCAACCTTAACAGTCATAAGACTATAAGGACCTCGTACTTAGGGGGATCATCCCTTCGTACAATGTATTATGCACAAATATTTTAACGCTATGCGTAAGTTAACCCCTAATCACAACAATAGGGTTGTTCATCTCAGTATTTAGAGTACAAGTTCGCACAAAAGGAATTTTGTTTGGATAAGCTTTAAAGGTAATTTGAAATTTAACGAACATCAACTAAGGAGTAGTTAAATAAAACCAATAACACTATACTATAGAATAATCGTGATTGAATCAATCATAGTAACTAAAGTCATGCTTTAGGAATAATCTAATAGCATACAATTTGAATAACTATAGCATACCTTGCTTGAACAATACTAAGCCTAGGTTAATTAGAATTGAAAACTAAGCATGCATAACAATTTGAATGATAGAAATGATCGACATTAGTATATATATAGTTTTGCATGCTAATCAACAAGTTAAATACAAGAATAACTTACTCCAGAATAACTTACATCATTATATTGTAATCGAATTGAAAACAGTAATTGAATTAACAAGATAATAGATTAGAAAACTTGCCTTGTTCGTAGATTAAACCGAACAATTTGATTCACAATATCCTATATACATATGTCATCATGACATAGTTAGTCATTATCACATAACTAATACATTCATCATGTAGGTTTGATTATTTAATCACATAATAAAGTTATAACACAAGTTAATTTTTAATAACATAATTATTCATAGTATAAAAATACTAAAATCAACATTTTACAGTCCTACTATCATCACATAACTTTCTTAAAATTTCGTGTACAAAAAGTATACTGTCAGACCATTCTGTTAACTCGCGTTGCGGTGCCACAGTTTACATTGTGGATCGCGCTGCGGCGTAAGGATGGCGCTGCGGCGCGGTGAATAAACTACGAAGCCACGCTGCGGCGTGGCGATGGCGCTGCGGCGCCACAAACGTACTGTTGGGCCACGCCGCGGCGCCAGACTCCAGAATCTGGCGACCAAGCTCGACAACAGTATGAACAAAAGCCAAATTGGCCTACAAGCTCCAATCTAATAGACTAATTAACATGTAATTTACACATAGACCTCATGTAAACATATTGTGCAGACTTCTAACATGTTTCTACCCATAAAATAGCATAAACATCAAATTTACAACACTCAATTTCAATATTTTTGGCAAAAAATCCATTTTTTTGATGTTTTCAATGAAAATCAACACTGTGATTTTGTTTTTCAATCAAAACAGAAATTTTAAAACCTCATAGTTATGTTTATACATACTCTATCAAATTAGATGATCAATTTATCAACTAAACAACTAATTAACCCTCAATTTCTACTTTAAATTAACACATACCCATTCACAAAACTATCTGTAAAAAGGTTTTCTTCACAAACTACATACATAATAACAATATATTGTCTATAACTTATGAGAATAGTTTTAACACCACTAGTTTATCATATAAAGCCACATAACAACAATTCATCCTTACCCAATGATTCTACAGAGAATTTGGGAAGAGAAAACTAAATTATTAAAACTAAAAAGAATAAAATAAAACCTTGAAGAAAATGATGATACTATCTCTTTGATTGTCAAGCTTTTCTCCTCTTCGCTCCCAATTCTCTAGGATTCTCTCACTTTTCTTCTTCTTTTCTTCTTCTTCCTCTGAGTTTTCTTTCTTCCTAACTCTAACATACGTAGAATAATATAACGTATATAGTAATAATAGATATATTAAGTATAGGATTTTAACTGACATCAGTTATAGAATTTTGAAAATCAAAAGCCATAAGGCTTGTTTGGCTAGCTAACTAAAAATAACTCATTAACCTTTACACCTTGTTTGGGAAACCTAATTAAAAAAAATGGATTAATCCTTATACCTTGTTTGATAAAACATCATTAGATTAAAGACTTTAATATTCAATAAGACATGTTTGGCAAAACTAAATTAAACTCTTTTAATTTATTTTAATAACTCCTTTATAGCAAGGTTATTTGTCACACTTCTAATAAATTAAATAATCAATTTAATCAATTCAAATATTAATCTACTAAATTACTTTCACACATAAATCATTATCACATAATTATAATTTACTTTATAATTTTATTCAACCAACTAACACTTTATTTTAATCACAATTCCAATTAAAATATTATAATTCATTTAATCACTATAAGCTCTCTAATTAAATTATTAAATTAGATTAGTATATAATCTCATCACAATTTATTTTCTTAACTCCTTAATTATTTTCTTACAAATAATTAACTAAATCAAATCAATCAAATTGAACAATTATTTATTCAACAATAAACATAACCATTAAATATTTATATAACTCAAATAAATATTTCAAATTAAATAAAAATCTGGAATGTTACATCATTCCCCTCTTAAAAGGATTCTGTCCTCAGAATCACAATTCAAACAAATCATTCGTTACATTCTTCCCTACTTATAAAGATTCTATCCTCAGAATCGAAGTCACAGATTAAACAAATAACTCGGGGTAATCTTTCATTATTTTATCTTCGAGTTCCCACGTAGCTTCTTTAGCGTTGTGGTTTCTCCATATCACCTTCACAGAAGATATAACTTTATTCCTGAGCACATGTTCTTTCCTGTCAACTATCTGGATAGGAATCTCTTCATAAGACAAGTCTTTCTCGAACTGCAACGGTTCGTACTCGATCACATGTTTGTAGTCGGGCTTATATGGTCGTAACACCGAAATGTGAAAAACATTGTGAATGTTTTCCAACTCTAGAGGTAGAGCTATCTCGTAAGCCACCTCTCCAACTCTTTGTAGCACCTCGAAGGGGTCCAATAAACCTCGGGCTTAGCCTTCTTACCGAAATGAATTTTCCCCTTCCAAGGAAAAACTTTTAGGAATACAAAAGTTCCTACGTCGAATGCACGATCTTATCTGTGTTGATCAGCATACTTTTTCTGTCGGTCTTGAGCTGCTACCAATCTTGTCCTGATGAGTTTGACAACGTCAGCAGTTTGTTGCACTAGTTTCGGTCCTACCAGTTGGCGTTCACCGACTTCATCCCAGCACAGTGGAGTTCTGCACTTTCTGCCGTACAATGCCTCGTAAGGTGGCATGCCGATGCTCGCGTGATAACTGTTATTGTAATCGAATTCCACCAATGGTAAATGTTCTTCCCAACTACCTTTGAAATCCATGACGCATGCTCTAAGCATATCTTCTAATGTCTAAATCGTTCGTTCGCTTTGGCCATCTGTTTGTGGATGATAAGCCGTACCCATTCGCAACTGTGTCCCCATGCATTCTTGTAGTCTCTTCCAAAAATTGGACGTGAATCACGGATCTCTATTGGACACAATTGATACTGGCACTCCATGCCTCGAAACGATCTCTTTAATGTACAAACTTGCCAACTGATCAAGATTGAATCTAATCTTTATTGGTAGAAAGTGCGCTGACTTCGTCAGTCATTCCACTATCACCTAAATCGCATCACATCCTCTCTGAGTAGTTGGAAGACCCACCACAAAACCCATCGTGATGTGTTCCCACTTCCATTCCGGTATTTCCAACGGTTGAAGTAATCCGCTGGGTCTTTGATGTTCAGCTTTTACTCTTTGACATGTCAAGCATTTTGCTACGCATTCTGCAACGTCCCTTTTCATATTCGGCCACAAAAAATGTCGGCGCAAATCTTGATACATTTTCGTGCTTCCTAGATGAATTGAATATTTTGAGCTATGAGCTTCGGTCAAAATTTCTTCTATCAGCTCTGGTGTTGCTGGAACCCAGATTCTTCCCTCAAACCTTAGTAGTCCTTCGGTGTCAATCTTGTATTTTACATCACTACTCTCAATCAGATTCTCTTTGATTTTCCCACACTCTTCATCTTGTAGTTGAACATTCTTCAATTTGTCCACTAAAGTTGGACCAGCTTCTATCTAGAATAGTTGTTCGTCATATTCTTTTGGAAATTTGATTTCCAACTCCAGTTTTGTCATTGCTGAAATGGGCTCCTCCTGAGTTGTTATCAGCATCAACTTCTCTCGACCTTTTCTGCTTAAAGCATCTACCACCACATTCGCTTTGCCCGGATGATAAAAGATCTCACAATCGTAATCTTTTATCAGTTACATCCACCTTCTTTTATCAATCACATCCACCTTCTTTGACTCATGTTCAAATCCTTCTGAGTGAAAATATACTTCAGACTTTTGTGGTCTGTGTAGATCTCACATTTCTCTCCATAAAGATAGTGCCTCCATATCTTCAGAGCAAATACAACTGCAGCCAATTCCAAATCATGAGTCGGATACCCTTTCTCATAATCCTTCAGCTGTCTTGATGCATACGCAATAACTCTGCCGTTCTGCATAAGAACACAACCCAACCCTTTGTGTGAGGCATCACTATACACCACAAAATTTCCTGTATTATCTGGTAATGCCAACACAGGTGCCACACTTAGCTTCTTCTTCAAATCTTGGAAACTCTCTTCACATTTCTCTGTCCAAATGAATTTTACAGCTTTCCTTGTCAAATTTGTTAGCGGAGTGGCTATCTTAGAAAAATCTTGAATAAATCTTCTATAATAACCTGCCAGTCCCAAGAAACTCCTCACTTCCGACGGTGTTCTTGGTTGTTCCCAATTGATTATAGCTTTCACTTTTGACGGATCCACTGAAATCCCATCCTTGTCAATAACATGACCCAAAAATTATACACGGTCGAGCCAAAATTCGCACAAAGATAATTTTGCGTACAGTTTTTCCTTTCTTAGTGTTTCCAATGTCAAACGTAAATGTTCCACGTGTTCTTCCTGAGTTTTGGAATACACCAGAATGTCATCAATAAATACCACTACAAACTTGTCTAAGAATGGTTTAAACACCCTGTTCATCAAATCCATGAACACAGCAGGTGCATTGGTTAAACCAAAAGACATCACCAGAAACTCGTAATGTCCATACCGAGTTCTGAATGCCGTTCGTGGTATATCCTCCTTCCTCACTTTCAACTGGTGATACCCACTTCTCAAATCTATTTTCAAAAAATATTTAGCACCCTTCAACTGATCAAACAAGTCATCTATTCTAGGCAACGAATACCTATTCTTAATAGTGACTTTGTTTAACTCTCTATAATCAATGCAAAGACGCATTGTTCTGTCCTTCTTCTTCACGAATAAAATTGGCGTTCCTCACGGCGATACGCTTGGTTGAATATATTTCTTGTCCAGCAGCTCTTGCAACTATACCATCAGTTCCTTCATTTCTATCGGAGCCATTCTATATGGGGCCTTCGATATCGATGATGTACCCGGTGCTAAGTCGATCACGAACTCAATTTCTCTGTCAGGCGGAAGTCCTGGCAAATCCTTTGGAAAGACGTCTTCGAATTCCCTCACTACTGGTATTTCATCCAGTTTTACATTCTTCTTCTGAGTATCGACTATGTAAGCTAAATAGCCCACACAGCCTTGACTCAACAATTTCTTGGCCTGCATAATCGTCAGACATTTCATTTGTCTAGGCGACTTGCTACCATAAAATACTACCTTTGACAGAGTCATAAGGTTTACACACTTCTTTTGGCAGTCAATTACCGCTCCGTATTTGAATAGTCAATCCATTCCCAAAATTACATCAAACTCTCCGAGTTTAATCGGAATTAAATCTACCATCAAGATATTCTCCTTAATGTTCACCCTATAATTCTTGTATACGAATGTAACAGGGATTACTTCCTTATTCGCAATTTCTATGTTCAAAGGAAAATTCAGTTCTTTTCTAGGCAATTCTAACCTCTTAGCAAATTCATCAGATATAAATGAGCAAATATCACCCGAATCAAATAATACATATTCATCAATATCATTGATTGGAATAATACCTGACACTACATCTTTTGATTGCACAACATCTTGCACAGTCATGTTGAAGGTTCTAGCTGTGGGTTTGTTTGATGATGCAGGTCCTGCAATGGCCCATGTACCTCCATTGTTACCTCAATTGTTTCTGGTAGTCACTCCATCCTTCTTCTTAGGGCATTCAAGAGCAAAGTGATCCTTAGATTCGCACGTGAAGCACGTATTCTTCTTCGGTTGAGTGCAATTTGGGGTGATGTGACCCTCCTGGCCATAATTGAAGTAAACTTGTTTCCCCATCAAGCACGCACCCTTGTGAAATTTCCCGCATGTCGCACATGCTTCAAACTTTTTGTTTTGCTAGTTACCCTGATGGTTTCCAGTACCCATGCTTCCATTCCACTTCCTCTTCAAGCTGTTGTTGTTGTTTCCACTGTTACCACCTCCATTCTTAATTTCATTCTCATTCTTCTTCTTCTTTTGTTCCTGATTGAACTTTGTCACTACCTCACCACCACCTTCAGTGAGTACTGCTTTCTCCATCACCGCTGCAAATGACTTCAATGGAACAGGGAAACCCTACTGTACAGTCAGGGCTTCAGTCCCTGTTCAAACCTTTTCGCCTTACGCTCGTCTGTGCTGACCTGATATGGCGCAAACCTCGCCAATTCGTTGAATTTCGTGGCATACTCAGATACCGTCATCGTTCCCTAGTTTAATTCCAAAAACTGCACTTCTAGCTGACTCTTCGAACTCTCCGGGAAATAAGTCTCGAAGAACAACTCCTTGAACCTATCCCAGGTCATCACTCCTGGCCCTTCACGAGTTTTATTGGCCTGCCACCAATAACTAGCTTCTGCTTTCAACATGAAAGTTGCGAAAGCAGTCTTCTGATCATCCCCTACCCCAGCGACATCGAACACCTTTTCTATCTCTATAATCCAGGTCTGTGCTTCGACTGGATTCATGGACCCACGGAATTCAGGTGGTCCCACCGCCTTAAAATCCTTAAACGTTGTTCCTTGGTTATGTGGTTGATTTTGCAACGCTCCTGTCAGTAGCGTCACTAGTTGTCGAACGAGATTACCATCAACATTGTCATTATTGGTTCCTTCCGTGGTTCTCTGTCGTGGTGGTTGACGTCTGGGAGGTATTTTCTGTTAAAACAAAACATCTATTAGACTATTTCCCAACTTCATTAAGTATTTTCTAATTAACTTTCCTCCAAACAGAAATAACCATATAACACATAACACTTTGAATAAAGTAACAACTTTTATTTATTCATCATTACTTTGAAAAACATAAAAATAATAGCATCACTGCTATTTACATTCCTTTCCTGAACCACAAAAGTTTCAGGACAACATTATAGTCATATCCCATAGGTTGCATAACACTTGGGATTTACAATTTATTTAACCTTTTACTCATTGTACAACAGCTACGATGTTCTATTAAGATACTTCTTAGCCCTATCACGTTCTTCCTCCATGACTCGAAATATTGTTCTGCGATCTAACACGAATGATGGCAGCGTCTCAAAATGAATCGAATATCCCATGACCCGATCTTGAGCTTTGATTAATTGCGGTGTTAAATACTTTATCCATCTCTTCCATCTTCATCCTCTTTTCTTGCGTGTCTCTTGTTGCTAATCTGGTTCGTTGAAAAGCTTCCTCGTAAGCATCTTCAGCTCTTGCCCTCTTAGCAACTTCTTCTCTCAGCTTGTTCTTCAGTTCAGCGACCACTTCGATCAGTTGTTCTTTCTCTCCTTCCGTATGTTCTAGTTTCTCCTCGACATTTGTCAGTCGTTCTTCACGATCCTGGATCTCGTCGTCCTTCTGTGTCATTGCAGTCTGTTGTTCAGCTACTCTCTCTTGCAATTCCTCGATGGTATCCTGAAGTTCCACGTTGCGGTCGTAGACTTCATCGTACATACGAGCGGCTATCGAGGTTAGTGGAGTCTCTTCCTCCTCATCCTCGTCATCCTCATCCTCCTGTGGTAACTCAACAGGATCTTCCTCGTCTGTCTCCACATCATCATCCTCGTCCTCAACTATTGTGACCAACGGGGCTGACTCCCGTGGCAATAGTTATTTCCAAACTACCTGAATGTCGCGAGGCTCCTCCTCTATAGGCATTTGAGGTCCCTCCTCCCTAGCCTGACTGGATTCTCCGACATTAGTCATCCTGAAAACAAAGTTTTAAAGTTTTAATTATTAATCATTACTACTAGACACTCACGAGCACATAAGTTATAAACACATAAACACATAAATGTTTTATTACTTCTTTCTTAAAACTCGATAAGAGTTATCTCCACTATCTTTTCAAAGGTTACTTCCTAAGGCTTTTTCCCCCCACCTAAGGTTCATAACCTAAAGCTTTGATACCAACCTGTGACACCCCCAAATCCTGGTACTTTATTTTCTCAAGATTTGGTGTTCACTTAATCAAAACATTCATTTCTAACTATCCAATCATAATAAAATTCAATAATAAAAACCTGCCCATACAGGATTAAACTTAAATAAAAATATCCCAGGTTATTTAACCTTTAGTTACAAACATTCAAATGCGGAAATTAAAATTTATTACATCAGATCATATTTAAAAGTCTATTATCATAATGATAAAAATAAAATTACAAGTCTTCATCACTTGTACATTTTTCCCTTTCCTTTGGTAGACGAAGGTTCACCTACCTTCTCTTCTTTAACTGCAATAAGTTTATAAATATGCAAGAGTGAGCAAAACAATTGCTCACTGAATATAATATGGAATCAACAGGAGTATAACAATAATAACTGTCGAAATAGGCTCATCAAAAGTGAATAGTACTCTATCAATAATAATCAGAAACTGAAATCCCATAATATGGAAAATATACATCACTGAGGGTCGTAAGACCATGAACTGCGTCCACAGTTACAAGTAATCTTTTAACTCCAACCTTAACAGTCATAAGACTACAAGGACCTCGTACTTAGGGGGATCATCCCTTCGTACAATGTATTATGCACAAACATTTTAACGCTATGCGTAAGTTAACCCCTAATCACAACAATAGGGTTGTTCATCTCAGTATTCAGAGTACAAGTCTGCACAAAAGGAAGTTTTGTTTGGATAAGCTTTCAAGGTAATTTGGAATTCAACGAACATCAACTAAGGAGTAGTTGAATAAAACCAATAACACTATACTATAGAATAATCGTGATTGAATCAATCATAGTAACTAAAGTCATGCTTTAGGAATAATCTAATAGCATACAATTTGAATAACTTTAGCATACCTTGCTTGAACAATACTAAGCCAAGGTTAATTAAAATTAAAAACTAAGCATGCATAGCAATTTGAACGATAGAAATGATCGACATTAGTATATATAGTTATGCATGCTAATCAACAAGTTAAATATAAGAATAACTTGCTCCAGAATAACTTACATCATTATATTGTAATCGAACTGAAAATAGTAATTGAATTAACAAGATAATAGTTTAGAAAACTTGCCTTGTTCGTAGATTAAACCGAACAATTTGAATCACAATATCCTATATACATAAGTCATCATGACATAGTTAGTCATTATCACATAACTAATACATTCATCATGTAGGTTTGATTATTTAATCACATAATCCAGTTATAACATAAGTTAATTTTTAATAACATAATTATTCATAGTATAGAAATACTAAAATCAACATTTTACAGTCCTACTATCATCACATAACTTTCTTAAAATTTTGTGTACAAAAAGTATATTGTAAGACCATTCTACTAACTCGCGCTGCGGTGCCACAGTTTACACTGTGGGTCGCGCTGCGGCATGAGGATGGCGTTGCGGCGCGGTGAATAAACTACGAAGCCGCGTTGCGGCGTGGCGATGGCATTGCGGCGCCACGACCAAGCTCGGTAACAGATGAACAAAAGCTAAATTGGCCTACAAGCTCCAATCTAATAGACTAATTAACATGTAATTTACACATAGACTTCATGTAAACATATTGTGCAGACTTCTAACATGTTTCTACCCATAAAATAGCATAAACATCAAATTTACAACACCCAGTTTCAATGTTTTTGGCAAAAACTCTATTTTTTGATGTTTTCAATGAAAATCAACACTGTGATTTTGTTTTTCAATCAAAACAGAAATTTCAAAACACCATAGTTATGATTATACATACTCTATCAAATTAGATGATCAATTTATCAACTAAACAACTAATTAACCCTCAATTTCTACTTTAAATTAACCCATACCCATTCACAAAACTATCTGTAAAAAGGTTTTCTTCACAAACTACATACATAATAACAATACATTGACTATAACTTATGAGAATAGTTTTAACACCACTAGTTTATCATATAAAGCCACATAACAACAACAATTCATCTTTACCCAAGGATTCTACAGAGAATTTGGGAAGAGAAAAACTAAATTTTTAAAACTAAAAAGAATAAAATAAAACCTTGAAGAAGATGATGATACTATCTCTTTGATTGTCAAGCTATTCTCCTCTTCACTCCCAATTCTCTAGGATTCTCTCACTTTTCTTCTTCTCTTCTTCTTCTTCCTCTGAGTTTTCTTTCTTCCTAACTCTAACATACGTAGAATAATATAACGTATATAGTAATAATAGATATATTAAGTATAGGATTTTAACTGACATCAGTTATAGAAATTTGAAAATCAAAAGTCATAATGCTTGTTTGGCTAGCTAACTGAAAATAACTCATTAACCTTTACTGTAAGACCCCAAATTATTAATAAATGAAATTTAAATTCCTCTATTTATTATTCTAAAATAGTAAGGGTTGATTTGATTAATGTGGTTAGTTATGGGTAAAATGCGCAAATATTTTAAATAAGCAAGTGGTTATAAAATATTCATTGTTGTCGGAGAATATTCGCTTGGTCATGAAATATTCTTACTGTCGGAGAATATTCGTACGACGGCGCAGTCTTTTGTGAGCCCCATAACGGAAAGCGATTGAATGAAGAAAACGACAAAAATAAGTTGTTTATAAATAACAGCGTAGTTGTTACCGTTAATACTGTTGGAATACCCGGTGGTTAAAGCACGGTAATACGCGTTGTTGCACAGTAGCACACGGTATTGCACCAATTATTGATTCTTACGTAAAAAGGCACTACTCAATAATGGTTACAGTAATTACTGTTCAACATTTTATTTTATTGATTAAATAATTGCTACCTTGATATTTTATAATTGTCACTACGCAGTATTTTCCATTATCGGAGCAATAATTCATATTATCTAAATAATATTATTAGATAACATTATTGGTAATGTCTATAAAGTTCTGTCTAAGGAGAGGTTTCGTCATCTAATTGCCCGCCAGTAAGGAGAAATCCTTATTGGAAAGCCCCCTCTTTCCTGGGAACGGCCTGGTTGCCAGTACTGTGATTCTGTAATATTATTTGTGTATAATTAATTATTGATTTATATGATGAGAAAAATATTGATTTTATGTGGATATAGATGGAGAAAATTTTTAATGTGACAATTGTTGAAAATTAATATTTTATCTTTTTCTGATAAAATAATTCATATATATTGATGGTGATATTTTTACAATGAATGTGGGATATATGAGTATATGAGGAGGAAGAGTATTTTTGTGGCATTAAATGATTAACACATGTTTTGTGTGTTGGTGGACACAATTCTTGACCGAAAATTTATTATTGACTATAAAATCGTCCGTTTGTGGATTTCGGTCAATTTCTGTTTGGAATTTGGAAAAACTTTCTTCTGCAAAGTTGTAGAGAATTGAATTTCCTATAAAAACTCACGAGATTTGAATTTTCTGATAAAAGGGCTATTTATTATGAATTATTGAAGTTCTGAAATAATTGATTTTTGGAAGTTTTATTTATTATTTTGAAGAGAAACGTTTTTTGGCATTTAAGTGGGCTAACAGGTGATATAAATGGGCTGAGATCAGATGTCTAAAGGTGGGCTAAGGAAAATTTGATAAATATATTAATATTATATTAAATTTTCTACTTTGGTGTTCTAAGCATTTTCCTATAAATAGGGTGCTTAGGTTAGAATTGAAAATCACACCAAAAACATAAGTTTCTCTCTATTTCTCTCTCTATATCTAGCGTATTCTTGTGAGTATTTGATACTTTGAGTGTTGCTATACGGTGCAAGTTTTCTTCAGCACTATATCTAGTATTCCAGTCAGAAGTACCGTCTTTCCGAGGTAAGGGATGTTACTTCTTCTTAAATGATATTATTTTCTTCAATATCATTATGCCGAAGTATTGATCTGAACTTTTTATCAAATTTGAAACTTTTCATGTCGGGGTTACTATTCATGAGTTACTATTTACGAGTTACTATTCATCGAAAAATGAAAATTTCTTCTTTTTGTACAAAATATCTATTCTGGATACTAGCTTTGATTGTATCCATGTTTTGATCATTCTTGAATTTTACTCCACTATGATTATTTATGAGGTATTTTTGGACATGGAATAGCTGAAATACGAATCCTTAATATTTATTATTTTGTTTCACTAGATTCATTTCCTTTAAAATATTTTTCATCATCCTCAGTCCTAAATGATGATATAATTGAATATCTTTGGCCTGTAGTGCAAAGATTAATGATTTCTGATGAATATCTTTGGCCCGTAGTGCAAAGATGAACAGGTGTTTAGATGAACATGACCGACTGGTGAATATCTTTGGCCTGTAGTGGGAAGATGAATATTGATTGATGTTACAAGGATAAAATGCTGATAATGGACTTTTAAATTCATAGATAATAGTAGATTTCATTCTCTACGTAACTCTTCTATGAATTATTATTTTCCGCTGCGAATATGGATTTAAAACTTGTTGTCTATTGTATTCTATTAGATTTTTTCCTGTTGAAGACTAACGATAATTTGTTTTATATTATCTTAGTCATAATGTTCTTTACTGGGCTAGTTGAGCTCACCCTTTTCCTTGTTGTTCTATTTTCTTCTCAGGAGGCGAGAATGTAGCAAGTACTAGTCGGGGTATGGAATAAAGGTTCTACGAAGTTATTTTAGTAGTCCTCACCATTTTGTTTTGTAAAACATTGTACCTATAATTATAATGAGGACTTATTTGAGTGTGGATATTGTCTATATGACAATATTTGTATTTACACTCACAGTTTTTATGTTGTATTAATAAAGTTGTAGTTGTTTCTGTACCATGTTATTGACGACTCAGAATGGGTATTATATACCTATTTTGGGGGCGTCACATTTACACCTTGTTTGGTAAATCTAATTAAAACAAATGGATTAATCCTTATACCTTGTTTAATAAAACATTATTAGATTAAAGACGTTAATATGCAATAAGACATATTTGGCAAAACTAAATTAAACACTTTTAATTTATTTTAATAACTCTTTTATAGCAAGGTTATTTGTCACACTTCTAATAAATTAAATAATCAGTTTAATCAATTCAAATATTAATCTACTAAATTACTTTCACACATAAATCATTATCACATAATTATAATTTACTTTATAATTTTATTCAACCAACTAACACTTTATTTTAATCACAATTCCAATTAAAATATTATAATTCATTTAATCACTATAAGCTCTCTAATTAAATTATTAAATTAGATTAGTATATAATCACATCACAATTTATTTTCTTAACTCCTTAATTATTTTCTTACAAATAATTAACTAAATTAAATCAATAAAATCAATTAACTAAATCAAATCAATCAAATTGAACAATTATTTATTCAACAATAAACATAACCATTAAATATTTATATAACTCAAATAAATATTTTAAATTAAATAAAAATCTGGAATGTTACATGGGCAAATGAGTTCAAAGAAATTAAAAGTTTTAGAAGTTAACATCAACGTTAACAAGTGTGGGAAACTAAATTTTTTTTAAACCATATCTTTATGTGTTGGTACTCTGTTCAAAAATATTAAGGTGCTAGCAAGAGAACTAGATTTTTGAAAATGTCAGTTCTGGTTTTGGCAGGGAGTAGTGCGGCCGCGCCACTCCCAAGCTTATACTCAGCGCGGCCGCGCCGTGCTGCAGAGTGGTCAAGAGCAGTTGTTAACTGTCTCGAATTTAGAACATGTCTATATATATACTTTAAAGACTCTACAAGATGAAGTAAGAGTGTTTCGAAAGGATAAGCATTAGAGTATAATGAACTAACAACATATCTATCCCAAGCGTATATTGGAGAAGTGAAATGAAAAAATATTTGTTCTTATATTAAGAGCGTATGAAATGTATGACTGATGAATATGAATCCATGATTATATAATTGTGTAGGAATACACGCAGTGCAGATAAGCTTTAAGCAGTAAAGTCGTAGTTGATAAACTATGAATCAGGCAAGTCTTTCAGTTCTTATTTGATATATGAATTCGATAACTGTTAGTTGAGCTATATTATGCTATGCAAATGTGATGTATATATATGAAATGCATATGAGATATGTATGAAAGTTGAAAGTTGATCTTTGATGATATGCTTGTGAAGTAATCTCTATGCCTGTTATGTGAAAAGTAACATGCGTAGTAAATATTAATTGATTATAAATGCATGAACTGAGTATGTTATTATATGCTATGTGCTACATGAAAATTGTTAGAATTGCTGGGCTGTAGAACTCACCCTTGCAAATAATCACTTTTGCAGGTTAAGGACACACGGTAAAGATTACATGCTCCTTGATTGATAACGATCAATAATATCAAAGGAGATTGATTCATTTATTTAAATATATACTCTTGAACCATGTTTAGGTTCTGGGAAATGTACATGATAGTAGTGTATGATGTGTAATACATGTTAAGTTGTACTATGAGATACATAGAGAAATTCGAATCTAGATGTAAAAATTTATACAGTAATTCGAGTAGAATGAATCATAACATAATTTGATTCAAGGAAGGTAATTGATTTAAGTTAAGAAATCAATAAAAGATTTTCTTTTCAAAGGAGATTGAAAAAGTTTTAAAATATTCTGCATATTTTTATAACATCGAATATGATGTAAGACAGGGATGGTAACTGACAAAAATTTAAAACTTATAAAAGTTTAGGGTCATTACTGTGACAACCCGAGAATTTAGAAAATCTTTGAAATCTTAATTAATTGATTTAAGGTTCAATATTAGAACCTAGACAAAAAATAAGTGTATGCGTTTGATATTTTTAAGAAGGAATTTTGAGGATTTCAAAATTCTGTGTAGAATTTAGGTGAATTATTCAGGATTAAGGGAATAAGTTTTTATGTTCTGTGTATATGGTATTATATGTGTACAGTATATGTTTAAAGGTCAAGGGTTGACCAGATAAACCCTAATATTATATTAAGAAGGTCAACGTTCGGTTAGAAATATTATTGTGATTAACAAGAAACCCTAGAAACCGATTTTGGAAACTCTAATTTCAGTTCCGGGAATCTGAAACCCTAATTCGAAAGTTGAAAACCCTAATTTGGGAATGCAAATGTTAGTATAAGGTTTAACGTTATTAAATATAACCTAATTAGGGAAAACCCTAAAGATTTATTGGAAACCCTAATTGATCTAGAAAACCCTAATTTTTGGATTAGAAACCTTAATTTATAATTAGGGAAAACCTGATTGTTAATTTAATAATTTTAATGTTAATTAGGAAATCTTAATCCTAATTTTCAAGTTATAACTAATTAGGACACCCTAATCTAATTACGAAATCTAATTTCTAAATTAGAAAATTAGTTTTCTATTAGAAACTCTAATTTTTGGGTTGTAAACCCTAATGCATGATTTTGACCCTAATTACTAAATTAACAATTTTAATTAGGAAATACTAATTCTAATTAGCAAGATTTAAATTATGATTAGGAAATTTTTAATATAATTAGAAAATTCTAATAATAATTTAGAAATATTAATTTTCGATTTTGAAAACTTAAATTGGAAATCCTAGAAATTTATTTTTAAAACCTAAGTGTTCAAACCCTAAACCCTAAGGGTTAGGGAAATTGACAAAAATGCCATTAAAATTAAATGTCAAATGTCCATTTTGCCCTTTTTGCATTCTTTAATGTGGTGGAGTGTATATCTAGACCTAAGGTGAGTTGGTGAACCAACCCTAGCCCTAGTATGTGCTACAAATCTCAGCAATCAGCCCATATATCATCCTTATACATTGCATCAAAGTTTATAAATTAAAAAGTAAGAAAATCTCTTACTTTATTTATCAAAGCAACCAATACCTTCTCTCTCTTCCAACTTCAAAATTTAGAGTGAGAGAGTGAGATAAGATGAGTCAATATCAGTCCTTCACTTGACAAGATTGGATCATCAAAGATCAGATCCAAGAATCAAAGTTTTAAAGGTATAAAAACCCTAAATTTTGAAATCCTTAGATTTGATGTTAGATGTTAGATGTTATGATTTGTTGTTTTAAGTTGTGTATTAGGGTGTCACTTGATGATCTAAGTTGATAGATCAAGGATCTATAACATCTAGATGCTCGAAATAGATGTTTTAGAAAATCTGGAAAAATAATGGAAAGTGGCCTGACAGTCGAATGTCAAGCCCTCTAGATCTTTATGTGTTTGATGTTTTGTGTGTTTTAAGTTTTGGATCGGTAGCTTGTCATGTTGTCTTTAATCTGGAAGTGATATCACAGTTGTTTAATGTCTGAACTGCAAGTTATAATCGGTCAAAGTCGGTTTACCGACCATGACCGAGTATAAATCTGGGTAACCAAGAAAGTATTTTTCAGTCTCTGACAAGATTTTCTAAGTCATAGATCTGACAGGTTTTATGTTGTTTGTTGATGTTATGGTAACCAGTTTATAGCATGTTAGTTGTACTATAGATCCATGCCTCTAGACGTCTTAAACAACAACCATATTTGTCGTAATGAGTGGTCAAACCAAGCCACACGGTCACGGATGACTTTCTGGGAAAACCCCAAAAACCGTAAGAACATAGTTCTGACAGTCTTTGACCGGATCATATCTTGTGATCTTGTTGTATTTGGACTGATCTTGTTATGTATATGTGTTATTTGACATGTGAACTACATGTTTAAACCTTGAGATCTACCATTTGATGACCAGAACATAGAAATAATCGAGCCCCAAAATGGATCCTCGAACTGCCTGGGCTTCTGGAAAATCCAGAAACCGTCTGACAAGAACTTTCAATGCTCAGATCTTGCATCTGAGTTGTTGTTGGACCAAGTTGATGACTGAAACTTGTAGTAATACATAAGTACTACAATATTGATGCTCAAACAAACCCAGAAACGAATTACAATGAGAATTTGAACCGGTCAAACAAGACACCTTGTCTACTGACATGTTTTTCTAGGCAGCTCAGGAATAGGCTCAAGAACACCTATAGCGACGGGTCTGTCGCTATAGGGCCTTTTTGTAATTATTATTTTCCAAAAATTATTTATTTTGATTAATAAATTGAAATAAATGGTTTTTAATTATTAAAAATATAAAATAAATTCCTAAAAATTATTTTAAAGTCTAAAAATTAGTTTTTTATTATTTTGAGTATATTTCATAAATATTTAATATTTTTGGAATATAAATGGTATTTAATTTATTTAATTATAATATTAAATAAATTATTTAAAAATAATTTTAATACATGAAAAATCATGAAAACTTATATTATGGTATAAGAAAATATTTTACGTTATTTTTAATAACTTTTAATATTTTGTGATGAATTTCATTAATTAATTAATATCAATGGTAATTAAGTTATTTAATAAATATATTAAATAAATTATGGAAAAATAGAATTAATGTTTTAAAAATCATATAAAAATTATTTAAGGGTTAGAAAAATATTTTGAGTTATAAAATATAACTTTTGATATTTTGTCATAAAAATATTAATATTTTAATATTAATAACAATTATCGGATAATGAATTTAACTGTTTAAAAATCATATAAATACTTTGATATATTATAAATGTGACAACTCCAAAATAGGTCCATTCCATTCAACCTATTCTGAGTCGCCAAATACATGGTACAGAAAATAACTACAACTTTATTATAACAATTATCGTGCAAAATACAACAACACATATGTTGTGAGTTTGGATACAAATATATACCAAATGTGACTCATATCCCAACCGTGGACAGCACCTCACAATGACACCTTACATAAAGGTATAGTCAAAAACTGTTTTAGAAATTAAAATATTTGGGAAGTGCTCAAGGAAACCCTTGTACATGGGAGGCCATGCTTCTAGGTTGTGATAGATATCATATGGCCACAGAATTATCCCTGGTTGACCCAATATACCCCAAAGAAAAACGAGAAGATTACTATCATATTCTTCCCAATGGTGAGTCTTCTCTTGACATATCATTATCTCTATTGTCTCTAATTGAGAATTATACTTCAAACAAACACCAAGATTATATAGGTAGTGCTCGTAAATATACTCAGCAAGTGGATGAGCACATCCCTGTCTTATGATGATATGAGGTTGTATGTCATTAGACGTCTTGTATGATAGTGGCAAAACACCCTTCCAACGTTGGGTACGCCTTACCCTATTGGATTCACCAAATATAACTACTAAATGAACTTTTCTATACTGCTTAGGGAGAACTCCACAGCTAGAGACCACCGTTATATTCCCTTGTTACCCCCGCTCGACCCAGCTACACTCTTATTACCTGAAAAGAATTGTGAAGCAAAACGGTGAGCACAACTAGCTCATTAAGAATATCATGACTAAAGATAATTATATTATCAATAGCCTTCATTACTAATAAATCAGAGATTTAGAACATATGGTAGATAATAAAAAATTTCAACCATAGTTACAGCGTAACGAGCAATCCATTAGAAGAGTCAAATAGACTACAAAGTCTATTATCTTCTCCATGTTAAAAATCCACCAACAATGTTTTATCCCTGTGACATCAATTAACAATTCTGGTCCACAATCATATGAATAACTCATAATCATAATTGTAGTTTTAAATTCCTCTTCTCATCCAGGACAAAGATAATTTTTATCACTTGTCTTTACCTGGAATATCAAAGATCATGGTTATACCAAATCACAGTTCCTGTTCATAATCATACTAATAATTTCATCTTTGCACTACGGGCCAAAGATATTCATCAACAGACCATCTTTGCACTACAGGCCAAAGATATTCATCAACAGGTCATCTTTGCACTACGGGCCAAAGATATTCATCAACAATTCATCTTTGCACTACAGGCCAAAGATATTCCTCAACAGTTCATATTTGCACTATAGGCCAAATATATTCATATCTCAAAGAAATATATAATCATTTCAGAATTTATATAAACAATAATTATAACCATGTTAATCAATTCATCTTTACACTTAAGCTAAAGATATTCAATTATAAATTTAATGGTCATGATCATACCAGTTAACAATTCATCTTTGCACTACAGGCCAAAGATATTCCTCAGTCATGATCATACCAATAATTTACCCATCTTTACACTCAAGTGAAAGAGAAATTCAACATCAGGGTTATAAAAATATTATATATGATAATAAAAATAATATTATCAACAACTACATTTATTTTCAAGAGCAACAATCATAAATCAATGATAATTTGGTCAGAAAAAGAAACTAATTTTTTTTTCGTGAAGAGTAACTCGTGAATAGTAATTCATGAATAGTAACTCGTGAATAGTAATCCCAACACAAAAAGGTAGAAATTCTACAATAAAATTCATACCAATATTTCGATATAATGATATTGAAAGAATAACATATCTTTAAACTTATAAGCAATTTATTTTAATTATTTACACTTTACTAATTAATGCATTTAATCATCATAAAATGCCAAACTCATAAGATTTCATCACCAATAACCAAAACCCTCATATAGGATTCTCAAGCCATAAAATCATATTTTTCAATTTTCTTCCTTCACATAACATATTTAATTCAATTATTCATAACTAGTCTATTTTCATTAAAAATACCAAATCAATTCCAAAAATATTTCTTTTCTGGGATTTATCAAAATATAGTCCCATATTGAACATATATTTTTCTCAAAATTTTTAAAATTCATTTACTATTTTTCATATGGCCAAAACCGCCGAATATTTAGACATTTATCATAAATTGTCCTTTTATCCAAAAATTTCAAAATTCACAGAGTACACTGATATTATACAGATGTACTCCCAATAAAAATTTCATCAATTTTGGAGTTAACCACAAGGAGTTATAAGCGATTACTTTTAAAATAGTCTTTTCTCATAAAATTCATAACTCATAATCTATATACATCCAAAAATCGCCATTTTTGGACACAATCAAGAAAACTCATCAATTAATCATTTCAAATTTTTCCAAAATTTTTGAAGTTCAGAAAAATTACGAAACTGAAAATCATAACAACCCTTAAAATCCCTTACTATCCCTTACCTCAAAAGTGCAGTATTTCTGACTGGAATGCAAAGCCGAAGGAAACTTGCACTGAATAGCAACTCTTAAAGTATCTAAATACTCACAAAATATGCTTCATAATATAGAGAGAGAAAGAGAGAAAGCTTATATTTCTGGTGTGATTTTTAATTCTAACTTAGCCCTCTATTTATGGAAAAATATTAACACGCCGAAGCAAACTTAACCTGCAACCTGATGGCTTTACATGCTACTATTCCCACCCACCACATTTGAATAAAAATCTCAGTATATTTCTTCACCAACCAAGAGTGGGCCCACCAATTCTAGAATTTTCTACCAAAATGATTAACTCCAAAAATTCAACAATTTCTGAACCAGTCATATCGTAAAATTCATAACAAATCATACGTTCATTTTTAACGATTCAAAATTTGTGGACATATACTCAACTTATATATGTATAACATATCCAAATATTACCACGATCCAACGGTCAGATCAAAATTATAACTCACGCAATAGAGCTTTAAGAACACCGATTTGATCTTTTAATACCTCCAATCCGACAAAATGTTGATAAAACACCTTAACATTAATTCCTTCATTTATAACCACATAAATAAATCCATCATTTATATCTACATCAAATAAATATTTCCTTATCATATAAATCAATAATTAATTATTCACAAATAATATTACAGAATCACAATAATGACAACCAGGCCGTTCCCAGGAAAGAGGGGGCTTTCCAATAAGGATTTCTCCTTACTGGCGCGCAATTAGATGATCAAACCTCTCCTTAGACAGAACTTTCTAGACATTATCGATAATGCTATCTAATAATATTATTCTAAATAATATAAATTATTAATCTGATAATGGAGATGATGTGCAGTGACAATTATTGAGCAATAATAATATAAAATATCAACGCATCAATTATTGAATCAATAAAATAAAATATTGAATAGTAATTACTGTAACAATTATTAAGTAGTGCCTTCTTACGTAAAGATCAATAATTCAAAAATACTTTGTAAAATCGTGTGCTACTGTGCAAACACGAGTATTACTGTATTTCAACCACCGGGTATTCCAACAGTGTTTACTACGCCGTTATTTATAAAAACTCAATTTTGTCGTTATCTTCATTCGACAGTTATTCTGTTATGGGGCCCACAAATGACTGCGCCGTCATACGGATATTCCCGATAAAAAGAATATTCCACGACCAAACGAATATTCCCCGACAACAATGAATATTTTATAGCCACTTACGTATTTTATAAAATTTGCATATTTCACTCATAACTTTAAACTTTTATCAATTTAACCATTTACCGAATAATAATTATAAGAAAAATTGAATAATTTTATTTCATAAAATTCGGGGTCTTACAATAAATATATTATAATATTATGTTATGATTTTCATTAATATTTAGTATTAAATAAATATTAATGATAAAAGAATTATGTGGTATTTAATTTATATAAATATGATTTTTAATGATTGAAAAATCAAGATAAATGATAATAATTACTTAAAAATTATTACGAGCTTACGAAAAATATTTTAACTGTTAATAAATTATCTTAGATAATGGTCAAGTGTTTATATAGAGTTTAATTGAACTTAAACTCGAAATTTTGTCTGACTAGACCGTCGGGATGATAGAATGTTGCCGAATTCAATTCAGACTAAAAAGGTTTGACTTGAAGTTAAGTCGTATGTGTGTTATAGACTGATAGGGTTATGTGATAATGTGATTAGATTATTTTAAATACTGTGATGATATTATTCTAACTTATAGATCGATATTGTTTATATTAGGTTCAGATAAAGCTTATTAATTGCATAGCGGTAATCAACGGTTCAGGCAAGTTTTACTTAACTCTACTAAGAGTTGTTTTATTCAGATATGCTTATGGTTAATCATTGCTGATTGCCATTGTAGAATTGTACTCTGTACATATTTCATGTATAAGTCAGGTATGAAAGGCTGATCACCTTTATTACCATTCGATCCAGATATATTTGTTCATGTTTAATACTTGTTCAGTCAAAAGTTTGTTCGTGCTAATTCACAACTATATTGTTGAATTATAGCTAGCTTATTATTCAGACTCTTTCAATCATGATATTTCGTTAAATTATTGAACTTAAACTTGCTGGGGTAACTTTCATGCTCACCCTTGCTATATCATGATAAACATTACAGATTAAGGCAAATACGTCGGATACAAGGAAAGGTTAAAGACAGTTCCAACTTTAGTATATGTGTGCAGTTAGATTTGTAACAGTAATGTATCTTAATATCGTTGTAAGTCAATTAAATTATGATTTGTGTATAAGTTAAGGTTACTCGACCTTGGATAATAGTGTGTAAAGTTTATATATAAACAATTTATGTTTATATCTTCCGCAATAGTTATAGAATGGTTGTAATAGTGATTGATTGATTGAACCGGATCCTCCGAATATATGGTGGGAGGAGTTCTGATAGATGGGGGATCGTCCTTAAACATCTGCCCTTATGTCACCTTGGAGAAGATGAATATCAATCTCAACAGGATCCGAAGCAGCCATACAGTTATCAAAGTTTTTAATGGATCCCGATGAAATGCTGTCGGAGAGATTGAGTTATCTATGGAGATTGGACCACATACATTCTGCATATCTTTTCATGTACTCAAGATAGATACAGGATACAACCTACTCTTGGGAAGACCATGGATTCATATGGCTGGAGCTGTCCCTTCCACCCTTCATCAGCTGCTCAAATACATCATTAACAGCAGCATAGTCACTGTTAATGCTGAGCCAGAATGTCCTATACAAGGTGACATACCACTCATCAGTTTCAATGCAGAAGTTGAGCCTGTCAGCTTCCAGGCCCTTAAGGTGAGCAACACTCACTATCAACCCATTGGGGCGCCACCTCTGATACCCAGAGTTTCTGCCGAGGTAATGTCGGCAAGTCAAGAGATGATATCCTTGGGTTTTAAACCTGGACAAGGGTTAGGCAAGGATCATCAGGGCATTAAGTGCCCCATTCAAGTTCCCAGTCAAACAGGGACAACCGTACTAGGCTATTTTCTTGGGTCTAGTTACAAGAATCCTCATAAACACAAACAGGTTCCTTCATCTTCAGTCATACGGTGATTACCTGCACCTATAGAAGCGGAATCTATACAGACTTCAATAAAAGTTCCTGCCCGTGTGGTAGCAATGTTATTTCCTAAGCCGATACCAATCAAAGGAAAAGAAGTCTTGATAGCAGATCCGAAGGCGGAGGAAAAGGATCAGAGGCGTAAGCATGACATTACAAGGCGCTTATCAAACATACGTATCATAGTCCATATTGAGGGTATGTACAGAGACATCCCAGACGATGATTGTCCAGACATCATGGTCATCATTCTATAGAAGGAGGATGATAATAGCCCCTTCATCATAGCCATCCACCAGGATTTCACCCTTGGCAATTGGAGCAGCACTCCTTGCATTTGCCGACGAGGGTAAAAAGGGTAGAAACTCCCTCTGCCCTATAGATAGCAATAACTACTTACTTTTGTTGTACAATATTAGCAGTTATTTTTGTCATTACATGCTAACACTTTGTATGATTAAACAGTTTCATATATTAACTGAAAGCATTTTATTTCAGGACTCTAAAGTTAGATGTGCCTAAACTTGTTGTTGAGGTGCCTATTCTCCACAAGGACTGCAACTTTGATGCAAAGTTGGACTCATACTTGATGGAAATATAAGAGGACTATGAGATACCTCAGGAGATCAAAGAATGGGTCGAAGACAAACCCAAGCCAAAACTTGATCAAACCACCTCTTTCAACCTCGGAACCTTAAAAACTCCCAAACAAATCCAGATTGGTACGGAACTCGCTCCAAACCAAAGGAATGACATGGTTACTCTATTGACCCAATTCCAGGATGTGTTTACATGGTCTCATGAAGACATGGTCAGTTTGTCCACTGACATTATCATTCATCGCCTCCCCATCAAAGAGGGATTCAAGCTAGTCAGGCAGAAGCTCAGGCGATTAAAACCTGAGTGGAGTTTAAAGGTTAAAGAAGAAATTATGAAATAATTTCAAGTCAGCATTATCATGGTATCAACATACCCTGAGTGGCTATCCAACATAGTCCCCATGCCTAAACCTGGAGGAAAGGTGCGAGTTTGCATTGATTACAAGGATCTGAATAAAGCTTGTCTTAAAGATAACTTTCACATGCCATTCATCCACATACTCATTGACAATACAGCTCAATATGGTATGCACTCCTTTACTAATTGTTTTTTGTGGGGTACCATCAAATCATGGTTACTGAAAAGGATCGTGAGAAAACTGCATTCATCACTCATTGGGGAACCTTTTGCTACAGACGGTTGTTATTTGGCCTCATCAATGCCGGAGCTACCTATCAACGAGCCATGATGGCTCTTTTCCACGATCTAATGCACAAAGAGATAGAGATCTATGTGGATGACATCATTGTCAAGTCCCGAAGGGAGGAAAACCACCTAGACCATCTCAAAAAGCTCTTCAACGGGTTACGTAAGTACAACTTAAAGTTGAATCCAACCAAGTACGCCTTTAACGTTAAATCAGGTAAGTTGTTAGGATTCCTAATCATTCATAAATGGATTGAGTTGGATCCTACCAAAATCCAGGGCATCATAAAAATGCCTATACCTCAGACAGAGAAGGAAATACGGGGATTTTTGAGAATAATCAACTTCATTATCCGATTCATTTCTCAACTCACAACAACCTGTGAGCCTATCTTCAAGTTGTTAAGGAAGAACTCCCCCATAAAATGGAATGACGAGTGTCAGACAGCCTTCCTTACAATCAAAGAGCAGTTGTGACGCCCCCAAATCTGGGTATCTTCAAACCCGATAGATGGTGCTCCACAGTACTCATAACTGTACATTCATTCTATTGAAACAACATCAAAATGTGTGTATCAACGACATTCTTATTATATTAATAATAATAAATCTCGTTCCTAGGCTCTGAAACCATTACATTCTTTGTTCATCATAATATGATACATACAACTTACTAGTCTATTACAAGATAAACTAATCGTTCATCTTCGCCTTGCCTTTATCTTTGCTAGAACCCTCGATTCACTTGACCTTAGCTGCATTCATATGATTTAAGCAAGAAGTGAGCATAACTAGCTCAGCAAGTCTAACAATATATATTATATAAATACCACTTCGAGAATTATATGATTATTCTTCAATAACTGAACAATAGTTATGAAGTACAATGAAATATTGAATAGCACTTCTCATCTCATAAAAACAATTCTAAAGTACATATAGTAGCTTGGAAATTCTGAGTACGTCCATAGACCATGAAAATTCTCTTTAGCTTTTATTCATGAAAAGGACAACCCGGTACTAGGACCATAAGTCTGATATTTCTTACAAGCACTACCGGGTGATCAGCCTATAGTACTCTAAGTTGATAAACACTCATCCGTTAAACGTATTTACGTTTAAGTTTTGGCAACCTCGAGTGCCCATCGAATAATCGATGTAAAATACATTTGTTTATTCATACTCAGGCTTACCTTGAATCCGTACCAACTAATTGGCGTAGGATAGTGTTATCATTCTATATTGAAAGAATTGTAAATAAATCAATCAATCTTTCAAGAATAGTCTAGCCGAGTTAAAACTGGCATCGACCCTTTCTTTAAATCCATTCATGCATTTCATAACATGAATCACTGAAAACCTGACTAACACAAAGGTTAGACGAGCGTTAGGAAAACTTGTCTTCAGCGTCTGCTACAGTAAAATTACTTTTCCTTTGAGTCTTTACGATCTCTACAACACATAACTGCATAACATACCACATTAGGTCATGAATAAACATACATGATCTTACCCTTCTTCTCAATCTAATAGTTCATTAGATTTGTTATCATTGGTTACAGCTATCGCATTACATTATTCTTACCAACTTCTTTCTCTTCTATGTCATAAATGAATTTACTTCATTAATAAAGGTCAGTTCGACTTCTTAATCTTCCTTATAGCTTACTAACGTTCTTACGTTATAAATCAAAACTCGATCGTCATTTATTCAGTACACTTATTGCATATCGTTCACGTTCACGTAACCTTTAACAACTTTTAGTTGTAATTCTCAACGTTATAGTCATCATCGAGGATGCTACTTTAAGTTAATTAATTCATCATCAATCAACTATCTTTCATTTCATATACTTAACCGAACTTAATCCATTAACAAACTTGTTTCAAGTAATTATCTGCCCTTACGGCTTATTATCATTCATCGTTCTTACGTTAACGTTCAAGTACTTATCTTCAACTTCTAGTTGTATAACTTAAGGTCTTTATCATCTTAATTAATTTTACTTTAAGTTTAGTATTGATACAATTCACTAGCTTCCTCTTTACATTCCAAAGCATTCCTCTCTATGCTTCACTTAGCGCTGGCGTTGCGGCGCCAGCTTTTGCTCTACAACTCGTGTTGCGGCGCGGGTTTCCAGTACCTAGGACTCGGTCACGGCGCTGCAGTGCCATCTCCTTCTCTATTAGTTGCGCTGCGACGCCACTCTTCAGTGGCTAAGGGGAATTCTCGGCACTGCGGCACCACTTAGTGTGCTTTGTCTGGCGTTGCGGCGCCATACCTCAGTACCAGACAGTTTTGACATATTTCTTACATAAATGAATTTCCCAAACTCCTAAATCGATCATTTTAAGTCTGAATTGACTCGTTCAAAAGCCATTAGCTCATAAATCACATACCCTGCGTATTCATGCAAGAATTTTACATTTTTGACTTTGTTAACTCGAAATTCACCTTTTAGTTTATTTTAACGAAAACGATAAATGTTGGTGAATGATCAAAGCTCGTTTCTTCGTTCTAAGTCAGAATTCGGTCATTTTTAAGTCCGCAACTCTAGAATGCCAAATGAGACTATACTCCATTGAAAACCAACATTTTCGAGCTAAATGTCAAAATTTGACTTCCAATCCAAGAATTTCACGATTTCGACGATTAACGTCTAATCTCGTTGATTTCGCCATAAATTCGTTACTTGAGATTTTTAAACCGTTTCAAATGGATTCAATCCATTATACTAACATCTTAACCATACATATTTTAATAACTTATACATGATAAGTTCTTACATGTTCTTCCTTAGTTCATAGCTTATATAAGTATAAATGACTTATTCATGACTTAATAAGACTTAAGTCCTTTGATTAATCATTCCTACTTCTTCTTAGCGTACATGTTCTACCACTACCCACTTCTCTAACAATTAAAGAGAAAGAGAATCATGGTTTAGGATCTTACCCTTGAAGATCGCTTGGTTACTCTTTGTTCTTCCTTCTTCAACTATGAAAGACTAGCTTTTTTAGCTTTTCTAGCTTTTTCTCCATAACCAATAAGCACTTATAATTAATGTTGGATGAAGTAAAACAACCAACAAATGAACTAGCACTCCTTCTATTTATAGGAAATCCTAGCTTAGGGTATAATGGTCAATAAGCCATCCACCTCCTTAATAAACTTCCTTACTATTCATTACTTAACCACTAAGTAATAAGCACTTTACATAGCCACCAAGTTTACTTAGTCATCAAGTTTACATAGTCATCACATAACTTATCCCTTGCTTAGCCACCAAGTTTACTTGCTCCTCAAATAACTTATTCTTTACTTAGCCACCAAGTATAAGCACTTTACTTAGCCATTACTTAACTTATCATTTGCTTAGACACCAAGTACTTTACTTGGCCACCACTTTGGGTCACCCATGGTTTATCTTTACCCATTGGATCGATCCACGGATCCGGTTCTTACTTTGGGCTTTTAGCTTAATTAGCTTATGTTGTACTTTGGGCTTGCATTTAACAAACACTTGGGCTTGTTCATTAATAAGTATTGGGCTTTATCATAATTCCAATTGAACTTTACAACTTCCTACTCAATCCTGCAAGTCCCTTACATATGGCTTAAAGCCTTAGAACGTATTGTCTACGTATTATTCTCGTATACTAACTTGTATATTTATTCATCATATACGACATACCATCATTAATACATACTTGTATAATACCTCGTATCATACTCGTATTTATTACCTCTTATAATACTTACGCATCATACGATTATCGTTTAATTCATTATACGCATTTCATTTCTTTCTCGAAAATCACTTTCCCTAACTGTTAGGTTTTAAGTTCGTAGGTAAAAAATTGTGTTTGCCATAACTAAAATATTATTGGATATTCTATCTCTCCTCAATATTCTATTGTTACGTATTTCTTGGAAATCCAAAAATAATTCCCAAGCAGAAATCAGTGAATAGTATTTTTCAGAAAATTTCTCGAAAAACTTTTATTTTCATCTTAGAAATTCAAACACTTTAATTCCTTCACATAGCCAAAATACTACGACATTCCGATAGGATTAAGTTATAGAACGTCATCCATCTTGCTAACACATAATAATAACATATAATATAATTTTATTTATTATTTAATTAAATAAAATTATTTTATAATTTACTCTATTTTCTGGGTCGTTACACTCTTCCCCCTTTATAAGGATTCTGTCCCCAGAATCTCGCTACAATTTCATAAACAAATGAGGAATATTTTCCTTCATTTTAACATCGAGTTCCCACATTGCTTCTTCGGCATTGTGGTTCCTCCTATTCACCTTCCCCAAAGGTAATATCTTATTTCTTATGACTTGTCCCTTCCTATCAATAATCTGAATTGGAAGTTAAGCACTTACTAACATAGTACTCTATCTCTCTTTTCATACTTGGCCAACCAAAGTTCTGTCAAAGGTCTTAATACATCTCAGTATTATCTTGATGTAGCGAGCACCTCGAACCACGGTCTCACTCACTATTTTTCTTTTAACTTTAGAATTATTTGGAACTTAAATTCCTCCTTCAAAACAAGATTATACTTGATCTTCTCTTCATCCTTCATCCTCTTTTTCATTCGCTTGCATTCCTCGTTACCTAGTTGTACTTCCTTAACTCGTTCTATTTTCGTGGATTGAGTCTACATTGTGAATAACATTTCTACCTCTTCATTCCGTAATATAACTTCTAACTCCATTCTCGTCATCTCCGTTATTAACTCATCCTGAGTCGTTAACATTGATAGCTTTTCCCTATCCTTCCTTTTTAACGCGTCGGCTACTACGTTTACCCTCCCTGAATGATATAAGATATCACAGTCGTAATACTTTATCAATTCTAATCACCTTCTCTACTTCATATTTAACTCCATCTGTGTGAAGATATATTTCAGACTATTATAGTCCGTATATATCTCACACTTCTCCCCGTATAAATACTATCTTCAAATTTTTAATTTAAAACTACAGCTACCAATTCTAGATCACAATTAGGATAAACCTTCTCATAATCCTTTAACTGGTGTGATGCATACACAATGACTTTGCCATGCTATATGAGAACTCAACCTCGTCCTCTATTCGAAGCATCGCTATAAATTACAAAGTTCTTCGTATCCAACTTCTCCCTCTGTAGTGTTTCCCACACTATCTTCAGATGTTCAGCGTGATCATTACGACACACTTGCCCAAATATTATTTGAACACTCTGTGATGCTAATGGTACTTTCAACCGACGATACCTCGTATACAAATCTATCTTAGAAATATTCCTTGCCCATTTCAACGGATTAAATAGATCATCGATCCTAGGTAATGGGAATTTATTCTTAACCGCTAACTTACTCCTCTTACGATAGTCGATATGCATACATAACGACTCATCCTTCTTATTTATTGATAACATCAGCGCTCCTACTCTCCGGGCGTCCACAACATAGCACATATATTCTATGCACCTCTTTCTGAACATCCTCCTAACTTGCGTCATGATTAGACAACAAGAGCGTCTCGGTGATTTATTACCGTAAAATACTACCTTGGGTTCCTTAAAAATCCAAAGGTTTACACTTTTCTTATGATAATTTATTAAAGTTCTATGGTAAATTAACCCATTCATACCGAGAATTACATCTATTCTCTCAGTCTCATCGGTACTTATCTACCAATACTTTATTACCTCTTTCATCCATGAAACAATTCCCATGAATATATTCACAAGAGTTATTTCCTCAGTCACTACCTTAACATTTAAAGGTATTTATAATCCTTTCGGAAATGAACTTAATCATCTAGCAAATTCACATGCTATAAAAGAAAAGTAACACTCCAATCAAACAGCACATAAGCATTCATTATATTGACTGGAATGATACCTGCTACTAAATTTGCTGATGCAACCGCATCTTGGACCGTCATATTAAAAGTACGGCCCATAAGTCTACACGACGATGGTGGTCCAGTAATGGCTAATTTACCACTACTAACACCCTTACTTTTCTCTGACCCCTTCTTTGGCATTTTCCTGCCATGTGGTCCAACGACCCACATACAAAACAGCTATGGTTTTTCTTAGGATTAGGACAATTGGGTGATATGTGACCCTCCTGTCCACAGTTATAACAAACCAATTTCTCCTTTAAACAGACTCCTAGATGAGTCTTTCCACATGTGTTACACGCTTCGATCCTACGCTTAGGATCCCCTTGTCCCACTCCAGTATTCCCGGAGTTAAAATTCTTTCTTTTTGGCATACTGCCACTACCACTGACACTCTCTACCTTAGTTCCTCCATTTCCCTTGCTCTTATACTTTCTCTCTTTGTCGTATTGGGTCAACGCCTCACTACCACCTTCTGCTATAATCGCCTTTTCCAGAATGGTGCCATAGGAAGCACTCTGCCTACTATAGAGCTAGGGTTTTAGGCCCTGCTCAAACCTACGACCCTTCCTCTCCTCAGTGTCCACTTGGTGTGGAGCAAATCTTTCCAATTCATTAAATTTGGTCGCGTATTGGGGAACCGTCATGTCCCTTTGTTTAAGTTCTAAGAACTTAATCTTCATCCTCCCTTGCATACTTGTAGGGAAATAATTCTGGAAGAAAACCTTCTTGAATTGTTCCCACATTACCGTATCTGTTCTAGCCCCACCCTAGTGAGCCTCCCACCAAAAGTTGGCTTCCCCTTTCATCATGTAAGTCGCAAAAGAAGTCTTTTATGCCTCAGCTATGTTTGTAATAACAAACACCTTCTCTATTTCTTTCACCCATGTCTAGGCCTCTATTGGGTCCGTCGTTCCTTTGAACTTCGGCGGACCTACGCTTTTAAACTCTTTAAAGGTAGTCGTTCTGGCTACTCTAGGTCCCGCGGGTGCTCTACCCCCGATTTGGTTAAATACAGCCGTTAATAAATTAACAAACTCTTGCATAGGGTTGTTTTGACCCCCTTGGTTATCATTATGTGATTCTGTTTCCTGATTATGTTGTCTTCTTCTTGGTAGCATTATTCTGATTAAATAAATAAAATTTTATTATTATCTATTTGCTTACTTAGTTATCATTCCACAACAATAACTCATACCACATCAAAGCACATTAAACAAAACTTCATTATATTAATATGCTTCTTCATAGTTTGAAACTATTTACAATTTGTCTCCATAGCCAAAAGCTATTACGTTTCTATCCCGCAATTGAACTTCACAAAAGTTGGGATTTACAAAAAGACTATCCTTTTATACAAAAGAGGGTTTTACGTCACTACACACATATTTATCACTCTAGACTTCTAATAATGCATAGCAGCGTCCTCGTGTTTCTCATTCGCAAGAATCGACACAATATCCCGACTAATAGTATGTCGAGTCTTTCCCGACTCAATGGAATAACAGGAAATTTTCAGCTTGAAATCCTTATGAGCATTCTCATAGATGTAAGACATCCCTACTATCTTCTGGTCTTTCTCACCAAGTTTCTTACGAAGCTCATCGGCTTCTTCCTTATAGTCCTTAGCCTTATTTGTCATAAGCACCTTTTCATCATGCTCTGACTCAAAATCTGCTTCTGCAGACTCATTTGCTTCATGGAGATAACTAATCTCTTCATTTTGATTCTGCACAATTGTACTCAGTTGCACATTCCGGTCAAGCACTGCCAGATACAATGCTCTTATTACATGTAGAGGTGTTGACTCTTGTGTAGGTACCACCGTATTAACCTATGTTACCTCCATTTCCTCCCCTACATCGATCATTATATTAAAGTATAATGCTACATCCATCTCTCCCTCGGAGTAGTTCACCTCAGAAAAGTACTCCTCTGGCTCTGTCTCCTCTAGAATCACTAATGGTACCTCCACCACTGGCATGGGTATAGTCTCTACTCTATTCACATATTCTTCGCTCACCACGTGTATATCTCTGTACATCAAGCTATCAATCGACATCTACAATAACGCATAACATGTTGATTAGTACATAATACACAATAGTATAAGCACAAATCACATTTAATTTATTTAGGGCTAATTTCAATCTTTTAAATCATTTGGTATTAAGTTTCCTCAATACCTTATTAACTCATTCGACTCAAGTTTACTTCCTTCAGACTTCTCCTTCCCTAACGAGGTTATTAGCTTAAGGTTCTTCCCCCTTAAGTTTTATAACCTAATGCTTTGATACCAACCTGTGACGCCCCTAAATCCAGGTATCTTTCAACCCGATAGATGGTGCTCCACGGTACTCATAACTGTACATTTATTATATTGAAACAACAACAAAATGTGTGTATCAACGACATTCTTATTATATTAATAATAATAAATCTCGTTCCCAGGTTCTGAAACCATTACATTATGTGTTCATCATAATATGATACATACAACTTACTAATCTATTACAAGATAAACTAATCGTTCATCTTCGCCTTACTTTTATCTTTGCAAGAACCCTCGGTTCGCTCAACCTTAGCTGCATTCGTATAATTCAAGCAAGAAGTGAGCATAACTAGCGCAGCAAGTCTAACAATATATATTATATAAATACCACTTCGAAAATTATATGATTATTCTTCAATAACTGAACAATAGTTATGAAGTACTATAAAACATTGAATATTACTTCTCATCCCATAAAATAATTCTAAAGTACATATAGTAGCTTGGAAATTCTGAGTAGGTCCATAGACCATGAAAATTCTCTTTAGCTTTTATTCATGAAAAGGATAACCCGGTACTAAGACCGTAAGTCTGATATTTCTTGCAAGCACTTCTAGCTGATCAGCTTATAGTACTCTATGTTGATCAACACTCATTCGTTAAATGTATTTACGTTTAAGTTTTGGCAACCTCGCGTGCCCATCGAATAATCGATGTAAAATATATTTGTTTATTCATACTCAGGCTTACCTTGAATCCGTACCAAACAATTGGCGTAGGATAGTGTTATCGTTCTATATTGAAAGACTTGTAAATAAATCAATCAATCTTTCAAGAATAGTCTAGCCGAGTTAAAATTGGCATCGACCCTTTCTTTAAAACCATTCATGCATCTCATAACATGAATCATTGAAAACCTTACTAACACGAAGGTTAGATAAGCATTAGGAAAACTTGCCTTCAGCGTCTGCTACAGTAAAATTACTTTTTCTTTGAGTCTTTACGGTCTTTACAACACATAACCACATAACATATCACATTAGGTCATGAATAAACATACATGGTTCCTAATGAATCTTATTCTTCTCAATCTAATTGTTCATTAGATTTGTTATCATTGGTTCCAGCTATCGCATTACATTATTCTTACCAACTTCTTTCTCTTCTATGTCTTAAATGAATTTACTTCATTAATAAAGGTTAGTTCGACTTCTTAATCTTCCTTATAGCTTACTAACGTTCTTACGTTATTAATCGAAACTCGATCGTCATTGATTCAGTACACTTATTGCATACCGTTCACGTTCGCGTAACCTTTAACAACTTTTAGTTGTAATTCTCAACGTTATAGTCATCATCGAGGATGCTACTTTAAGTTAATTAATTCATCATCAATCAACTATCTTTCATTTCATATACTTAACCGAACTTATTCCATTAACAAACTTGTTTCAAGTAATTATCTGCCCTTACGGCTTATTATCATTCATCGTTCTTACGTTCACGTTCAAGTACTTATCTTCAACCTCTAGTTGTATAACTTAAGGTTTTTATCATCTTAATTGATGTTACTTTAGGTTCAGTATTGATACAATTCACTAGCTTCCTCTTTACATTCAAAAACATTCCTCTCTATGCTTCACTTTGTGTTGGCGCTGCGACGCTAGCTTTTGCTCTACAACTCGGGTTGTGGCGCGAGTTTCTAGTACCTAGGACTCGGTCACGGCGTTGCGGCGCCATCTCCTTCTCTATTAGCTGTGTTGCAGCACCACTCTTTAGTGGCTAAGGGGCATTCTCGATGCTACAGCGCCACTTAGTGTGCTTTGTCTAGCACTGCGGCGCTAGACCTCAGTACCAGAGAGTTTTGAAAGATTTCTTACATAAACGAATTTCCCGAACTCCTAAATCGATCATTTTAAGTCTGAATTGCCTCGTTCAAAAGCCATTAGCTCATAAATCACATACTCTACGTGTTCATGCAAGAATTTTAAATTTTTGACTTCGCTAGGTTAAAATTCACCTTTTATTTCATTTTAACGAAAATGATAAACGTTCGTGAACGTTCAACGCTCGTTTCTTCGTTCTAAGTCAGAAATAGGTCATTTTCGAGTCTGCAACTCTAGAATGCCAAATGAGACTATACTCCATCGAAAACCAATATTTCCAAGCTAAATGTCAAAATTTAACTTCCATTCCTAGAATTTTACGATTTCGACGATTAACGTCTAATCTCGTTGATTTCGTCATAACTTCGTTACTTGAGATTTTTAAACCGTTTCAAATGGATTCAATCCATTATAATAACATCTTAACCATACGTATTTCAATAACTTATACATGATAAGTTCTTACAAGTTCTTCCTTAGTGCATATCTTATATAAGTATAAATGACTTATTCATGACTTATTAAGGCTTAAGTCCTTTGATTAATCATTCCTACTTCTTCTTAGCGTACATGTTCTACCACTACCCACTTCTCTAACAATTGAAGAGAAAGAGAATCATGGTTTAGGATCTTACCCTTGAAGATCACTTGGTTAATCTTTGTTCTTCTTTCTTCAACTATAAAAGACTAGCTTTTCTAGCTTTTTTAGCTTTTCTAGCTTTTTCTCTCTAACCAATAAGCACTTATAATTAATGTTGGATGAAATAAAACAACCAACAAATGAACTAGCACTCCTTCTATTTATAGGAAATCCTAGCTTAGGGTATAATGGTCAATAAGCCATCCACCTCCTTAATAAACCTCCTTACTATTCATTACTTAAGCACTAAGTAATAAGCACTTTACATAGCCACCAAGTTTACTTAGTCATCAAGTTTACTTAGTCATCACATAACTTATCCCTTGCTTAGCCACCAAGTTTACTTGCTCCTCAAATAACTTATTCTTTACTTAGCCAACAAGTATAAGCATTTTACTTAGCCATTACTTAACTTATCATTTGCTTAGCCACCAAGTACTTTACTTGGCCACCACTTTGGGTCACCCATGGTTTATCTTTACCCATTGGATCGATCCACGGATCCGGTTCTTACATTGGGCTTTTAGCTTAATTAGCTTATCTCACACTTTGGGCTTGCATTTAACAAACACTTGGGCCTGTTCATTAATAAGCATTGGGCTTTATCATAATTCCAATTCGACTTTACAACTTCCTACTCAATCCTACAAGTCCCTTACATATGGCTTAAAACCTTAGAACGTATTGTCTACGTATTATTCTCGTATACTAACTCGTATACTTATTCATCATATACGACATGCCATCATTCATACATACTCGTATAATACCTCGTATCATACTCGTATTCATTACCTCGTGTAATACTTACGCATTATACGATTATCGTTTAATTCATTATACGCATTTCATTTCCTTCTCGGAAATCACTTTCCCTAACCGTTAGGTTTTAAGTCCGCAGGCAAAAAATGGTGTTTGCCATAACTGAAATATTATTGGATATTCCATCTCACCTCAATATTCTATCGTTACATATTTCTCGAAAATTCAAACATAATTCCTGAGCAAAAATCAGTGAATAGTGTTTTTCGAAAAATTTCTTGGAAAACTTTTATTTTCGTCTTCGAAATTCTAACACTTTAATTCTTTCACGTAGCCAAAATACTATGACATTCCGATAGGATTAGGTTATATAACGTCATCCATCTTGCTAACACATAATAATAACATATAATATAATTTTATTTATTATTTAATTAAATAAAATTATTTTATAATTTACTCCATTTTCTGGGTCGTTACAGCAACTAGTCAATGCTTCTGTTTTGGTACCTCCCAGGGATGATGTTCCCCTATTTATGTACCTATCAACCAATGACAATGACATGGGCTGCATGCTGGGACAGAAAGACAATAGAGGCCAAGAAAGAGTTATCTATTACCTTAGCAAAAGATTTAGCAACAGTGAACACAAGTATACTCTGATGAGAAAACTTGTTGTGCTTTAGCATGGGCTTCCATGGGGTTACAACATTATCTCCATGGTCACACAACCCATCTTATATCCCGCATGGATCCTCTCAAAAACATGTTCAACAAACCCATGTTGAATTCTCAACTGTCCCGATGGTAGTTGATCCTACAACAATTTGACATCGTCTACGTGACACAAAAGTCTATTAAAGGTCAAGGAATTGCATATCAACAAGCCGTCGCACCTTCAGGGGATTTCAAACCCTTGGAAACATACTTTCCCGATGAAGGGGTTATGACAGTTCAGCAACACCATCAGGACGATACACACCAATCATGGAAGATGTATTTTGATGGAGCTGTAAACATGGAAGGTTCTAGGGCTGGAGCAGTTCTAGTATCCGTTACAGGGGAGCAGCATCCCGGCGTCATCAAATTGCAGTTTGCCAACACCAACAACACAGCTGAGTATTGTCGATGTCAGCATTTTTATTTGTCCCTCTTCTGTTCTTGTCTTTTGGTGTTCTCATGTTAGGTGAGATTTGTTTGAAAAAATAAGTTATGAAAAGGCTCGATATGTATATGTCGACGATTGGGACTGTAAGAGTCGCCAGTTGGTATTTTGAAATAGTTACACCAACTCAACCGAGAAAAGGTTTGCACATTGACTTAGTGATGTGACACTATTTAATTGGTCTGTGAAACTGAGATTCGTTAGGGTCTGAGGGATTGATTATGCGGAGGGAATGTGTTAGGCACCCCCCCCCCGACATCCGTGGTAACACGGTGACTGCCACTTTTCAATTTAAACCATTTAACTGAATTTGTGTGTGGGTCAATGTGCAATTATCTGGAAGTAGTGCTATGCCTCGTTTGCACCTATATACAAAGGGCTTGAATTTTGTATAAAAGTTCAGTTTTAACAAGATATAGCAATGATGTTTTGTAAAAGAGGTTTTTCAAACCCTTGTGCTCAATAGTAATTGAGGCCTTTGATACTTCCATTTTTATTAGGTGTTCGGCTGGATTGCTTTTATTTTCGAGATGCGAAGCGCCTTTGAGAAAATAAGATAAAAAGCAGTGTCGAACTCCTTGTGGGCATGAGAGTCGTCTAAGGAAATTCAAATACCGTGAATAATTTACAAACTAGTTACAGCTGGAAATGTCCATCACAGGAACCGAATCTAGATTCAGAGGACTGAATCTGTGACCACATGATTCATAGGCTCACATGATGTAGCAGTTTGTATGAAAGCTGTAAACAGTTATATATATAAAAGCTGTAAATATAGATATATATATATATAAATACATATATATATATATATATATATATATATATATATATATATGAACGAGCCACCGCCATGAAATAAACTCCAGGTGGGGCAGAAATGTAAATATATATAAAAGGGATAAATATATATATATAGAGACAATCAACCGCCACGAAGGAAACTCCAGGCGGGACGTAAATGTAAATATATATATATATATATATATATATATATATATATATATATATATATATATATATATAAAAGCGATAAATATATATAGAGAGAGACGATCAACCGCCAAGAAGGAAACTCCAAGCGGGACGTAAATGTAAATATATATATATATATATATATATATATATATATAGAAAAGCAATAAAAGCCACAGACCGACGGTCCGGGCATACGCACACAACACGACTCTCAACGTGAAAAATAGTGTGTGCACAATAGTGGAGAAAAGGCTTTAAGAAATGTAAGAAGGCTTATAGTGAAATGCCAAAGAAGACTTCAAATAGCTTTGAATGGATGAACAGTCGGTTCCCACCGTTAAAATGTAGCAAATATAAGCTTACAAGTATTTGAAATGAGAAACTACTCAGTTTATAGTGTGTATAGAGCAAAATGGACAGGGCTTCCTCGCCTTTTTTCTCTTACAAATGGCCACCCCAAGCCCTCTATTTATAGAGGGGGGAGCCGCAGGTGTACCTGCCGCAGCCGTAGATGTACATGCGGCTAGTCAGTGCCCTGGGCTCCATGGGCCCTGCCATCTCGAAGTACGTGCACTCTTGTAATGTATTGTCTGCTCAAACTTTTATAACTTCAATCCGGGCATCCGTTTGAGGCGTATAAGACCTTTTACGGAATGCTATTATCGAGAGCTACACAATGACATGAGAGGGGAAAATATTGATCTAATGTAGAATTTCGTTAACCTATTAACTGAGGCAATGCAAACTAGACCCCCGCCAGTAGCAGGGCAGCCAAGACAGCGCTTGTCTAGCTTTAAAGACTTTAAATTGGTAGGACCACCGGAGTTTCGAGAAACCTTGGACCCAATTGAAACCCAGACATGGATAGAAGAGATGGAGAAGGTGTTTGAGGTCGCACGAGTGGCCGAAGCACAGAAGACGAGTTTTGCGACTTTCATGATGAAGGGCGAAGCAAACTATTGGTGGAAAGCCAATAAGGGGCGAGCAGAAGAGGGAGTTATTCCTTGGGAGAGATTTAAGGGGCTATTCCTTGAGAATTACTTCTTAGAGAATACGTAACAGGATATGGAAGTTAAGTTTTTGGAACTAAAGCAAGGTAGTATGTCTGTCGTAGAGTACGCGACAAAATTTAATGAGTTGGCCCGATTCGCGTCACATCAGGTTGACACGGAGGCTAGGAAGGCAAGGAGGTTGGAATTAGGACTGAAACAATGGGTGCAAAAAGCAGTGGTTGTATTAAAGATTAAGACTTACTCTGATCTATTGGAAAGGGCTATCATTATCGAAGGAGGCAATGAAGCCATCGCTTGATTCAAACAAGAAAAGAAGACCGGTCAGGATGGACAGAAAGGGGGAAGTAGCGACGGCAGCAACCCCAATAAGCTTAAATGGACGGAGAGCCAATCCTCTAGAGGAAATAAGTCCGGGGGAGAGGCCAAGAAAAGTATGAAGTGCAACAACTGTGGGAGGAATCACTCAGGTATCATTCTGATCAATGATATAGATGCATGTGTTATTTAATTCGGGTGCTACCTGTTCTTTTATTTCTGAAGATTTTTCTAAACAGTTAGACTTGCCCCGTGAGAGATTAGAACACCCTATGAACGTAGAAGTAGCGAACAAGGAAATTATTCCCTTAGAATACATTCATAGGAATTGTTATACCAAATTACGAGAATTTAAGCTCAAAGTGGATTTGATATCGATTCGTTTGGGGGAGTTTGATGTAATCCTTGGAATGGATTGGTTATCGGTTCACGGAGCAGTTATAGATTGTAAGAAGAAGTGTGTACACCTTAAGACTCCAAATAAGTCAAAGGTGGTATTTTATAGTAGTAAATCGTTGAGACAATCTCATTGTCTGACGATGGTGCAAGCGCGGAGATTGCTTAGGAAGGGTTGTATAGGTTATTTGGCTCATGTGGCTGATACTTGACGAGTCGAGGGCGAACTGAGTCAGATACCTATTGTAAGGGATTTCGTGGATGTTATCCTAGACGAGATTCCGAGATTGCCACCGGATAGAGAGATTGAGTTTGTCATTAATTTGGCACCGGGGACAGCACCGGTATACAAAGCGTCGTATCGTATGGCACCGGTAGAGATGAAAGAACTAATGGCTCAATTACAAGAGTTGTTAGATAAGGGATACATTCGACCGAGCGTATCGTCGTGGGGAGCACCAGTCTTATTAGTGAAGAAGAAAGATGGGTCGCTAAGACTTTGTATCGACTACCGAGAGTTGAACAAGGTCACTATTAAGAATAAGTACCCGTTGCCCAGGATAGAAGATTTGTTTGATCAGTTGAAGGGGGCGAAGTACTTTTCAAAGATTGACTTGAGAACCGATTATCACCAACTGAAAGTGAAGTCGAAAGACATTCAAAAGATGACATTCAGAACTCGGTATGGACACTTTGAGTTACTGGTAATGTCATTTGGATTGACGAATGCGCCAACAGCATTTATGGATTTGATGAACAGAGTATTCAAATAGTATTTAGATAAGTTTGTTGTCGTATTCATCGATGACATTCTAGTCTATTCAGAGAAGGAGGAAGAACAACCCGAGCATCTTCAGATAGTGTTGTGGACGTTAAGGAGGGAGAAGTTGTATGCAAAATTTTCCAAGTATGAGTTTTGGTTGCAGAGAGTGCAGTTTTTGGGGCACGTTATCGACAAAAATGATGTTTCGGTGGATCCAGCGAAGGTAGAAGTGGTTATCAACTGGGAGCAGCCGAAGACACCGACAAAAATTCGGAGTTTCCTAGGATTGGCGGGATACTATAGAAGATTTATTCGGGATTTTTTGAAATTAGCATCTCCGTTGACCAATCTTACCAGGAAGACTATTAAGTTCGTTTGGACGGAGAAGTATGAAGAAAGTTTCCTAGAATTAAAGAAGAGGCTTAGTCAAGCACCTGTGTTGGCTTTACCGGACAACACGGGAGGGTTTATAGTGTATAGTGATGCATCACATAAGGGTCTTGGCTGTGTACTGATGCAACACGGCAGGGTCATTGCGTATGCTTCACGTCAGCTAAAAGGTTATGAGAAGGGATATCCGACTCATAACTTGGAGTTAGCAATGGTAGTTTTTGCCTTAAAGATTTGGAGGCATTATTTGTATGGCGAGAAGTGTGAGATATATACGGATCACAAGAGTCTGAAGTATATCTTCACGCAGAGAGAGTTAAACATGAGGCAGCGCCGATGGTTAGAATTGATCAAAGATTATGATTGTGAAATTCTGTACCATCCAAGGAAAGCAAATGTAGTGGCAGATGCCTTGAACAGAAAAGGCAGAGAGAAGTTATTGAAGTTGACCATTCAAGAAGAATTGGTGAAAGATTTCGAAGGACTAGACTTGGAAATTAGGTATCCGATGGAGATCGACGAGCAATTATTTACAGTGTCAGCGAGCCCGACTTTATTGGATAAGGTTAAAAAGGCACAAGAAAAGGACGAAGATTGCAATAACATTAAGAAGTGATTAACTGAAGGTGATGAATTAAAATTTAAGGTTGATAGCACTGGACTGCTAAGATTTGAAGGAAGAATTTGGGTACCGTTAGTACCAGAACTGAGAGAAGAGATTTTGTAAGAAGCACACAGTACGAGATATTCGATACACCCAGAAAGCACAAAGATGTACTAAGATTTGCATCACCACTTCTGGTGGCCAAACATGAAGAGAGAGGTTGCAAAATGCGTAAGTAGATGTCTAACTTATCAGAGAGTCAAAGCAGAACATCAACGACCAAGTGGGTTATTACAACCATTAGAGATTCCAGAATAGAAGTGGGAGCACATCACAATAGACTTTGTGGTGGGACTTTCGGCAATGCAGAAAGGGCACGACGCCATATGGATGATTGTAGATCGTCTTACTAAGTCAGTTCACTTTTTGCCGATTAAGATTAAGTATAGTTTAGACCAATTAGCCAAATTGTATGTCAAGGAAATTATCTTGAGGCATGGGGTGCCGGTATCTATTGTATCAGATAGAGATCCGCGATTCACCTCAAACTTCTGGAAGAGTCTTCAAGAAAGAATGGGGACACAACTGCGAATGAGTACCGCGTATCATCCGTAGACCGATGGGCAGAGCGAGAGGACAATTCAAACACTTGAAGATATGCTCCGAGCTTGTGTGATGGACTTCAAGGATAGTTGGGAGGACCACCTTCCATTAGTAGAGTTCGCGTATAACAATAGTTATCACGCCAGTATTGGAATGCCGCCGTACGAAGCACTGTATAGAAGGAAATGTAGAACGCCCTTATACTGGGACAAAGTTGGAGAGCGTCGATTCTTGGGACCAGAGTTGGTACAATAGATGGTAGAAATCATCAAGGTGATAAGAGCACGATTAGTAGCAGCTCAAGATCTCCAGAAGAAGTATGCAGATTTACATCGTAAGAAGAAAGACTTTGAATTAGGAAGCTATGCATTTCTGAAAGTATCTCCCTGGAAAGGGAAGATTCATTTTGGGAAGAAGGGCAAATTGAGCCCCAGGTTTATAAGACCGTTTGAGATTTTGAGGCGAATCGGTGAAGTGGCGTACGAGGTAGCATTACCTCCTGAACTTGAGCACATTCACAATGTGTTTTATGTGTCAGTATTACGACCATATAAACCAGACTACAAGCACGTTATCTCCTATGAACCAATTCAAGTTGAGAAAGACTTATCGTATGAAGAAGTTCCTATCCAGATATTAGATAGGAAGGAACAGAAGTTGAGGAATAAGATTATCCATTCTGCTAAGATTCTCTGGAGGAATCACGCAGTCGAAGAAGCTACGTGGGACCTAGAAGAGAAAATGAGAGCGAATTATCCATTTTTATTTGAGTAACCTTATTTTTGCAATTCCGAGGACGGAATTTTTATAAGGGGGGAGGGATGTAACGTCCACGAATTTGAAACTCCTTATTAATTAAATATGTGATTTAATTTTAATGAGTTAGCTTGGTGAGTTTATTTAAACCTTATGTGGTTATGTGAATTTATGAAATGATTAAAGGGAGTCACTAATAGTTTGTTTAAATTAGTGGACTAACCCTAAGGTTTAATATCAAAGACTTGATAAGATTATTAATTTAATATTCAAGTTATTTGAATATAGTAGCAAGATTTGAACATATTGATTAATTGCAATTATGAGTAATTAATTGATAATGTGTTAATTAATAATTATTATGAATAAATAATAATTAATGTGTAACAGATTAATAATTTATAAAATGAGTATGTGTTTACTTGATTAATTTGTGCAATATAGTAAACCTTTATTATATGATAGCCAACTATATTTTATATAGTACAAGGTGACACATTAATATGTCTATCTATTATATATATAGACTATATAGTAAGACTTATTTGCATTCAAGTGAGTTACATAATAATATTGTTATATGATATGAAGTGTGTGGGTAAACATCCATGTATACCCTATTGACATATAATAATATCAATTGTTAAATTAATAATGATTTCATTAAGTTATTATGATAATAACAGTCATGGTAATTGAAAGTGTACATGACTTATATGTATGTGCACTACTTCATACCTTATAATTAGGAAATACATTGTATGCTCTTTAAATCATTATAACCTATGTTATGTGAAATGAATTGTGCATACATAATTTATAACCAAAGTTCATATTATGGGTATATATGGTATTAGCCAATTGTTGCATTCCATTTTGTGCAAATGCTGAGAATTCTCTTGTCCCATAATATGAGTCCCATTTCTTTCTTCCCACGTGAACAAGCTAGCAAGCCTAGCCTAGCTTCATCTCAAATTCATCACACCTAGATCAATTAGTGGATGGAGAGTGGGATTCAGATTGAATTAACCAACTCTCACCAACTCTCTCTTAACCTTTGAGCATTCTTGAAATCCTTTGGTTTGATTTGGGAGGTAATTCCATTATCTAGATAACCATTTTTCTATAAATAAGATCTTCACCTTCTTTATTGCAATTACTGAAAATTAGTTGCTAAGGAGCTTTTATAGAGTGAGTGTATTGCTGCCCAATTACTTCAAGAGGTATGAAAATCCTAATTGTGTTCTTAGTTGGGTTTTGTCAAAATCTTAAGAATTAATTGAATTCTTTGTTAATCAATGTGAATTAACATGCCATGATATGTTTATGAAGTATGTTTACATGTTTGAACTCCTTAATGATGGATTGGAACATGTTTAAAAAGAAAAGAATCATGTTGGGTAAGGCTCAGCAAAACAGAATTAGTTTCTGTTTCTGTTTCTGGCATGGTGCAGATGCGCCCTAATTGTACTAGGGTGCAGCGCAGCTGGGCCAGACCTGCACCAGGTCTGATGTGTTCTGTTATCTTTCTGTTGTGCTAACTTATTGACACTTGGTTAGAGCAAGCTTGTAAACTATTTTAGCACGCACATGTAAGCACATGCATGTTATATGAACAAGTATGATAATGTTAGTACACATGAGGGACACAACACTTATGGTTTTGAAATGAAGTTATAGTTTCAAAAGTGGACTTTGTCACGAACACATCATGTGAGCATTTTAACTTTATGAACATGATAATATGGTTTATATTGACATGAACTGCAAGACTAAAGTGATTGAACACACTAGCATACATGATTGAAAGATTAGACTATTTCAAAGATAAGAAACTTATGACTTTTCAAAGTAAACTTGACCAAGACTTTTATCTTATAAGTTCTGACCATTTGAGCATATATATGTGACTTCAATATATGTTGTAAAGGCATAAGAGTTATTTGTAAAGATGCCTTGTATATGCTAAGTTGATGTGACGCCCCCAAATCTGGGTTACCTGACCCCCGAGTTTGGTGTTCACTATCCACAATATAATAACATCTAACTACCCATTCATATAGAAATAGTAATACATAAGTCATTAACAGAGATTGTTAATATAATAATCTCAGGTCCGCTAACCTTAACATTACAAACATACCCCTTAGATATACAAAAAGGGTTTACAAACATAACATATTATATAATGTTATTCATAACTAATTAATCACTATGCCTTTTCTTTGTTCTTCTTCACAGCACCTTCTGCAACTTCGTCCCTAGCTGAAAAATTTTATTTAGCAAGGGTGAGCAACAAGTTTGCCCCGCAAGTTATGTCATACAATAAATGTATAAGGATCAATAACAAGTCTTCTCGCCTTCTAGGCAACAATAATCTGATAATGAAAGAGTACAACGCTTTCAAGGTTTTCTATGATATTCAAATGAATAATCAAGAATTAATTCTACGAAATAGCAAACTGGAATATTTTCCAGATTTATGTTGAGCGATCCATTGGATCCTGAACTTCTTTTCTCGGGTATCTATCAAAGATTTACTTTGATATATACTCAGGTGTATCAGATAACCATAAAGATTAAATCATACTCCTCTGCAAGTACTTAGAGCCGGCCAACTCCTTGTACCCTATATTATGCATAATACTTAAGTCGCGCACAATGGTCGAATATACGACTAAAAATGTTCCCTTTATATAAAAGGTTGTTCTTCTCAGTCTCAGAATCAAGATTTGATTTAACAACGAAATTTAATTATTTCAAAATCTAATCACTTCTCTTCTCTTCTCAAACCTATCAAGTTTTCTTTTTCGATCTAGCCGATACAACTGGCATTGATCTATCAATAATAATTAAATTCTCTTCTCTTCTCTTCTCGAACCTATCAAGTTCTAACAAATATTCGCCTAGCCAGAATAATTAGCTAAGAAATTTCTCAACATAATTTGACAATAAACAGGAATTATCTGTACTGTAAATATTAGCTTCTACAGATATGACTATTCAACAACAGTTATTCTACGAATGTATATTTTATGAATCAGTAATTCAATTTGAATTATTAAACATGCACTAACTGCGAATAATCAATAATAAATTCTTAGACGTGGTATAATTAGCAATAATTAACCACTATAATATATAAACAATATTAACTCAAGGTTGAGTTAGGAAACTTGCCTCTTCTGCTGTTTACAACTACACAATATACTTATCTGCTTTTGAAAAACCTATAACCAATAATATCGGTCTCACAATTAGCACAATATTTCATAACATGTAACACTGTATTCTACAGTCAAACTTCTCCTAAGCACATTACCACATAGCCACATTAGTGTTTATAACCTATATAAACACTTAACAAGTCTAACTAGCTCGGTCTAGTTGGACTTCGGTCCATTCTCGGTGTTCTGATCACCCAATCCGATAATTAACATATTGATTGTCAATTAAACTTGGTCTCTAAGCTTCAATATTATTTTAGATAAGTCAAATATCGTTTATAATATTTTTCAGAAGCTTTTAATAATATTTAAACAATTATTATAATTTATAATAATTTTTCATACACTTAAATCATTTTTAAAAGATTTAATTATTAAATAATCTTATCATCATTAATATTTAATAATATAAAAATATTAATGTTATACTTGTCAAAATATTAAAGTTATTATTAATAACTTAAAATATTTTTAAATCATCAATATTCTACTTAAATGATTTTTAAATTAATTAAAATCATTTTTAAACTATCACCATTAATATTTAAATATTAATAAAATTATTATTAAAAGTCATTAATTATAACTCAAAATATCTTTAAATCCTTTTTCTCATTTTTAAATAGTTTTTAAATCAATAAAACCATTTTTAATTCATTTATTTAATATAATAATTAACTAAATCTAATGTCATTAATATTAATTTATTAATGAGAATTCTCCAAAAATATAGAAATATATATTTTATAATTCAAAATATTTTCTACCACTTTATTCTTATTTAAAATAATTTTTAATAATATTAAATCATTTTTTCTAATTTATTTAACGCACTAATTAAATAAATTAAATATCATTAATATCCAAATAATTATAAATATTAATGAAAAATGTCCCAAATAATTAAAAGTTATTTTTTAAAATTTAAAATAACTTTTAAAATCATTTTTGGTAATTTTTATAATTTATTTCTATTTTAAAATAATTTCCAGAATATTCAAAAATTAAAATAAATAGAAACTGTCGCTAAAGCCTATAGCGACACTTATCTATCGTCTTAGGTGTTCTTGGCCTCAAGAACACTGACAAGTCAGTGTTTGAGGTGCCCTGTTTGACCGAATTTTAATCTCATCTTAAAATGTTTCTGGGTCATGTTTAAACGTTGATCTTGTAGTACGTATGCTGTCTACAACTATCAACCAACAGATAGGTCATACATCAACACAACAACGAAATCTGAGCTGCGAAACATCTTGTCAGACATTACCTGGGTTTCTCCAGAAACCCAGAACTCTAACTAGTCACTTTCCAGTACAAATTAATCTAAGTTCTGATCATTGTTTTGGTGGTTTTAGTATTGATACATGTAGTATTCATGACAAGGAACAACGAGATGTCAAGATCTCAATCCAGAAACAACATATCCATAATTTATCACTTGGTCAAAGTCTGTCAGAATCAATGCTCTTCCCGTTTCTGGAAATTCCAGAAACTGCAAATCAGGGTCTAGTTGCCTAGTTTGACAACCTAATTCGATCATTATGTTGATGTTTTAAGAGCTCTAAAGGCCCAGATCTATAGTCCATTATACATGCTACAACATGGTTACCATAACATTATCAAAACACAAAACAAATGTCAGATCTCAAGCCAACAAAACATTGTCAGACGGTGTTCAAGCAATTCTGGGTTGCCCAGAAATGGACTGGTCATGCCCGGTCAACGGGTTTTGACCAAGAATAACTCCTGATCTAGACATTAAATGACTCTGATTCAACTTGCATATTAAAGATAACATAACAAGCTATAGATCCGAACAATAAAACATCAAAAATATTAAACGAGCAATGATCTGTGGCCACTGACATTTCTTGTCAGACCACAAAAAATGCTCAAGAACAGTTTTTGAAAAACATAGTTTTTACCCACTTTGATGCTATGGATTCATGATAGATCTTCATAAAACATCCATTAGCAAGATTATAAACACTTAAACACAAAAACTTTCTTAGCATACAAGATCAAATTATATTTTAGGGTTTATACCTTCTTGTTCAAATCTTGATCTTGATCTTCCTAATCTGATATTGGTTGATCTAGGGTTGTATATAGGACTGATCTACTTATGTATTTCGTAGGTTTAGGAGAGAGAGAGAGAGTTGGTGAGAGCAAGAGAGAAAATGGCTAAGATTTATGAACTTTCTCTCTCTAATTCTCTTATATATGCCATGATATATTGCTAGATTTGATAATTTTGGCTGAGTGGTTAAGATATACACTTACCAAGTCAATATAGTAGTTCTCCAACTAAAGTTGCTAGCATTTTTACAAGTTATCTATTAAAGAAAATGAAAAAAAGGTATTTTAGTCATTAGCAAATTGATTTTAATGGCAATCTTGACAAATGCACAAACCCTTAGGGTTTAACCCTTAGGTTTTAAATACTCCAATTCTAGAATTTTCTAATTACTGTTTTAAAATAGAAAATATAGAATTTCCAAAATGTAATGAGGGTTTTAAATAGAAATTAATATTTCTAACGTATAATTAGGGTTTTCTAATTATATTAACACATACTAAACACTTTAGGCTTGCTAATTAGGATTAGGGTTTCCTAATTAGGATTTTAGGATTCTCGAATATGAAATTAGGGTTTCTCGACATACGATTAAGGTTTCCAACTATGCGTTAGGGTTTTTAATCCTGAGATTAGGATTTCTAATCTCTTATTAGGGTTTATTAATTTCAAACCTTATTCGAACAATAACAGATCAAAATTCTAAATAGTACAAACACGTACTTATCAATATAATTATTTTAATTATATTTTCTATCGAATCCCTATCCGGAAATTTGGGTTAGGGTTTTTAAAGCTATTAAGCACAACTCTACTCTAATTTTTATTAGTTAATACACAAATTGACCTTCTCGAGACTCGTATCACAGAAACTTGTCACAAAATTTGATAATTAATATTAGTATTAATAAAAAAAATTATTCGTAAAATTTGGATTATTCGAAATCCCGGGTTATCACAATTGACGTAGTGTGAAATTCAAGGAAAGTTAGAATGAGAAAGCTAATGTCATCAAATAATGAAGTAAAGTATGTTATGACCATGCAAGCATGTATATTAGGACTCATTACGCCTATAGACATATTGGCATGAACATCATTTGGTTAATGTATGGTTTTCACTTATTCACGCATAGTCATGAAAGGAAAATTTCTAAAATATGAACTATGTGAGTAAAGTATACATGTGTTGTCTATATACAAGCATGACTACTAAGTATTAAATGATCAAAGTTGTAAGGCACAAATGATTGCATGACCTTTTTATGTTTTAATGACATATAAATTGTAAGTAAACATGTGATAGTGAAGTCAAGTATGGTCATGTGTTATATGTGAAAATCTATCATGTATGTATGTTAAAATACATGTGTAATTAGTCTGTTAGAGTTAGATTGAAATCAGGAGAGCAAAACCTCAACCTTGGTCTGGCCAAGGGACAGCGCAGCTGTGCCGTCCCTAATCCTAGACCAGGCGCAGCTGTGCCATCCTGCAGTCACAAATAGATTCTATTTTTTGTTCTGAAATTTAAGGCATGCTTACATGATCTCTTTATCTTATAATATGTGACCAATGTGCCATATAATGTGTTGAGAAGCATGCTATATGAAGACTTGATTCTTTTAAGTGTAGACTCGTACTAGTTTACACACACTAATTGAAATGATCGACTTAATAATGTTAGGTCGTTTCAATGTGAGTTAGTTAAAGCTAATATTATATTGTAGCTGAGCAAACAGGCAAGTATCTTAAACCCTTGCATTACTTTATTTGACGCATATCGTAAGCAAGTTTCCTAACTTACACAAACTTTGGATCTTATGCAAGTTCTTGAATTTCATACGATTCGTATGTTGAATGCAAGTTTCCCTAAACTTACTCCAATTATTATATTGAGCAAGTTTCTTTGAACTTCACTCTTGATTGTGCAAGTTCCTCAAACCCTACTTTTATTAAGCAAGTATCTGAACACTATTTTATTGTGTTTCAAGTTCCTAACTTACACAAATTTGTTTTTGTGAAAGTTTTTTATCCTTCTCATATTGTATTGAGAAGGTTATTGTTGAATTGAAAGTTATTCATTTAAGCTTAAATCTTATTTCCAAGCATGCTATTAAGTGGTTTAATTACTTTACAATTATTCCACATCGATATTATTGATATTCGCACTTAGTGCACTTGAGTTCGTACAGTCTTGGACTTGTACATCATTTAAAGTTCTATAATTCTTGAACTGTGTCAGATAGAGTCTGAACCTTTGTTCGGTCAGACAAGTGTATGAAGTTTTATAAAAGTTATCCAAACCTATTGAGGGTAAGGATTCTTAGACTGAAAGAACAACCCTTTCTATGAAAGGGGAGTATCAGGTATCTAATATAAGATACATAGAGCAGATTTAAATGTTATGCATGTACAGGTGTACGCGAGGCTGATCCCCTCAAGTACTTATTCTGTAGCCAATAACCAAAGGGTCAATTAGATATTGATTCCATTGGAGTATTATAGTTCAAAGTCTATTTGACTAGCAGTTATTCTAAAAGCAATCATTATCTTTGCTTGCGATATTCATATTGTTGAATCCTTTAAATATTCATATTGTTGAATTCATTGTCAGTTATTTTTCCATTCATCATGATATATCCTTATTGTTGTATTTAAACTTGTTGGGCAAACTTGTTGCTCATCCTTGCTATATCATGAATTATATTGCAGCTAAGCCCGAGACCTCTGGGAAGGACAAGGGTAAATCAAAGATGTAGAATAGTGGCAAGGAGCAGATTTTTCCTTAAGCCTAGTTTTACATTACTATTATGTAATATGAACCCTAATGTTATTTTAGGGTATGTGTATAAGATGATATTAAGGTTATCGTATCTTGGGACTAGTAACACCTTTTGAATGAATGACGTACGTTTATTATTTTCTGCATTTTAGTTATCGTATGTTGTTTAGAGGTGGATGTTTGTATTTTTTCGTGATGACCGAACCGGGGTCAGAGGACCCGAATTCGGGGGCGTCACATGGCTTCTCCAGTCAAACTCTTCTGAAACAGCTGCATTCTGAACTTTTCATCCTCGGCATAAGATCCGAGCTCCCCAATGAAGACTTTCAAATGTGTGTAAGGATCTCCCAATCCATCATACTTTTCAAAATCGGGAGTCTTGAATTTCTCTGGATAGTGAACCCCAGGGAAGATACAGAGTTCTGAATACGAAACACTCCCATGTGCTCCAGTCCCTTTGATAGACCGAACGGTCTCTTCCATTTATAGTACTTTCTTCCTGATATCACCGGTGTCTGGATCTTCTTTGAGATGGGTGGTTTCAAGAGTTTTGTTGGCTTTGTCCAACTGAGATTCAGGTATAGGAATTTCTTTATCCGGTCCCTGAGGCCCTCCCTGTGCAGAGGATTCTATATGTATGGGTATTTATGGACCCTGAGTGGACTTGTGTAGTTCTTTAAGCAGAACAGCCAACTCTGTAATCTGGTTACTTAATCCTTCGAACTCCTCGCGAGAGACAGGAGTAGGATTAGACTGGCCAGGTGTAGCCATGCTAGGCTATAGGCTTCTTGCCTTTTTGGATTTTGAAAGGGTAACAGGACCAATTGTTTCCCTACAAAAAGACTTATGCAGTTTGTCTTAGGGAATGTAGAAATCTTACATGCTATGTGATGTGTCCGTTTTAGGAGTATTATCCTGCAAAACGGATGTCAGTTGTTTGTATGACAAGATAGCATGTCAGTTTTTGATATAAAAGGGAATGCATGTACGCATATTCCTTCATATTTTCCATTACATTGAGATTGACATGGAAATGAAATTGCAAGTAATTGAAATGGGAAAGTATGAAGAGACTTCCCTCCGCGTTTGGTTTATCAGGCTGAACTATCTTAGGTTACTCTCGCGATTTTTCGGGATGAAGGTTCCCAAATCATCGTAATTTACGTGACGGGAAGTTAATCTGGTCTTTTAACTGGAGCGAATTTGGGTAGTGCCTGTGACAACCCGGAGAATCCGGATTGTCCAGAATTTAGGTTTAAAGAATTAGTTATTAATAAAAAAAATTTTTATTAATAATATTATGTGCTATGTGTTTATTAATCGTTCTATAACCTAGGATGATTATAAGTCGGGAGTATTCTGGCTACGAGCTAGATTGAACGAGTAAGAATTTTCAAGACGAAAATAAAAAATTTCCGGGAACCAAAATATTTCTGGGAAAAAAGACGAAATAGACACTATTCATCAGTTACTGCTCGGAGATTTATTTTGAAATTTCGAGAAATTAATGATTACGTAAAATTTTAAGACGCCATGGAATATTCAATAATATTTCAGTTATGGCAAAAATGAAGTTTTCGCCTGCGGACTTAAAACCTAAGGGTTAGGAAAAGTAAGTTCCGAGAATTTAATGATCTCGTATAATAATTAGGGTTATTATGCGTGAGAAATACGAGTGTAATACTAGTTATTATACGAGTATAATACGAAGATTATTACGACGTATAATACGAATGGCGTACGAACTATATAGAAGAGAATACGAGAATGAGATGCGTAGAATACGATTTAGTCTTAAAGGCTAAGTAAGGGATAAGTAAAGTAATAGCTAAGTAAACTTAATAGCTAAGTAAAGTGCTTATGCTTAATGGGTAAGTAAAGTGCTTATAAGTAATGAGTAAGCAAACTTAAGGGCTAAGCAAACTTAATGGCTAAGAAGACATAATGGTTAAGTAAGTGTGGAGGCTAAGTAAACTTGGTGGCTAAGGTAGGAATAGTAAGGAGGTGGAATAGTAAGGAGGTTAAGGGGGGCGAAATGACTAAACTACCCCTAACTTTGGTTTTCTATAAATAGGAAGCTCATTTCATTGTTTTGGGATTTTGAAAATCCTAAGACACTTGAGAGAGAGAGAGAGAGAGAGAGTTCGGATGGGAGGAGGAGAAGGAGGAAAGGCTAGCCCGTGTACAAATTTTGTCCGACGAGAGAAGATTAAAGAAGAACGGTAATCCTAAAACCTAGTCGAATTTAATTTCTCTTTAAGTCCTATATGTTAATAACATAATTTAATGAGAATAAGGAGTAAAAAATGTTAGTAATGATTTCATATGGTTGAATCATAAGAAAATAAAGAAATAAGAATTAAAAGTTTAGTTTGTAAATTTCTTAAGGAAGTATAAGATTCGGGAGAATTTTGAGCGATCCGAGTGGATTATATGAATAAGTAGGTGAAATATGTAAGGAATGGTGTTCTATAACATCAAATTCTAATAAAAAAGTGAAATCGTAATCCAAAATATCGATTAAAATGAAGAACGAACGAAGAACACGCGAAGAATACGAAGAACGTTGTTGATGGATAAATTTAAAACCATCGTAGGATAATTGTTGCTGATGGACAAGTTTAAAACCATCGTGTATAAGTTAGTTGCTTATTGCTTGGTTAGGAACGGTAGAAACGTTCATGAGGAACGGATCGAACTTAGCTATAACGAAGTTATGGAAAAATATTTGTAAAAGACGAACGAGAATTAGAAAGTTAGTTAATGAACCTAAACGTGTAGGGTTTCATAAGGAAGTAAGAGAACATAGAAAACATGAGTCGTGGACTTAAGAACGAACGAGTTTCGAGTTCAGATGACCAAATTACGGATGAACAAACGAAGAGCGTTAAAAACGTAAAATGAATAAAGGGTGAGATCAAGCCAATTGGATGGCATGTTAATGGATTTAGAATGAAGTTTTGGTCAAGGGGTATTGAAGTACGTAAGATAAGGAAGAGAATGGATTTGGAACGACCTTGTTTCGAGTTATAACGAAGGAGTTATGAGATCGGGAAGTAAGCGTCTCAAATTGATTTAGCACTTAGAGAAATTTTCAAGAACTAGGGCTTGAAGCCGCGGCGCTAGCCATGCCATGTAGAGTGGCACAGCAGTGCCAGACTTGGAGTCAGGGACTGAAGTCTCACGCCACAGTGCAAGAGACAAAGGAGAGAGTGGCGTCGCAGCGCCGTTGTGAAGGAAAAGCCAGAGAAGAGCTTTTAATTGCTCAACTTTTTGGGGAACGTAAGGGAAGATAAAGAACATAACGTTCAAATAATGTAACACTTAATCTAGTGAATTAAACCTATAGTAAAGGTTGAACAGAAAGATTAAACAAGATTAAAAGATAAAGACTGTAGGCGCGGGTTACGTAACCGATGCCCGGGGACCGTAGTCGCGATGAACGAATGTGAGGGATTGCTATGATTGTGATTCCTTAGACGTTGAGTGATGGGGGTAATGAATAACATTTCGATGTTATGTCATGATAATAAGAGATAAGTGTGAAGTGTATAGACGCTGTGAACGCAATGTTGTTGCGATGGACGATCGGTCTTAGCATACAACGATCAGTATAGCTTCGACACTAAGAACGAGTAATGAACATGGGGTTCATGTAAGGGATAATGAATGTATTAAATAAGAGTATAAATCATCCAAGATGATGAACGTTTTGAGAAAGACATCTCCGTATGTCATGAAGCCATAAATTGGTAAAGGTGGTTAGTCGCGTAAACTTATATTGCAAGAACGCGAACCCTAAGAAGTAAAGTTAAGTAAACCAATGCGTAAGTCTAATATATGACTAATTGGTGTTTATGTTTTCTCCTTATGTGTTATATAGGAATTGGAATGAGTAGTTCAACGTAAGCTGTAGCTGTGCGTAAGGCATGTTTCCTAACTTCATTCATATTCTAAATGAATGCTAGTTTCTTAAACTTCTCAGATGTCGAACTTGAGAAGTATTGTCTATGTGCATATGTGTGATGTATGTACAAGGTGGTAGTATGTATGAGGCCTTGTGCCACAATTTAAACACTTCGGTGTTTCTATGATATGAACTATTTTGTGATTGAGCTGTTCAATATAAGTATGTTTTGTTTATACATGAACCATTATTGTTAAGTTTGTGCTAATGATTCTAGCCAGACAGGATGTGTATGAAAAAGGTAGAGAAATGAAAGTATTTAAAAATGAAAGTGACTGATGTTTTAAGATGATAAGAATCGAGACTATTCCTATTATTCAAGCTACTTCATAACCTTTGTTCGGTTATCGAAGTTCTGAAGAAATGTTTAAACTCTTGAAGTTGTTTGTTCAACTGTTATAACTTGCTGGGCAATTGAATGCTCACACTTGCTTTTAAATGAAAAACATTTTCAGCGAATGAGGTTAAAAGAACTTAAGGATCCCGTAAAGATCAAGCTGACAGAATCTAGATGAAGTGCCATTCAGAATGTGAATGAGCGAGAAGATCAAATAGAGACTTGTAATATAGAAAGATGAAACTGAATTATAGATTAGTTTAATGAACTGTTATGTATCCTTGGTGGCGGATAAAAGTCACTCTTGTAAGATGAAATGAATAATGTATTATCATTATTTGTAATGAAAGAGGTTATAAGGTTTTCAAAACCTGGGATTTGAGAGTGTATGTTGTTATATTTCAGTATATAATGATGTATGTTTAGTAAGAAGTGGGACCGTGACATACGGAATCTGAGTATGAAGATAGACCGGATTTTGGGGCGTTACAATGCCTTTCCTGAGCCTCATTGGAATTAGTCTTCCTACGAGTCCAGTAATCAAACACTGATAGGATAGCCTCCTGGTGGAGGAACCACACAACATACATTCACATATAGCGTTTCTCACCGTATGGAAATGATGACATATGTGAAGCACTAATATCACAAGCAGATATAGTGCGAAGCACTAAGTACAGTAAGTAAATGAATTCGTACACATTCATTCAAATTTAATGCAACATCCACACACAAGCAAATAATAGTTTTCAAAAGTTTGTAATAGAGGCTTAAGCCCTCTTACTGGATGTCCCCAGCGGAGTCGCCACCTGTTGACCTCGGGTTTTTTATTTGTCCCTCTTTTGTTCTTGTCTTTTGGTGTTCTCATGTTAGGTGAGATTTATTTGAAAAAACAAGTTGTGAAAAGGTCCGACATGTATATGTCGACGATTGGGACTGTAAGAGTCGCCAGTTGGTATTTTTAAATGGTTGCACCAACTCAACCGAGAAAAGGTTTGCACATTGACCTAGTGATGTGACACTATTTAACTGGTCTGTGAAACCAAGATTCGTTAGGGTCCGGGGGCTTGATTATGCGAAGGGAAGGTGTTAGGCACCCCCTGACATCTGTGGTAACACAGTGATCGCCACTTTTCAATTTAAACCATTTATCTGAATGTGTGTGTGTGTGGGTCAATGTGCAATTATCTAAAAGTAGTGTTATGCCTGGTTTGCACCTATATACAAAGGGTTTGAGTTTTGTATAAAAGTTCAGTTTTAACAAGATATAGCAATGATGCTTTGTAAAAGAGGTTTTTCAAACCCTTGTGCTCAATAGTAATTGAGGCCTTTGATACTTCCATTTTTATTAGGTGTTCGGCTGGATTTCTTTTATTTTTGAGATGCAAAGTATCTTCGAGAAAATAAGATAAAAAGTAGTGTCGAACTCCTTGTGCACATAAGAGCCGTCTAAGGAAATTCAAACACCGTGAATAATTTACAAGCTAGTTACAACTGGAAATGTCCATCACGGGAACCGAATCTAGATTCAGAGGACTGAATATGTGATCACATGATTCCTAAGCTCACATGATGTAGCAGTTTGTATGAAAGCTGTAAACAGTTACATATATATATATATATATATATATATATATATATATATATATATATATATATATATATAAGTTATAAATATATATATATATATATGAACGAGCCACCGCCACGAAGTAAACTCCAGGCGGGGCAGAAATGTAAATATATATAAAAGCGATAAATATATATATATATATATAGATGATCAACCGCCACGAAAGAAACTCTAGGCGGGACGTAAATGTAAATATATATAAAAGCGATATATATATATATATATATATATATATATATATATATATATATATATATATATATATAGAGAGAGAGAGAGAGAGAGAGAGAGACGATCAACCGCCACGAAGGAAACTCCAGGCGGGACGTTAATGTAAATATATATATATATATATATATATATATATATATATATATATATATATATATATATATAAACAATAAAAGCCACGGACCAATGGTCCGGGCATACACACACAACACTACTCTCAACGTGAATAATAGTGTGTGCACAACAGTGGAGAAAAGGCTTTAAGAAATGTAAGAAGGCTTACAGTGGGCTGCCAAAGAAGACTTCAAATAGCTTTGAATGGATGAACACTCGGTTCCCACAGGTAAAATGTAGCAAAATATAAGCTTACAAGTGTTTGAAATGAGAAAGAACTCAGTTTATAGTGTGTACAGAGCAAAATGGACAGGGCCTCCTCACCTTTTTTCTCTTACAAATGGCCACCCCAAACCCTCTATGTATAGAGGAGGGAGCCCCAGTTGTACCTGCAGCAACCGTAGATGTACCTGCGGCTACCACATATGTACCTACGGCTGCTAGGGGTGTCCCAGGCTCCGTGGGCCCCGCCGTCTCGAAGTACATGCACTCGTGCAACGTATTGTCCGCTTGAACTTTTAGAACTTAAATACGGGCATCCATTTGAGGCATATAAGACCTTTTACGAAATGTTATTGTCGAGATCTACACAATGACATGGGATAAGAGGTTGTGCGAAGTCAGGAAGATGAGGTCCATGCCCAGGTCTTCAAATCTTCAAAAAAAAAATTGGTGTGCTGTCTTGTGTAGTAGTCACTCGAGATTGGAGCTATGGCTCTTGTAGGATACTTTTGTGTATCATGTGGGTTAAAATGTTGTTGAGACGGCATGAATGTGGGATTGAGGTGGCAAAATAACGATTTTGCCCCTCACCGGCGTTATCTCCGGCTTGGGCTGATTTAGAGTCGTTGCACGGGGTTATCTCTGAGATTAGGCTGCTGTAAGTGTTGAATGTCCTCAGGGTTGTCTCTGAGGTGTGCCTAACATCCTGGGGTTATCTCCAGGTTTGGGACTGAATGCCTCGGGGCAATCACCGAGGTTGAAGCTGATTGTTGACGATTGAAACGAGCTTTTCTGGGGTTATCTTCGGAATTGCGACTGCAGGCCTCGGGGTTATCTCTGAGGTTAGAACTGAAACTCCCGGGGTTGTCTCTGGGGTTGAAGCTAAATATCTCAGGGTTATCTCTAAGATAGAACTGACTTCTTCAGTGTTATCTCCGGAACTGGAATTGCACTCCTCTGGGTTGTCTCCGAGGTTAAAAACTAAAATTCCTGGGGTTACCTCCGGGACTGGAACTAAATATCTCGGGATTGTCTCTAAGATGGAACTGACTATCCTAGGGTTGTCTCCGGGATTGAGCTGTCTTGACCTCCAGGATTATCTCTGGAAGACGATTCTGCCCTCCTGCAAAGTTAGTAACAGGAATGCAAAATTTTGAGTGTCTACAGTATGAAGGCTGTATCATGGGGCTAAAACTTACCTAATCAATGGGCATCATATGGTTAACTGTCTTTGGGGATTTTGAATTGGTAATCAGACAAACCACTGGAATATATCACACCAAAGAGCTACATTTGCTGCCTTACCATCGACAGGTTCTATAGATTGCTTCGGAGTTTGAAGAAATATCCTTCCTCCATATTCCTCGGAATAGGAATGACTTTGCGGATGCATTATCAACCTTTACCTCTTTAATCAATGTACTTGACAAGGAAAACATGCCAACCAACACATTTTCCCGACAAAAGGAAACAGCCTATGGGAACTACATTGGAGAAGTATTGGATGAGCTACCTCCCATCCAACACCCTTGGTATCAGCATATCAAAAAGTATCTGCGAGATGGATCTACACATGCTGAGGCCAGTCCAACTGAAAGAAAGCGGATCCATCGAATGGCTATGAAATTCTACCTGAACGGAGAAGCACTCTACAAAAGAGATACAGGACTAGGTCTGCTCAGATGTCTGGACAAGGACCAAGCTCATAGGCTTATGGATGAAATCCATGGTGGAGTATGTGGCCCACACATGAGCGGCCCCCTACTTATCAAGAAAATCCTAAGAACGGGGCATTACTGGCTCTCTCTCAAAGCTGACTGTGATGATCACGTCAAGAGATGCTACCAATGCCAAATTTATGGGAATGCTATCCACGTCCCTCAAAGGGAGCTCCACAATATGAGTTCGCCCTGGCCCTTCTCAATGTGGGGAATGGATGTGATCGGGCCCATCGAGCCCAAAGCTAGTAATGGTCATCGATTCATCTTCACTATGATCGACTACTTCACCAAGTAGGTAGAAGCAGTCTCCTTCCCCAAGGTTACTAAAGAAGTTATCATTGCTTTCATCAGAAATAATGTCATTTGTCGATATGGACAACCAGAGGTAATTGTGTCAGATAATGCTAAGAACCTCAACAACAAAATGATAGAGGAATTATGCAGTAAATTCCACATCAAACATTTCAACTTCGTCATCTACCGTCCAAAGATGAATTGTGTTGTTGAAGCGGCTAATAAGAATATCAAGAAGATCATGGAAAAGATGTCCGTCAATCACAAAGGATGGCCTGACTTGTTGCCTCTGACTCTATTAGTCTACAGAACATCAATGCGCACTTCCACTGGGGCAACCCCCTACTCATTGACCTATGGAATGGAAGCAGTGCTCCCCATAGATGTGAAAATGGTATCCCTCAGAGTGTTGATCGACGCTCAACTGGATGAAGACCAATGGTTACAAGATAAGTATCATCAATTGTCTCTAATAGATGAAAGGCGAGCCACTGCCATCTTCCATGGTCAGTTATATCAACAAAGGATCGCCAGATCCTACAACAAAAAAGTTCATCTATGGCAATTCAAACAACATGACCTGGTCTTAAAGAAGGTTCTTGACAACCAAGATCAGTCCAAGGGAAAATTCACCCCAAACTGGGAAGGCCCATTTGTTGTCAAGGAGGTATTGACGGGAGGTGCTCTCAGATTGCAGGAGATAGATGGCGATGAATTTCTGTAACTCAATAACTCGGATACCGTGAAATGGTACTATATCTGAGGTTACCATCTAGCAAACATCTTGGTTTTGGATCACCAGATCCCCCGTCAATTCAGGTTTTCTAAACCTATCACTACATATAACCTCTTTTCACACCCATTTGCCCCATCAGGGACAATCACACTTTCCAACCAGCAGCCTGGTTTTAGATCATCAGATCCTTTACTCAACTCCATTTTCAAAACATTTCACATTTGTAGTTTTATCCCACCAGGGATAAAACTTTTCACCCCTTCAGGTTATCCCACCAGGGATTAAACCTTTCCACTTTCAGTTTGTCATGTACATGGGATCAAACTTTTCATCTGTAACCCGTCATGTACATGGGGCGAACGACCTCGACCTGATCTCCCCAATACACGGGAGTACGTAGGCAGCCATCTTTATGGTCCGGTCTCACCACAACAAAAAAAATACAAACAAACATACAAACATATATCTACACCATTTCCCACATACAGCGTTGAACCTTTACACCAGGTTCAAACTACGCAGACCTGATCTCCTCTTCAATAGGAGTACGTAGGCAGCCATTCATGGTTCGGTCTTACCCCCTACCAAAACACAAAAACTTGTCAACGGTACTGGGATCATCTTTCAATACACTACACTTCATCGGCTTCAGACCAAAGGGATGGAACTACCTGACCTCCCCACACTAACGGTAGAGTCGGCGACCATCTAAGCTGTGGTTGAGTCCTCAAAGAGAAACACCAATCCATAAGAGATGGAACTACCTGGGCTCCCCCATACAAAGGAGTACCGACGACCATCTGTGGTGCGGTCAACCTCAGAGAGGAAAGCTACACTCCTCTCCGTACACCAGTCCTAAGACACCAAAGATGGTAGGGAATACGCACAGATCAATGATCCATTCTGAAAGATCCTAAGACATCTCAATGTCCATCCATCAAGGAAAAGTTCAGAATACATCCAGATCATAAGCCCTGGAGAAACAAAAAAATATCAAGCAAGTAACAAGGCATAACTAAAAGAGAAGTGAATCAACATATATTTCCCTGCCATATATAATACAGTTTGATATATACAATATGTGATGTACATGACAAAAATGGCTAAGCTAGTCTGTGCAGAAAAATACAAGCTCATCTACAAGTCAGTGTATATACGGGCTATCAAGTCCAACATGGTATCCCTCTCGAAAGAAGGAGGTAACGTTGTGATCTCCTGCCCAAGGGTCTCTACACGAGCCAACAGATCTACAGTCAATTACATGGAGACACTATGCTCATCAATATACGCGCTCATCTCTGCAATGATGCCAGTAGTAAGGGACCTCACTACAGTACTATCTATAACAGTGATATCTCGGGCAGATATAGTGCTATCCCGCTCAACAATCACTACATCTCTAGATGATATGGCCTCATCCCTATAAGACCCCAACTTTTTATAAATAAAGTTCAATTTCCTCTAATTATTATTTTGAATAATAAAGTGTTAATTTGATATAATGCTTTGGTTATGGGTGAAATATGTAAATTTTATAAAATAAGCAAGTGGTTATAAAATATTCATTATTGTCGGGGAACATTCGTTTGGTCGTGGAATATTCTTGCTATAGGGGAATATTCGTATGATGGCGCGGCCATTTGTGGACCCAATAACGAAAAATTATCGGATGAAGAAAATGACAAATTTGAGTTTTTAAAATAACGGCGTAGTTGTTACAGTTAATACTGTTGGAATACCTGGTGGTTAAAGTACAATAATACGCGTGGTTGTACAGTAGAACACGGTATTGAACAGTATTTTTAGATTATTGATTCTTACGTAAGAAGGCACTACTCAATAATTGTTACAGTAATTATTGTTCAATATTTTATTTTATTGATTTAATAATTGCTACGTTGATATTTTATATTATTGTTATTTCAATAATTGTCACTACACAGTATTTCCCATTATCAGATCAATAATTCATATTATTTGGATAATATTATTAGATAGTATTATTGGCAATGTCTAAGGAATATCTGTCTAGAAAAGGCGTTTGGTCATCTAATTACGAGCCAGTAAGATGAAATCCTTATCGGAAAGCCTCCTCTTTCCTTGGAACGACCTGGTTGTCATTATTATGATTTTGTAATATTATTTATGAATAATTAATTATTAATTTATATGATAAGGAAATATTTATTTTTATGTGGATATAAATGAAAGAATTAATACTGAGGTATTTTATCAGTATTTTGTCAGAATTGAGGTATTAAAAATCATCCGTATGTGAATTTCGGTCATTTTCTGTTTGGAATTTGAAAAACTTTCTTCTACAAAGTTGTAGAGAATTAAATTTCTTATGGAATAGACGTAAAATTCAATTTTTTCTGATAAAAGTGCTATTTATTATGAATTATTAAAGTTTCTGAATATTTTTAAAATTTAAAATATTTTTGGAAATTTTCTAGAATGGGTGGGCCCCACTCTTGTCCTTGTTGGTGTGCTAAGAATTTTTTTCAATGGTGGTGTGCGTGAATAGCAGCAGGTAAAGCCATCAAGTAATAGGTTAAGTCTGCTTTGGTGTTCTAGCATTTTCCTATAAATAGGGTGCTTAGGTTAGAATTGAAAATCACACCAGAATCAAAAATTTTCTGTCTCTATAATATCGAGCGTATTTTTGTGAGTATTTAGATACTTTAAGAGTTGCTACTTAGTGCAAGTTTCCTTCAACATTATATCTGATATTCCAGTCAGAAGTACTGTTCTTTTGAAGTAAGGGGTGTTATTTTCTTCGTAAATGATGTTATTTCGTTCAATATCATTATGCCGAAATATTGGTATGAATTTTATTATGAAAATTTTACCTTTTCATGTCGAGGTTACTATTCACGTATACGACACTTTTCACGTATATGGCACTATTAACGAAGTATGATTTTTCTTATGAAATTGCTACCTTTTGTGTCAAGGTTACTATTTACGTATACGGCACTATTCACGTATACGGCACTATTCACAAATACGGCACTATTCACAGAAAAAATAAATTTTCTTTTCTTTGTACCAAGTTGTCTATTTTGGTTACTATCTTTGATTGTATCCATGTTTTTTTCTTCATTCTTAAATTTTGCTCCACAATTGATTATTATGGAGTATTTTTGAACTTGGATAAACTGAAGTACGAATCCCTAATCTTTGTCCTTTTATCTCATTGGATTCATTTTTTTAAGATATTTTTCATCATCCTCGGTCCTAAATGGTGATATAACTGAATATCTTTGGCCTGTAGTGCAAAGATGAATGATTACCTGATGAATATCTTTGGCCCACAGTGCAAAGATGGACAGGTGTTGAGATGAACATGACCAACTGGTGATACAAATGAATATCTTTGGCCCATAGTGCAAAGATGAATATTTGGTTCAGAATGTATATTAATTGATGTTACAGGGATAAAATATTGATGATGGACTTTTAAATCATAGAAGATAGTAGACTTCATTCTCTACTTAACTCTTCTAGTGAATTGTTATTTTCGCTGCGAATATTGATCTAAAACTTGTTGTCCATTATATTTTATCTGATTTATTGAAGGCCAACGATAATTTTTTTTACATTATCTTAGTCATAATATTCTTTACTGGGCTAGTTGAGCTCACTATTTTCCTTTTTGTTCCATTTTTCTTCTCAGGAGGTGAGAATGTAGCGAGAACTAGTCGGGGTGTGGAGTAATGGGTCCAGACAGTTGTTTTAGCAGTTCTCGCTATTTTGGTAAAATAGTGTATCAATAATTATAATGAGGACTTATTTGAGTTTGGATATTATCTAGAAGACAATATTTGTATTTAAACACACAGTTTATGTGTTGTCGTATTTTGCACGATAATTGTAATAATGAAGTTATTGTTGTTTTATGTACCATGTATTTGGTGACTCAGAATGAGTTGTGTGGACCTATTTTGGGGCGTCACAATCCCGTTCAACAATAGTGGTGTCTCTATGAGCTAAAGCATCCTCTCTCTCTCTCTCTCTAACAGAGTGGTATCTTTCCCAACAAGAGCTGTCAACATCAAGACCCTAGCCTGATCTCTCTCAACGGTCATCAGATGAAGACTCTGCTCTAAATACTCTGCTGAATGTTAGATCATAGTGGCAGTCATACTGGGAGAATCTACAAGAGTTACTGGCAACCCGGCAAATGGCTCCTCCTCTATGGGAAAAATAATGTCCTCCATGAACTCCCCACTGACAAACTCAATCCCTGGCACGGTGGATACGACTCCGACTGACGTAAACTCTACCTCCATCCATGCAGAATAGCCTGTAGAATGGCCCGGATGGCTAACTGTAAACTCAGCGCTCTCACGCTGATCGCAACAGGCATACACCCTGGATTTATCCTCTACTGACAAATGCCTCAAAACCCCAACCATGCACAATCTCTCGGTAATTTGGATGCAGAGCCTGATACAAAGAGTGTATGTTGAACCAGTTCCCTCGAGGCTGCGTAAAGCCGGGAACCTACATCATAAAATCAGGTCAACATCAGAATCCTTTCTCCTCGTCAATAGGAAAAGGAAGATCAAATCCAGCTATTACCTCGTTTTCCTGCAAGTAAACTGAGGGGTGGCGACTCAAATCACCTAGAAGATCTGGAATCGTCACATTAATGCTTGGAAAATCTCTGCGGGGAGCATGAGCAGCTAGAGCTGGAGCCGCAATCGGTATATCCTCGTCCTCAACATCTGGTACCTCAACCCGGATAGGACGAATCACCGCCTCCACTAAATGACGAGGTTTTCTGACTGAACGGGGTTGAGGCACATCAGAAGTCCTCCTCCGCACACCTGAAGTGGTCCTGCGGGAACTACTCGTGTAACACCCTAGTCCCACATCGAAAGATAGGGGAAAAATTTGTCTGCATATAAGGAAATAAGTTACTGCCAATAGTACCTTCAAGTTATTACCTTTTGGATGAGCCTGTGATGGGAAAAGATGATCCAAGAAGATACTATTGGACCAGTGATTTGAGGCCTTATTTTGATGGATTTGATTCGATTTGGACTTGGTATTTGACCTGAGATTTGTTCCGGACTCGGAATTTGACCCGGGTTATTTCATATGGTATCAAAGCCGACTCTCAAAAGCTCGGGTCGGGTCATCCGATCAGGTTGCCAGAGGTGGGGACACGAAGGCTGGTGGTATTATCCCGCAATGGAGAGATGGAGGTCCAGAGGTGGGGACACAAAACCAGCCGGTATTATCCCACAATGGCTAGAGAGGCAAAGATCTTTGGGCCATGTGTGTGATCGGTTCTGATGGGGACGTCAGAAATTTAAGTCGGGGAGTTTGTAACACCCCAGTCCCACATCGAAAGATAGGAGAAAAATTTGTCTGCATATAAGGAAATAAGTTACTACCAATAGTACCTTCAAGTCATGACCTTTTAGGTGAGCTTGTGGTGGGCTAAGATGACCCAAGAAGATACTATTGGACCAGTGATTTAAGGCCTTATTTTGATGGATTTGATTCGATTCGGACTTGGGATTTGACCCGAGATTTGACCCGAGTTGTTTCAACTCGGCTGATCCGAATCCATAATATCTGGACACAAGTCTCCAAATCACCTCAGAAATGGTGTGATAAATTCTAACCTGGAGCTTTTCAAATGCATTTTATGACTACATGTATGCATGCATTACTTTAACACTCGCCTACAGTAGAGTTAAAAATGCATGTCTATCCAATACTTAGGCTCATGGAAAATTTTTTGCCAAAGTTTCCTTTGTAAAAAGGACTATCCACATGCACATAGGCATGACTAGGTGGCCATTCTGTAGCACACTTACCCACAGTCATAAACATCCTATATGCATAGCAATATCAAAGTCATAATCCATAAGGGTAGACTAATTACCAGGATTACTTTGTTTTACCACTTTTGCTCATTTGTCCTTAAATAAGATAAGAAATAGCAGAAAAAAGGTTCTAATTTGACTGTTTCAAAAGTTAAAATTTTTCACATCATTATGTTCAGCATGGTTAAATACTAATATTTACTATGTTGAATATTTTTTATCAAGTCATATGAGCATACATATTCACAACTATGTGTTTAGACGCATTTCATATCAAGTCATTTTCCAACAGATAAAAACTGGAAAAAGAGAGATGCATACGTTACCAGGATAGTGCAGAACACTTGTATGGTGACGAATTTCATAGAAAGCAGCCCGAACTCAGCAAATCTGAAGAAGAACTCTCGGATTCTCTATGTGGCGCAATGTGAAAGTGACTTGTGAAAGGCAAGCAGCCTACAAGTACACCCACGGATGGCCGCATGTGTACCTACGGCTACCCTATGTGGGTCTCACCCCTCCGGCTCGGTCCAATTTGAGTTGCTAAGGAGGTCTCACAAGTTAAAAAAGTCACATCAAGAAAAAAGATGCTACGTGATTGAGCGGAAAAGCCTGAACTCCTGGTTTTTAAAGACCAAACTGTGGGTCTAGATGTCACTCATTGGTATTCTCCCGGACACAGGGGACACAACATCAATGATCATAGCTGTTGCAAACTACACTCGACAATACCTCACAATGGTCCGATGCCGTCAGTTCGGAGTCGTAACTCCAGAATAGCTCCCCCTAACTGGAAATTCATACATTTCAGCCGTTGATACACATTTCAATGAACGTCAAGCAACCTTGACGTTATCTCAGCCGTTGGCAAGTAAATCCAACGAAACATCAGAAGCCATCCGATAACATCAGCCGTTGATGCACATTTCAACGAAGGTCAAGCAACCTCGGCGTTATCTCAGCTGTTGGCAAGTAAATCCAACTAAGCGTCGGAAGCCATCCGATGACATCAGCTGTTGATGCACATTTCAATGAAGGTCAAGCAACCTTGACGTTATCTCAGTCGTTGGCAAGTAAACCCAATGAAGCATCGAAAGCCATCCGAGGACATTAGCTGTTGATGCACATTTCAACGAAGGTCAAGCAACCTTGATGTTATCTCAGCCAATGGCAAGTAAACCTAACAAAGTATCGGAATCCATCTGATGACATCAGCCATTGATGCACATTTCAACGAAGGTCAAGCAACCTTGACATTATCTCAGCTGCTGGCAAGTAAATCCAATGAAGTGTCGGAAGCCATTCGATAACATCAGTCGTTGATGCACATTTCAACGAAGGCAAGCAACCTTGACGTTATCTCAGCCGTTGGCAAGTAAATCTAATGAAGCATCGAAAGCCATCTGATGACATCAGCCGTTGATGCACATTTCAATGAAGGTCAAGCAACCTTGACGTTATCTCAGCCGTTGGCAAGTAAACCCAACAAAGTATCGGAAGCCATCCGATGACATCAGTCGTTGATGCACATTTCAACGAAGGTCAAGCAACCTTGACATTATCTCAATCGTTGGCAAGTAAACCCAACGAAGCATCAGAAGCCATCCGATGACATCAGCCATTGATGCATATTTCAATGAAGGTCAAGCAACCTTGACGTTATCTCAGCCATTGGCAAGTAAACCGAATGAAGCATCAGAAGCCATCCGATGACATCAGTTGTTGATTCACATTTCAACGAAGGTCGAGTAACCTTGACATTATCTCAGCCATTGACAAGTAAATCCAATGAAGCATCGAAAGCCATCCGATAACATCAGTCGTTGATGCACATTTCAATGAAGGTCAAGTAACCTTGACGTTATGTCAGCCGTTGGCAATTAAACCCAGCGAGGCATCGAGGACGGTCCGGTGATGATACCTATTGAAGTACATTTTATTGAAGATCAGGTAACCCTGACAACACTAACTGTTGGTAGTAACTCCGACAGGACACTGGAAAGACCTGGTGATACAAACCATGGAAACCATCCTAGGAACGATGATGGAATCTGTTATACAAATCTTCCTCAACACAAATCCCCACATATCTCTCGTACATGAGAAGTACATTCTCAGTGGGAAGTCTGTACCAAGGATTAAGGACTTTGGTGATAACCCCAATGTCAACATCTTGGAAGTTCCTGTGAACTTTGGAGCACACATCCAAGCAGTTCATCAGAGTCACCAGTGGTAACTCTTGTCCCCATCAAAAGTCATGGGAGCGAACAGTAATCACATCCCGTTGGAAAACGGCCCAATAAACCACATTCATCATACATTTGCATCATGCTGCAGTATATTGCATCATGATTATCTTGTCACATTTTAAGTGTTTAGTATTCTTTATCATATCCATGCCATTACACTTCATGAATATGATAAAGAGGGGCATCTGTAGACACTTGAAATTTTACATTCCTGTTACTAACCTTGCAGGAGGGTAAAATTATCTTTCGGAGACAACCCTGAAAGTCAATTCAGTCGCAGTCCTGGAGACAACCCCGGGATACTCAATTTTCCATCTCAGAGATAACCCCAAGATATTTAGTTCCAATCCCATAGACAACCCCGGGATACTCAGTTTGTCATCTCAGAGACAACCCCGAGATATTCAATTCAGTTCCAGAGACAACCCCGAGATACTCAGTTTGCCATCTTGGAGACAACCCTGAGATATTCAGTTCAAGTCCCAGAGACAACCCCAGGATACTTAATTTGTCATCTCGGAGACAACCCCTAGATATTCAATTCCAGTCCTAGAGATAACCCTGGGATACTCAGTTTGCCATCTCGGAGACAACCCCGAGATATTCAATTTTAGTCCCGAAGACAACCTCGGGATACTCAGTTTGCCATATCGGAGACAACCCCGAGATATTTAGTTCCAGTCCTGGAGATAACCCTGGGATACTCAATTTGCTATCTCAGAGACAACCCCGAGATACTCAGTTTCAATCCTGGAGACAACCCCGGGATACTCAGTTTGTCATCTCGGAGATAACCCTGAGATATTCAGTTTCAGTCCCAAAGACAACCCCAGGATACTTAGTTTACCATCTCGGAGACAACCCCGAGATATTCAGTTCCAACCCCGGAGATAACCCCGGGAGATTCTGTTCCAATATCGGAGACAACCTCCAGGGATGCAGTTGCAGTTCTGGAGATAACCCTAGAAAAGCTCATTCCAATCCCTAGTAATTAGCTTCAACCTCGGAGATAACCCCAAGGCACACAGTTCCAACCCTAGGAGGTCAGGCACACCTCAGAGATAATCCTGAGGACATTCAGCACTTACAGCAGCCCAAACTCAGAGATAACCCTGAGCAACAATTGCTAAATCAGACCAGAACCGGAGATAACTCCAGTGAGGGGTCGATCCCACATTTGCACCGTCCCAACAATATTTTTACACACATTTTACACAGAAATGTCCTACAAAAACCATAGCTCAAATCCTGAGTGACTACTACACAAGACAGCACACCATATAGAATTTGAAGACTTGAAGACCTGGGCATGGACCTATCTTCTCGATCTCGTACAGCCTCTTATCCCATGTCATTGTGTAGCTCTCGACAATAGCATTCTGGAAAGGTATTATACGCCTCAATCGGATGCCTGGATTGAAAGTTATGAAGGTTCGAGCGGATAACGCGTTGCATGCATACACGTACTTCAAGACGACGGGGCCCACGGAGTCCGGGTGTGACGTCCCTAAAATTTGGTATACATCACCCATCTTGGGTCGCCAGATGCATGGTACAGAATTCAAATAAAACTTAATTATACAACTATCGTGTACAATACGACAAAACATAACTGTGAGTTTGAATACAATTATTGTCTACTAGAGATTATACAAACTCAAAAGGAGTCCTCATTATAATTATTGTCACATTATTTAACAGAATAGTTAGGACTACTAATACTATCATCTGGTCCATCACTCCGTTCCCCGACTCGTCCCAGCTATATTCTCATTTTCTGAAAAGAACAGTGAAAGAAAGGATGAGCTCAACTAGCCCAGTAAGAAATATTATGACTAAGATAATGCAAAATAAATTATCATTAACCTTCAACAGTGTTAAACTGATAAAATATAATAAACATCAAGTTTAACTGCAGCGGAACAAGCAATCCATTAGAAGAGTCAAGTAGAGAATAAAATCTACTATCTTTTATGATTTAAAAAGTTTTTCATGACTTTTATCACTGAGACTTAGCTAAAAAAATAATCCACATCTTCGAATCACCCCTATACTACGGCCAAGGATATTCTTTAGTATCACGACCATGAATTATCCATGCACTACGGGCCAAAGATAATCGTATTTTCATCAACGGTCCTGATCATGCCATAAAACAATTTATCTTTGCACTACGGCTAAAGAGAATCCATAGCCATAATCATACCAAAAATTGTCCATCAATGCACCACGGGCCAATGAGGACTTTTTCCACATCATTTGTAATATTACGGTCAGGATTACACCGAATAATCCCTGGTCATAATCATACCCAGTCCATCTATGCACTACAGGCCACAGATGACTTTCAACATAATATAAACATGAGGATGATTACAATGATATAAGAATTCAATAAAACAAGTTCAAGAATTAATTTATCCAAGAATTAACAACGTCCAAATTGTCAATATGATACTGCTTTGTGGAGTAAAATTCAAGAATTCTTAGAAGAATATTTCCATGAAAAGATACTAGATGAAGCGCAAATATCAAAGATATTCCACTAATTTCATAGAGTATAGAAGTCAAATTTTTAACCAACTGAGTATAATAAAGAATGGAATAACAAAATAAATCACCATGCATGCGATAGACCGCACAGACAGGTTATTTTAACAGAATAATAAATAATGGAACCAGGTCCGGTGTAAAACGCACAAACAGGATATTCCAACAGAATAATAATAAAGACGGAACCAGGTCCGGTGTAAAACACACAGACAGGATGTTCCAATAGAATAATAATAAAGACGGAATCAGGCCCGGTGTAAAACACACAGACAGGATGTTCCAACAGAATAATAGAAGAATGTCACCAAGTATAGGGTAAACCGCGTATACAGGTTATTCCAATAGAATAATAAATAATGGAATAACAGAAGTTCTCTTCATGAATACAAAAGAAATAATACCCCTTACGGGTACAACAAATAATATCTCTTACCTTTGAAAGAATGGTATTCCGACTAGTAGGGCGATGATATACTCGAAGAAAACTTGCACTACGCTCAAAGCTTTCTTAAACTCTAAATAAATACGCTCAAGATTATAGAAGAAGAACTCTCTCTATAGTTTCTCTCTCTAGAGTTTCTGTAAATTCGTAAAAAAATAATGAAGGAATGAGCTTCTATTTATAGGAAAATAAAATGCATAGTAACTAATCCATGAACGGTCCAGATTGATTTACTTTAATCTGACGGTCCATATTTAAAGAAAAATCTTTTTAATAAAATATAATATATTCTATTTATAGAATAACTTTAATAAAGTATTTTATTTTATATAAAAAGATGTTTCTGTTTTATTACGTTAATAATACGAATAAAACAAAACTTCATTATCGCTAAATAATTCATATTATTAATTGACAATAATTGAATCAAACTGAGCGACTTCTCACATAAGCATTAATAATCAACACAGTGTGCTACTATGCAACCACACGTGTAACGCCCCCAAAATAGGTCCATTCCATCCAACCCATTTTGAGTCGCCAAATACATGGTACAGATAACAACTACAACTTTATTACAATAATTGTCGTGCAAAATACAACAACACATATGCTGTGAGTTTGGATACAAATATATACCAACTGTGACTCCTGTCCCAATCTTGGATAGCACGTCACAATGACACCTTACATAAAGGTATAGTCAAAAACTGTTTTAGAAATTAGAATCTTTGGGAAGTGCTCAAGGAAACCCTCGTACATGGGAGGCCATGCTTCTAGGTTATGATAGATATCATATGGCCACAGAATTATCCTTGGTTGACTCAATAGACCCCAAAGAAAAATGAGAAGATTACTATCATATTCTTTCTAATGGTGAGTCTTCTCTTTACATATCATTATCTCCACTGTCTCTAACTGAGAATTATACTTCAAACAAACACCAAGATTATATAGGTAGTGCTCGTAGATATACTCGACAAGTGAATGTGCACAACCATGTCTTATGATGACACGAGGTTGTGTGTCGTTAGACATCTTGTATGATAGTGGTAAAACACCCTTCCAACGTTGGGTTCGCTTCACCCTAGATGATTCACCAAATATAACTACTAAATGATGACCACCGTTCTATTTCCCTGTTACCCCCGCTCGACCCAGCTACACTCTTATTACCTGAAAGGAATTATGAAACAGAAGGGTGCGCACAACTAGCCCAGTAAAGAATATCATGACTAAAGATAAATAAGTTATCAAAAGCCTTCAACAGAATTAAATCAGAGATTTAGAACATATGGTAGATGATAAAACTTTTCAACCATAGTTGCAGCGGAACGAGCAATCCATTAGAAGAGTCAAATAGACCATAAACTCTATTATCTTCTCCATGTTAAAAATCTACCAACAATGTGTTATCCCTGTAACATTAATCAATAATTCCTGTCCACAATCACATATATAATTCATAATCGTAATTGTTGTTCTAAATTCCTTTTCTCATCCAAGACAAAGAAAATTTTCATCACCTGAAACATCAAAGATCATGGTTATACCAAATCACAGTTCATGTTCATAATCATACTAATAAATTCATCTTTGCACTACGGGCCAAAGATATTCATCAACAACTCATCTTTGCACTACAGGCCAAAAGATATTCAACAACATGTCATCTTTGCACTACAGGCTAAAGACATTCATATATCAAAGAAATACATAATCATTTCAGAATTTATATAAACAATAATTATAACCATGTTGATAAATTCACATTTTTACTTAAGCTAAAGATATTCAATATAAATTCAATGGTCATGATCATACCAGTCACAATTCAACTTTTCACTACTGGCCAAAGAGAACCCTAGTCATGATCATACCAATAATCTACCCATCTTTACACTCTAGTGAAAGAGAATTTCAACATCAGGGTTATAAAATGTTATATATGATAATAAAAACAATATAATCAATATATAGTTTTAATCTCCAGAGTAATATTCATAAATCAACTATAATTTGGTTAGAAAAAGAAACCAATTTTGTAGTGAATAGTACCCGTGAATAGTAACTCGTGAATAGTAACTCGTGAATAGTAATTCATGAATAGTAACTCATGAATAGTAACCCGTCGTGAATAGTAACTCGTGAATAGTAACTCATGTATAGTAACCCGTAAATAGTAACTCATGAATAGTAACTCGTGAATAGTAACTCGTGAATAGTAACTCATGAATAGTAACCCCAACATGAAAAGTTCTAAATTTGATAAAAATTCAGATCAATACTTCGGCATAATGATATTGAAGAAAATAATATCATTTAAGAAGAAATAACATCCCTTACTATCCTTTACCTCAAAAGAGCAGTACTCCTGACTGGAATAACTCTGAACGAACTTACACCGTATAGCAACACTCAAGATATCAAAATACTCACAAGAATACACTCGATAATATAGAGAGAGAAACAGAGAGAAAACTTCAGTTTCTGGTGTGATTTTCAATTCTAAACTAAGCACCCTATTTATAGGAAATTGCTTAGAACACCAAAGCAGAAAATTGAATATAATAATAATATATTTATATAATTTTCCTTAGCCCACCATTTTGACCAAAGAAATCAGCCACACATGTGCCAAAAGCAACAAAAACATTTTTCTTAATAAAAATAAATAAAATTTCCAAAAATCAATTATTTCGGAACTTCGGAACTTCAATAATTCATAATAAATAGCCCTTTTATCAAAAAATTCGAATCTCGCGAATTTTTATAGGAAATTCAATTCTCTACAACTTTGCAGAAGAAACTTTTTCCAAATTCCAAATAAAAATTGACCGAAATCCACAAACGGATGATTTTACAGTCTATAATAAATTTTTGGTCAAGAATTGTGTCCACCAACACACAAAACATGTGTTAAACATTTAATCCAACAAAAATACTCTTCCTCATTTATTTATATATCCCACATTCATTGTAAAAATATTACCATTAATATATTATTAAAATAATATATTTAAATATATTATTTTATCAGAAAAAAATAAAATATTAATTTTCAACAATTGTCACATTAAAATTTTTCTCCATCCATATCCACATAAAATCAATATTTTCCTCATCATATAAATTAATAATTAATTATTCACAAATAATATTACAGAATCATAGTACTGGCAATCAGGCCGTTCCCAGGAAAGAGGGGGCTTTTCAATAAGGATCTCTCCTTACTGGCGCGCAATTAGATGACCAAACCTCTCCTTAGACAGAACTTTCTAGACATTGTCAATAATGTTATCTAATAATATTATTCAGATAATATGAATTATTGTTCCGATAATAAAAAATACTGTGTAGTGACAATTATTAAAACAGCAGTAATATAAAATATCAACGTAGCAATTATTGAATCAATAAAATAAAATACTGAACAGTAATTACTGTAACAATTATTGAGTAATTTCTTCTTACGTAAAAATCAATAATTGGGGCAATACCGTGTGCTACTGTATTTTAACCACCGGGTATTCCAACAGTATTAACGGTAACAACTACGCCGTTACTTATAAATAACTTATACTTGTCATTTTCTTTATCCAATTGCTTTCCATTATGGGGCCCACAAAAGGCTGCGCCATCGTATGAATATTCCACAACCAAACGAATATTCCCCGACAATAATGAATATTTTATAACTATTTGTGTATTTTGAAAAAAAATTCATATATCACCCTTAACTTTAACATTTATCAATTTAACCATTTACTGAATAGTAATTATAAGAAAAATTGAATACTTTTATTTCATAAAATTCGGGGTCTTACAATCTCCCCTCCTTATGAAATTTCGTCCTCGAAATTTACGTACCTGGTATTTCGAAAAGTTGAGAATACCTTGCTTCAATTTCAGATTCCATCTTTCCTGTCATCATAATTTCTTCATTGCTCATCTCCTGTATTTCAGATATCATTCTAGAATACAGCTTCAAAACAAAGGTTAATTGAACAAATTAACATATCACATAATATTCCGATATTATGACTGACCAACAAATAAGCTTAGGTAGGACACACTAGCGAAGGATTTACTCGTCTCTCCCCTCCTAGTTGTATTCCCCGATCTCCGCCAGAGATCATATCCCTAAGCTCTGATACCAAATGTAACGCTCCCAAAATAGGTCTATTCCATCCAATCCATTTTGAGTCGCCAAATACATGGTACAGATAACAACTACAACTTTATTACAATAATTGTCGTGCAAAATACAACAACACATATGCTGTGAGTTTGGATACAAATATATACCAACTGTGACTCCTGTCCCAATCTTGGATAGCACGTCACAATGACACCTTACATAAAGGTATAGTCAAAAACTGTTTTAGAAATTAGAATATTTGGGAAGTGCTCAAGGAAACCCTCGTACATGGGAGGCCATGCTTCTAGGTTATGATAGATATCATATGGCCACAGAATTATCCTTGGTTGACTCAATAGACCCCAAAGAAAAATGAGAAGATTACTATCATATTCTTTCTAATTGTGAGTCTTCTCTTTACATATCATTATCTCCACTGTCTCTAACTGAGAATTATACTTCAAACAAACACCAAGATTATATAGGTAGTGCTCGTAGATATACTCGACAAGTGAATGTGCACAACCATGTCTTATGATGACACGAGGTTGTGTGTCGTTAGACATCTTGTATGATAGTGGTAAAACACCCTTCCAACGTTGGGTTCGCTTCACCCTAGATGATTCACCAAATATAACTACTAAATGATGACCACCGTTCTATTTCCCTGTTACCCCCGCTCGACCCAGCTACACTCTTATTACCTGAAAGGAATTATGAAACAGAAGGGTGAGCACAACTAGCCCAGTAAAGAATATCATGACTAAAGATAAATAAGTTATCAAAAGCCTTCAACAGAATTAAATCAGAGATTTAGAACATATGGTAGATGATAAAACTTTTCAACCATAGTTGCAGCGGAACGAGCAATCCATTAGAAGAGTCAAATAGACCATAAACTCTATTATCTTCTCCATGTTAAAAATCTACCAACAATGTGTTATCCCTGTAACATTAATCAATAATTCCTGTCCACAATCACATATATAATTCATAATCGTAATTGTTGTTCTAAATTCCTTTTCTCATCCAAGACAAAGAAAATTTTCATCACCTGAAACATCAAAGATCATGGTTATACCAAATCACAGTTCATGTTCATAATCATACTAATAAATTCATCTTTGCACTACGGGCCAAAGATATTCATCAACAACTCATCTTTGCACTACAGGCCAAAAGATATTCAACAACAGGTCATATTTGCACTACAGGCCAAAGACATTCATATATCAAAGAAATACATAATCATTTCAGAATTTATATAAACAATAATTATAACCATGTTGATAAATTCACATTTTTACTTAAGCTAAAGATATTCAATATAAATTCAATGGTCATGATCATACCAGTCACAATTCAACTTTTCACTACTGGCCAAAGAGAACCCTAGTCATGATCATACCAATAATCTACCCATCTTTACACTCTAGTGAAAGAGAATTTCAACATCAGGGTTATAAAATGTTATATATGATAATAAAAACAATATAATCAATATATAGTTTTAATCTCCAGAGTAATATTCATAAATCAACTATAATTTGGTTAGAAAAAGAAACCAATTTTGTAGTGAATAGTACCCGTGAATAGTAACTCGTGAATAGTAACTCGTGAATAGTAATTCATGAATAGTAACTCATGAATAGTAACCCGTCGTGAATAGTAACTCGTGAATAGTAACTCATGTATAGTAACCCGTAAATAGTAACTCATGAATAGTAACTCGTGAATAGTAACTCGTGAATAGTAACTCATGAATAGTAACCCCAACATAAAAAGTTCTAAATTTGATAAAAATTCAGATCAATACTTCGGCATAATGATATTGAAGAAAATAATATCATTTAAGAAGAAATAACATCCCTTACTATCCCTTACTATCCCGTACCTCAAAAGAGTAGTACTCCTGACTGGAATAACTCTGAAAGAACTTACACCGTATAACAACACTCAAGATATCAAAATACTCACAAGAATACACTCGATAATATAAAGAGAGAAACAGAGAGAAAACTTCAGTTTCTGGTGTGATTTTTAATTCTAACCTAAGCACCCTATTTATAGGAAATTGCTTAGAACACTAAAGCAGAAAATTAAATATAATAATAATATATTTATATAATTTTCCTTAGCCCACCATTTTGACCAAAGAAATCAGCCACACATGTGCCAAAAGCAACAAAAACGTTTTTCTTAATAAAAATAAATAAAATTTCCAAAAATCAATTATTTCGGAACTTCGGAACTTCAATAATTCATAATAAATAGCCCTTTTATCAAAAAAATTGAATCTCTCGACTAATTATAGGAAATTCAATTCTCTACAACTTTGCAAAAGAAATTTTTTCCAAATTCCAAACAGAAATTGACCAAAATCCACAAACGGACGATTTTACAGTCTATAATAAATTTTCGGTCAAGAATTGTGTCCACCAACACACAAAACATGTGTTAAACATTTAATCCAACAAAAATACTCTTCCTCATTTATTTATATATCCCACATTCATTGTAAAAATATCACCATTAATATATTATTAAAATAATATATTTAAATGAATTATTTTATCAGAAAAAAATAAAATATTAATTTTCAACAATTGTCACATTAAAATTTTTCTCCATCCATATCCATATAAAATCAATATTTTCCTCATCATATAAATTAATAATTAATTATTCACAAATAATATTACAGAATCATAGTACTGGCAATCAGGCCGTTCCCAGGAAAGAGGGGGCTTTCCAATAAGGATCTCTCCTTAGTGGCGCGTAATTAGATGACCAAACCTCTCTTTAGACAGAATTTTCTAGACATTGCCAATAATGTTATCTAATAATATTATTCAGATAATATGAATTATTGTTCCGATAATAGAAAATACTGTGTAGTGACAATTATTAAAACAACAGTAATATAAAATATCAACGTAACAATTATTGAATCAATAAAATAAAATACTGAACAGTAATTACTGTAACAATTATTGAGTAATTTCTTCTTACGTAAAAATTAATAATTGGGGCAATACCGTGTGCTACTGTATTTTAACCACCGGGTATTCCAACAGTATTAACGGTAACAACTACGCCGTTACTTATAAATAACTTATATTTGTCATTTTTTTTATCCAATTGCTTTCCATTATGGGGCCCACAAAAGGCTGCGCCATCGTATGAATATTCTACAACCAAACGAATATTCCCCGACAACAATGAATATTTTATAACTATTTGTGTATTTTGAAAAAAAATTCATATATCACCCTTAACTTTAACATTTATCAATTTAACCATTTACTGAATAGTAATTATAAGAAAAATTGAATACTTTTATTTCATAAAATTCGGGGTCTTACAACACGTATTACTGTACTTTTACTACCGAGTAATTCAATAGTATCAACGGTAAAACTTCCGCCGTTATTTTTAATAAAATATTTTTGTCGTTTTCTCAATTTGACAATAATTCCGTTGTGGGGTCCACCAATAATTGTGCCGTCGTACGAATATTTCCCGACAAAAATAATATTCCCCGACCAATCGAATATAATACAACAACTTGCATACTTTGCAAAATTTATAAATACTACCCACAACTATAATATTATCTCAAATTAACACCACAATATTTAAAAAATATTTCGAAAAAATTAAATCTTTATTCATAAAATCTGAAATTTCACAATCTCCCCTCCTTATAAATTTTCGTACGTACCTGGTATGCCGAACAGATGAGGACACTTCGTCAGATTCTAACTCTTGAGGTATAACCTTTGAGTGTTGAATACATTCCAAGATTTTAACAGGTACATCTTCATACGTTAAATTATCCGCTATCTTGTCCGGTTCTAAAGCAATAATGTGGTTCGGATTGTCCACATATTTACGTAACATCAATACGTTAAAAAAATATTATGAACACGCGACATACTTGGCGGTAAAACTAGTCTATAAGCCACAGTTCCTACTTGATCGAGGATTTCAAATGGGCCAATTAAATCGAGGGTTAAGATTTCCTCTCTTCATCGATTCTCGCTTCTAGAATAACGCCCTCTTGAACCTTCTTCTTAGTATTCATCAGCTCCGGGTCCATAGCTTGCACGGCTTTAACTTTATCGATTAAAGTCGATTCTAATCGTATATTCGTTATCTTCACGTAGGTCCCTAGAGTCTTTAACTCTATCTTCATCATTTGTAGGTTATACGAAATGGGTCTTTGTGTTAACAACATCTCACTCGTATACGATCTTCTACTCAACTCGTCAGCTACCACGTTCGCACTTCCACGATGATATTGAATGGTACGATCGTAATCTTCAACAGCTCGAGCCAACGTCTTTGGTGCATAATACATTCGTTTTAGTTTCAAAAAATATTTGAGGGTTTAAGAAATGGGTTTTGTACTGGGGTCAATACAAAATTCGATTTCATGCTCTGGGGTAGGCTAAAAAGTCTTCAAGAATACGTCAGGAAATTTATTAACAATAGAAATATCATTCAAAACTGTGACCCTCATCCAAGACTTGGATAACACGTCACATTGATACCTATCAACTTGCCATCGTCATTCACAATGTCTCCTACGAAAAGTCTGGCTTCGGTGCATTCCACATAAGGAAGTCATCAGCGAAGGGCTTGGGGCTCTTTACTTATGGCTTGATATGATAATGATTGACTTTAGTGGTTTGGTTACTTGAATTCGCATAATAGGTTGGTTAGGAATATGAAAGCTAACAACCTTACGAAAAGCATGATGAGCAGTTAACCAATCGTTTCCAAAAATCACATCAATGCAAGTATTTTCAAAGAGATAAGATCGACAAGTAACGTGAAAGTATTGATTTGAACAAGATTTATAAATAGTGGAGGTAACGAAGGTTTCTCCCAACTGAGTTTAAATAGATATATCAAAGTCTAACTTCTCCGGAGTTAAGTTCAAACATTGAACACAACTAGGTGAAATAAAAGAGTGAGTAGAACCGGTATCTAACACGGTATAGACTTCGCAAGAGTTTATGACTAACATACCCGTGATAATTTTATTCAGGTTCCTCGTCACAAAAAAAAATGCTCTCTCTTAAACTACCGGCTTTGGCTTGTCTGGGACATCCTTTGGCATCACTATCCCAGCTGGACTTGACTTCACCATACGACAAAATCGAGCTAGGTGACCTTCTCTTCCGCAATTAAAACACGCTTTGGATTGCTGCGTACAGTTTGGACAGATGTGTCCCTCTTGTCCGCATTTGAAACATACGACCGGTGGTCGTTCTTCTTCCTTTGAAACGGGTGCTGGTACCGACCTCTTCACGTCATTGTTGAACCTTTTCTTCTTGAAATGTCCATTCTTATTATTTTGGCCATGATTACCACCGAAGTGGTTACCATTTCTGGCATGTTGATTCCCTCCATGCTTATTGTCACCACTTTGATGACTGTTATCACTAGTATTATCATTTTATCGATTGCTCTCTTTTGGTTGCGTTGACTCGTTATCGCGCTCTACTAACTGAGCCCTATTTACAACATCTGAATACAAACACAGTTTATGAGAAATTAGATATTGACGTATCTCTAGCTTCAAACCTCTTAAAAACATCCGCGTCATTCTTTCTTCATTATCATCCAAGTGGGACGCAAATTGGGACAACTCGGCAAACTTGGCTTTGTTCTGTGACACGGTCATGTTGTTTTGCTCTAACTTGATAAATTCCACCTCCTTCGTGTGACGAATGCTTTCGGGAAAGTACTTGTCGTTGAACAGCTCCTGGAATTTCTCCCAAGACATCTTGAGTGTGTCAGGCTGGGTACATTTTACATATTCCCACTAGTGATCTGCCTCTTCACGTAATATAAAGGTGGCAAAGGGAACCTTTTGCTCCTCGAAGCATCTCAAGACATCAAATATCTTGGTGATCTGCTTTAACCACGTCTCCGCCTTAAGTGGTTCTAACTTTCTCAAAAACTCCGGTGGTCCCAGCTCCTTGAATTGTTTAGCGATGACCAACCGTGGGTTGCCATTGTTTCCTCCTGCATTATGAACAGGAGCCGCCTTCGCCGATGTTGCATGAATTCTAAAAAGCTCTTAAACGTACCGTCGTTCGTCAATTGATCAGTGTTGTTGTTTATAGGAGGATTATCGCCATCCTGTTGCACATTGTCCTGATTATTGATCTGTGGAGACTCAACGGTCTCCTGTGCTCCATTACTTATCTCAACATTTTCAGATGCCATTTTTAAATACTGTTACAAAATAAGGGTTAATTAACATATCACATATTATCTCTATACTCTGACCGACCAATTAAATAACAAGTAAACTTAGGTAGATCATACTAGCGAAGGAATTCTCCGTCTCTCTCCTCCTAGTTCTATTCTCACATCCTAGCCAGGGATCATATCCCTAAGCTCTGATACCAACTGTGACGCCCCCAAAATTTGGTATACATCACCCATCTTGGGTCGCCAGATACATGGTACAGAATTCAAATAAAACTTAATTATACAACTGTCGTGTACAATACGACAAAACATAACTGTGAGTTTGAATACAATTATTGTCTACTAGAGATTATACAAACTCAAAAGGAGTCCTCATTATAATTATTGTCATATTATTTAACAGAATAGTGAGGACTACTAATACTATCATCTGGTCCATCACTCCGTTCCCCGACTCGTCCCAGCTATATTCTCATTTCCTGAAGAGAACAGTGAAAGAAAGGGTGAGCTAAACTAGCCCAGTAAAAAATATTATGACTAAGATAATGCAAAATAAATTATCATTAACCTTCAACAGTGTTAAACTGATAAAATATAATAAACATCAAGTTTAACTGCAGCGGAACAAGCAATCCATTAGAAGAGTCAAGTAGATAATAAAATCTACTATCTTTTATAATTTAAAAGGTTTTTCATGACTTTTATCGCTGAGACTCAGCAAAAAAAATAATCCACATCATCGAATCACCCCTGCACTACGGCCAAAGATATTCTTTAGTATCACGGCCACAAATTATCCATACACTACGGGCCAAAGATAATCGTGTTTTCATCAACGGTCCTGATCATGCCATAAAACAATTCATCTTTTCACTACGGGCTAATGAGGACTTTTTCCACATCATTTGTAACATTACGGTCATGATTACACCGAATAATCCCTGGTCATAATCATACCAAGTCCATCTATGCACTACAGGCCACAGATGACTTTCAACATAATATAAACATGAGGATGATGACAATGATATAAGAATTCAATAAAAACAAGTTCAAGAATTAATTTATCCAAGAATTAACAACGTCCAAAATGTCAATATGATACTGCTTTGTGAAGTAAAATTCAAGAATTCTTAGAAGAATATTTTCATGAAAAGATACTAGATGAAACGCAAATATCAAAGATATTCCACTAATTTCATGGAGTATAGAAGTCAAAGTTTTAACCAACTAAGTATAATAAAGAATGGAATAACAAAAGAAATCACCATGCATGCGATAGACCGCACAGATATGTTATTCCAACAGAACAATAAATAATGGAACCAGGTCCGGCGTAAAATGAACAGACAGGATATTCCAACAGAATAATAATAAAGACGGAACCAGGTCCGGTGTAAAACACACAGACAGGATGTTCCAACAGAATAATAATAAACAAGGAATCAAGTCTGGTGTAAAACACACAGACAGGATGTTCTAACAGAATAATAGAAGAATGTCACCAAGTATAGGGTAGACCGCGTATACAGGTTATTCCAACAGAATAATAAATAATGGAATAACAGAAGTTCTCTTCATGAATACAAAAGAAATAATACCCCGTACGGGTATAACAAATAATATCCCTTACCTTTGAAAGAAGGGTATTCCGACTGGTAGGGCGATGATATACTCGAAGAAAACTTGCACTACGCTCAAAGCTTTGTTAAACTCTAAATAAATAAGCTCAAGATTATAGAAGAAGAACTCTCTCTATAGTTTCTCTCTCTAGAGTTTCAGTAAATTCGTAAGAAAATAATAAAGGAATGAGCTTCTATTTATAGGAAAATAAAATGCATAGTAACTAATCCATGAACGGTCCAGATTGATTTACTTTAATCTGACGGTCCATATTTAAAGAAAAATCTTTTAAATAAAATATAATATATTCTATTTATAGAATAACTTTAATAAAGTATTATGTTTTATATAAAAAGATGTTTCTGTTTTATTACGTTAATAATACGAATAAAACAAAACTTCATTATCACTAAATAATTCATATTATTAATTGAATCAAACTGAGTGACTTCTCACATAAACATTAATAATCAATACCGTGTGCTACTATGCAACCACACGTATTACTGTACTTTTACTACCGAGTAGTTCAACAGTATCAACGGTAAAACTTTCGCCGTTATTTTTAATAAAATATTTTGTCATTTTCTCAATCCAACAATAATTCTGTTGTGGGGTCCACCAATAATTGTGTCGTCGTACGAATATTCTCCGACAAAAATAATATTCCCCGACCAATCGAATATAATACAATAACTTGCATACTTTGCAAAATTTATAAATACTACCCACAACTATAACATTATCTCAAATTCACACCATAATATTTAAAAAATATTTTGAAAAAATTAAATCTTTATTCCTAAAATCTGGGGTTTCACACCGGGGCACCCCTGGTAGCCGCAGGTACATCTGCGGTTGCTGCAGGTACACCTGCGGCTCCCCCCTCTATAAATAGAGGGCTTGGGTGGAAATTTTGGAAGAGAAAAAGGCGAGGAAGCCCTGTCTATTTTGCTCTGTACAGACTATAAACTGAGTGTTTTCTCATTTCAAACACTTGTGAGCTTATATTTTGCTACATTTTATCGGTGGAAACCGAGTGTTCATTCATTTAAAGCTATTTGAAGTCTTCTTTGGAAGCCCACTATAAGCCTTCTCACACTTCTTAAAGCCTTTCTCCTCTTTTGTTCACACACAATTATTCACGTTGAGGGTCGTGTGGTGTGTGTATGCCCGGACTGTCGGTCCGTGGCATTTATTACTTTTATATATATATATATAGGGGAAAATGGGTATGAACAGCCGTGCACTTTTTTTTTACACAGCCAACTAAAAACGTCGTCGTTTGGCCCATTTGTTTTAAAATGAAAAACACAGCTCCTCTCTGCTATCCTCCCAAAACACAATCGAAGCTCTCCCCTCCCAAATCCTATAAGGGCTTTACCTCTAATTCCCGAATCAGAAATCACTCAAGCTTTCTCCCCCAAATCAATCGTGCATCAGGCTTTTCCTCTAATTCCCGAATCAGAAATCGCTCAAACTCTTCTTCCCCAAATCAATCACGCATCAGTATTACCTGGTTAGTTAAATAGTTCATCAAAATTTTATTAAATTTATAGTAGTATGCGTTTATTGAATATGTTGAAGTAGTTCATATGATTAATTATGTTGTTTTTCATTTGGATGCAGGGATTGTGGAAAACAAGTATATTTGGGTATAGATTGATTGATTAAATTACTTCTTTATTTGCATGTTAAAAGGAGCTCATTTATTTGTTGTGTTTTTGTTTTTCTATTTATGGAAAATATTGATGAGTTTTTTTATTTTTAATGTTTGGGTTTCGTTAGGTGGATTTGACACTGCTCATGCTGACGCTAGGTATAATATTTGTTTGACTTTTATATCTATATATTTATAATTTTGTTTGTGTGGTTTTATTTTCTTAGCTTAATTTTTAGGATGTGTGGAACCATTATTCAATCACTTTGTTCATGTTATAATTTCAGAGCCTATGATCGAGCTGCAATTAAGTTTCGGGGTGTTGATGCTGACATCAATTTTAACCTTAGTGATTATGAGGACTGTATGAATGAGGTTGATTGCTTACTATCATTTTTTTTACTAGTCATTTGAGGCATTAATAAAAATGAAGAATGTTCTATTATTAGAATTTGTTCTTATATATATATATATATATATATATATATATATATCAAAAGATGCAAATATTAGCTTCTTATCTTTAAACATGACATATTTGCATATGAAGAATCTGAGCAAAGAAGAATTTGTGCACATCCTCCGTCGCCAGAGCAACGGTTTCTCACAGGGAAGCTCAAAATACAGAGGGGTGACACTCCACAAATGCGGCAGATGGGAAGCAGGATGGGCCAGTTTAGAGGACTGTTGCTCTTTTAGGAGATGAGAGTTCAAGTCTCTCCATTTCCTAAAATAGATTTGTGTTGGCATGTTAAGTACTGAAATCTTAGTACTTCTACCTATTGTGATGCATCCAAGGTATTGACATATTTATTTGAAACGCGGCATAATGCTGTTCTTAGTGAATTGCCAATTTTCTCTCTCTGCAATGGTAAATAAGAACTGTAGAACTAGATTGAATGCCAGTATAGTTCCATTTTTTGGTTTTCTACTTGTTTATTAGATAAACCACTTAAAAGTTATGGAGCATTCTTTTCAATATGATTTAGTAGTGAATGCAGAATCTGATAACCATGGTACTTAGTTTCTACAGATAAATGATAAAAGGTTCATCACATAAGAAAGTAAATAAATGTGATCAGATTCGGTATGCTGACTCCCGAGTTTATTAGAGACTTTAGAGTTTTTATTAGGTTTCTTTTTATGTTGTGTGTTGTGGTTACAGAACTGGGCTCAGGAAAATGAGGGCAGTTCCTTGTTGGATACATTGTACAAGGTTTTAGATGAGGTGGGCTTACTTGGAATGAAAAATAGTACTGATAAATGTGGAGGGTCAGTTCATTGACATTTAGTCATTCAGGTTGTGAAACTAGCAGAAAGCTCAAGCGCGTTGTTTGTTTCTATTTTAGCTGTATAAGGTGATCTTTTTGATGATTCTGATAATAAATGTGGTTTTCTCACGGACCAGGAAGATGGTGAAATATTTGATGAGATGGACATGTGAAGTGTCAAATAATGTTACAATGTTAATACTGTAGAGCTGTTTGTGCAACTCGGTATTTCTCAAAGGACCCATTTGTATAAAGTACCTACCCTTGTGTACGATAAATGCTCGTTGCTTCCTGACCACCATATGTGACGCCCCCAAATTCGGGTATCTTCTAACCCGACAGATGGTGCTCCACTGTACTAACATCCATACAATCATTCCACTGAATTACAACAAAATGAGAGTAATTACTATATTCTCATAAAAATCAAAGTATAATCCTTCCCAGGTTCATAAACCGGTTACATCGTTCATTGTTCATAATGTATAATACATACAAACTTACTAAACTATTACACAATGCCTAAGCATCCATCTTAGCCTTGCCTTTATCTCTCTTAGAACTCTCAGTTCGTTTGGCTTTAGCTGCAAACATATGGTTTAAGCAAGAATGAGCATAACTAGCTCAGCAAGTTTTAACAACGAATCACATGACTATCATATGAACAATTCCATGCTTTATTCACATAAATGAACAATTAACTACGAAGCACTATGAAATATTTGACTAGTACCTCTCATGTCATAACAACAATTCCAAAGTATATATATAATAACTTAGGAATTCTGAACCGGTCGATAGACCATGAACAATAACTTTTAGTTTTCATACTTGAAAAGGAGTCCACAGCACTTAGGTCGTTCATCCGTATAACTTACGAGTGCATCTGGGTGATCAGCCTATAGTACCCTATGTTGATCAACACTACATTCATTAAATGTATTTACGTTTAATATTTTTGGCAAACTCGCGTGCCCATCGAATAATCGATGAAAAATACTTTTGTTTGTTCATAGACAAACCTTACCTTCACGCCCGTACCAATTTCTTGGCATAGGATAGCGTTAACATTTCTATATAGAATGATATGGAAAATCATCAATCTATACCTTACGAATAGTCTAGCCGAGTTAAAATCTGGCATCGACCCTTTCTTTTAAAATAAAGCTTGCAATTCAGTTCAATGGATCACATAAAACTTGGCTAACTTGAAAGTTAGACAAGCGTTAAGAAAACTTGCCTTTCAACGTCTTCAGACAACTTACTTGACTGACCACAGCCTTTATAGAATCTACATGATATATTCATATAGCACACTGTAATTAGCTATCAAACAACTATTCACATTGTTTCTATCACATAACATACCACATTAGGTCATGAGCGAACATACATGGTTCCTAATGAATCTTACCCTTCTTCTCAATCTAATTATTTATTAGATTGTTTATTATTGGTTCCGGCTTGCCGTTTATAACCAACTTCTTTCTCTTCTATGTTGTAAGTGGATTTACTTCATTAATACCACTCGTTTTGAGTTAATCACCTTTCCTCACGTCTTACCAACGTTCTTACATTATCAATCGAAATTTGATCGTTTATTGGCTAAGTATACTTATTGCATACCGTTCACATTCATGTAATATTCAACAACTTTTAGTTGTAACTCTCAACGTTATTGTCATCATCGAAGATGCTACTTTAAGTTAATTAATTCATCATCAATTAACTATCTTTCAACTGGTATACTTAATCATGCTCATTTCATTAATAAAGTCAAATCGACTTTCCATGCTTCGTTACGGCTCATTAACGTTCTTACGTTATTAACCAACTTTCGATCATCGTTGGTGAACTACCAACGTTGAACATCATTCACGGTTTCTTATTTCCCTCTTACGTTCTTCATTTAATTATGGTTAAACCATACATAATCTTCTATCATTCTCTATCCGACTCACACTCGGACTTTCTTTAATCTCATTACCAGTTGTTACGACTTTCCTTGATAATTCATATCTTACTTACTACCTTCGTCAACGTCTAAGTCATACAACTAGGGTATACTTAGAACGTTCGTCCAACACGAATACGATTCACGAGGATCGTTATGTATTTGACATTAAATTGATCGTCTCTTAATCTTTCATTCAACCTTTACTTAAGGTTTTACTTTCTTTCATCATTATCCATCCCATGAACCCCATGTTCATTATTCTTTCTTAATGTCGAAGCCATACCGTTCGTTGTATGCTAAGACCGATCGTTCATTGTAACTACGTTGCGTTCATAGCGTCTATATGCTTTACATTCATCTCTCAATGCCATGTCATAACATCAAAATGTTATAAATTAACATCGTCGACCAACGTCTAAGGAATCACAACCATAGCAATCCCTCACGTTCGTTTATCGCGACTACGGTCCCCGGACATCGGTTTCGTAACCTGCATTTACATTCTTTGTCTTTTATTCTCGTTTAATCTTTTCGTTCAACCTTTGCTAAAGGTTTAAAACACTTGACTAAGTGTTGCATTACGTGAACTATATGTTCATACTTCTTTCTTGCACATCCCCCGAGAAATTGAGCAGTTAAAATCTCATTTTTGGGTATTGCACTGCACTGGCGCCGCGGCGCCGTGCCTTGCCTTTCCTCTCGTGCTGTGACGCCACTCTCCAGAGTGTATGGCCGAGCTCCGCGCTGCGGCGCCCCTTCTCGTGCTGCGGTGCCCCTTCTCGCGCTGCGGCGCCAAGACAAAAACCTAGAAATTTTTTCTAAGTGTTAAGTCAAGTTTGAGATGCTTACTTTGCGATCTCATAACTCCTTCGTTATAACTCGGAACGAGGTCGTTCCAAAGCCATTCTCTTCGTTATCTCCCATACTTTAACACACATCGAGCAAAAATTCGATCTAAACTCATTAACATGCCATTCAATTGGCTTAAACTTCACTCTTCATTCATTTTACGCTTTTAACGTTCTTCGCTCGTTCGTCCGTAATTCGGTCATCCGAACTCGGAACTCGATCGTTCTTGAGTCCACGACTCACATTTTCTATTTTCTCTTACATTCTTATGAAACCCTACACGTTCGGGTTTATTTACTAATTTTCAAATTCTCGCTCGTCTTTTACGAAAATTTTGCCATAACTTCGTTATAGCTCAATTTTAATCTGTTCTCATGAACGTTTCTAACGCTCCTAACCAAGAAAGAAGCAACTAACTTATACACGATGGTTTTAAACTTGTCCATCAACAACATTTACACTACGATGGTTTTAAATTTGTCCATCAACAACATTCTACGTGTTCTTCGCGTGTTCTTCGCGTTCTTCGTTCGTTCTTCGTTTTAATCGATATTTTGTATTACGATTCTACTTTTTCTTGGAATTTGATGTTATAGAACATCATACCTTACTAATTTGACATACTCATTCATAAGATTCCTTCGGATCGCTCAAAATCCTTACGAATCTTATACATCCTTAAGAAATTTATAAACTACATTTCTTATTCTTATTTCTTTGTTTTCTCATGATTTCAACCATATGAAATCATTCTTAACTTCTTTTACTTCTTATTCTCTTTAAGCTATATTTTAAACATAGAAAACTTAAAGAAAGAATATTAGAAGAAATTAGGGTTCGGATTACCGTTCTTCGTTAATCCTCTTTCGTTATACAAAGTCGGCGATTCGCTTGCTATTCTATTTCACGATCACTTTTGATCCGATCGTTCAAGCTCACTCTCTTCCTCTTCTTCTCCCAACCGAGCTCTCTCTATCTCTCTCGAGTGTAGGATTTTCAAAATCCTAGAAAATGAAATTCTAGGTTTCTATTTATAGAAAAACTAAAGCTAGGGCAATTTGGTCATTTCGCCCTTAACCTCCTTACTATTCCAAGCTTTGCCACCAAGTTTACTTGCTCTCCAAATAAACTACTTGGTCACCACATTAATTACTTGGTTGCTACTTAACTTAGCCATTAAGTATACTTTATTAGCACAACACTTGCTCATCACTTCATTATCTTGGTTACCAAGACTAACCACATGATCATGGGTTACCCCATGGATCACCCTAACCCATTGAATTATAGCTTGGGCTTAGGTTTAATTAACCTACTTAATTACTTGGGCTTAACTTCACAAATCATTGGGCTTGACATAATCCAAGTCCAATTGGATTCTACAAAGTTCATGAACATAAAGTCCATTAAGACTTATCGCATTCTACGATCGTATTCTACGATCGTATTCTACACATTCCTTTCTCGTAATCGCGTCTTCTCTTCGTATATTGTTCGTACGATATTTGTATTATACGTCGTACTAATCTTCTTTCTATACTCGTATAATAACTAGTATCATACTCGTATTTCTCACGCATAATAACCCTAGTTATTATACATGCTCATTACATTTGCGGAACTCACTTTCCCTAACCCTTAGGTTTTGAGTCCGCAGGCGAAAACTTCGTTTTTGCCATAATTGAAATATTATTGAATATTCCATCACGTCTCAAGATTTCACGCAATCAATAACTTCTCGGAATTTCAAAATAAATCTCCGAGCAGAAACGGGTGAATAGTGTCTATTTCGTCTTTTTCCCCGGAAATATTTTTGTTCCCGGAAAACTTTTATTTTCGTCTTGAAAATTCAAACACTTTAATTCTACCACGTAGCCAAAATACTACGATGTTCTGACATATCTAGGTCATATAACGACCTTCGATTAGCTTGCTCCATAAATAATCAATTAAATTCATTTAATAAAAATAAAATTTTAATTCTCAAAAATCCGATTTTCTCGGGCGTTACACCTTATGGTCATGCTGTCAAATGGGTGTTGAGGCCAATGGACAACTTTGTAAATGAATCTATGTATTATTTCTACTTATATTTTTGGATCGTGTATTCTCACATTTCCTTTTTCTAGAAATGCTATGTTGCTCTTTCCTCTTTTAATTTTACTTCTTTATCAGAGTCCAAGTTTATTATTCAGTTACATAATTATTTTAAAAGTTTATTAGTAATTCGGAAAAGAAAATAAAGTTATATCTAGAAAAGTTATTTTGACAAAAAAATAAGTTATTTTTTATTACGAGTAAACACATCAATTAATTATTATGCCTTGTATTGCAGGTAGCAACCACAATCTTGAACTAAACGACAAATTAGTAGAGCAAAAGAAGGCAAATCCAGTGGCTTTGTTTCTCTCATCAGCCATGATGTTGAGACATATGCAGTTTTCTTCATTTGTTGATCGACAAGAGACTGCAGTGGAGCGCGTAATCTTAGAGGGCAAGTACAGGACAAAAGACCTTGGTGGGCATAGCACCATACAAGAAGTTGTTGATGCTGTCATTGCAAATCTGGACTGGAGTTTTGAACAAACCTCCTAATTCTTGACCATCCTATAAAACCAACAATGTACATATGATGTCATTGTGATTGATTTTGTTTCTTTTATATATTTATTTTCTTGCATATACTCATATCTGAGAATAGTTTTGTGGGAAGCATCTCAATTGTATTGGAATTATTATTTATTCAAGTTCAAATACTTATGCCCTTAAAAAATGTATTATTTGTATTGGAATTGAGATATTTCAATTTTAAAGATATATGAAGAGAATAAAGTATTTGATGCTGAAAGGTTGTTAGCAAATGCTGATGGTTAAGCCAATATTTTATTATGTAGAGCTCAAACATCTATTTGTGATATCTCACAAATAGGGATTAAAAAAAATACATAATATGATTGTTTACAAGCTGTATTTTAGGAAATTGAAAAGGACAACATAATGGCTTAACAATAGCCACACTAGATAAGATTTGCAAGAGGCAACCAAAAGTTGCAGCATATTACATATCCAAAACCGCCCAAATTCAACATGGATGAACCCTTAAGGCACGATATTGCTGGGAACCACGGGAGGTGAGTGGAGCAAAACCAACCATGAAGAAATGGAGCCTAGGGAAGGGGATGAGATTCACAGCCAACTTTCGAAGGTCAGAATTTAGCTGACCAAGGAATCATAAACAACATGTGACACCAGACATTGTGGCAGAAATCAAATGGTTGAAATCACCAACTGTTCCAACAAAATTAAACAATGAATCAATACATGATATCAAATGTAAATATGATATAAACCAAAATGGAGCAAACACTGAACTAAAACCTTACAGCTAGGTGTGGTAAGCTTTAAGGTATGGAAGCAAATGTCATATAAAGCTTCATTGTCCAGAACCATGCACTCATCTCCATTTTCAACTAATTGATGAACCAACAAGGTTGCATTGTAGGGCTCAACAACAGTAACAGAGACCTTAGGAGAAGGGAAGACAGAGAAAGTAAGCATCATACGATCAGGGTATTCTTGGTTAGAAAGTGTAAGTATAAGTTTTTCAACTAACTTGGAATTTTTTTTAATTTTCTTCTAGATATTGTAAGGTTTATTAATGTCATGTCTCATCTGTGGCATCATTTTATTTAATTCAGTGCATTCTAAGAGTATATTAAGAATTTAGCTTATGTTTCAGTTCCGCTACCTCTTTTTTAGTGATCTAAACTGAGATTTTCTTACCAGAGCCCTTGAATCAAACAAGTTTTCTGGCAGTGTTCCTTCTAAGCTCGGGAAAGTACCTAATTTGGAATTTTTGTAAGACCTTGTCATATCCTTGAACCAAATTTATGCAATTTTATGGACCAACTAACCTGTTCATCTGGCTGTATGACTTGGAATTCTAGGATTTTGTCGTCCAATCGATTGACAGGGAGGTTTCCAATGACTTTTGCTGGGCTAACAAAATTAAAAGATTTGTAAGCTTGTCAGTAGAATAATTATGAATTAATCATTATCGTTTATCATACTATTAATTAATTAAGCACCATCCATTTTCTTGCAACATGCAGTAGGATCAGTGATAACAACTTCTCTAGACCAATACCTGAATTTATACAGAACTAGAATCAACTTGGAAGAATGTAAGATCATTAGCCATCCTAATTAAAGTACCTTTTAAAATTTTGGTATAATACACTTCCTTCCTTCTATAATTATTAAATTAATTTTGTCAATGAAGAGAAATAGGTGCAAGTGGGCTGGAGGGACCAATTTCGTCAAATATATCTCTTCTCGACAAGTTAACCGACTTGTGAGTGTAGAACCAATTAAACGTATCGAGTGTTTTGGCTGATTTTGTTATTTTTGTTTCATTATCTATCTAATTAGAGAGTTTTATGTTTTAAGAGATTAACACAACACATGCTCTTTTATTTTCACAAGAGGATTACTGACATAAATGGGCCTATTCAGGGATTTCCTAACTTAAGCAGCAGCACGGGGCTAAAAAAATTGTATGGTGAAATGATTTCTACACTTCTGCAACATAATAAGATTTAAAAATTCATACAAACCCATGATTGTTGTTGAAGAGCAGAGGAACAATCGTGGTAAAAAAACCCATTAAAAATTCACCAAATCGCAACATCACTTTTAAAGGGGTCACGTAAACCCCAGAAATCATCATATGTCAAACCCTTACCGAATCGAGGTGTGAACCAAGGAGGTCTGAAATAGAAGTTGAGATCGAACTGATGAGCAGCGCTAATTGCAGCGGCATTGGTCTGAAGTCGCGATGGTTATTCCAGCGACGGTTGCGGCAGTGGTAGGGATTTCAAAACACGTAAGAGAATTTGGGAGGAGAAGCCTTATGCGACTGGGGAGGAGATGATGTGGGATTGAGGAGGAGAAGGGAGAGAAGCCCTTATGCGAGTGGGGAGGAGATATGCACGATTGAGGAGGAGAAGGGTGCACAGCCGTGGTTTTTTTTTTAACTCCAAAACGACGTCGTTTTGGATACTGTGTAAAAAAAAAGCATAGCTATGCATACCCATTTTCCCCATATATATATATATATATATATATATATATATATATATATATATATACATATATAATCAAACTCTGTTTGATTGAGCCTGAATTTATATCTGGTTTGTTTACCGCTTTTATATATATATCTTTGAACTCAAATTAACGAACTGAGCCTAGATCGATATATATCTAGTGCGTTTACAGCTTATATATATATATATATATATATATATATATATATATATATATATATATATATATATATATATATATATATATATTTAGTCCCGCCTAGAGTTTACTTCGTGGCGGTTGATCGTCTTTATATATATATTTACATTTTCTTTTCCGCCTGAAGTTTACTTCGTGGCGGTGGCTCGTTCATATATATATATATATATATATATATATATATATATATATATATATATATATATATATATATATATATATATATATATACATAACTGTTTACAGCTTTCATACATACTACATCATCATGTGAGCCTAGGAATCATGTGATCACTGATTCAGTCCCTGAATCTAGATTCGATTCCCGTGATGGACATTTTCAGCTGTAATCAGCTTGTAAATTATTCACGGTGTTTGAATTTCCTTAGATGGCTACCATGCCCACAAGGAGTTTGGCACTGCTATATATCTTATTTTCTTGAAGATGCTTCGCATCTCAAAAATAAAAGCAATCCAGTTGAACACATAATAAAATGGAAGTATCAAAGGCCTCAATTACTATTGAGCACAAGGGTTTGAAAAAATCTCTTTTACAAAACATCACTGTTATATCTTGTTAAAACTAACCTTTTATACAAAATTCAAACCCTTTGTATATAGGTGCAAACAAGGCATAGCACTACTTCCAGACAACTGCAGATAAACCTACATACACACACACACATTCAGAAAAATATTTAAAATGAAAAGTAGCGATCACCGTGTTACCACGGATGTCGGGGGGTGCCTAACACCTTCCCCTCGCATAACCAAGCCCCCAGACCCTGATGAATCTTAGTTTCATAGACCAGTTACGCAGTGTCACATCACTTGGTCTATGTGCAAACTTTTTCTCGATTGAGTTAGTGCAACCATTTAAAAATACCAACTGGCGACTCTTACAGTCAAATCGTCAACATATACATGTCGGACCTTTTCACAACTTATTTTTTCAAACAAATCTCGCCTAATATGAGAACACCAAAAGACAAGAACAGAAAAGGGACAAATAAAAATCCCGACGTCGACAAGTGTTTTGCCAAACAAGGCCTTAGGCTTTTGAATTTTAAATAAAAATAACTGATATATATATATATAGTAGAGTTATTATTATATATCAGTTTTTATACGTTAACGTCTGTTTTTCTTTTTACGTTAAGTTTTAGTTTAACCCTAATACAAAAGAAAGAAGAAAACACAGAAGAGAAAGAAGAGAGAAAAGAGAGAAGAAAATGAGAGTTCTAGAGAAATTTAGAGAAAAGTTAGAAGTTTGGAAGCCAATAGGGGATTAACAAAGTAGCCTTCATCATCTAAACAAGAAAGCAAAGGTAGAATTCTTATTTTTTTTTAAAGTTTTGTTATTTTCTAAAAAGTTCTCTGTAAATGATTGTTGTGGAAATTATTAGTTTGTTATGTGTTAATAGATGGTTATAAACTATTTTATATCATGCATTCATGATTTAGAGTAATCAATTTCATGGAAATATGTTTAAAAGTGAAGAAATTGAATGACAGTGAAATATATATGATATGGCTTATTTTAGAGTCAAAATCGATGCTCAATTCATGTAATAAACTAGTAATTGTTTGTTGATTGTGAAAATACATGAGGAAACGAAAATAATATAATTTAAACGGACTATTTTGATTGTAAAACGAATTTACAATGATTAATCTCGCTAAGAATATCAAAAAGTGAAGAAATAGTAAAAATAATGAATTTAGAGGTTGTAATTTTGATGTTTATGTTGTTTATATGGTTGGAAACGTGTTAGAAACATTAGTTTATATTTTTGTAAACTTATTACAACTTGGGTAAGTTGAAATGGTTGTTAGAAAGGAGCTTTTAGGCCTAATTTGGCTTTCTGATGTGTTCGATTGCAAACTGCAGAAGCCGATACCAGGTACCCCCATCCCAATGGGCTTTTGTAGTGTTTTTTATCCGCCCCGGCAGGCTTTTATAACACAAAACCCCGCCCCGGCGGGGGGTAGGCAGACTTACGAAAGTTAGATAAAATCTGACCTGACATGTATTACTAAAATGGGCATAATATTTTCATACAAACTCTGATTAATGTGATTCAAGATAATACGAAACGAGAACGAGTAGACCTACAACTTTTGTTCTTTAAGTTTTTCAAATTGATATTGTTAGAAGGGGTAAAAATGGCCATATTTAGGACTATTGTACACTCGGAGGCAATCGGAGGGTGTCGGGATGCACATTTGCAAGTGCAGTCCTTTGTGTATTAGTATAATCTAATCTAAAGAGCATGATAACATGTTGAATATGTAATAGGATGTTATATCAGGTTGTTAATGTGTATATAGTGCAATGGCATGATAATTTGATTAGTTGTAATAGAGCTAAAATGTGTTGCTCATGAAAAGATGTGATGTTATTTAAACTTAAACTAAGTTAACGAGCCATACTAAAAGTGGGAACTATACTCATGAAGTTAATATTAGTGTAACTAATGGGTGTTATCAATACATATGGTATGTGTAGGACTTGTGGTGAACATGAGTAGTGACCGTTTAATCTACGCACGAGGCAAATTTTCTTTACCCTATCTTGTTTACAATTGAGCAAGTTTTCAAACTCTAATCTCTATTTGAGCTTATCCTATCTTACTTACTTTATGCAAGTTCTTTATCTCTAATCTCTTAGTAAGCAGTTAAGTTGTTATTGTTATGCAAGTTCCCTAAATCTTATTTCTTTATGTAAAGCAAGATCTTTATCTTATCTTGTTTACTATTGTTGTGCAAGTTTCCTAAACCTAATCTTTATTTTGAGTTGATCCTACCTTGCTTATAAATGTGCATGTTTGTTACCATGTCTTGTTTATAACTTAACGCAAGTTCTTGAATTCTGTCGAGCAAAGTTCTTAATTTTGTTTCCTTATGTAACCCTAGCTTATCATTGTTGTTCAAGCTAGGTTCATTATATATTTTAATGCTTTGAAAGTTATTCTTAAAGCATGACTTTGATGTATCATATTATTCATTTATGGTTCATAACACTGTGTATTATGTTGATATCGAACTTTTGCATTGCCATTAAACTTTTGATTCAACTAATCCTTAGTTGATGTTCGTTGAACTCTAAATTTTTCTTGAAGCTTATCCAAACCAAACTTACTTTGGTGCAGACTCGTATATTAAAATTGAGATGAACAACCCTATTATAGGAGAATATTTACGCGAAAGTGTTTAGCTATTTGTGCGTAATACATGGTACAAAGGGGTAATCACCCTAAGTACGGGGAGTCCCTACAGTCTAATAACTATTTAGGTTTAAGTTGAAAGAAATACTTATAACCTTAGACATAGTTCATGGTCTTGTGACCCTCAGATAATTTCCAGTATCAGTTATTGATTATCGATGTTAAGATATGTTGTTCAATTCAAATGAGTTTATTCATTTCCAATCATTATATTCTTTCAAGTGTGCATTGGTTTTGCTCACTCTTACATATATATAACCATTGCAACTAAAGTTGAGAAGGTTGATGAACCAACCACTAGCAAAGGAAAAGAAAAGATGAACAAGTGTTGAAGACTTGTAAATCTATTGATATTTGTGTTTTCAAACTTGGTTTAATTATGTGATGTAATATATTTAATTTTTCGCATTTGATGAATGATTTAAGGTTAGACAACATGGGATTTTATTAGATTTAATTATATAACCCTTTAATGGGAAGATTTATTGTTTAAATTTTATTGAATTTGGGTAGTTAGAAATGAATGTTTGGATAGTGAACACTAAATTCTGTGGAAATGAAGTATCCAGATTTAGGGGTGTCACAGGCTTTGGCAAGGAAATATATTGTCTCATCAGGATTTAAATTAGCAAGGTTGACAACATAGATATTTCCTTCTATGGTTCCAGTGAGCTTTAGAGAAAAGGTCTTCAAATCTCTGACTTGACATTGATTATTGAGGAAGGTGACTTGATGTCCTTTGTCATAAAGTTGGTTGATGCTCAAGAGATTGTGCTTCAAACCTTCAACATAAGCTACTTTGCTGAAAGACACAGCACCATTTTCAGCTGAGCCATATCCTTTGGTTTTGCCAGAGCCATTGTCACCAAAAATAACTGTTGGACCCTCCTTTTCTTTGAAGTTAGAAAGAAGAGCTTTGTTTCCAGTCATATGCCTTGAGCATCTACTATCAAGGTACCAGGTTTTCATACTGGAGCTTTGTACCTGTAGTAAAATTTAGCTTTCATTTTGATACCCAGACTTATTTGGATCCTTCCCTGTTAGTTCCTTTGAGGACCCAAATCTGCTTGATTTTAGGTCTAAGATTTACATGATTATAATAGCATTCTGCATACTTATGACCATATCTATTACATATAAAACATCTAGTATGATGCAAGCTTGTGTGTGTGGATTCATTCTTATCCTGGACATATGTGGGTGATAGGTAGCCTTATCCTTATGTTGATTCTCCTTTTCCCATACTATTCTATGATTCAGAGATTTTGTAGAGTACATCTCAAGTCTACGATTTCTTCCTGGTTGGTTCATGGAGCCAGTTTTATTTGACCTCACGATCCTTCGAGGTTGGAGAGTAGCAGTTGATTTACTCTTGATTTTTCTAAATTCTAGACCAGCATGGGATCCGTTATGTCTAAGGACATTACTTGGATCAAAAGAGCAAGGATTCATTGGCTCTACACTTTGTGTGGATTTCACAAAAGTAATACTTCTATTGAGATCAGAAGCACTACTAGTGTTAGTTTTCAAAGACTTTTCCACATTTGATTTTGAGGGAGAGTCCTCAAAACCAAGACCTGATCGGTCAGAAGAATTCCTCTGACTAGAGATCAGAGAATCCATAGATGAAGAAGACTTGTTCCTCATTAGGATCGTCTTTTCTAACTCCTCAATTTTAGAAGCTAGGTTCAACTCTCTTTGTGCACTTAGCCCATTTGTCTATTTCAAATTCTTATTCTCAGTTTCAAGATTAAAGAGAGGAACTGCTTAGCAGAACAGTCTCTAGTTCTGCTTGAACTTTTGATAAAACTCTGAACCATTTAATGTATTGATGTAGATTAGAGTTTATATCATGTAATGCAGTTCTTAAATCATCAATAATCACATCAAGATAGTTAAAATCAAATACCTCATCAATATTGATTTCACTGCTTTTCTTATCTTTGGATTCCTTGGCCATAAAGCATAGGTTAGCCACTTGTGGTTCGACATCTTCGCCTGACTCAGAGTTTGTATCATTTTCTGAGTGACTCCACGATCCTCAAGCTACCAGGCCTTTGTCTTTCTTTTGAGGCTTATTATAACCTTTGAATTCTTTCCTGGGGTTTGACGTCTTCTTTAGTTCTTCTCTAAGAGGTTTGTTGCAGTCAACAATGTAGTGACATGGCTTCTTACAGTTGTAGCACAGGTCTTTAGTCTGCTCATGGTTGTTGCTATTGTTAAATCTCCTAATTTGCTGCTTCTGCCTTTACACATGAATCTTTTAAGTTTTTTGACTAGCATAGCAACATCTTCATCATCGCCTTCTTCAGTGTCAGACTCATCATTGACTCGAGCCTTAGAGGTGGCTTCTGTTACTTTGAGAGCCACTCAATTTTCCTTCTGATAGAGTTTCTGCACGTTGAGTCAGCTCCAGTTCATAGGTGAGAAGATTCCAGTATAGTTGTTGCACAGTCATCTCATGAAGATTCTTTGATTCTCTGATGGCTGTTGTCTTTCCATCCCACTTGCTTGGTAAGGCCCTCATAAATTTGATGATGAGATCTTTGTTGGGATAGATCTTTCCAAAAGCTCAGAGAGAGTTGAGCAATACATTAAATCTTTCATAAATTGAAGTAATGTTTTCTCCTAGTATATGAGTGAACATCTCGTACTGTTGAGTGAGTAGAGACTGCTTATTCTCTCTTACTTCTTTAGTTCCCTCATGCATGATGAGTAATGCTTCCCAGACTTTCTTTGTTGTTTTCCAGTTTACCACATTTTTAAATAGGTCATCTTCTAAGGACTGGAACATAATGTTTTTGGCCTTTTGGTAAAGTTGGACTGTTTTCCTCTCATTGTTGGTCCATGCCTTGATTTACGTTCGGTTTGGATCGTCAGGAATTGGTGCAAGCTTTGTAGGAATGTAGGGCTCATTCTATACTTTTTCAAATAAATCATCGTCTATTAAATCCATGTAAGCTTGTATTCGAACTTTCCAGTTGGTAAATTTATTTTTATTGCATATTGGTGGTTTGCTGCCTCCACCAAGCTTTGATTCGCTTATAATGTGTGCCATTAATCTACTTAAGCTGTGTAGGCTTTAGTTATGACGAACGAGACTTTTGTAATTAATTTTTAAAAAATATTTATTGAATTAAATAAATATTTTGTTAATTTATTTATTGAGTTAAATAATTATTTTTGAAATTGTGGTAGATTAATTTAATTAAGTGTGTCACATTGATTAAATTAATGTGAAATAATTTTATAGATCAAAGTGAGAATTTAATTGAGATAATTAAATTAAATGAGTTGTTAAATAATTTTAATGTTATTTTAATTAATTTAATAATTAATTAGAGGTTTATTTATTTATTATAAATAATAAATGATAATTTTAATTATGTGATAATGTGATTTAATGGGTAATATTGCCTTTTATTTAAGTGAGTTAAATAATATTATGTGATTAATTAAAGTGTGACAAATAAACTATATAATAAATGAATTAATTAAAATAATGAGAAAGGAGATAATTTGGTGCTAGCCAAACATGACCTAAGGAACATGGGAGCAGTTAATTCCCTATTGCGCTTAACTGTTGCTCATGATTCCATCAGTTATTTGTATATGTAATATATATTATTATCAGACTTCATTATATCATATCAGTTGGAGAATACAGAGAGAAAATTTGAGAATCCTTGATATTGAAGAAGAAGTTGAAGAATTAAAGAAGCTTAATTTCACATTCTAGCAATCTAAGTAGAGAAATCAAGGGTAATTCCTTAATCTCAAGCTTTGAAATTATGTTCTTGAGTTCACCATGAAAGTTTAATTAAGATTCTCTGTTAATTGAAAATTCATGAATTATTTGTTAAAAACTTGATGTTAAATGTTTATAAGCATGTATAGTTCAATTATATATGATTTATAAGTGTTTTAGAGTAATCAAATCCATTAAATTGTGTTTAAATTGGAGTTTTATAGTTTACAGAGAAATATATATGCATATGGCTTAAAAGTACAAAAATTCATGCTTCAATTGTATATTAATCGGTGAATTGATAATTGATTATGTTTATACATGTAAAAACGAAAAGAACGAAACTTAAACGGACTGATTTAGTGTTATAATGAATCTGTAATTTGTGATTTCATGAAATTTGACGAAACTTTAAAAATAGCAAGAACATGAAAATTATGAATTCAAATTTAGTTGTTTATGTAATTTAAGTTGTTAAAAGCATGCTAAGAATATCATTAAATGTTTTTGTCAAGTTCAGAACACATGGGTAATATTGAATTCGTTGTTTATGTGAAGTTTTGGCCATGCTCTGTGTTCATTCGTGAACTGCAGAATTGGATACTGGGTAGTCGTGTCACATGTCTTCGAAGTTAGAGTTTAGCTTTGGTCAGAATTCGACTTTGGATGACGTCATGTCTATGCCTTCGAAGTAAGGGTTCGGCTTCGGTCAGAGTTTGACTTTGAATGGCATCACGGCTATGTCTTCGAAGTCAGAGTTCGACTTCAGTCAGAATTTAACTTCGGATGGCGTCACGACTGTGTCTTCGAGGTCAGGGTTCGGCTTCAGTTAAAGTTCGGCTCCAGATGGCATCATGACTTCGGTTATGGAGAACTTCTTTTGAAGAAGCGTCATGACTTCGAAAGTTAAGACTTCGAAAGTCGATGGGTAGCAGAACTGGAAAGTTTTGGTTTTTGTTATATAGTCCATTGTATGATTAGTTTAATCTAATCTAAAGAACAAGATAATGTGTTGGACATATAATAAGGTGTATACCAGGTTATTAATGTCCATATAGTGAAATTACATGATAGTTTGATAAATGTATAAGGGCTAAAATGTGATGCTCATGAGAAGAGGTAATGTTGTTTAAACTTAAGATTTAAGACATCAGTCCTGAATATGAGAATGATGGTAATGAGCAAAACTTAAACCAAGTAAATAAGTTGTATTAAAAGAAAGAACTAAACCTATAAAGTTAATATTAATAAAATTAATGAATGTTGTGAATACATATGGTATGTGTGTAGTACTTGTGGTGAACGTGAGTGGTAATCATTTAACCATCGCACGTGGCAAGTTTTTGAACCCTACTCTTATGTTGAGCAAGTTTTCTAATCCCTAAACTTTGTTTGAGCAAGTTTCTTATCTCTAACTTGGTTAAAGTTGTACAAGATTTTCAAACTCTACTTTATTGAGCAAGTTTAACCTTAGCTTATTATTATTCAAGTAAGGTTTCTTACTTATACTATTCAATACCTATATTTTTGGTTAAGCCTACTATTCCTTTATGAAAGCATGACTTTGATATATGATGCTTATCCACTTATGATTCAACAGTATTATATCATTGCTATTGTATCCCTTTATAATGTTACGTTGTTAATGAACTCGTGAATGATTATTAAATCTTTATTGATTCAACTAATCCTTAGTTAATGATTATTGAACTCTAAAGTACCCTTGAGATCAATCCAAACCAAACTTTCTTTGGTGCGGACTCTAATGTCAAAGCTGAGATGAACAACCCTGCTACAGCGAATTATATTATGCGGTAGCGTTAAGATGTTGTGCACATACATGGTACATAGGGCTGATTCCCCTAAGTACGAGAAATTAGGTCTATATAGTCTTATGACTGTTAAAGATTTAAAGTAGAAATTCTTGATAACTTAGGACATAATTCACGGTCTTGTGATCCTCAGATGTACTTTAGATTCCTGTTCTAACCTTGATTCAAAAGCCGAGACTTCTTTTTGTTTAGTATCCATTACTTATTCGCATGTTATTATTATTATTCTATTGTTAAACTTGTGGACAATTGTTGTTCACTCTTACATAATAATATTGCAGCTAAGATTGAAAGAGTTGATGAGCCATCCACAAGTAAGGGCAAAGGAAAAGCAAGCAAATGATGAAGACTTATTTAATATTAGAGAATGTTTATATTAAGACTTATGATGTGATGTCTAAGATTTATTTGTTTATGATGTTTTCGCATATGATGTATTAAGGTTAGATAATCTGGGATTTATTCGTTTAAGATGATGTAACCCTATATTGGGAGGATTTCTATTTCAATTTTATTGTTATCATTATTATGGGCAGTTAGATGTTAATTATTTTATTGAGTGAACACCAAATCTGAGGGAAGTTTGAGTACCTGGATTTGGGGGTGTCACATTAGTTGAGAGAACCTGCTTTGATAACAATTGTTAGTTCCCAGAGGCACGAAAGTTATCTAGAAGGGGGGTTGAATAGATATTTAAAATCTTTTTCTTTTCAAAGAGTAACTTAACAGATTTGTTAATTAAATAATTAATTAAATGCAGCGGAATGTATTAATTAATTATCCCCTTTAAGATAAAATAGAAGTTATAATTTAAACAACAGTTATAGCAGATATAGCAGTTAAAGAGACTGAAAGTAAATGACACAGTGTTTTAAGTGGTTCAGAGCACTCAAGACTCCTAGTCTACTCTTCTACTCCACGAGTAGGAAATCCTCTAAGCATATTGATACAATCTTCGAATCATTGAGATTCCTTCAAGACCAGCAGTCTTGGAAAGCTAGTTGATAAAAAACTCTTCAATCCCAACAGACTTGGAATGTTAGTACACTAAGTACTCTTCAAACCTAGCTGGTTTGGTAGCTCTGCAATGAGTGGAGTTGAGGTTGTTGTTATTGTGCTACTAAGTTGCCTTAAGCCCAAGTTCTGATGAACTTAGTAGCGAAGCAAGATTTTGTTGAATCATGGAGTGAAGATTTGTCAGATGTTCTTGTGATTTTCTTTTACGTTCTTGTTTCTTGCTTATCTGATATCTTCAATCTGTTAGCCTTATATAGGAGACTTTGAAATCTTCCCGTTGAGAGGCTTCCGTTTGAGAATTAAATGCTTCGGGTATTCTGAAGCACTTTGATGTTGACATCCTGAGATGATGTGATAGCGTCTTTTTGACTTGCCTGACACAGCAGTCTGCTTTCTCACCTAACACCTCTAAAACGTCACTATCAACAGACTAGTTGGTAGATATGTTTCTTCTTACTTTTTGATTCTTCGATTCAACCAAAGATGTTGGTGAGGGCATTGGGTTTCTCAATCATATTAACGTTCAAATGTCAATTGATGATGTCAGACATTTTTGTTTATCAGACGCAATCTTCAACTATTTTGATGCTTACTGATGAGCACTACGATCGTGGTCTGATGATAAGTGCTTGCAGGCGATTTATACTTGTCAGTCTCTGATGAGAATCGTAGAGTACTCTACGATTTTGTCTTAGTTTTGACAACGCTTGAGTGACTATGATCTTGATGCTTTAAGGACTCCACAATTTAGAGTAGTGCCTACGATTTTGACTTGAGTTTGACAAGCACTCGACAAATTGCTTCACTATTCTGATAGGCTTGCTCAGTAGACTACGATTCTGGCTTCTGCAATCTCCACAATTTTGTTCTACCTATCTATTACACCTCATAAAATTAACCTAACAAGTTTGATCTTTCTACTACAAAGATTTTACAAATAGATAAACATTAAGCTCAGATCAACTTAACAATTTGATCTTTAATCTAAGTCCTTGTACATATGATCTAATAAGGACTTTACATCTTTTGATAATGCATGAACATTTATTTATTCCAACATCAAATTTAAATATACAACTCTCAACAAAATCCTTCACCAATTTCTTTAACTTTACGACGTCCAAACCCATCTGAAAGTATTTGAGGGCCTGATAACCATTTTGATCTTAAACATGACTGAGTGCCTCCCGAAATCTTTTAACATACTGACAGCCTCCCAAAATCCATTACCAAGCATCCTTTTTCAGAGTCTTCATAAACATCTAACACTTGGCAGCATCAGAGTAGTCATAATAGTTCATCATGCTATTATAAGCCTGGCTGTGTTCATAGGGGTCACCAGATCCATCATAACTCTCCATATGGGGGGCCTTGTTATTCGGATCGACCCTTTCTTGATCTATCTCTAGGGAGAATGGCAATGATGAATTGACCGAAGTTCCCTTTTTCGAATTAAAACCTGCGAGCCTCTATTCCAACTTTGATAATCTTCGAGCTAGCACTTCGGTTTCACTCCTTCGTGGGGACGACTTTCGCCTGTCCCGATTTCTCGTTCTAGAGAGGCTTCCCGTCATCTCCGTTCAGACCTCCCTCTGCCTTCTAAACTTGCTTCCCTGGAGCGGCTGCGGTGCCTGCTCCTCTCCTGTGAACAACCTCAGGGCCTGTTCCTCTCCTATGAGAGGCTTCGGTGCCTGCTCCTTTCTAGAGAGTGACTTCGGTGCCTGCTCCAGATCCACCAAGAATCGTCCGGACGATGTGTCCTGTACTGATTCCCTGACGAACGCTCCCACCTTCGGCTATGGATGGAAGCATCATCCTCTCTGCCCATCAAAAGTTCCATTTGTGTGTCAATCTCCTTTCATTGAAGGAGTAAAGCTTTAAGAGCCTCATCATTCTCCTATGCATTTTTTGCCAAAATCAACATCTTTTCGTCGTAGCCATCTCGCCTGGAGTTCTGGTCTCCCTGGTCCGTGTTTGGGATGGTTGTCCTCGAGACATTCGTTTATTTCCTTCCTAGCCATTGAGAATAGCAGACGGCAGACGGCATCTGCCTTGTCGTTCGGTGAGACCTCAAAATTGGTGCGGGACCCAAGTCTCTGCGAGGCACTTAGGGATGACCCCAACATGTCATTGACTAAATCTCGTTGTTGAGGGGGATCAGCCGTAAATTGATCTCGTGCAGAAGCTGTCTTCGCCTTACACACCATGATTCCAACCAAACTCCTAGGTGATTGAAAAACTATGTAGCACTAAAGAGTCCTCCTTCTAGTGCCAATGTTAACTCAGAGACTCGTCCACGCGCCTCAATCACCAATGACGCGTCCAATCCTGCACAGAAATGAAATCATATGTGAAACTTGATGGCTTGGACCGCCAAGGGATAACTCTAGTGTAAGAATAAGTATAGGTTGAAGGAGGTTTAATACTTTAATGATGTAAAATAAAGTTGTACTTGATAATTAGGGTGTAACCTTGTATTTATAGTGATCACACCACCTCTTCCAAGCTCTTCCCCATATAGAAATAGGATTCCTCATTAGGTATGATTCCTGTTAACGCCAAGTTTTGCCGGCGCGTCCAATCACAGAATCCACGCGCTTGAACCTGCACAATAACAGATCACACACGAAGCTTGACAGCTTGTGCCGCCGGGGGATAGCTCCGGTGTGAGAATAAGTACAGGCTGTTCACAAGGTTTCACAATGGAGGCTTTAGTGTTTAGTGCTCAAAGATGTATTACCTGTTTATCGTAGTCAAGCCTTGTATTTATAACCTTTCTCACTTCCTTAGAATCCCTTTCCGAGTCGGATTAGGACTCCTAAATAAGGTAGTTACCTATATTTGGGTCCAATACAATCTCCTTAAAAGGTGTAAGTAGAATCCAATTCAAACACTATCTTTGGAGTTACCTTATTTAAATACGGTTAGGACTCGAGACTCTGTACGCAGGATAGCCCACTGTACAGGCCCAACCCTATCGAACCCATTAGTTGGTCTAAGCTTTGGCCTAAAGGACTCGAAGGCCCGACCCCAAACATCACACACCACAGTAGGGATCCGGCCCAAAGGACTCGGATACCGAACCCGAACCCCTTCAACTACTTCGTGGGCTTCGACCCAATGGGCTCAATCTCCTCAGTTCCAGTTCACGCCTTCAGCCCACATGAGGATCGGTAAAATACTCTTGAACATTGCCCCCAGTCTCTGGTTATAAAGTGTTTATAACCAAAGACTCAAAAAGACACGAACTTAAATAGTCACGCCAGGAAATGATGAGCTATCTCGGGAACTCAAACGATACCTTTTCCTCTTTGGAGCTTGTGCACGTCTCTCTAGGACCGGGCCCCACTCATCATAAATAGCCGCCTTGGAGATTCGTGCCAGCCACGCTATATAAACCCCTATCCATCCATCACTGTCACCTTTTTGAGCCTTTCATCATTTCAAATTCCTCTCTCAAACTTTCTGGCAAAGGCGATTTCTGGCGAGCTTCTCTCTTTTACATTTCAAGTTTTTTAACTTGTAGTTAAGTCACCAAATCTCTCCTTAGTTGATCATCCCCCTCCCATGTCTGATTCTAGCATTCCTCCTCCTCCTGAACCAATTCCATCCTCAGTTACTACCGCCGATCTGATTCCGATCGAACTTTCGGTAGAACCTTTAGATATCTCCACCGACAACGTAAAAGCTAAAATTCGAAGTGCTTACTCTTCTGAGATCGGGTTCTCGCACATCAACACCCAATCAACTGTCCTCCCATCTCAAATATCAAACATTCGTACTCTGTTTAACATACCGAAGGAGTACAAGCTTCGGGTACCCAGTCTGGAGGAGAGAATATTTTGGAGACCCGAAGGAGAATGGGTCGTCGTTCCCCTATATGTCCTAAAGTATGGGGTTCGGTTCACACTTCATGAGTTTATATCTTCTTTTCTCTGCTTTATGGGGTGTGCCGAACTTGTATATCCACCTGATCTCCTTCATCGCTTTGTGCCAGGAGCTGGGTATTACTCCTGGCCTTGACTTTTTCTTCGCCTTATTCACCGTCGGTAGGTCGAAGGAACCTGGCCTTCGGTAATTAAATAAACAACCCAACCGAGCCGTCTTTATCAAAACTCCCTCGAGCAACAAAGGCTGGCATCCATAATGGATCTTTGTAAAGGGGACTGACCTCAAACTCCTCCCCAACTAAGCCCATCCCGAAGATCCCATTGCCAAAGTGTCTAAATTCCCCAAGGACCGGGATGGTGCATTCAAGGAAAAGTTGATCAAGACCGAATGGAGTTTGAAAGCTTTGTCTAACGAAGCCTGGTTGTACAAACACGGATGTAAGTATCTTATCCCGAACCTCTTCATACAAACACCCTCTCTCATTGTACTTCTGTAACCATTTATCTTACTTGTTTCCTTTTGTGTAGTGACGATCTTCAGACCCAAAGCGGCCGCTGATTCCTTAGCTCCTCTTCCCATCACCATTGAGCCGATTTATCTTCCCATAACTGACGAGACAGCCGAGGAGGAGACCATCCTTATTGCCGAACTCTCAACCGGTTCTACTTCGGGTCTAGCCCCCCTAGATAACACCATCGAGGCTGCCAACAAGAACTCCCTGAACCTGAACCGATCGGAGAAGATGGCTCCGCTGAAAAAGAATAAGAAGAAGCCGTCTGCCAAAGGCCCTTCCCACCCATCTGCTTTGATCATTCTAAAGCCAACGCCTCTGCCTCCACCATCAGTCACCAATATCGAGGAATCAAAGGAAATCGAGGGGGTCCTCTCGATCCTCGAACCAAGAAGCCATAGTTGGACGGAGGTCCTGAGCTGCCAGTCGTGGAGGCCAATCCTCCTCCTACTTCGACCCCCACGTCCAAAGCAAGCTCTTCACAAGGAACGCCGACTATGTGTTGACTGAAGAGCCCTTTGGAGGTGTTCCCTTTTAACCTATTTGAGCACTTCAAACTTCTCAGTGATGACGAACAGTTCAAGGCATACTCCCCGAAAGAGTACTTAATGGCCTACATCCGGGCTCAGTGTCAGGTAATTCTAGAATCATTGAACCTCTTCCTTTATGCTTATGTTGTGTTGTTCATGACTGATGTATTGTTATGTTGTAGGCCAACGCCATCCTTGCTCAGGTCATTCTACCTCTGGCCCGTAGTACTAAAAAGGAGGTTCAGCTGAGGGCAGATATGGAGCTTCTCGAAGCTAAGTTGCGAGGTCTGAACCTGGATTTGAAGAAAGAGAGAGACCTTCATGCCGACACTCAGAATAAAGTGACCAAGGCTGAAAGTCAGACCGCTGAGCTTAAGGAGCAATATGCCCTTCTGCAGCAGGAGTTCGTCGGTCTCGAAGTTCATGCCAAGAAGATTTTCCAGGAGAAGGATATCTTGTCCGAAGAAGTCAAAGATCAGGAGAAGGTCATTGATGCTATCACGGAGAAGTTTTCTGAGATGAACGGTAATATGATGCACCTGATTCGGGAAAACAACACCATGAAAGGAAAATGGGCCGAAGTCCAGCAGCGCACCATCAAAGAATACGAAGAATCACCTGCCTTAACCGAGAAGATCATGGCTCAGTTTTTCGACGGCTATGAAGCTTATCGAAAAAAGGCTCGGGCTAAGATGGAAGCGGTCGGGCTTTATGTCTCCGTCCTTGATTCTTCGGATGAAGAATTCGAAGCTGAAGATGATAGTCCTAAAGAATAGTTTCTTGTAGGTTTTGTACTTGTAATTTTCATAATTATTTTTCTTTCTTTTGTTTGTAACCTACCGATCAGTTATGCCTGTGATGTTTTATCAATCAGTTAAGTTGTTTCTGACTTTCTGATCGGTTTAACCCAAAGCTTGTCTGATCGGAGTTGTAAAACTTTTGAATATTAATGAAGTAAAAAATCTGATAGTATTTTTCTCGACCCGTTATACTTGTGCCTTTTACCGATCAGTTATGTTATTTTGAACTTACTGATCTGCTTACGCCCGAAGCTTGTCTGATGAAAATTTTGTAATTTTCCCAGTCAGTTAAACTTGTGATTTTTATCGATCAGTTGTGCCATTTTTGACTTTCTGATCGGTTTAACCCGAAGCTTGTCTGATGGGATTATATAAAAGCATATGAATATAAATGGAGTGTGAACGCATCCGAAAAAGGAATCTCATTTATTTCATTAGCAAATAAAACGGTTACAAGAATAAAGAATGACATAACTTTCACTGGTAAAATTTTCTAAGTCTTCCAGCATGCCATGTATTCTTTACTTCCGAACTATCCATTGCTCGAAGCCGGTATGTACCTGGCTTCGGCACCTCTACCACCTCATAAGGTCCCTCCCAGTTAGGCATCAGCTTGCCGGTGTTCTAGGTGGTTGATGCCTCCGAATCCCGAAGGACCAAATCCTCAACCTCAAATCTCCTCTGTTTTACCTTCTGATTATAGTGTCGGGCTGTTCTCTTTTGGTAAATGGCTAACCTTATCAGAGCTGAGTCCCGAAATTCTTCCAACAGATCCAGATTTAACCGTAGTCCCTGATCGTTGTATAACTCCTTGTATTGGCTGACCCGAAGAGTAGGAGATCCGATCTCAACGGGTATGAGTGCATCGGTCCCATATGCCAGTCAAAACGGTGAATCTCTGGTTGTTGTTCTTGGGGTAGTCCGATAAGCCCACAAAATACTGAGTAGTTCTTCTGGCCACCTACCCTTCTGCTCGTCTAAACGCCTTTTAATTCCGTTGAGCAGGGTTCAGTTAGTCACTTCTACTTGGCCATTAGATTGAGGGTGAGCAACTAAAGTCTTTCGATGCTGGATCCCCAATTCTTTCAGAAACGTTTCAAATTTTGACCCTACAAACTGCCTGCCATTATCTGAGACCACTGTCATCAGGATGCCGAAGCGATAAACGACTCCCTCCTTGAAAAACTTCAAACATTCTTGTTCGGTGATCTTCTGCAGAGGCTTAGCTTCCACCCACTTCGTCATGTAGTCGATAGCCACGATCACAAAATTTACTTGTCCCTTGGCCTTCGGTAGAGGCCCCAGGATGTCGATTCCCCATATAGCGAAGGGAATCGGAGATAGGACCGAGTACAGCTCTTCGGGAGGCTGGTGTGGGATGGTGTTGTTCAGCTGGCACTTGGGACACTTTCTGACGAACACTTTGGCTTCTGTATAAATAGTCGGCCAGTAGTACCCCTGCCTCAAAATCTTGTGTGCCAGTGACGTGCCCCCCATGTGATCCGCAAATCCCTTCATGTACTTCCTGAAGTGTATAATCCGCTTCAGATGGAGTTAAGCATTTGAGCAGTGGGGAGCTAAAGGCCCTTCAGTACAGGTCTTCGTCAATAAGGATGAAGTTCAAGCTCATGTGCTTGATTTTTCTTGCTAGGATTCGGTTCGAAGGTAAAACCCCATCTGCCAGATATGCGATGTAAGGTATGAGCCAGCAGTCGAGTCGGTCCAAAGCTAGCACGTCCTTCTTCAGAACACTTGGTTGTTCTAAGACCTCCAGATACACCGACCCATTGAAGGAGCTTGCTTTGGTAGTTGCCAATCTAGCTAGAGCATCTGCTACCGTGTTGTCTGACCAATCAACTCCCTGGCAACTATGTGAGCTAAAATACATGAGCTTATCCTTCACCTCGGCCAGGTATTTCGACATTCTCACCCCCCGCGCCTCATACTCTCCTAATAACTGCTTAACTACCAGCTGTGAATCACTGTAGATGACTATCCTCTGTACTTTCAAGCTTCGGGCCAACCGTAGTGCGACTAGAATGGCTTCATGCTCTGCCTCATTATTTGTGGCCTTAAACTAAAGTCGAATCTCCTGTTGGACTTTGAACCCTTCAGGACTCATCAGAATGACCCCTGCTCCACTGATATCCAAAGTTGACGACCCATCTATATACAAAGTCCACGAGGTTTGTCCCTATTGAGCTTCAGCAACCGTACTCACATCCGGTTCCGTAAAAGAGCATTCCACCACGAAGTCTGCCAATGCCTGACCCTTGATTGCCGTTCGGAGATGATATTCTATAGCAAATTGCGTTAACTCCATCGCCTATGTGGCTAGCCAACCCGACACTTCTGGCTTGTGCAATACTTTCTTTAATGGATGATCCGTATATACCACCATCACCTGACCCTGAAAATAATGCCGAAGCTTCTTGCTTGCAATGATCAAGGCATACGCGAATTTTTCCAGATTCGGATATCTTGTTTCTACGTCTCCCAGAACGTGGCTGACGTAGTATACCGGGAACTGTTTTCCTCCCTGGTCCCTTATTAGTGCCGCCCCCGACTGCCATCGGGCTTGCAGCCAAGTATAAGTATAAAGGTTCCGAAGGGATTAGCTTCATCAATAAAGGTGCTGACGATAAATAGTTCTTGATTTCTTGGAATGCGTCTTCGCACTCTGAAGTCCACTGCAAACTCTTCTCGTTCTTCGGGCCCTTGAGAGTGTCAAAGAAGGGTAAACATCTTTCTGCTGATCTTGACACAAATCTCCGAAGGGCAGCAATCCGACCCGTCAACCTTTGCACATCTTTATATGTATTCACGAATTTCATGTCCAAGATCGCCTTAATTTTCTCAGGGTTTGCTTCGATACCTCTCTTACTGACTAGATATCCCAGAAACTTTCCTGACCCCAATCCGAAGGTACATTTAATAGGGTTCAGTCTTAGCTTGTGTTTCTTTACTGTTTCAAAGCAGTTTTCTAGGTCCTCCAAATGATCCCAGACGGACATACTTTTCACAATCATGTCGTCCACATATACTTCTATGCTTCGGCCTAGCTGCTTTCTGAATACGAAGTTCATCATCCGCCAGTATGTTGCCCTAGCATTTAGTAACCCGAAGGTCATCTTCCGATAAGCGTAGATGGCTCGATGAGTAATGAAACTGGTCTTCAGGATGTCCTCCTGGTTCATCGAAATCTGGTGGTATCCCAAGAAGGCATCCATGAAGCTTAACATACCGTGCCTCAAAGTGGCGTCAATCAATTGGTCTATGTTGGGCAAAGGGTAGAAATCTTTCGGGCACGCCTTATTCAGATCGGTGTAATCGATCCATAACCTCCACTTTCCATTCTGTTTCTAAACCAGAACCACATTTGCCAGCCATTCGGGGTAGTCAATCTCGAAAATGAATCTTGCCTCCAGTAGTTTAGTGATTTCCTCATCTATGATCTTCTGCCTTTCTGAGGCGAAAATTCTTCTTTTCTCTATCACTGGTTTTCTCTTCGGGTCTGTATACAGACTATGTAGAGCTACCGACTCACTTACCCCGGGCATGTCGCTAGGTTCCCAAGTGAAGATATCGGCATATACCCGAAGCAGATCTATCAGTCCCGTCTGAAATGACTCTGTCAATCCCGATCCAATCTTGATCAACTTCTCCGTGTTCCCTGGAACCAGTTCCACATCCTCAGTCTCTTCGGCAGGCAGGGCTAGTGGTTCCGTGCTACTTTCAGTGAATGGCTCGATTTCAATTGCCATTGTCTGTTTCAGTTTGCTAACCCCGACCCCAGAGGAAATCAACGTGTTCTGATAACACCTTCGGGCAATATCAAGATCGCCTTTTACCTCCCCAATCCCGTTTGGTGTCGAAAACTTAATTTTGAAGTGCGGTATGGATGTCACCGCTTGTAATGCTGCTAACGTCGGCCTTCCCAAAATGGCGTTGTACGCCGAGTCCACCAGTACCACCAAAAATCTGACTAGGATTTTTTCCTGCTGAGGGGCGGTGCCAAACCTGACTTGAAACTCGATGGTGCCCGAAACATGCACCGGGTCCCCACTAAAATCGTACAACGGGCCTTCTCCGCCTAGCTCCATCTTCTTTCCTTCCAAATCCAACCTTTGATATGCGTGAGTGTATAGTACGTCGACCGAAGACCCATTATCGATCATCATCCTTTTCATGTCGACAGGCCCGACCTCAACCGTTATTACCAATGCTCCTTTATGTGGCTCAATGGGGTCAGTAGGGTAATCTTCGTCTGAGAAAGAAATAGATACTCCCGAGTAGGCCCTGCCTTTTCTGGGAGATGAGTTTGCTACTGACAACACGGCTTCGAGATGTCTACTTCTTTTCCTTCCGGTTACACGCCCTACCGAACCGCCCGAAATTACATCAATCACACCTCGGGGTTGCGTGTTCGGTTGCGACTGTGTTTCCCGAGTCGGCCCTCTGTTCTCCTCCCGAGGTGCCTCTGAACCTTTCCAACCGACCACGTACTGCACTAATTGCCCATTCTAAACGTTTTTCTCAATCAAATCCTTCAGATCGTTACACATCTCTGTCGTGTGCTCGCGATATTGATGGTATTCATAGTATTTGTCCCGACCTCTCTTGTCGGGCTTCGGGTGTGTTAAACATGGCTCAAAGAAGGGTTTGTTCCACATCTCCTCTAATATCTTCGCCCGATCTGTGTTGAGGGCGATGTAGACTTTGTTGACATTTCGGCTTAGGAAGGGTGGTCGACCACTGCCCTAACCTCCACCATTATAGCTTTTCCTGCCCGAACTATCCGACCTCCCTTGATTGTCCAATCGCTGATAAGGCCGCTTTTCCCGATCGTTGGACTTCTCATAAGATTGGGAGTGTGGTTTGAAATTCCCCATAGCCTCCTCTATTGCTATGAATCCCTCGGCTCGATGGAAGGCTTCTGTCAAATCGGCCGGAGGGTTGATCACTAGATCTCCCTAGATCCTTCATCAGTTTCTTCGACTTACCGATATCCAGACCAGTTGTGAAGAATCCCAAGGCCTGTGGAGAATTCAACTCTGCTACCGAACCCACAGCCTCCCGAAATCTTTTAACATATTGGCCTAGGCTTTCATCCAACTTCTGCCTAATCTGCATGAGGGAAGCAGTAATCTTCCCTCGTCTTCTGTTTCTCCCGAACCGGGCATGAAACTTCTCCCGAAGGTCGCTCCAAGAGTTAATTGATCCAACTGCTAGGGTCCCCATCCATTCTCGGGCACTCTTCTTCAAGGTTGTTGCAAACATGTGGCACTTAGTTCCGTCCGAATGTCCATAGTAGGTCATCAACCTGTCATATCCGTCTGAATGATCATAGGGATCTCCCAGCCCGTCATATGTCTCCATCGGCGACATCTTCTTCTTGGGGTCGACGGTGACATGATTTATCTCGGGCGAAAAGGGTGATCCCATGCAAGCCGAAGGCGTTCCCGGTGAACTCTTCACTGTCAGTAACTTCTCCAACTCTGCAACCCTTCGAGCAAGGGGGTCGGACTCCTCTTTACGAGGGGATGATCTATGTCTGTCCCTCTTGTATTCAGGAGACGCGTCCCTCCTCCTCTGTCCTGATCTACCCGGATGCTCTGATCTCTGATCCACTGATCGACTCTTTCTTCGGCTTCCGCCGTCTCGGGAACGGCTTCTGGGTCTACTCCTTTCCTTTCTAGCCTCATCCCGTCGGGGTGATCGGGATCGGCTACGATGCCCACGTCTCTTCGAGGAAGCTTCCTGTTCTCCTGTCATCTTGGCCATCTGTGCTTCGAGCTCGTCCTGCTACAACCGTAACGCCATCATGGTATCTTTATTCTGCTCCAACTTTTTCTGCAGGATAAATTCTCTCTGATCTCGGCTGCCTTCACCTCGGTCTCTTCCTTTCCCGTCGTATGCCCGAGAGTGGTTTTCATCAGCATGACTACCCTGATTGGGCGTGTGTTGGCTATCATGGAAGAGTTTACGCCGGAGCGAAGGAGTCGATCCTTCCTGATCATCCTGAATTCTGGAACCCAATCTATCTTTCACCGATCCCCTCACCTGGGTGATCTGGTGGGTCTTCGCCTTCTCCTGGTTAGAAACACTGGTATCCCTGCTCGCCAAGACTTTCTACCTGAGAAGTTAACTGTGATTGTAAAGAGCACTAAAAGGCCCCTCCTTCTAGCGTCAATGTTAACGCCAAGTTTCGCCGGCGCGTCCAATCACAGAATTCACGCGCTTGAACCTGCACAATAACAGATCACACACGAAGCTTGACGGCTTGTGCCGCTGGGGTATAGCTCCTGTGTGAGAATGAGTACAGGTCGTTCACAAGGTTTCACAATGGAGGCTTTAGTGTTTAGTGCCCAAAGATGTATTACTTGTTTATTGTAGCCAAGCCTTGTATTTATAACCTTTCTCACTTCCTTAGAATCCCTTTCCGAGTCGGATTATGACTCCTAAATAAGGTAGTTACCTATATTTTGGTCTAACACAATCTCCTTAAAAGATGTAAGTAGAATCCAATTCAAACACTACCTTTGGAGTTACCTTATTTAAATACGGTTAGGACTAGAGACTCTGTACGCAGGATAGCCCACTGTACAGGCCCAACCTTATCGAACCCATTATCTGGTCTAAGCTTCGGCCCAAAGGACTCGAAGGCCCGACCCCGAACATCACACACCACAGTAGGGATCCGGCCCAAAGGACTCGGATACCGAACCCGAACCCCTTCAACTACTTCGTGGGCTTCGACCCAATGGGCCCAATCTCCTCGGTTCCAGCTCACGCCTTCAGCCCACATGAGGATCGGTAAAATACTCCCGAACAATTCTTTAATGGGATTGAACATAATCTACTTAAAGAAAGGAAGTCGGATCATATCTTGACACTTTTATTAAGAGTTGAAAATTAAATGTAATTAAAATTTTTAAATTACTTAAAATATTGAACTGTCAAATTAGATTCCTACATAAAGTAAATAAAGTATACGTGAACTTTGGCTCACCATATAATTCGGGTCTAACAATTTATTTTGCTTAAGCACGAAAGTACAATACTAATCCATAGACATTCTGTGATTTTTTTTAAATGTGAAATTGAAGGAGTATTATTGTTTTTATTTTTTTAAAATATAGGAGTACAAATTAAATAGTTGCACGGGCTTTTTAGCTAGTCTATTTAATTATTGAGAACTTTGACAAAGAGAGTGCATTATTTCTGACTAGTGAGGTCATGATCACCTGCAAATGATGTGTACATGGGCGTGTTATATTTCCAACAAAGACCCAAAAGATGCGTAAAATTTAATAATTTTTTAGTGATAAAAGATTAGATACTAAAGAATTTAAAATGATGTAGATGATAGTTATTACTTATAATTATTAGATCACAAATGTATGGTGAAATATTTATTTATTATAATTTGACATATTATTTTATATTTATTTTTTTGTAGCAATCTTTTGTCACCGACTCATCGCAGTATTTCTTCGTAAAATTTAAGTAATTGTATTTTGATGATAAAAAAATCTTACAAAAAATTACTAACAAAATGATGTGGTTAATTGTGGTAGATCATCCACTAACTACACTCTGCCACATCTTATGTAAACTATTTTTTGTGAACTTTTTTTATCACCATAACAACATTCAAAGTTAAGATCCCTTGCCAGATTATCTTCAGTTGAAAAAACAAAAATAATTTATGTTAAAAAGTTCACAGCAATTTAGTTTAAAACAGCCCTTTGACAAATAATACCAAGGAGTTCAGAGTCATATAAAATGAATTTTTTGCACCTTTTTTCTTTAAGTAACCATTTCAATAACGAGCAGAACTTTTCCCCCCTCTTACCCATATTACAACAAAGTCCACGGTCATCATAGGTTTGACTTGCGTGAGCCATTTAGGTTTGACTTGCTTGAGCCCTTTGCCACTTGGTCGATAGTCAAGAGGATTTAACATTTCTTCATTCTTCAACCATCAGTGGCACTGCAACAAAATGGGTAGCAAGTTGATCAATGCTCCAAATTTCTTTTTCTTCATCTTTATTTTATCTTCATTATTTGATGTAATCTAGATATAGAGTTGTAAATGAGCCTAACTAAGGCGACCGGGCTTTGACTTGTTGATATTGTGTTCGTTTTAAAAGTTAAATGATTCGAGTCCAGTTGAAATTAGGCTTCAAACCAGTCAAAAATTTGATATACAATTCGACCCGTCCAATAAACAAGTCAAAGCTCGAGCTGACATTAAGCTAATCAAGCTTAAACCCATCTGATTTAACTCTTTTTATTTTAAAAATAAAAATAATAATTAATTAAATGTTAAACGAGCCGAACTTGCTAGAACTCAGCTTAACCGAATCGAGCTCAAGCCGGACACCATATTGCTCGGCCTCAACTTGTTTTAACTAAATTGGTAAAAGAACTTGTACGAGCTTGGCTTGTTTAACGAGCTCGAGTCCGGTATAGGGACTATTTGATAAAACTGAATAAAACGATTCTGAATGTTTTAGCAATCTTAATGAACTGAATTGAGTTAATACTGAATACTGAATGAAAAAAGTTGTTAGATAATTGATGTCTAAAACATCTTAATAACAGTCTTTTACTATTTTACCCCTCTAAACTATGCTGAATAAGTATATAATTTTGTCTGGACATACTACAAAAAAATTTAAATACAATATTCATTGTACAACAGATAAAAATAAATAATTAAAACAAATTATCAAACAAAGTATTGAATAATTCAAACAAATTTAACCCAAATTTTATAGAAAATAGAAAACGTAATGAGTTAAACAATGTGTCAACATAATAATAAAAGTACTAAAATTACATTAATTTCATATGAGTCGTTTTATAATTCAAAAGTAATTTGGTCACGTAAATTGCTCATATATTGTACGCCTTGAGGGCCCCATTGCACTTCATCTTACTCTCCTTCGTGATTCTCTTCATATTGTTCATCATCTCCATAAATTGTGGTAGCTTGATCATACTGAGCAAATAGAAGCATGAATTTAGAGATTCTAATCATAACAATAAACAAATCTACTATAAACAAATATGCTTAACACAAATATAAGGATGAATTTAGAAATTCTAATCCTAACAATAAACAAATTTACTGTAAACAAATATGCTTTTTGGGTATGTATAGCCAAGAACTTGAAAGCATTCCAAGGTCAACAAGTTAAATCTCAGAAACGTAACAAACATATGGAAAGTATATTGATATAGAAAAAGAAGTATATACAGAAAGATTTAAAGAAAAACTCGAAAAGAATCTCAAGCATGTGATCTATGGAGGAGCCCAATCTCAAATTCTCAAAATCACTCAACAAGTGGACTAATGAATTAATTGAATTCCATGAAGTCAGTTGTACAAAATTAAAATCATAAAGACAAGCAATGCAGAGAACTTTGATGTAGAGAAGATGGTTATTTGGATAAAAAACGATTGCTCAAACCTATTAAGCCATTCAACCAATTTTTTTTAAAAGAATCGCTCAGATCTATTCAGACCAATTCAGATTTCAAAATTTATAAACAAACAGTCTTAATGACTTATTCGCTCAGATCATGACTCATTCAGATCCATTCAGTCCTAAACAAATAGCCCCTTAGTCAAACTAAGCCAAAACTAACCCGAGACTGACCAAACTCGCAGATTGCCCGGTACTTTTATAGCTCTATATGTGATGAATGGAGTACTTATTAATAACAAAAACAAGTCTATGGAACATTCAAGGAAATAGGAGAAGTAATTGTCTATTATAGATTCCACCAATATCTCAATTTTTAACAAAAAAAATTCACAATCCTTGATATATAAATCTATATAATAAAAATAAGAATAAACTAATCTGTTCGACAATGGTTGTTAAGAAATGGACACCCTTCTTAACCTTCATCATGTCACTTGAGGGAGTTCTCAATATCAATCACGAAACGATACTTCACATCCCTGTTTATTAACCTCTCCAGAGCATCATTTGCATACTGAATTGGAATAGTTTCTATATTTGGGTAAATTCCGTTGGCAGCACAGAAATCCAGCATTTCTTGCGTCTGTTTTGTACCACCAGTGACACTCCCAGCGATTGTTTTCATACCTGCCAAAAAATTGTCGAAATTAGATAATGTCAATCAATGTACTCCTGAAAATCTTATATACTATTTTTAATATTGCAAAGAATCCACATTATACCAAGAATAAGGCTTCCAGGAGTGAATTTTACTTCACTAGGGAAGCCCACCAAGACTAGCACACCAGCAGTCTTCAAAAGAGACATGTACGGATCGAATGGAATATCCCCTGATGCACTGTTAATTATAAAGTCGAGTGAATTAGCCATCCCCTGCAACAACATAACAGCCCAAGGTTCAAAATGATAAGCATTTTATCCACTTAAAGCTAATGGCTTTACCCAGTGCTACTTGGAACGCGATTCGTTTCAGTTGGTGAAACTGATACGGGTACACTGTACGCTAAAACGCAATTTAGGGTATGTTTATATGAATGCTTAAAGTTAGATATTGTCTTATAACTTAAAGTAATACCACTAAGTTTTATAGAAAAAATTTAGTGGAATCAACAAGTTGATTGTTCTATAAATAATTTAGTACAAATGTGATGTTTGAGCATTCCATACTAAGTTAAAATATTGATATATGTGCAACTATAGTCTATATGTAAAACAATAAAAAAGTATTTCGGTACGCTAAATTTAAAACGTAAGAGTACCAAATTTGGATAAACAACACTACTAGAAAATCAAGATAAGGCGACGAGCTATAGCGATGGTCGGGACGAAACTGTCGCTATAGGGCTGACCGTCGGTATATGACTTTAAAGATAATCTATTCCGAGGGTCACTATTTGGTCGTCGGTCTTGACCTTTTTTTTCATTCTTTCCCTCGTTATTTTCCAATTCACTTTTTATTTCCCTCACTCTCTCAATTATTTCCTAATTAACTTACATCCCTGCCCTCAACATGCTCCATCCAATATACCTCCTCCTCCGCCATATACGAGAAGCCCTAACCTTAGAAATTGCCCTAATCTCCCTTTTCTCTAAGCCAATCGAGCTTGCAAAACACCAAATCACACGGCTAGTTATTAATATCTCAATTGTGAAGATCAAATTTGGAGCTAATCAAGCCCTTGGGAAAATCAGTCCTTTCCCCTTTTCTCCTTGAGGTTTCTCTACTTTCTTATGTTGACAAATTTTTTGCCTAAGAGCATTCAAGGCATCGAAGAGCATTGATTGGGAAGGAATGGCGAAGATGATCGTCTCCGATGAAGCTCGCAAGGAGTTCTCCTCCCTTTGTCGTGCCTTCGATAAAGTCAACTACATTCTCCAAACCAAATTCAGTCAAGTCTTTCATTTCTCTCTCTGTCTCTCTCTTTGTTTCTGTTTTAATTTCTCGACATTTTTTATTCTAGGGCTTCTGTTTTTTGATATTTGGGGCAGATCTAAATGGAAGAATGATTATATGTATTTGTAATTTTTTAGCTTTGATTGGATTGATTAGATATGGTTGTGACTCAAACTGGACCTTTATTGGTGATGATTTTACGTTGAAATGTACTGTCAAAATGAACGTTCCGTACATTGATTTTGTGATTTGATTACCATGGAGGAAATAGAAGATTTTAGTGAAAATTAGTGGCATGATTAGGTTCAGTTGTAAATTAAATGTCGTTGAACTCGGTTCTAATTTTGGAATGGAGGGACTAGTTTACAAATTATTTTTGACCAAAAGATATACATGAAAATTGTAGAAGTAAATGAACTAAGGAGTGGTTGATTTGATTACAGGCTGGGCAGGACTAGCATCCACCTATGGCTTGAACTTAAATGTTCTTCAAGCTTGGGTTATATGGAACTTGTGTAATGTGGAGAACAAGATGATATCAGTGGAAAGAATCCTTTTCAATTTAGTCCTCCCTTTTCAATTTAGTCATCTCCACCTTACATTCTCTAAATCCTAGGGTTTACGCCCAAAAAATCTTTACCTCGAAAGCTATTTTACGATCTCGGCATCGTTATCTCTTATGTTTTAATTCTCTATCTATTTGAATTTGTTTTCCAGTATTTTCTGAGAGGATTTTGGAGAAAAGTCGTCTCGAGTAAATTGGGGAAAAGCCTTCCCAACTCCAATGAAATAAAGTTGGTTCGATTTCCTCTCCTCCTCTTTTTGTCTCAATATATATATATATATATATATATATATATGTGTGTGTGTGTGTGTGTGTGTGCTCGCGCGCGCGTGTGTATTTATATATTGATCTGATATATTCATCTTATTCCCCTCTGTATTGTCTTTACTAATTGAAATATCAAACCTATTACATTCATTTTGTATCTTTTGTGAATCTTTTTAATGTAGCTTTTGATGATTTCAATATGCTTTATGATTCAAATGTTTGATTTTCTGATATGTGTTACTTGTTAACTATGATTGTTTAGATTTGTTAAAAATATGTGTTACTTGTTTGCTATGATTTCAATATTTTTGTCGCAAGAATGTAAGATATATGATTTTCGGTGACATATATAATTTTGTTTAGTTGATATTTGTAGTAATTGCATAATAGATATATTTTTTCAATTTTTGAACTCCACTGTGGTATTCTGTTTTATAAGTATAAATCTTGAAGAGTTTGCTTACTAGATATGCAGCTTCAGTTAAACTTCAAGAAATTTCAGCATATGCATGGTGAATTGGAGTTGACTTGATAAATTTTGGTTTTCTCTAAGTTCTTAGGTATCAAGCCATATATACTTCATACATGGCATGTTCTTTATTAGCAAATAAGTGTATTTTACAATTCCTTAGCAATAATCACATGAACTTGCTTAGCAATCATGTACTTGAGACATTTTGGTCTTTAGAATTCTTAGTGTAATAATAGTTCAGATTCTGTTTGTTATTGTTCTGAACTACATGGCAGCGGTTCCAATATGCTACAAGTTACCTTGTAAAGACCAAACACTTTTAATTCTTAAAGGTTTTGGAAAGAATGAGGGTTACTCTATGAGCTGTATTATCAGTTCAGAGGTTTCTGGATGCTTTCCTTCAACTATGTATAATCATAGTTGTTAAGGCGTCGCCTAGCTGGGCCGATGCAAGCAAGGTTGTAGGTCGCCTTAGGTGAGGATTGAAAGTCGGGCGCCTAGGAAACAAAGTCGCCATGGATGCCATGGCCAACAACGAAGACGAGCTGTCGAGCGTCTTGAAGTGTTGGGCCTGCTGGGTTCAAAAAAAAAACGACGTCGTTTTATCATGCCCTAAATCTAATCGCTATTTTCAGAGGTAGAGGAGACTGCAGAAGTAGAAGATTAGAAGGGGCAAAGGGGGAGAGCGAGCGACCGATCAAGAGAGAGATTACCCAGTGGCCAGTACCGACCAGCGAGGCGACGCAGCTCCGGCAAGATTACTACCTTCTTTCTTTTCTTTCTTCTCTTTCTTCTTCTCTGCGTCTGCGATAGTGACGACGAGCTTTTTTTTTTTGGTTCGCTACTCTGCTTCTGCAGTTCTGCTTCTCTTTTTTCGTTTCTTATATGTTTATCTTATCATGCTTGCCTGCTTCTTTTACACTTCAGTCTCCACTCTCCACAGTTTGTCACAGACACAAACACAATTATAAATATATATATATATATATATATATATATATATATATATATATTTTATTATATATGAACAGTGACCTGGATTTTTTTTCTTAATCTATAGATAAAATGTTGGATTTTTATTTTTAAATATATAAATAAAATGCACTAGATATTATTAAAGTTTCATAATTGTGCAGTCACTGCAATGCGCTGGATGTTTTTTTTTTCAATGTATAGAAGGAATGCAGTGGATGTTCAGTATATATATTGTATATATGTATAAGTAAAGTAACTTCATCTAATTTAGAGTACATCCAGTGCATTATTACTGCAGAATTTGTGTTATTAAAAATGTTGTCTAATTTAAATTTCAAAAGGAGATGGAATTTGTCTTATATATATTGAATCATTGATACAATGTCTTAAATTTTTTATTTGATTGACAGAAAGTTCAGGGACCGATAATTATGATATAACGAAGGACCCAAAAAGAAAAGCTAAATCGAACGATCCGGGTTAGAAATATGGATATTGGCCGGATTTAAATAAAAAGGATATAGGGAAATGTATCATTTGTAGGAAGAAATGTCGTTCGGGAATCAAAAGATTGAAGCAACATTTAGCAAAAAAATTTAGAGATGTAGCAAAGTTCCCCAAAACAACAACAGAAATTATGAAGGAGATGCAAGCGGCTTTGAATAGTAGAAAGAAGAGAACAAGCCACTTGAGCTAGATGATGATGACGATGTAGCAGAAGTGCAAGAAGAACAATCATCTGCTCGTCCAACCATGGTTTCCAATACTTCTTCTAACACTATCCCAAGTTTTGGGACGGCTTCTAAAAGGAAGAAAGCTGTATTTCAATTCCAAAAGCCACAACCAAAAACTCTAACAAAGATGATTGAAACACTTCTAAGGAAAACTCCCGAAGAAGTTGTAGAGGAGAGGCATAGCAAACGTTTGAATGAAACGAGTATTGAAAATCATTTCAGGACATCGGAGGAAAATGAGAGAGTCCATACGCACATTGACGATTTTTTCTACGAATATGGTATACCATTCAATGTTGCAAATTCAAGGATATTTGAAGTAATGATTATGGGTCGGGTTTAAAGCCTCCAATGTATCATGAGTTGAGAGTTCTTTTACTTGAGAAGGCAAAGACGAAAACCGATGACTTAAAGACGAAACATGAAGTTGCTTGGAAGGAATATGGTTGCACACTCATGTCGGATGGTTTGACAGATAAGAGGGGAAGACATTTGTTAAATTTCCTTGTTAATAGTTTGGAGGGAACTTATTTCATGGGTTCTGTTAATGCCTCCAGACAGTCGCAAGATGCCACAATGTTGGCAAATCTACTTGATAGCAAGATTGAAGAAATTGGCTCCGAGTATGTTGTTCAGGTGGTCACGGACAATGCATCTAATTACAAGGCAGCGGGGCATATACTAATGGAGAGGAGACCTACACTGTTCTGGACACCTTGTGCCGCTCACTGCCTTAACCTTATGCTAGAGTACATAGGCAAGTTAAAGCAATTCCAGGCCACAATCGCAAATACAAGAAGAATCACAACATTTATTTATAGGCATTGTCGTCTTCTTAATGTGTTGGGGGACAAAACAAATGGGAGGGATCTTGTGAAATCTGCAGTTACTAGATTTGCTACATCTTTCCTTACCTTGTAGAGTTTGTACAAGCAAAAAGATGCATTGAGGCATTTGTTCATAAGTGAAGATTGGTTAAAATTAAAGTTGTCGGCTACTGAAGCGGGGAAGAAAGTATGTCATACTGTTATTTCAACAATATTTTGGCATCATGTTGAAGATTGCATTAGTGCGTCACAACCACTTCTTATAGTGTTGAGGATTGTTGATAGTGATGAGAAACCTGCTATGCGAAAAGTTATTGCTGCGATGGAATGCATTAAGAAAAAAAATCAAAAATGCATTTGATAACAAACAAAGACTGTATAAGAAGGTGATTGAAATTGTTGAGCGGCGATGGGAAAGTCAAATGGAGCAAAAATTATATGGGGCTATGTTGTTTCTCAATCCGCGTAAGTACTTTGATATCAAAGAGGAACGTCGGTTGTTTGATAGTTCTTTACGAGATGACTTCAATGACGTTCTTGCAAAAATGGTGCCTGAGCTAGATTTGCTAGACAAGATAAGCAATCTAGCCGACAACTATGATACTTCTCGAGATACTTTTGCAAGAGAAATTGTGATTAGGCAACGGAAAATAAAGAATTTGATGAGTGGGTTTTATACTTACGAATCAGATATTGTTTAGGCTTAATTCTTTGTTAACGTCAAGTAGTTTTAGTATCGTTTTACTTGTTTTTGTGTTTCTATTGTAGGGCATGGCTTTGGAGGGTTAAGACATGAAAATTGAAGCTTAGTGGCATTTCTGCAGTTTTTGGCCTGATGAATCCGCCCCGGCGAATTCCCTTAGTTCATTTGAATATGCTAGGACGGATTGGTAGCGAAAAGGAAGTTGGCTAATTTGAGAAGTTGAGTTTTAGAAGGATTCTTGTGGCTGATTCGGGAAGGACTTTAGAGAACATAAAAATAACAATTGGAGAGACAGAGAGGGGGCACAATACAAAACACACGAGTTACACAGATTGGAATATCATATAACGGAGATTCTGAAGAACGTAGAAGGACGATCACGAGAAGATCAAGGGAGGATTTGGAAGAAGGGTCGACTGCAAAGTTTTATTATTCTTCTCTTCCTTTACTTGTATTTTCAGATGTTTAATTCTTCTTCTCTTCCTTTACTAGTATTTTCAGATGTTTAATTCTTCTATAGATTCATTATTCACTTTTGTCATGAGAAACTAAATTCACCTTAAGATTACAATTGACCTTATTACGTACTTTGGATTGTACACTTCCTTGTCAATTATAATTGACTATTATGGTTTGTTTTTAATTAATTAATTGTCTGATCAACAATTACCGTGATAATCTATATGAATTCGAGAGATGGATTATAGGTTTAGATCTGGCCAAAATAGCATGTGATTGTGTTTTCTGCATGGCGATGAAATTCATGATTTGTGTTTAGGATAGAGATATATCTACACACCGAATATAATCTAATAGGGAATATGTGCTTCAAATCCTTTTTAATTGTAATTCACATAGAGATATAGATCATCTTAATTCTATCATATGTGAATTTAAGTTGATATATTTATGATGCATTGAGAAATGAACATAAATATTGATGAATTCTTGATAACAGTCCCAAAAAATTAATGTAATTTAACAGGAAGTGTATTAACCTAAATGAAACAATAAGTGAAATTGTAATCTTAAGCCTTTATTATCTG